>CM030800.1:2400391-3000391 GCA_018127125.1 Rhododendron griersonianum | reverse complement strand
TTTTTTCCTTAGACACCCGTCCAATCAAAATAAAAACCTGCATAATGATGAATAAATATAAGTGAGCAAAGAAATTATTAGGCACAAAGTAATACATACAAAGAGGTTTTCATCAGTAGTTGACTCCTTTAAGTCGATCACAGAAGCACCATTCAAGGCTTTAGAAATCGCGGGAATCTCAGCAGAGTCAAATTCAATCAGTGGAACTACTGGGAAATCCAACTCAATAAAGGAATCCATTTGCTCAGTTTCTGGAGCTCTTTTAGCAGTCAGAACTCCTGATAGTGTAAGAAACTCGATTTTGTTGGCATTTACCAAACCAGATGTGAATAGATAGTGTGAAGCTGCTAAGGTTGCATGACCACATAGTTTAACCTGCAAGAAGGCATATGAATTTGATGCCCAAGTTAATCACTCACTCCCATGGACTTTGTTATGGAACAAAAAAAAAATCCCTCACGCTCGTTTTTTACGCCAGATCACTTAAAGTGGTCATAGATGAGTATCGACCGTGAAGCAGCCAAAAAATGGAATACGAAGCAAAACCTAACGGAATAGACCGATATGCATGCACATTTTTCTTTATCACCGGTATATCCAACTATTGGAGGGCCGAAAAAACTGATACATAGTGGCCTCTATTTAAAACTTTGGTAGAATCATAGTCTTGGGTTTGTTTCTTGCTTGATTGTTCTTAATTCGCGCTTTGTCTGGTTTTTGGTTTGGCCAATTTCTCAACACATAGATAATAGGTAACCATAAATTACACCTGGATAACTACGTTCGGGTTAAGTTGAAAAGAAAGTAGGTTAAAATAATGAAATTGCCAATGAAACATTCGGAAGAAAGCCAAAACAACAATTAGAGTTGTCAGACCATCTCCAGTCCTTTCCTCAAGTCAACTTGGGCAAAACTTAGAGTAAAAGTTTCATTTGATATAAAGCACTCCAAAGGACAAGTCTGGACATAAGCATAAATTTGATTGTGAAGAAGATTCTCCCTTGATTTGATTCGAGTAAAAAACATATTGACATGAGTTTGACTCCGTTTGAGTGATAGGGTCGAGAGAAATTTGAGCGTTTCCGCACTAAAATAGAAGACCCAAAGCCCTCCAATCAAGCTCTAGATCTCTATTATTAATTTTAAAAGACCCAATTTTTAGTCCCTATAATTAAATCCATACTGTAAATTTTAGAAGAATATATAAATTTAACTTGCACAAAAGAGGTACCATTAAAAAGGTATTGATGATCGTGTTCGCAGAAGAATCAATTGCGTTTTCGATATTCGAACAGTAAGGAAAGAACTGACCTCGGCAACAGGAGTGAACCATCGGAGGTGGAACCTGGGGACTGAATCGCGAGTCTCCGAGTCAGGGTCAGTGGTCCGAATCAAGTAACAGGTTTCGGAGATGTTGAACTCAGCAGCAACCGATTGCAACCACTGGTCGTCTCTCTCATCCTCCAACAAACAAACCGCCGCCGGGTTTCCCTTGAACGCCGAGTCCGTGAACGCATCCACCTGCCATGACCGCTCCGAGAGTCACTCAAAGAAATCACAGAACAAAATGGGTGTACATATGCACACATGTTTATGCGTACCATAGAAGAGAGAGAGAGAGAGAGAGAGAGAGAGAGTTACCACAGAGTACTTCACAGGCTTCTTTCCCATGCTGACAGAGAAACTTTAGGCGTCAGGTGAACTAATATTGGGTGTGAGAACTTTATAGGCCCGGACGTGATGATTTATTGGATGATTAAAGAAAGGAGGAAGAAATCAACTTTTCTACTACTACTATTTTTGGCACGTTCAGTAAAAATTGTGGAAAATCCTACAAAAAATTCGCCTTAATATGCATTCTGCAAAAAGGGAGGAATTTATTTTTCAAAGAAAGCTCCCTCGCGGACTCCCTCTGCCTGCCAACCGATTGCTATAGTTCTCTTTCTATTGGCTAATTATAGAGTTGTATGATGATTTGGATAATAACTCGCTTATAAATAAAACACATATATATTCGTCCATGTACTGTTTATGAGCCGATTTTTTTCCCTATTACAGCTTTTCATTAAAAAACAATAAGTTTCATTATGTGTATGTCAAGCAAGGTCATTTGTGTTTACTAATATGTAATATGTGATATAATTAGTTGCAGTAGTGTTTACCAATTTTTTCCTTCGATCCAAATCGACGGAGATTTCGGGAAACAAAGCCAACAACAAAAAGAAAAGGCGAATGCGGCTTGTCTCCACAAACGAATTTGAGGTTCCTTGCCGTATTTCAACTTCACCGGAAGAGAAATGGCGAATGAATCAAATGCTATTTTTTTGTTGGTGATGAATTGACTCGTAAAAGAAGACCGTCACCCGCCAATCTTCGAGAACCGAATTGACCCATCGATTGGGCGGAGTGGATTGATGGTTTAGTGAAGTGGGTGGAACGAAAGAAAAATAACAAATGGACTTTGTTATTTTGCCAATGAATCGATCTATCGACACGAGCGACACATCGAATATTCTAAGTTATTCTTAGAATATGGATCCTAATCCTAATTATAACCCAGAAGTGGGTTGAGAAGACAAAAATTAACAAAGTTAAGACTTTGATTTCGTTGAAGAGGTTTACAATGAAGCCAAAAGAGGCTTTTTATAGAGAAAATGTGCAAGGAAATAACTTCCTAACTTCTCACTATTCTTAATCATCTTCCAAGTGTCCAAATAACTTCCCACTAACTCCAAAGTGTGTAGGAGCATGCCACTTGTCCAAATAACTTCTCTTCAACTTCAAAGTGTGTAGAAACAAGCCAAGTGTCCTACATGCAAATACAAACAAATAAAAGAAATAAAAACTAGTTATATTATTAATACGAAATAATAAAATAGGAAGCATTCTCATAATCGCCACCTTCCGATCGATAATCGACAGGCGGTAAATATATGGTACAAACAATGCCCCCCTTATTCATTTGGGTGAAGTGCTAACGTAACCCAAGTGAATAATGTAACTAATTTTAAATCACCCCTCTGTCGATATCGACGGGTGATAAATCAACGTACCTTTTCACTTTTCGACTGATATAACAAAACCTTCAAGGCTTAATTAAAACCCACTGTCGAGAAAAACATGCCTCCGTCGATTAGTTCCTTCAAACCTTGATTCCTACTGAAAGGAAACCGGAAATATCGAAACGTGGTCTGTCGATCAGAGCACGACACATATGCCATGAGCCTTGCCTAATCCCCACAATAATGAACTTAAAAATCATAAACAACAGTCAATTAATAGGCATCATTTGGCTTCACATGTTGGCTACTATGCATTAATACCGAACACCAACATTTATTAGCCACTCCATCAAAAACTAATTTTGTGTCCTCCAAAATGTATATTGATCGACATAAATCAATACGCAAAGTATTTATAGCCATGTTTGGCTGAAAATATTCTCCATGGTTAAGTTCTCACCATTCTTAACCAATATAGATGGAGGGGAGGAATCATTTTCTACGTTGACCCCCTTAATGAATTTTGCCCCCCCAAGTTCATTTGGCAAAACCAAATAATACTGAGCAATTAACGATTTTCACATATTTTCAAAGGGTTCTTTTGGCCCATAAACATGATTAAAGTTTCTAATCAAGGGCCAATATTTGCCGGCAAAGCCTTGTCCATTATTGACACAAGCATATGTGCAATCGACAGGAACATGGCTTAAAATCGACAGAAATATCTTATTATCGACAGGAACAATTGGCCACTAGTATTAGTATCCAACAGAGAAGTCTTTTGTCATAAGACTGTATTTGTAACTACCCAAGAGTGGCCAAAGTAGGGGGGCGACTATTCGCAATCCTCAAATTTTCTCCCGTAGCCCGTTAAAAATTTTTAAAAATTATATTTCAGTAACTACATGTCGAAAATATGTTCAACATTCGGTAAACAACTGCCGAACATACATTTCGGTAAATAGCTGTTGAAAATAAGATTATATTTCGGTAACTACATGTCGGAAATGCACAAGAAACATATATTTCGGTAATTGGATGCTGAAAATGTATCTCAATTTCGGTAACTAACTGTCGAAAATGTATCTCAATTTCGGTAACTAACTGTCGAAACATATGGAAATTTTTAAAGGGCTACGGGAGAAAATTGAGGGGTGCGAATAGCAGCCCCCAAAGTAATCAGCAAATCAAACAAAACCATACAAATGGCTTTGATTTCGTTTGATTTCTCTCTGCCTAGTCCCGGATGGGATTCTCATATCGGCACCTAGTGTTGATTTGCTTTTGCAGGGTGTTCTGTAATCCCGGAATAGGTAGTTTGGTGCACTCCTGTATTTTGCGATGTAATCTTTGCCTTCGGGCTTGAAATGAATTGACTGATTCAAAAAAAAAAAAAAAAAAAAATACAAATGGCTTTGGTAATCCATCCAAATAATGTCGATAAAAACTTCAATTTGAACAAATGGTTGTTCATAATTCACAGCCGACCTTTCAAAATTTTCCAGTCGCCAACGATGAACCATGGCCTCTTTTTAAAACAGTTGAAAATCATAAACTATAAAGGCCTTTAGGAACACATGTGGCGCCCAAAAATCATAAGCCTTGCATGTCCATTATCGACTCAAGAATGTTCAAATCGACAGGACGAAATGGTCTATTCTCAAGACAAACCAAAAAAAAGGCTGTCGAGTAAGTCAATAATTTTGCCCCCCATGCAAATTCAATGTCAAAAAGGGGGCTATTTATCATTCTGGGAACATTGGAGAGGTTATTTGTTCACTCTCGACTGGTTGCCCCTTTTGACCAAAGATCTTCATGGGCAAAATGTTTTACTGATCAAAATGGCAGATTGTTCCAAAAATTTGGCCAATAAATGGCCGGCCTCCTTTGAACAATTTAATTAATCAAGCCTTCAAAGCAAGGCTTAAATGCCGTTTTAGAAACTAGAGGCCTGTGGAAAGGAAACGAGGCCACTAACTATTGGCACTAATCGATCGATGCATGGCAATAAAATTCACAGAAGATTTGGGAATAAAAATTCTTATAAGATTGGGGCCTTCCATAAATTGGCCAAGTGTTGGCCAATTTTGTTTCTTCATAAACTTGGCCAACACTCATAGGATGCCGAATCCATGCATACAGAATACAGTTTGTTAGACAAAAGTTTAACAAGAGACAAAGCCAATACAAATGGCCAACAAATGGCCATGTTTTGCCGGAAATTAGTTTCCTCTGTTATCATAATATATGGATCTCTATATCCAGGAATTGGCCACCAAATGGCCGGTTTTCTTTTAACAGTTACATTTGTTCCAGAACCTGACTGTTCCAATTGGCCAACAAATAGCCGTTTATCTATTACGTAAAATGTCAAAAACCTTGTAAGGTTTTCCTTTCACATATGATTTCACCATTACTTCCGATTTAGTAATGTCGCCCTCCTTCTAGCGCCAAAATTGTTTACCAATTTTTTCCTTCGATCGAAATCGACGGAGATTTCAGGAAACAAAGCCAACAACAAAAAGAAAAGGTGAATGCGGCTTGTCTCCACAAACGAATTTGAGGTTCCTTGCCGTATTTCAAGACTTCACCGGAAGAGAAATGGCGAATGAATCAAATGCTATTTTTTTGTTGGTGATGAATTGACTCGTAAAAGAAGACCGTCACCCGCCAATCTTCGAGAACCGAATTGACCCATCGATTGGGCGGAGTGGATTGATGGTTTAGTGAAGTGGGTGGAACGGAAGAAAAATAACAAATGGACTTTGTTATTTTTCCAATGAATCGATCTATCGACACGAGCGACACATCGAATATTCTAAGTTATTCTTAGAATATGGATCCTAATCCTAATTATAACCCAGAAGTGGGTTGAGAAGACAAAAATTAACAAAGTTAAGACTTTGATTTCGTTGAAGAGGTTTACAATGAAGCCAAAAGAGGCTTTTTATAGAGAAAATGTGCAGGAAATAACTTCCTAACTTCTCACTATTCTTAATCATCTTCCAATTGTCCAAATAACTTCCCACTAACTCCAAAGTGTGTAGGAGCATGCCACTTGTCCAAATAACTTCTCTTCAACTTCAAAGTGTGTAGAAACAAGCCAAGTGTCCTACATGCAAATACAAACAAATAAAAGAAATAAAAACTAGTTATATTATTAATACGAAATAATAAAATAGGAAGCATTCTCATAATCGCCACCTTCCGGTCGATAATCGACAGGCGGTAAATATATGGTACAAACAAGTAGTTAGATATTAGTTAAGTGTTTAGTTTAGTGGAGGTTTGTTAGTTGCTGAGCTGTCATGTTGTAATGCCAAGCTGTTGGTTATAAGTGGGGAATCTCTCAATCTCCCACCGATTGTATTCAGTCGAGAATTTAGGAAATCAATAATAGAATACTCTTTTCTCTCTCTAGCTTTGCCTTTCTTCTCTGTTATGGATTCCAATGGTGCTAGGGACTAGGGCTCGTTAATAGCTCGTTCAAGCTCGGCTCGGAAGTTAAATGAACAAGCTCGAGCCGATTTTTTCAGCTCGTTTTGTAAACGAGCCGAGCTCGAGCTAGGATAAGCTCGGCTCGAGTTGGCTCGCGAACCGGGGTTAGTAGACTTTTTACGTTAATTACTACAATTAGCATTAGCATTTTAATACCCTGATGTAGAATTCTTACAAAAACATATTACATGTTATTATTATTCTAAAATTAAGATTATTTTCATGTAGAGTATAAGAAAATGAAAGATATATACCTTCACAATCAAAATAATTTTGGTTGTATTAGGCCTATGCAAGGATATATATACATTTTTCATTGGTACGTTAAGGCTCGTGAACAAGCTCGAGCTCGAGTCAAGCCAAGGCCTGCTCGGCTCGAGCTCGACTCGTTAAGTTTTCACTGAGCTCGAGCTCGGGTTCGTTAAAAACTTAATAAACAAGCTTGAACACGGTAAAACTCGACTCGGCTCGTTTGCAGCCCTACTAGGGACACACCTAACCATTGCAGCCCTACTAGGGACACACCCAACCACAACCCACTACACTGGTCTAGTGTAGTGTGTGTGGAACCCACCACTCATGTGAGTAGTGGGTGTGTGTTTGGGTGTGAATTTGGGTGTGTCCCTAGAATTATTGTATGGATTCATGGATTTCCATAGTGTATTGTCCAAAGTTATCCATTGCAAAAGAACTTTTCCCATTATTTTCCTTTCTTTTTTTTTTGGTAAATGAACAAACTTCAGTTTTCCTGCAGAATTCCTTTGTCAAGTGAACACCAGGAAAGTACTCGTAAATTTTTTTGAGGACTAACTTTCCAGCACAGCTTTCCTGAATGGAGCCATAACATGCGGCACAACTTTCTTGAATGGAGCCATACACGCGCCGGTTGAGTTGCGGGTCAAAATGGAAGAAAATACAGAAATACCTATCAAACTTTCTGGCTTTTTTGCTTGTTCTATTAGTGGGAAAATTGTGGGGCGTCTTAGAGTAATGGAGTTAATTTGTCAAACGAAATACATATGCGAAATTGTATCGTCTCTACCTTTACCTCTTCTTTTATCATCGTTTATTTACATCCACTTCGTAAGACTTCAAATGAAAACAATTTTCTACATGGAATATTTTTGAGTCTTTGACGATTGAACTACAGTAATAAGTCACAACAGGCTTAACAGCTACTGTTTGGAACAATCTCATGCACTGGGACAATATTTGAGAGAGAGAGAGAGAGAGAGTAACAGAGAGAGAGACTGTAACAGAAAGAGACTACATGAAATTCCAAGCAGAGGTTAATACATAGCATCAAACATGAAACATGGTCAAAGGAAGTCCTGCTGAAGATGTTTAGCGCAAAGAGCGAAGTCAACTTAGACTCCATAAGTGATGGGGTAGCTCCTAATTAAACCAAAATAGAACCTTCCATTACAGTGACGGCTTCACCCCTTAGTTGTACTCTCTGACTCTTCTCATCAACATGGAGATTTATTATGCCACCTCGAGGGGATGCCTATGTCAAGCAAACAATACAATTATTGGATGAAGAAAGAACACAACTGCTGCACCTAAATGCAAGAGAGAGAGAGAGAGAGAGAGAGAGAGAGAGAAAGAGAACCTGATATGCAACAAAATCACATTTCCCCAGCTTTTTTGACCAGTAGGCTGCAATGGCACAATGTGCACTCCCACAAACAGGATCCTGAAAATAAAACCGAGTCAACATATGAGGGAGCATCCATAACAATCTACAATCCCTGCATACTGCTCGATGGGAATTCTTCATCTTTTGAGAATTTCAGAATGCATACAACAAAGGAGGACTATGCATCAAGAAATATTAGAATTACGGTACGCAGATGCTCTTATTTTGGGTGATAAACATATCTTGAAACTTAAGAAGTACATATTGTGATTACTATTAGCTGAGACATCAGAGCTTTCTTATGATAAGCTCACTTTATTTATCAGATAAGAGGAAATGGGCAACCAACAAAAATGACTAGCCTGCTTCCACTGGTAGTGGGCAGGTGAAGATTCCAGTCGGCAAAACATTTCTTGTCTTCACATTGTACAAATACATGTAAAAATCCAGGATGACCAAGATGACTGAGAACCAAAAGCCCCTCATGAACCTCAACTAGCCACCATGTTACAGTCATCAACTGTTCTTTTTTGCAGCAACAGATCACGATGAAAGGAATTGATTGACACAGTTTAGGACCAAACGACAATATATATTACCTCGTTGATACCCATCTTTGGAGCGAAGAAGCGACTAAAAAAGTCAAAGCCAGAGCCAGAGGGAGCAAGCCCTGTAACAATTACTCCCCTTCCAGGGCATTTTTGTATTTCATCAGATTGGGGTTGTAGATCTGCAACTATCTTTCCGGATGGAAGCACAACCTGCCAAAATAATACAACATTCACGCTTTTTAGTACAACATGAATATCCACTAATCAGTCCCACTTTGAAAGACAGCTATCTCATGCTAGACTTTTGGGATGCACCCTATGTAACATTCTATTCTTTATATCTTAGCAATCAGGTCACTCTTGCCATCTAACTCTAAAATGCAACTAGCACTCTTTCATTGATAGGCTTGTCTTTCTTAGGCACCCTTCCAATCATGTATTCCAAATAATTAATGAGCAAGGATTGTAGAGGTAAAAATAATACGTACAAAGAGGTCTCCATCTGTAGTTGTCTTCTTCAAGTCAATCACAGAAGCACCATTCAACGCTTTAGAAATTGATGGAAGCTCAGCAGAGTCAAATTCAGTAAGAGGAATCACTGGAAAGTCCAACTCGATCATAAAGCAATCTCGTGCTTCGCCATTCTCTAAGTTTAAGGAATCTGTTTGTTTGGTTTCTGGGACTCTTTTAGCAGTCAAAACTCCCGATCGTGTAAGAAACTCAATCTTGTACGCATTCACCAAACCAGATGTAAATAGAAAGTGTGAAGCTGCTAGGGTTGCATGACCACATAGGTTTACCTGCAACAAGGCATGTATTTCGTCCCCACAATTAAATACCCACTGCCATGGCCTTCTATAAGTTATATTAAGCAAATAACCCTCAATCCAAGAAACTGGAAAATCGTAACCCTAGGGCCATTTGGTGATAAGTTATCATCAATCACCACTCTACAACAACTACTTGATTAAAGGAAAAAGAGCACAAATAAATTGTATTCACAATCAGATTTCAAAGAAAACAAGTTCCGAAATTAGAGTTATTAGTTGCAAGTTGCCAAGTGATTGGGACATAAGGCTCAATTTGGTTTGGTTTAGTTGCAAGTTGCAATTAACTTAAATTGCCAAACTAACACTCCATTTGAAACGAGTGATTTCGAGCAAGAAGAAAGGAGGGGGTGAGGAATCCGACTCTCTCCCACGTTTGGGAGAGCCATTAGGCGAGAAAGGGGTGGGGAAGGAGAGAAACCGTTTCCTCTCAAGACCCCATTTCTGAATCGCGCCGGATGTGGCGCGATTCCGTGAGAAAGGAAAGGAAGGTGCGCATGCAGGCTACGCCGGAGTTGCTAGCTCGTCGCTGGTGTTTGGAGATCGTCGCCGGAGTTTACAGATCTTGGTCACCGGAGTTTACAGATCTTGGTCGCCGGAGAGAGTTTCTCGCCAGAGAGGGTTTTATTTCTCACGGTTGTTTGGGTTGCACAGTGAGAAATCACTCCCCTCCCTTCTCCTTTCTCACCATTAATGGAGAAGACTCCCCTTTCTTCTCCTTTCTCACTCCTCCATCCAAAGGGGCCGTAAAGGACGAGTTTAAGGCCGATCAAAACAAGAAGACCAAACCAAACCGAGAAGAAAAAAGTAAAAAAATAAAATAAAAGGAGTTAGTATAAAAGGTTTTCTTCTTCTTCTTTTCCCTGCAATTTCTCAGCAAGCAAACGGATCATTCTAGAAGAAGCAATTACGGTACCGGCCCTAAGCCAAAGCGAACATGGCAATAAATTGAAAATTGATTATACCAATAATTAGCTCCCTTTTTTTTTTGGTGAATTTGCCTTGTCTTTTTTTACTTGTAAAATGCCACATTTAAATTCTCCCGGCTCCGTTCAGTTGTTAAAAATGTTGTACCGAAAAGTTATTCTCAGAAAAAATTAAGTAAAATAAAGGAAAAAGAAATCTATTTTCTTATGAGTGTTCATTTTTTTTTTGACAGAATTTACCAGAAAAAAAATATTTATGAGAAACTTCTTTATTTTTATTCCATAGCTAATTTTAAATAGGAGTAACTTTGCACAAAAGAGGTACCATTAAAAAGGTATTGATGATCGTGTTCGCAGAAGAATCAATTGCGTTTTCGATATTCGAACAGTAAGGAAAGAACTGACCTCGGCAACAGGAGTGAACCATCGGAGGCGGAACCTAGGGACTGAGTCGCGAGTCTCCGAGTCAGGCTCAGTGATCCGAGTCAAGTAACAGGTTTGGGAGATGTTGAACTCAGCAGCAACCGATTGCAACCACTGGTCGTCTCTCTCATCCTCCAACAAACAAACCGCCGCCGGGTTTCCCTTGAACGCCGAATCCGTGAACGCATCCACCTGCCATGACCGCTCCGAGAGTCACTCAAAGAAATCACAGAACAAAATGGGTGTACATATGCATACATGTTTATGCGTACCATAGAAGAGAGAGAGAGAGAGAGAGAGTGAGTTACCACAGAGTACTTCACAGGCTTCTTTCCCATGCTGACAGAGAGGCGCCAGGTGAACGAATATTGGGTGCGAGAACTTATAGGCCTGGATGAATAAAGAAAGGAGGGAGAAATCAACTTTTCTACTACTACTACTATTTTTGGCACGTTTAGTAAAAATTGTGGAAATCCCTACCAAAAATTCGCCTTAATATGCATTCTGCGAAAAAGGAGGAATTTATTTTCCAAAGAAAGCTCCCTGGCGGACTCCCTCGCCCGCCAATTTCATTTTCCCCCTCTCTCCTCTTATCTTAGTGGTGAGTTGACATTCAATTTATCTTTTTTTATATAATTTTTATCTTGAACGTATTTTTTGTTAAGAAAGAGCAAGAAATATATAAATTTTTTTGAACATATTTGTTTTACCGTAGTTGAAAAATGAGATATATTTTTAATAATCCTATTGATTTATTTATTTTTTGTAGTAAATATGGTGATTGATCACTATGCTATAGTTCTCCTTCTATTAGCTAATTATAGAGTTGTATGATGATTTGGATGATAACGATTTGCATATAAATAAAACACATATATACTCGTCCATGTACTGTTTATAAGCCGATTTTTTTTTCCCTATTACAGCTTTTCATTAAAAAACAATAAGTTTCATTTTGTGTATTGTCCAAAGTTATCCATTGCAAAAGAACTTTCCCATTATTTTCTTCTTTTTTTGGGTAAATGAACAAACTTCGATTTTCCTACAGAATTTCTTTGTCAAGTGAACACGAGGAAAGTAAATTTTTTTGAGGACTAACTTTCCAGCACAGCTTTCCTGAATGGAGCCATAACATGCGGCACAACTTTCCTGAATGGAGCCATACACACGCCGGTTGAGTTGCAGGTCAAGATGGAAGAAAATACAGAAATAGCTATCAAACTTTCTTGCTTTTTTGCTTGTTCTATTAGTGGAAAAATTGTGGGGCGTCTTGGAGTAATGGAGTTAATTTGTCAAACGAATACAGATGCGAAATTGTATCGTCTCTTCCTCTACCTCTTCTTTTATCATCGTTTATTTACATCCACTTCGTAAGACTTCAAATGAAAACAATTTTCCCCATCTTTCTTGAAGCACCATCAAAATTTGACTTGTACACGCATCACGTGTGCTCAACCTCTAGTTAAGAATACTTCAGGGGAAAAAAAAGAAACCAAAGTAGAAGCACATATGTTTTTCATTCCACTCCCATCCTAAATTATCAAGAAAAGTTCCAAGGGATATGTGCAATTCTTATCGCCACAAACCTACTCATCTTCATTTGCATGTGATTCAATCACTAACATTGTTGCTCTTTTGTAAATATGCAGTTTTTTTATTTTTCGTCGGAGTAACTGTTGCTGAGACTAGGTTGTAGAACTGGCGAAAGACAATTTTTAGGATCCTTGGAAACATTTTGATCAAGTTACCTTGTAACAACCTAGGTAGCGATTCTTGCTCTGAGCTTAAAAAGAGTTCGGATCAGTTTGAGCAGCTCTGCCTTGCTCTTTACCGGTGACTGATTTATTGGGCAGACGTCGTCTTTATTTGCTTTTTACTATGAATCCAGGCACCGTAAAACAACATCGAAAAGATTTTGTCTCCCACAACTCATTCTAATGAAGAGGGAGTTGGGGAATACAACAAACAAACTCTCTCACAGAAGCAAACCTTGTTCTAGACTCCAGAAGTTGTTTTAGAAGATCTTTAAGGTGGGAATATTGCATCAGCGACATGAGTTTTGATGTATTACTTAGCGGTAAACGAGAAAGAGGGCATACCTAGTAGAAATATACTGTATGGAATTCCAAGCAGGGACATAAAGGAAGAAGTACATTCGCGTCAAATGAAGTTTTACCGAAGATGTCTAGTACAAAGAGTAAAATCAACTTGTAGGCAATTGGAGCCTTTATTTCGATTGATCATACAAGGAAAGACGGGCTAACTCTTGATTAAACCAAAATAGAACCTTCCATTACAGTTACAGCTTTACCCCGAAGTAGGACTCTCTGACGGTTTTCATCTAAATGGAGGTTTAATATTCCGCCTCGAGGAGATGCCTATGCCAAGTAAACAACACAATTAGTGAATGAAGAATGAATGGCTGCCGCACCTGCATGCAAGAGAGAAAGAGAGTACCTGATATGCAACAAAATCACATTTCCCAAGCTTTTTAGACCAGTAAGCTGCTAAGGCACAATGTACACTCCCAGTTACAGGATCCTGAAAATAATAGCAAGTAACGTGTAAGGGACATGTACTGCTGAATTAGAGTTGCTCATTCACCATCAGTCACGCAGCAGAGGATGATTGTGCAAGAAAATAGGCTAGAAAATATTTTACGCAGATGCTTTTGGTTTGGCTGCAAACTACCTATTAAAAATTCATAAAAGAAAGATTGAGATTGAGGAAATGAGCAACCAACATAAGGGCTTGCATACGTCCCTGGTGGTGGGAAGGGGAAGGGAAGGGTCCATTGGGATCGTACCCCCGCTCCTTACTCCCTCCTCTCCATCGAATTAAAATAATGTAGGGTATAGCTTTATGCCAATGCCAAGACACCATAGTTGGCCTTTTTCCTGCGAACTCTTCTATCCAATTGACATTGTGCGGAATGATGTCAGAGCTCCTACCTCAAGGCTTGATGTTAGAGCCATCCATTTGGCAAAAGATTTCTGGTCTTAACACTTTAAAATTGAACGCAAACTATGAACGGACCAAGATGACGGATTACTTGAGGCCCACAATGAATTTTGACAAATATTAATTTCAGAGCTGTTCACTCTGTTTCATTTACATAACCACCAAAAGAATATCTTCCAGTGTATCAGGCAACACATAACACAAAAAAGGACCAAATGACAACACCTTACCTCATTGATCCCCCCCTTTGGACAGAAGTAGCGACTAATGAAATCGAACTCAGATCCAGACGGAGCAAGACCCGTGACAATTACTCCCCCCCTTCCAGGACATCGTCGTATTTCATCAATTTGCGGTTGTAGATCTGCAACAATCTTTCCGGATGGAAGCACGACCTGCCAGAATTCCTTATAAGTTATGAAATGAATAACCACTAATATTTTATAGTACTAGTTTACTTCCCTCTTTGAAAGACAGCTATGAGTCTGTGGCTAGCTAGAGTTTTGGGATGCACCCAAACAATATGACATCTTATTCTGCACATCTTAGCAATAAAATCATTCCTGCCATTTACTGTAACAAAAAATGGAACTATCACTCTAGCATTTGTAGCTTTTTTTTTCCTTAGACACCCGTCCAATCAAAATAAAAACTTGCATAATGATGAATAAATATAAGTGAGCAAAGAAATTATTAGGCACAAAGTAATACATACAAAGAGGTTTTCATCAGTAGTTGCCTCCTTTAAGTCGATCACAGAAGCACCATTCAAGGCTTTAGAAATCGCGGGAATCTCAGCAGAGTCAAATTCAGTCAGTGGAACTACCGGGAAATCCAACTCAATAAAGGAATCCATTTGCTCAGTTTCTGGAGCTCTTTTAGCGGTCAGAACTCCTGATAGTGTAAGAAACTCGATTTTGTTGGCATTTACCAAACCAGATGTGAATAGATAGTGTGAAGCTGCTAAGGTTGCATGACCACATAGTTTAACCTGCAAGAAGGCATATGAATTTGATGCTCAAGTTAATCACTCACTCCCATGGACTTCGTTATGGAACAACAACAAAAAATCCCTCACGCTCATTTTTTATGCCAGATCACTTGAAGTGGTCATAGATGAGTATCGACCGTGAAGCAGCCAAAAAATGGAATACGAAGCAAAACCTATCGGAATAGACCGATATGCATGCACATTTTTCTGTATCACCGGTATATACGACATTGGAGGGCCGAAAAAACTGATACATAGTGGCCTCTATTTAAAACTTTGGTAGAATCATAGTCTTGGGTTTGTTTCTTGCTTGATTGTTCTTAATTCGCGCTTTGTCTGGTTTTTGGTTTGGCCAATTTCTCAACACATAGCTAATAGGTAACCATAAATTACACCTGGATAACTACGTTCCGGTTAAGTTGAAAAGAAAGTAGGTTAAAATAACGAAATTGCCAATGAAAAATTCGGAAGAAAGCCAAAACAACAATTAGAGTTGTCAGACCATCTCCAGTCCTTTCCTCAAGTCAACTTGAGTAAAACTTTAGAGTAAAAGTTTCATTTGATATAAAGCACTCCAATGGACAAGTCTGGACATAAGCATAAATTTGATTGTGAAGAAGATTCTCCCTTGATTTGATTCGAGTAAAAAACATATTGACATGAGTTTGACTCCGTTTGAGTGATAGGGTCGAGAGAAATTTGAGCGTTTCCGCACTAAAATAGAAGACCCAAAGCCCTCCAATCAAGCTCTAGATCTCTATTATTAATTTTAAAAGACCCAATTTTGTCCCTATAATCAAATCCATACTGTAATTTTTAAAAGAATATATAAATTTAACTTGCACAAAAGAGGTATCATTATTAAAAAGGTATTGATGATCGTGTTCACAGAAGAATCAATTGCGTTTTCGATATTCGAACAGTAAGGAAAGAACTGACCTCGGCAACAGGAGTGAACCATCGGAGGTGGAACCTGGGGACTGAATCGCGAGTCTCCGAGTCAGGCTCAGTGATCCGAGTCAAGTAACAGGTTTCGGAGATGTTGAACTCAGCAGCAACCGATTGCAACCACTGGTCGTCTCTCTCATCCTCCAACAAACAAACCGCCGCCGGGTTTCCCTTGAACGCCGAGTCCGTGAACGCGTCCACCTGCCATGACCGCTCCGAGAGTCACTCAAAGAAATCACAGAACAAAATGGATGTACATATGCATACATGTTTATGCGTACCATAGAAGAAAGAGAGAGAGAGAGAGTGAGTTACCACAGAGTACTTCACAGGCTTCTTTCCCATGTTGACAGAGAAACTTCAGGCGTCAGGTGAACGATCGAATATTGGGTGTGAGAACTTATAGGCCCGGACGTGATGATTATTGGATGAATAGAGAAAGGAGGGAGAAATCAACTTTTCTACTACTACTATTTTTGGCATCTTTAGTAAAAATTGTGGAAATCCCTACAAAAAAAAATTTGCCTTAATATGCATTCTGCAAAAAGGGAGGAATTTATTTTCAAAAGAAAGCTCCCTCGCGGACTCGGGACTCGCTCCGCTCGCCAATTTAACTTTTCCTTTCTCTTCCCTTATCTCAGTGGTGAGTTGACATTCAATTTAGTATCTTTTTCTAGATAGTTTTTATCTTGAACGTATTTTTTGTTAAGAAAGAGCAAGAAGTATTTAGATTTTTTTGGACATATTTGTTTTACCGTAGTTGAAAAATGAGATATATTTTTAATAATCCTATTGATTTATTTTGTTTTTGTAGTAAATATGGTAATTGATCACTATGCTATAGTTCTCGTTCTATTGGCTAATTATAGAGTGGTATGATGATTTGGATGATAACAACTTGCGTAGAAATAAAACACATACTCCTATATAGTTGTCCATGTACTGTTTATAAGCCGATTTTTTTTCCTATTACAGCTTTACATTAAAAAACAATAAGTTTCATTATCCATTGCAAAAGAACTTTCCCACTATTTTCCTTTCTTTTGGTAAATGAACAAACAAACTTCGGTTTTCCTGTAGAATTCCTTTGTCAAGTGAACACCGGGAAAGTAAATTTTTTTGAGGACTAACTTTCCGGCACAATTTTCCTGAATGGAGCCATAACACGCGGCACAACTTTCCGGAATGGAGCCATACACGCGCCGGTTGAGTTGCGGGTCAAGATGGAAGAAAATACAGAAATAGCTATCAAACTTTCTTGCTTTTTTGCTTGTTCTATTAGTGGAAAAATTGTGGGGCGTCTTGGAGTAATGGAGTTAATTTGTCAAACGAAATACATATGCGAAATATTTTTGAGTCTTTGACGATTGAACTAATAAGTCACAACAGGCTTAACAACTACTATTTGGAGAGAGAGAGAGAGAGAGAGTAAAAGAAAGAGACAACATGAAATTCCAAGCAGAGGTTAATACATAGCATCAAACATGGTGTCAAAGGAAGTCCTACTGAAGATGTTTAGCGCAAAGAGCGAAGTCAACTTAGACTCCATAAGTGATGGGGTAGCTCCTAATTAAACCAAAATAGAACCTTCCATTACAGTGACGGCTTCACCCCTTAGTTGTACTCTCTGACTCTTCTCATCAACATGGAGATTTATTATGCCACCTCGAGGGGATGCCTATGTCAAGCAAACAATACAATTATTGGATGAAGAAAGAACACGACTGCTGCACCTAAATGCGAGAGAGAGAGAGAGAGAGAGAGAGAGAGAGAGAACCTGATATGCAACAAAATCACATTTCCCCAGCTTTTTCGACCAGTAGGCTGCAATGGCACAATGTGCACTCCCACAAACAGGATCCTGAAAATAAAACCGAGTCAACATATGAGGGAGCATCCATAACAATCTACAATCTCTGCATACTGCTTGATGGGAATTCTTCATCTTTTGAGAATTTCAGAATGCATACAACAAAGGAGGACTATGCATCAAGAAATATTAGAATTACGGTACGCAGATGCTCTTATTTTGGGTGATAAACATATCTTGAAACTTAAGAAGTACATATTGTGATTACTATTAGCTGAGACATCAGAGCTTTCTTATGATAAAGCTCACTTTATTTATCAGATAAGAGGAAATGGGCAACCAACAAAAATGACTAGCCTGCTTCCACTGGTAGTGGGCAGGTGAAGATTCCAGTCGGCAAAACATTTCTTGTCTTCACATTGTACAAATACATGTAAAAATCCAGGATGACCAAGATGACTGAGAACCAAAAGCCCCTCATGAACCTCAACTAGCCACCATGTTACAGTCATCAACTGTCCTTTTTTGCAGCAACAGATCACGATGAAAGGAATTGATTGACACAGTTTAGGACCAAACGACAATATATTACCTCCTTGATACCCATCTTTGGAACGAAGAAGAGACTAAAAAAGTCAAAGCCAGAGCCAGAGGGAGCAAGCCCTGTAACAATTACTCCCCTTCCAGGACATTTTTGTATTTCATCAGATTGGGGTTGTAGATCTGCAACTATCTTTCCGGATGGAAGCACAACCTGCCAAAATAATACAACATTCACGCTTTTTAGTACGACATGAATATCCACTAATCAGTTCCAGTTAACCTCCCACTTTGAAAGACAGCTATCTCATGCTAGACTTTTGGGATGCACCCTATGTAACATTCTATTCTTTATATCTTAGCAATCAGGTCACTCTTGCCATCTAACTCTAAAATGCAACCAGCACTCTTTCATTGATAGGCTTGTCTTTCTTAGGCACCCTTCCAATCATGTATTCCAAATAATTAATGAGCAAAGATTGTAGAGGTAAAAATAATACGTACAAAGAGGTCTCCATCTGTAGTTGTCTTCTTCAAGTCAATCACGGAAGCACCATTCAACGCTTTAGAAATTGATGGAAGCTCAGCAGAGTCAAATTCAGTAAGAGGAATCACTGGAAAGTCCAACTCGGTCATAGAGCAATCTCGTGCTTCGCCATTCTCTGAGTTTAAGGAATCAGTTTGGTTGGTTTCTGGGACTCTTTAAGCAGTCAAAACTCCCGATCGTGTAAGAAACTCAATCTTGTTGGCATTCACCAAACCAGATGTGAATAGAAAGTGTGAAGCTGCTAGGGTTGCATGACCACATATGTTTACCTGCAACAAGGCATGAATTTCGTCCCCACAATTAAATACCCACTGCCATGGCCTTCTATAAGTTCTATTAAGCAAATAACCCTCAATCCAAGAAACTGGAAAATCGTAACCCTAGGGCCATTTGGTGATAAGTTACCATCAATCACCACTCTACAACAACTACTTGATTAAAGGAAAAAGAGCACAAATAAATTGTATTCACAATCAGATTACAAAGAAAACAAGTTCCGAAATTAGAGTTATCAGTTGCAAGTTGCCAAGTGATTGGGACACAAGGCGTTGCAATTAACTTAAATTGCCAAACTAAATGAGGAGTTTAAGGCCGATCAAAACGAGAAGAAAAAAGGGGGGGGGGGGGGGAAAGGAGTTTAAGGTTTTCTTCTTCTTCTTTTCCCTGCAATTTCTCAGGAAGCAAACGGATCATTCTAGAAGAAGCAATTACCCAGAACCGGACCTAAGTCAAAGCGAACATGGCAATAAAGTGAAAATTGATTATACGCATAATTAGCTCCCTTTTCTTTTCTTTTCTTTTTTTTGAATTTGCCTTGTCTTTTTTTACTTGTAAAATGCCACATTTTCTTAAATTTGACCCAAATGTCAAAGTCGCCCCTGCTGGGCGATTACGTCTATGTTTGGAACCCATGGAAAGACTGGAAAAGAAAACAAAATAAAAGAGAATGAAAAATGAGAAAAAAAAAGGAAGGGAAAGTTTACTATTTACACATTTGAATTTTTTTTTTCCCACTATTTCTCTTCAAACCAAATAATAGAAGAAAAAATTAATTTTTCTTTCTTTTCTTTTCCTTTTCTTTCCATTCCACAGGTTCCAAACAGAGCCTACATTTTTCATACTCCATATTTCAACCGTAATTAGCGAACGAGTCCTGCTATCAGTAACGATAGGATCCCCACCGAAATCGTACCGACAGCCTCGGTCGGCCGTCTCCGGCCACCAGACGGCTGATCCGAGCCGTCCAAAAATTCTATAAAAAAAAACCGATGGGGCCAACGCGAAAATTAACGGCATCCGATGGATGTAGGGCGGTTGGATAAGCACCCCTTTTTTATTCGAACAGTAAGGAAAGAACTGACCTCGGCAACAGGAGTGAACCATCGGAGGCGGAACCTAGGGACTGAGTCGCGAGTCTCCGAGTCAGGCTCAGTGATCCGAGTCAAGTAACAGGTTTGGGAGATGTTGAACTCAGCAGCAACCGATTGCAACCACTGGTCGTCTCTCTCATCCTCCAACAAACAAACCGCCGCCGGGTTTCCCTTGAACGCATCCACCTGCCACGACAAACACTAGCGTTCACCACGAAGGAATCCACAGAGTACAGGACAAATGTGTGCGCGCATACATTTACGTACTACTAATAAAAATAGAAGATTACCACACAGTACTTGACGGGATTCTTTCCCATCTTGATTGATTGAGAGAGAGAGAGAGAATTCAGGTGAACGAAACAGACTAGTCGGAGAGAGAGAGAGAGAGAGAGAGTGAGTTCAGGTGAACGGAACAGACAAGTCGGAAAGCGTTGTTGCTACACTGGCTTTCATTGAGGTGTCATCAGTCAACACGACTCTGTGAAGACACGCAGATCCGTCTAAAATAAAAGGTGAAATTATATGTAGGCCCCCTCATCTATACATTTTGAACACAAAGACCCCCTAATGTTTAAAATCACTCATTCACACCCTCTCATCTATACGAAATTTTTTTTTTGGATAACTCTGTTAACGGAATGAGGGAAGATGATGATTCTACCCCTTAAAACTCCCCTTCATTTATAAAAAATTGTCCATGCTAACCCCTTCATCTTAATGGTCTTTTGATAGAAGGGTGCTAATTGGTAAACAGTTATAGATGAGGGGGTGTTTTTGAGTATTTTAAAAAATTAGGGGGTGTTAGTGTCCTAAATGTATAGATGAGGGAATCTTTGACTCTTTGTATAATTTTACAAAAATAAAAAAACCTCGCCTTTTACTCGGGGAAAATGCCAAGTAATAATAATAGTAAAAATATGTATTGATATCCGAGAAAAAAAAATAGATATCCTCAAACTGCATTGATATACTCCTATATTGCTTCACCTAGGCTTAGCAAGTCTTGGAGTCCAAGAATTAGTTATCACACTTGGCAAAAGACAACTAGGTTGCCAAACCCCAAATTGCCATGCGAATGTAACTTTAGTTGCAATTCCGTTGCACCAAAAAAAAAAATGTTAATAAGCTCTTATTGGAGTAGGTTATCCACATAAATTGCCAAGACAGGATTAACTAGAGTCAAGGGAGTGTAGGTTGGAGACGTCCTTGTAAATGCTTGAAAATGAACCCACAAGGAAATTTAAAGACTGCTAAAAGAAACCTCGAAAATGAAAGCAATCTGAAATTTGAAGACTGCTAAAGGATGGTTGAATAATTTCCTGTGAAAAATAATGACTAAAAAGAAAGGCATGGGAAAAAAAGGAAGGGAGAAAATCATTTTCCGACTATATACTTAATTATAGTTAGTTAGCTGAAAAGAGCACAATAACCGGTACCGAAGTAATCAAATTTAGAATTTATTATGTCATAATCAACACAATTTATACACAACATTTAGGGACATCGATTCGAAAGGTAAATGAAAGAGGAACATCAATCTAAGTTACAATACAAGTCCTAAGACTAAGAACTAATTTTATTACATTTCCATGCATCAAAATGAGTTGATGCAGAGGATTCAGATCATATTCCATGACTTGGATTCCTGGCCATAGGAATTGAGATTGGATTCCTGGCCCTTGAAATTACCAAATCCCTTCCTTTGCCATTTTCAGGAAATGGCAAAGGGTAATGTTTGGGAGCTCAACAGAACTTGCTTTCTTCTTCTTGACCCTTGTGGTTTTCAAGGACTCTGTACCCTCCGACTGCGTCGCTGTCACTGAGACCAAGTCGTAGAACTGTTCAAAGGCAATTTTTAGGATCACTAGGTAATAAAAAGAACCAACATTGTTGATTCTTTTAAAAAGAAGACAAGAAGACAAATTCGACTATAGGATTTCAATAAATTTAAATATGTGAGTGACGATATAGATCCAGACCCAGGGAAACAAATATACCAAGAAATTGATAATGTCTGTAAGTTAGAAGATACCTCAGAGACACCATGCAGCAACAGCCTGTGAAAAGGATCTTGAACACGCAGCATAAGCACATCTCCATCTCCACTCTCCTCGATAAAGGCCCGTATGCATTCCTATACAGAAAACAATCGTAGCTCCTTTACACGACAAAAAGATGACAAAACTGGGTTAAGAGAGGGACAATGATGAGGTGAATGAAAGTTACAAGAATATAGACAAAAGAAGCACGATAAAGTCATTGGATGAGAGAAAAGATGCAATAGATTTTTTTCTCAATAAGCTCAAGAATATCAAAAAGAGCTCACTTGTTTTCCATACTACATTTCTAGTCTTTCAATGGTTTCATAGCTAAATCTTCCGGTTGATAGCCTATGCCGTGCGATTCAACCGTGTTGTCGTTGAGAATGGTTAGATGGCTTAAGTTACGGGCGTTAATAACTCCAACGACTTGCCGCTTGTTTAATCTAGTTAAAACTCTTTTTCTAGTCTTTTACTTAAGTGTTTATCACCGTTCAAAGCAAAACCGAAAGTTGGCCGTCTAAATGCCGCAAACCCTTACATCTAAAAATCCTAGCAAGCTATAGGGATTCTCTCCGTGGGAACGATTCCGGACTTCCGGATATTATGCTGATAGCGAATTAGCCCTACGCTTGGGGTAATTCAACCTTTTTCGACGGTTAGGTTGTGGCAAAGCAATCATATTATTCATCAAAGATCAGATATACCTCGTATCCAGTGACAAGATCTGAAGGAAAGCTACGGCGAAGTGCCTCTCTAGTTCGGCAATCTACTCGATGCCATGCATTCAGTACAGCCATCTTGTCAGCATCCACGCGGCCTTTCCTTTTTGATGAAGAGCTCTTGAGGGCTTCGATGATGGTTGACTACCATAAAGAAAATAGAAATGAGCAGAATTATAGAATGTTGCTCCAAGCAATATGAAATTCATGATATACATTGGTCACAAAAGAAATCAAAATGCATACAAATTCATCACAATTCAAACAAACAGAAATGCACATATGATGCTAAAACTTTAGAACCCAAAATTTCAATGATATTCTAGTGTAGCACAAATAATCCTCTGAAATAATTAGGGTTACATTACCAGCAGCGTAATTTCCAAGAGTTTATCCTATTCCTCGGACTATATCATGTAGGCATTCGTGGTAGATAAACATTCAGTGGTGCATAAGAAAAGTAAAAAACCTCTTTGTCCATGTCAATATGCCTAAATTTGTCCCACTCGCCCTTATTTGTCATGCAAAATGCTGACAGTGGAACATCCTCACCTGTAAAATGAACCTTGATCAATACTTGGCAAAATGTATTTAGTATACAAAACAACATCTTGTAAGCAATTTACCCAAAAAAAAAAAACATCTTGTAAGCTGGTGATCTAAATACAGTTTCTCCAATAACAGGGAGTTTAGTCTAAAATCATCAGGATACCTGTACTAAGTTGGATTTCAGCCAATTGTCTCAACTATTGATGCAATGGCATGATATGAAAACTTGGAGTGCCTAAACCTTATGCATTCACGCAAGTACACCAGACAAATGAGGTTGTGTAAGCAGAACAAACGAAGCTGCGTAAAACCTTTCAAAGAAGAGAGCAAGTTCTTACAAGAATCTTTCAGAGCTTTCTCAATAATGGATAAACAACTACAATGCCTAGTACAGATGGGGGACTCTGTGTCGGTAAGTTCAAGCCACAAGACAAACACCTTAACCCCTTAAACTACTCCCTGCTCACCATAACCAACACTACTCAATGGGCCTATTTCCAATTTCACATAATTTAAAACTATAAGAAAGCAGTCTCACCCCAAGGTGGTGGCGCAAACAAGCCTCTAATCTCTTCCGCGTGTAGACGAGGAACAAGTTCCATCAACAACCGGTCATTCACCCAACGTCGCGATCTTCGGTTGCTAACCTGGAACAAGGAAAATGCTCAATAGCAATGATGTGTCATCATTTTGGACTTAACCAATCAGGCCAAAATCTCAATAGCAATGATTTGTCACCAGGTTGGAAAATGGCTCTAAACATAAACCTAATAGTTCAAAACATTATACTCCAAGTACTAGAACAGAAATTTGAGTAGTTACGTTTCCGGCCAAGCTCTCGAGGAACTCTATCTTCTTCTCGATCGCCAGGCCTCGGGATTTTGCATTCTCTCCTGCAAACGCGTACGAATATCTAGTTCATTATACTTTCTAACACCACATTAAAAAAAAGTTCAATAGCCATGTAACCAAAAAAAAAAAACAGAATACGGGAAAAAAAAAAAAAAAGTGAAAGAAACAATCTGGGTCAGCAAGATTAGCTGTCTAAACTGCCTATCAAAAAAGATATTAGCTGTCTAAACTGTTGGAGAATCGAACTAACATCTGATAAAAAAAAAAAATCGAACTAACATCAGAACACCCAAATCCCCAGACCCATAAACAAAACTGAAATCAAAGCCCGTAGGTATATGTACATCTATATATGATGGAAAAATTACGTACTTTTGGGATGGTCAAAGAGGGGAAACGACGGGAGCAGATCTTGTTCTCTCTGCAAAACCTCAGGGGTCGCCATGACTGGTTCGTCAGAGAAATCAAAGACGGTCGATTTCGTTTTTTTCTTAGACGGAGATCGTTGGACGGTGGATGTACGGGGAGAGAAACGCAATCCGGATTTTGTGTGGATGATGATGGGATCTAGGATTCTGAGGAAGGGGTAAAGAAAAGAAAGAGAAGAGTACCAAACGGAGCCTTGAGTACATGGACAAGCACACGAAAGCGGAGGAATATGCTAAAATCGGAGAAGTTTTTCAGTGCCAAGCACGTATTGCCGACATGTCATCCGCTCGGCGCATCTGAGCCATTCGATTCACTTTTGGACGGCTCGAATTGAAACCATCTTTCTCCTCTTACCGTAACACTTTCTCTCTCCTTTTTCTATCTCTAAATCTGAGCCGTTCAAATACGAAATGGATCGCTCGGATGCACGAGCGGGCACCACGTGGTACCCGCTCGGCAGTCGGCACTGAAATTTTTTCCCTAAAATCGAGAAAACATCCGGCTTCGGTTACGGTTTGATGCGACACGTTAAAGTTTAAAACAGAAGAAAAAACGAAGAAAAGTGATTTTGGTATTTCACATTTTTAGTCATTGACAATTTTTTATTTTTTATTTTATATGAAATTATCAAATTATATTTTTATTTTGTTAGTATTTATCTTATTTTTTCTGATCATTTTATCCTGAATGGTCATAATGAATTTTTGGGTCTAAGACCTTTCAATGAGCACCCTAAGAGAGTTCTAACTCATATAAGAGCCCTACCGATATCGGATTGGGCTAATTTTTTAAAGGAACCTATAAAAAATTATTTTAAGAATGACTTACAATTTTTGGCTTTTGTGATGATCTCCCCCACGTCTGTGCTGAACGGGGATGGTAATGTCCGGAAATAGCAACGTCTCTTATCGGCTCGTGGTGATTCGGTCATCGTTATTTATGCAAGCTGCGTATGCTATTGTCGCATACATATTCTGATTTATGTAGTCTAGGTTATTTTGGAGATTTCAATGTTTATTTTTGGGAGCTTCTTTCCCAGTTATTAATACGTTCATCTTTGTAATTTGATCATTGGATCTAATACTGAATAACAACGGCGTGACTTTGAATCTCGAAAAAAGCTTGTCAAATTCTACTTATTTTGCATCATATGACGAGAGTCTGCATGAGAAATTATTACATGAGAATTTTTTTAATTCCGCGTTCTTTTAACATATCCTATCGTATTCGTATCTCGTCTCCGTATTCATGTTCATTAGACGAGAACCACCTTCTCAGAAAACACAGCTTCGTGGGGCTGGCTATATGGCCCAGTTCCAGCACAAAGTCCCCTCCTCCAAGTCCAGTGGGCCGCCTACGTGGATGTGCTTTGATCTAGTTAAGGCCCATTAGACCAAACTATGTGAAGCCCATAGAATCGTTATCCATCCTATGGAGTTTTCTGACAGTTTGTTTTGGGTATTTGGGGAAAAAATATTTTAAAAAAAAGAAAGAAAAAGGTTCTCCCATTATTTGGTTTGAGAAGAAAGAGAGGAAAAAATAACTAAAATAAAATATTGAGCATAATAGATTTCTCCTTGTATTATAATTACACTTTCTTTCATAATTATTTTTCATTTTTTCTTTCTTTCCTTCCTAACGAAACAAAGTGTAAGTAAATCAAACACATGCATCTACCCTAATCAAAAGGGAAAAAGAAAAAGAGTGGTCAATTCAATAGTGTTGTGACATTACTCTACGCCATTCGTAGCTTGTCACTTATCGCTTTTACTCCCAAGTACCAACACAAAAGTAATTTCTAAGCATTAATCAGCCACACCACACCACATTTGGTACGTTTTCGGGAAAAAAAAGGAAAGAAAGCGAAGAATACAAATAGCTATATTGATGCACAATCTTGACACTTCTCTTTCATAAAATAGTGATCCCTCAACATGAGGGGATGGTTTCGTCGAGATGTATTCCATCCCACTCAAATGAATTGCACACCACACCACACCTGGTACGTTTTCGGAAAAAAGCACTACTATAATATTGTTAAAAGATGACGTTTGAAAAAGTGAAAAGATATCAGTTTTTGAAGAAAACCGTAATTAAAAAGATTGCAATAGATAAATAATGTCAGTCATCTAAAAAAACTGTGATATAATATATTTATGATGTCACTTTCTAAAATAGTGACATAACTATTCTTTCTTTTTAATGTCAGTTTCTCCTAAACTGTGATATAATATATTTATGATGTCACTTTGTAAAATAGTGACATAATTATTCTTTCTTTTTAATGTCAGTTTCTCATAAACTGTGATCTAATATATTTATGATGTCAATTTGTAAAATAGTGACATAACTATTCTTTCTTTTTAATGTCGGTTTCTCCTTATAAGTGACATTGGAGAACAAAAATTTGTTTTTGGAGAAAATGGTGCTATCTATGAGCGTCGTTGCTTTGAAATCTCAAATCGAGAGTGGGTCGTTACATATGATATCAGAGCTTGTACCAACCAGAAATGTGAGACAGAATCTCGACCCCATACGAGGACGTGTGTTCCTAAGTGGGGGAGATTGTGACGCCCTGCCCCTGGGGAGTTCCAGATAGTGGTCAACCGGCCTGAGGGCAGTTGGGACCCGTGCGAGGGGCTATTGGATCAGTGACCAGAAGGGTCAACCGAGGGTAGTCCCACATCGCTTGGTGAAGTGTAAGAAGTGTGCTATAAATAATATATCATCAGCCTATCTTGTACCAGGACTTTTAAAGCTATGAGGGTGCCAAAGCCAATTGAAACTTTATAGTTAAGCGTACTCGCACTAGAGTAATCCTAGGATGGGTGACGTCACTGGGAGGTTTGATGGGGATTGGTGTTCAAAATGGACAATATTATACAGGGCGGGAGCGGGTTTTTACAAAAGATGACGGCTTTAAAGCATTTTAATGACGTTTCACAACTGTCATCTTTTACTTTCAATTACGTTTATAAAGCTTCATCTTTATAGATATTAATGACAGTTTCAAACCGTCATTTTAAGATTCAAACTTTTAATGACAGCTCCATAGATGACAGTTTCAAAATTGTCGTCTTTCACGTTTAACGACACTTTTAAACTGTCATCTTTTACGATTATTGTAGTAGTGAAGGAAAGAAAGAGAAGAATACAAATAGCCATATTGATGCACAATCTTGACACTTCTCTTTCATAAAATAGTGATCCCTCAACATTTGGGGATGGTTTTGTCGAGATGTATTCCATCCACTCAAATGAATAGCACACCACACCACATTTGGTATGTTTTCGGGAAAAAAAGAAAGAAAGAGAAGAATACAAATAGCTATATTAATGCACAATCTTGACACTTCTCTTTTATAAATAGTGATCCCTCAACATGAGGGGATGGTTTCATCGAGATGTATTCCATCCCACTCAAATGAATTGCACACCACACCACATTTGGTACGTTTTCGGGAAAAAAAAAAGGAAAGAAAGAGAGGAATACAAATAGCTATATTGATGCACAATCTTGACACTTCCCTTTCACAAAATAGTGATCCCTCAACATGAGGGGAAGGTTTCGTTGAGATGTATTCCATCCCACTCAAATGAATAGGGTGCACACACAAGTATCAATCCTATGGATCATCGTGGGCTTTAAGTACGAGAAAAAGTATTTGGGGATTCAAATTTACTACTTTTCGATCGAAAAACAGAGAGCTTTTATTATTTAATTTAACAAACTATTGGCTAATTCTATCACGTGTTTGGTCGAATAGTTGTAGTTTGAGATCGAATCGGTGAATGAACACTGAAATCACAGGAGATTTCGTGAGGGTATCTTCATTAAGGCAAACATCAATGGAATTTACACTTTTTCTTTTTGTAATGCTAGAAATCGCTATCGATGACGACGAGACGAATGGCAATTTGAAAGAATACTTTAGGTCATGAATATATGCAACGACGAGTTTACAATGCGTTTTCTCTCTTCTTTATAAAGGCGATGCGTTTACATGTATGGTGTGTGGTACCCGCAGTGCAAAAAAAGGGGGAAAAAAATGGTGTGTGGTACCCTCCAAATTCACAAGCCCATCGATGTCATTGCTACATATATTCGACCAAACTACTTTTGGTACTCCATCAACAAATTAACAAATAAAAATAAAAATTATACGAGTATAGTAATTTAAGCCGTTCCTGTCACAGAGCTCGCAAAAGAATAAATACTTTCTGTTCATGAAAAAATAATTTGATCGAACACGTGACCAAATTGTATTTTGTTTAAGTAAAATGGGACTGAGGGATGGTGCTGCTCCCCTTAAAAGGGAGACCTGAGTGGGCCCCACTCGGCGGGGCAACACCATATCCCTCTGTCCAATAAAATGGTTGACATAAAAATGTGTTTTACTCATAAGTTTATCTATGTCCAACAAAGCTGTATTTTGTTTTTTTTTTAAGAGACCTATAAAATAGATCTAACGGCTCGACCATTGTTAGCCCCATCTTCGGTCGAAATTGACTAAAAATGTTGGGTATGGATAAATTGAGTGGGGAGGGGATGATCTGAGTAGCAGTACTAGCCCAACCTCTCCGAAATGTGCTTTTCTCAAGTGCTTATCTATGTCCAATACTTGTCAAACAAAAAAAATCTATGTCCAATAAAAGCTAGTACTATTTTTGTTTTATATATATATGAGAACTTGGCCAAAAAACCTAGCAGTTTTGCGGTTTACGGAGAGATTGAGTGGGGAGGGGGTTGATCTAAGCAGTAGCACTAGCCCGACCTCCACTATGAGAGATGAAGTGATATATGTATTTATCAACGCGGGGAATTGATTCACATTTCACTCTCGATCTCCATCGGAGTTTATACTTCATTAATCATACCGTAATATACCTTAAAAAAAATGCATCTGTAATTTTCAATTCATTGATCAGTGGAAAGTCCTCACCTGGAAACGGAAATTTGGAGTATTTATATATATAATCACCATTATCCTGGAGAAAGGAATAATCATTAAGCAACGTGCATTTGGAATTTGGTTCCTGGAAGGAGCCGGCCCCATGAACCATCCTCAAAGCAAAGCAAAAATTCTAACAGCAGAGACAATTTGCAGAGACCCACGCAGAGATAAACGCGTTTGGCCCCATTTCGGGTCCCAAAAAAAATCTAGAAAAATATCCATAAATTTTTGAATATTATTTTATAGGGCTCTGTAAAAAATCAGCTCATGCGGATATCGATAAGTATTACTTTTGGATTCGTAGGGGTGAAACTGCTCAGTTCGCTCCAACGAATCCAAAAGTAATACTTATCAATATCCGCTGGAGCTGATTTTTTACAGGACCCCATAAAATAATATTCAAAAATTTATGAATATTTTTCTAGATTTTTTTGGGACCCGAAATGGGGCCAAACGCATTTGTCTCTGCGTGGATCTCTGCAAATTGTCTTCAGCAGAGCTGATCCTCAAAGTACTACTGTCAACGAAGCAAATTTCCTTCTCAGTCGAACAGGCACCCCTCTAACCCACATTTATCGTGACGCCAATCGGTGCGCCGATATCACCTCGCACGTTTAGGTTCGGAGTAGGATGAGATCGAACCTCGTAGTCACAGAGGACACTCCCATTTCCGTTAGGGAGTTTATGATTCGGGATAGCCCGACTATCAAGCAAATCTATCTATACTAGCATCGTTCCCGTTCGATGCACGTGACAAATAACAAATTTTGTGTAATCTTGATATTTTGTAGCAGAGCCACACAAATATTTTGTCTTATACATCGAACAGGAACGACGCTAGTTGATAGAAAAAGAACTCGGGGTGCGTGCTGTCCCTCAGGAACAACGTACATGAGTGTTGGGCCAATCCGGGCCGTCCATGCTCGACAATGGACGACTCAAATTGTAACGAATATTAAATCAAATCAAATTACTTCAAAAAGAATAAAACAAATTAATTTGTAACAAAAAAAAAAAACAAATATTGTACCCGTTCAATGCTTGGGATAAAAAAATAACATTGATTTTTATCGACCCCGTGCATTGAACAGGCACAATGCTAGTGATAAAAAATATAATTTAATATTTTTTTTGTCTCATGTTTGATGTACGCTAGCATTAATCTCATTCTGTGCATTGGAAGACATATGTGTGACGTAAAATGAATTTGGAGTATCACGTGACGGTATCCTTGCTGGGACATAGAATAATTTTTCCTAAGTCTCTCTCCCCCTCTCCCACTCCCACGTTCCCCCCTCTATCTCTCCCCACTCGCAGGCTTTTCTCTCTTTCATTTGTTTACAAAAAAAACTCTAAATTCTAGGAATTTAGGATTGAGAGACTTTTGTCTTCAACTACATTTCTATAGTATATTGATAGATAGATAAATAGATGATAGATAGATAGATCTATATCTATACTACGGAGTATATGCTAAGCAAATGTATACTCCAGTTAGGCTAAAAAATCTCCAAACTTTCAATCCTAAATTCTTACAATTTTGATATTTGTTTTTTCTAAAATTGAGAGAGTGGGGGAGAGAAAAAAGGGGGAGAGAGAGTCGACCTGGGGGAGGGAGAACCCGGAGAAGTGAGAGAGAGTATAAGAGAGAATTTTTTTTGGGTGTTCTGCACCCATGGAGTTATTGGGTGGTTCTATCTTATATATCTTATTACAATTAAAAATTAATTTGAAGTAATTTAATTTACATTTTAAATTTTAATTCATAAGTATAAGTCTTTGGTTCCAAATTGCATGGTTCAACAAATTTATTCTGCAAAACATAAATAGTATTGTGTCCATTCGATAAACAGAAACGAAAAAAATATATATTTGAATCCTTTTTTCTCTTTGTCTATTGTATCGAACGGGTACAACGCTAATACATACTATAAACAAATGTGTTTTGCTTTTAAAACCATTCAAACCCTCCTTCCTATTTTTTTTTGTTTCACACACATATTGTCTTTTAGTTTATAGAATGAGACCAATGCTAACGTGCATCGAACACGGACAAAAAAAATATTGAACTATCTTTTAATCAACTAGCGTTGTGCCCGTTCGAAGCAAGGAACCGAAAAAAACTAATGTGATTTTTTTTTATCCCGTGCATCGAACGGGCATTAACGCTAGTAGATACTAGGGAAATGTGTTTTCTCTTCAAAAGCTTCCAAACCTTCAATTCTAATTTTTTACATTTTTGATTTTTTTTTTTATATAAAAGATAGATAAAGAGGGAAACATGGGGAAGTTGGGGTTGAGAGAGAAGGGAACGTGGGAGGGAGGGAGAGAGAGAGACGTGGGGCTGGGGGGTTGAATATAGAGAAAAAAATCATTCTATACTTCTCGGGCACCATCACGTGATACTCTAAACTTATTTTTCATCACAAATATCTTTTTAATGCATAAAACATGACCAATGCTAGCGTGCATAGAATATGGAATTGAAAAAAAAATATTAAACTGTCTTTTTTATCAACTAGTGTTGTGTTCGTTCAATACATGAGGCCAAAAAAAATGATGTCAACGCCCGTTGATACACGGGGCCAAAAAAATCAGTGTGATTTTTTATTATCCCTTACATCGAACGAGCACGAACGCTAGTCTATCTATCTATTTATCTATCAATATACTATAGAAATGTAGTTGAAGCCAAAAAAACTCCCAACCCTCAATCCTAAATTCCTAGAATTTAGAGATTTTTTTTTAAAAAAAAAAGAGAGAGAAAAACGTGGGAGTGGGGGGGGAGGGAGAGAGAAGCTTAGGAAAAGTTATTCTATGCCCTACTAGGGATATCGTCACATGGTACTCCAAATTCATTTTACACCACACATATGTCTTTTAGTGTAAAGAATGAGACTAATGCTAGCGTGCATCGAACATGGAACCAAATAAATATTAGATTATATTTTTTATCACTAGCGCTGTGCCCATTCGATACACATGGTTGAAAAAAACTAATGTTAATTTTGTTTATCCCATGCATTGAACGGATGCAATATTTGATTTTTTGTTACAAATTAATTTGATTTAATTTTTTTGAAGTAATTTAATTTGATTTAATATTTCTTGCAATCTGAGTCGTCCATTACCGAGCATGGACGGCCCGGATTGGCCCAACACTCATGTTGTTCCTGAGGGACAACAGGCACCCCGGGTCCTTTTCTATCAACTAATGTAGTTCCCGTTCGATGCACCGGACAAAATATTTGTGTGGCTCCACTATAAAATATTGAGCTCATACAAAATTTATTATTTGTCCCATGTATCGAACGGGAACGACGCTAGTTCCGGACTAGTATAAGTTAGTGTTATGGTTTGTAATTCTCGTTTGTACTCGCACGCACTTCTGATGCGGAACTCCTTTGCGTTTTCTCTAATTCGAAGTACACAAAAAAAAAAAACTAAGTACAGTACAGTACGGTGGGGGTAATTATCTTTTTGATAATCAGTGGGGGATAATCTGAGAGCATCTCCGATCCAAGACCCTCCAAATCTCTATTTGAGAGGATCAAATTAATCTATTTTATTTGAAAAGTAGATTTAGAGGATTGTCTTATTTATCTCAATTCCAACCCAATACTCTATTTCTCAACTCCAACACATATTTGAAGGAGATTCTCTATTTTTTCCTTTCATCCTCTATATTTAGAGGATCAAAGTTCATCCTCCCAAATGGAGGAGAGTTTTAGAAGATGGGTTGAAAAATATTTTTCTTCTAAAATGAAGATATAGAGTATGGATTGGAGATGCTCTGATAGTGCTCTATTTGCACTCATCAGCAGGGTCCAATCACAAACCGAAAACAGATCCCTTTAAGCCAATCCGACGCATGAAAAGTGGGGGATGGGGGGAGCTACAAGCCTACAAGGAGCTCGATCGAGTAATAATTACGGAGTATTACTATTAAAGATGTGTCTTATACAGGGTTCGGTGGTTCCATTCTGTTTACTCGTGTGTTTTTTTTTTTTTAATTACAATTTATAAGATTTCAGACTAGCTTATGTACACCTTAACTATTTTTTCTTTTTTGTCAATCGATAGATAGGAGTGATCATTTTATATTAGATATGAAGTAAAGAGTACAAATTCGGGACACTACATTAATTGTGAGAGTCCACGAGACAACCAAGCTCAACAACTCAACTAATACAAGAAATAAACCCGTTATAGAGTAGAAACAAAGAAATAAAGGAAAAACCCTCTATAAGGAAAAAACATCCACACGCAAGTGGAGAGACTCGAACTCCTGATCTCATAGTGATATGCAAGAGTCCGAACCAACTGAACTAGCCCTAGTTATTTCTTAGCATTCACTAGCATGTGACTCATTTAAATATTTAGAGGATTATTCTTAGCGTTCACTAGCATGTGACTCATTCAAAGCCTCTTATGAACGTCTAATCCACGGAAGTTGATATAGCACACTAGCTATGAGATTTTGAGCCTCAAATTTAAGATGGAACAAACTCCTAAACCTCATGCCTTGATTATGAGATTATTAGGCCTTCATATTCGGACCGACTCTTTGGGGTTAGTTGCTCGTGCTCTTAATCTACATAAAAGGTTTTTATTTCCACACAAAAAAAAAAATATATCCAAACTCTCAGCACTAGAGCAATCCCTATTGATTTGATAGACTAGCATGCGTTGATCTGATTTGCTTGGAATATTTTGAAAGGGAATCAATTAGTCATTTCATTGATTTTCAATATATAGAATTAGTAAGTGATGTTACTTCTACTTCGATCTAGTGCATGCTGATGAATTAAGGGTGCCGTTAAGGAGTACAAGACCGTATTAATGTGTGGCTATTAATACTACTACTATTATCGTCAAATCTTTTGTGGAATTATTCCAATTCATGATCTCTTTTCATTTGGAATGTTATTATCACACATATATTAATCATGATTCGATCGTGATATCATCTTATACTAGTAAAATAACATATACCTATTTGGTGGGACGTTAGTGTGGATCGGGAACTTGAAGTTATGCGGTGGACTGGTGGTGGTAGTGGTAGCGATAGTGTTCTTAGATCCGAAAAAGTGAAGGCATGCTTAAATAGGTCATGCACAATTTTAAAAAAAGCCAATTATCCTCGATCGGTGCCCTTTGTATTTCCACTACTAGTCAAATAATGGGCATGCAATTTCAAGAACACTTTTAAGCACTGGATGCCAAACTGATGATGTGGGGTTGCTCTAAGCCTCTAACTAATAATTCAATATTCTTGTACAAAGAGCTTAGCATCATTGGATTCAAGACCTCTTGGCAAGTTCCATTTTGGCCGTTTTGTCCCTATTCAAAAGAAATTTCGCGTTTGTTAGTTTTGCGCCAAATTTTTGTAGATTATTGATTTTTCTCGACTTTTTGGACTTTCTCCTGGATATTTTCAAATATATTTGGATAATTTTTTTTTTAATTTTTTGATTCCTCTCGAAAAATTAAAAATGCACAAAATTTGAGTACAAATAACCAAACACTCTACAAAAATGGACTTCGGGTTGGTGCTGTACAGTGGTATGCACAGCACTGTGTTGCGCACTTCTGAGCCGTCGGATCGTGCATTCAACGGCTCGGATCTCATCTCGGCAACCAACAATCGAGAGCCGTTCATTGCCGATATGAAATCCGAGCCGCCGGATGCACGATCCGACGACATAGAGGTGTGCAGCACGGTGCTGCGCACACTTCACAACACCATCCCCTCTTCCTACAAAACCATCCCCTCTTCCTACAAAATGAACTTGGCGACTGATTTGAAGGTTTGATGTGGTATTGTCCATGTGAAAATGGAAAGTTCAGTCAGACGTTAGTCTATGGATTTGTGCAATGCCACTGCAGCCTCATCCTGACAATGGATATCTGATAGAAGTTCATGGGCTTGAGTCTCTTTCCCTGTGTGCTTCAGGAACCTTTTTCATATATTGTATGAAGGAATTTTTTATGGTAAACAAAAATGATTTTAGTCTATGGCATCCCAAAAGTGAGTTGTGGTAAGTATTTCAGATACGATAGTAAGCATTAGTATTCCAATGCAACGCTAAGTATTTCAGGCATAGAATATTGGGGAACTTAAATAGGGGTCCTATTCTACATGAAACTTAAGTTCTAATCCTTATAGGTTTGAAAACTTATGTTTTCATCCTGAAATTTAAATAATACCCATTTTGCCCTTAATAATTGTTTACATTTTAATAGAGCCGTTGCGCGGACCTAATTAAATAAGGAATATTGACATTGTTAATTTGGTCCGCGCAGCGGCAATCATGACAAAGTCATCCAGAATCACGACAAAATCATCCGGGATGTAGAACTAACTTAAAAAGTAAGATTAAGGTCCTAAAATTCCTCCCTATATAGGTGAAGAAATTCGGGATGTAGAACTAACTTAAAAAGTTAGTTTAAGATCCTAAAATTCTTTACTATAAAGGTGAAGAAATTCGGGATGTAAAACTAGAAATTCGGGACGTAGAACTAACTTAAAAATTTTGTTTAAGGTTGTCATGATTTCGGATGACTTTGTCATAATTCTTGTATTTTTCATGATTTTGTCATGATTTATGTATTTGTCATGATTAGGGGTGTTTTAGGTATTATTTAAATTTCAGGATGTCGACTTAAGTTTTCAAACCTAGTAGGATGGGAACCTAAATAAGTTGGGCAAATAGGATGGCTAATTAATTTCCTCTAGAATATTTACCATATCACTTTTGGGATGCCATAAACCAAAAAATGTTGGTGTACCATAGATGGATTCTGTATGAAGTCACGTACTTCGTCATGGAACTCGCATTTTTCTCTTCTCTTTCTTCTGAGAAATTCTCAAGCGTTCCTTGAAAATCGCATGATATTGTAAAGCATTTTCTCCACCGTACTTATTGTGTTTATAATCTACCACAAATAATATGTAGATCCGATATCAATATATGATGGCGAAGGACCTATAGATAACGGCACGGCACGCTCATCCAATTCATCCCCCCAAATAAGGCCGCGTGCGCTTGGAAAGAGGAAGTACGTGCAACCCCCATGACTGTCTGCTCCACCTATCAATCCAAAATCCTGTTTGCCTCTATCTTCTTCTACTATATTCAAAAGTCACTTCTTTCTAGAAAATGAAGGAATTATCCTCTCAAATCAGAAAAAAGGGAAAAGATCGATCGGACTTAATCAATCAGTCTTTTCATTATCCATAACATAATATTACCTGCATTGACTCCTCGATCATTCCAATTTTCCCTTTTTAATATTCCTGGCTCAAGATGAGAAAACGAAAACGAAAAGGAGAAGTGAGATTGATAATGTTGCACACCATGTGCGATGATGGTATTTGGTTCATATTGATCATTCCAAAATTGAATCCGATCTTAACAAGTTCACACTGAGAGCTAGCTGCGATTCTGCGAAGCAAAGAACCTATATTGATCATGAAGACGGGTCATGGTACACGTCAAATCATAACTCAACTGCATTGAATAATAATTTAATTTCGGCCAAGGAAGTTGTATCGTAAACACAAAATCGGGCTAATTAGTGTCGTTAGGCGTAATAAGCCGTAGTTATATATGGTGCATTACAAAGCTCATATATTCTAAGCGCACAATATACAAGCATGCATAATAAGCTAGACAATAAAGTCGTAACACACAAAAGATTGTGACAAACTATAAGTCACCAAAAAGACACGAAATTTTGCACTGTAAGACACATAAATAATGTACCACGACACGAAGTTTGCAGCAAAACACAAAAATGCATTACTCTGCCTTTCTATACATCTAACAAGTACAAAATCGAACATGTTTATTACTCAATAGTACTCTACACAACAGTCTCTAGTCCAAGCCATTTGGATTAGTACGAATGCTCCTTATTTTGGCAGAACCAGTCTACCCACACAGACAAAAATGCAAAGATTTTTTTGTGGGGTCCACCACGGGTCCCACACAAATGATTTGAACCGTTCATTAAATGTAAAACACTTTTTCAAGGGTCCTTATGAAAAATCAGCTCAATCCAATACCTATAAGTTCTCGACCCAATCATCTAACTTTTCATTGAGATTTCAAGAAAATGAAAAGTTAAATAATTGGATCGAGCATCTATAAGTATCGTATTAAGATGATTTTTCACAGGAACCCTTGAATTTTTTTTTTACATTCAATGAACGGCTTGGATCGTTTGTGTGGGACCTGTGGTGGGCCCCACAAAAAAATTTGTGCACAATCTATGCATGTAATGTCTGTGTAGACAGACTTTCTGATTTTGGCACGAGATTCTCCATCTCTAAAAACCCTTTGTTGTATTCCCAAGCCCACAATAATGCATTTGACATTCCCATACAGCTCCACAGCTATTTCACACGCTTATGTGTGAGGTGAAGTGGCTCCAAAAATTACTAATATAAGAATCGAACCTGAAACCTCATTAGAATAAATCTCTAAGTTTCAGGGCAAAACTACTTTGGCCAACACTCTGGGGCTGTAGTCTTACAAGTTATAAACGCAATATTATACTACACATAGTCATAACTTACCATAATTCACACCAACCGGATACCTCAACGGCCAACGCTGTGCTATACATTGATTCATCATTGTCTTTTGTTCCTAAATCTTTGTTTTGCAGGTTTAGTTGTTCGTGTCTTCGGCTTTGAGGGAATGCTAGTGTGTTTTTCTTTTGGATTTTTTGGGGGTGTTTCGTTCGGCTTTGTTTTGTCCGGTCGTTTCGTGCTGGCTATTGTGTGGGTTGTTCTTATAGTTTGTATTCATATGGTTGTACTGCTTATCTAGTTTCTATGATATTAATGGGATGATATTGTTCATCCGAAAACTTGCCATAATTACTCCACAGTCTCCACACCATACAATTGCCTCAATCCCCATCCATTGGCTTGGTGGTGCCACCAACTATGGGCCAAAAATTTCTTTCCAGTACAACCAATTGCAGGAGGAATCAGATTGCTGCGACCATATGAAAGGATGGATTCTCACTTTTTTCCCATTGATATTCTCTACTATTAATAGTCTTCTTTTAAGGTTAACTACTCGATATGGCCCTTACTTCTAACAAGAATTAAATAATGATGATTTGACTGCATTCCATTAGTAGAAAAGATTGCTAATGATTATCGTTCTATGATTCTATCTTTTTTATCTTTTCACGAGTGTTCCCACAAGAGATAAAGTACTATAGTAAAGAAAAAGTCTCTCCCCACTACCTAGAAAAATGATATTCAGTAATCCGGGTGCATCTAGATCGCTCTAAAATCACACATTTTCGTGTGTTTCACGACTAAGTATATATAAACTTCACATAAATAAGTGATTCTAGAGTAGTCCGGAGCAACACGTGACGGTGCTCCTGATTTATCGAGTAATTACTATTCCATCGTAACTGCTAGAAAACGAAAGATTACAAATTGTATGCATTGGCAATAATTTACCAGCCAGCGCTTAATTGCCAAACCTTTAAGTCAAATCGAAATCATCTCCCCTCCATGTGTCATTTCTCCACATCCGTCTAGTACGGAGTATTTACTACTTGTGAGCTAATGAGCTTCGTCCTAGATCCTCAATGATGATTAATTCAAACTATTCACCGTATTGGTCCAACACAAAATGATAATTTTTCGAAAAATTTGATCTCGATTAGACTCTTGATCAAATTACGTCTTGTTGTACTCCTACATAATTTTATTTATCGTCCATTTTATGCAACAAAAGTACAGATATTCGTTTATCTACGTCCGAACAAATTATGGGATCTCAAAATAATGCTTTGGATCACATTTGTGTCAAAAATGGAACCTATCTAACTAAGAGCATCTCCAATCCAAGACCCTCCAAATCTCTATTTGAGATGATCAAATTAATCTATTTTATTTGAAAAGTAGATTTAGAGGATTGTATAATTTATCTCAACTCCAACCCAATACTCTATTTCTCAACTCCAACACATATTTGAAGGAAATCCTCTATTTTTTCCTTCATCCTCTATATTTAGAGGATTAAAGTTCATCATCCCAAATGGAGGAGAGTTTTAGAGGATGTGTTGAAGAATGTTTTTCCTCCAAAATGAAGATATAGAGTATGAGTTGGAGATGCTCTAATAGGATTGTAGACTAGCTAGTTGTGAAGACATGCCAAGGGCAGGTTGGGAGTGAAATTATACAATAGTATGGGAGTACCGCCTCGTGGTACTCTGAACCACTTTTTACGAATCATACATTCTTGTGGGGTCTGTCACTAAGTGTATGGACTACACAGGAACGTGCGGTTGTAAAGTGGTCCAGAGTACCACGTAGCGGTACTTTCAGACTATTGAATAATTACTCGGTCGGGATGACTCGTGAATAACAAGGGTGCATGCAGATTCTTCAGTCATTGTCCTTCTTCGTAAAGTGATTCCCCCCCTACAAAATGACTGATTCCTAACATCATTAGGTAAAGTAGCCAGGGTCTTATGTTGTTAATTAAAAAAGTCATTAATGTCCCTAATAATGACTATGAAAACCTTAATTAAAACCATTAATTTGCCCGTACCATGCACCCACAAAAAACATAACCTCATGCATGCATGCCCACTGTTTCTTAGAAACATCACCACCACCACTTGACCCATTTCCTACTCTGCTATATTAGCTGGCCACGCCCACAGTCAGTAAAATTTCACTTAACAACCAACCAACAGAACCAAGAACAAAATAAACCACATTAAATACTGGAGTAATACATTACCTTTGAAAAAAAATTAAAAAAAAAAGAAGAAGCACTACACATTAAAATTGAAAACTTTAAGCGATTCCCTTTTAGAACCACTCACCCAAGTTGCAGTTGACTATCACTATATATACTCCACTAACAAAATGAGAGAGAGAGAGAGAGAGAGAGAGAGAGAGAGAGAGATCGAGGTGCTAGCTCCCATTTGGCCCATGCATGTATAAATACAAGACCCTCAACATGTATAAATACAAGACCCCTCATAAGGACATGATCAGTAGAAACTAGCTAGCTCCTGACTACAAAGCTTTTTGCTTCGCATATTGTGCATGAAGTTCATTTTATCCATAATAGTGGAGTAGTTCATTGCAAGCAAAGAAGAAGATAAGCTATAAGCTATAGCGTGTGCCATCCACAATCCAAACGAGTTCGTTCTATATATTTCTCTTCACAACCATCCAACCCATTTCATACATATCTTCCCAAGTGTGTTTGTTGCTATTTTGCTAAGTTCTATCATCCGCTTATTCATCGGCTCCTTATTGTCAGGTCACCAACCTCGTTGACCTTTTGACAGTACCTGACACGTGTCCGCCCCTTCCAGAACCGAATTTTCTCTTTGGTGCGCGTTTTAGCTTAATTTTTCTCTCTTCAAAATGTGTATGGTTATGTGCAAACAAACAAATTTGCTGAACATTCCGCCCGGTGGGGGCCTCAACCTCCAACTCCTCCGTCTGCCACCGCAAACGGAGAAAGTCGTGGTGGTGATGGGTGCCACCGGAACCGGAAAATCCAAGCTCTCGATCGACCTCGCCACCCGTTTCCGTGGGGAGATAGTGAACTCCGACAAAATCCAAGTCTACGAGGGACTCGACATAGCCACAAACAAGATCACCGAGGCAGAGCAGCGCGGGGTCCCACACCACCTTCTAGGCACAATAAACCCCAACTCCAACTTCACGGCCGCAAACTTCATCAAATCCGCATCCCTGGCAATAAAATCCATCTCCAACCGGAAAAGGCTCCCAATCATCGCCGGCGGCTCCAACTCTTACATCGAAGCCCTAGTCGAGAGCGAGAAATACGAATGCTGTTTCCTCTGGGTGGACGTCTCCATTCCCGTCCTCAACTCCTTTGTGTCCGATCGGGTCGATCGGATGGTGGAGGCCGGAATGGTAGACGAGGTGAGGAAGACGTTCAATCCCTCGTCAGACTACTCAAGAGGAATCAAGACCGCGATCGGGGTGCCCGAATTCGATCGGTACTTCCGAACGGAGGCTCTTTTGAACGAACAAGCACGAGCTAATCTGCTTCGAGAAGTGGTTGACGAGGTGAAGGGGAATACGAGGAAACTGGCGTGCAGGCAATTGGAAAAGATATACAGGCTGAGGAATGAGAAGGGGTGGAAACTGCACAGGCTTGACGCCACCCATGTGTTCAGAAAACAGGGGAGAGAGGCGGAGGAGGAGGAGGCGTGGGAGATGATGGTGGCGGGGCCTAGCTTTGGGATCGTGAGTCGTTTCCTTCGTAATGTGGTGCCTGAGGGGTATGGAAATGCGGCGGCCGTTAGGAGGGCGACGGCGGCGATGGGTATGGGTATGGCTATGGCGGCGGCGGGATACTAGTTGTTGTATAGTGGAAGATGGGTTTTAATTGGTCCACCTACAAGTAGACGGGCGAGATTGATCTAGTAATTTGGCTCGTACATCTGAATCATAAGAATGAGTTATAGTGGAATATGATAGGAGTATTTGACAATTTTGGGACATAGTAATTTGTTGTTTTGTATGACACTATGGTTTACTGACCAATAGTATCTTCCACTTGAAGCATAATAATTAAAATAATGGTGATCCATCACTGCTTATTGGTTATATAATGTGGCCTTTCCAATGATTATCACCCTAGCTAGTTTCAAACTTGGATTGGGTTTATTCGTTTTGCGAGGATTTTGTAGCAATGCTTGGATGGCTAGCAATTATCCGGATATATATCTACAGACGTGTCCAATGCTCGTAAGATCAGACGTGTCCAATGCTCGTGAGATTTACATAAATCACAACTCCGAATGAATTTTGTATTTGAATTTGTGTTTGAACATTTACATCCCAAGCATTTTCTATACTATATAAAATGCTTCCTAAGATTCCTTCTCAAACAATACAGTTTGGTGACTCAAGTGAATTAACTACTCCTAGAAGAGAAAATCTTCTTTACGGAGCACTCAATCGTGACCATCCAAAAGTGTTTTGGACAGTCAAAGATGTTAATGAAATTTTTTCGGGAAAGAGTTAATTGTGAGCTATCATAATTGAAAACGAATCTCAACTATTAATTACGCAAATAAACGACTGAAATTAATTGATATCGTAAACAGACTATTTACAGCACCTCTGTAAATAAGAGAGGGGAAATGATTTTGCCACTTCCTTACTTGCAAGGGAGTAGCATTAACAAAAAAGGGAATGACAAAATCAGCTGCTAAGAAAGTCTCCTGCTAGTATCCAGAGGAAGAAAAGTAAAGTAAAAAAGAGAGACGATAGACAGAGAGAGTACGGACAATTTTTGTTTATGGGGTCCCATCACCCATAGTAGTAGAAGTTGCTTATTTGTCAATTTTCGCTTCCCGCCGCATGCTTCCATCTTGTCAAATTCTACAAACACACACACACACTAAAAAGGTTGCTTAGAGATAAGTATAAACAAAAGAAAATCATACTTTTCCTCACATAAAAAAATTACCAATACTTTTTCAGGGGGCCTGCTGTGCATAGCGTGCATGTTGTTGTGCACAATCTGGACTGTCCGTTCGGTCATCCGACGGTCTATATCTCATCTCGGCAATAAACAACTCTCAGTTGTTCATTACCAAGATAACATTAGAACCGCCAGATGACCGAACAGACGACCAACATGGTGCACAACACGTATGCGCACTTGTGCACAGCAGCTCCCCATTTCATAAAAAATTAGCAAGACTTTTAGCTTTGGGTCCTTGGGAATATCTATATCATCCATCCATCTCTATCTTTTGTTCTTCGTCCCAAAGTGGGGAAAAAGAAATTCTTCTAATCCAGAACTTTTGTTGCTTTTGTCTTTTTGCAAGACGACAAAACCGTTGACAATTCACGTGATTCTGTTTGTCTTCTTGATCAATTTACTGCAAGGTCCAGATGCATAATCGATCCATCGAAATAAATTAACTTTTAAATAGGACGACACGAAAAAAGAATTCGAACAATGCTACAAACACAAACAGTTCCCCCATGTTTTTTCAAGATTTCAGTAAACAAAAGTAGATAACCATAACTCGCACTTACAAACCAAGACGTAAAAAGTAAACAACCAAACAGACACTTAAATTTTATTCTTATTTTTATTTACCCTATGGGGCCTGGAAACGAACCCCACACAAAATCTCCCCCGGAACATCCAGTTGAAGCCAGGATACGATCTCTATTCTCCGAATTTACCTGGACACTCAAAAGTGACCTCGCAGTCGTCGTTAACTATGACAGTGTAATCGTGCTCCAGTTTGGAGAGGTAAGGAGGCAAGCGAAGCAGCAAAGCGCAGACACACTCGTCGTCCACCTCCTTCAACCACCTGCAACATTCATCTTCTACATCCGATGCACTGTGTCCCTGCCTATGCCTGTGCCTGTGGTGGCGGTGATGGTGGTGGTGGTTGTGGTGGTCATCACCACTATCATCGTCAACGAGGCTTTGGTTGTACTTGTTACCATTATCAATGCGACCCTGGCCGTCACCACCACCACCGTCACCGTTGTCATCTGGCGGGGAAGGAGGTGTAGAATCGTCGTCATCAGGCGGGGAAGGTGGTGTATCGTCGTCGTCATCAGGCGGAGTGTAAGGCAGAAATGCACAAGCGTGGTTCACCAGTGCAAACTGGGTGATGCAGAGCGGAGGAGCATCTGACTGGGACTGGATTTTGGGAATGAGTAACAGGATCACAACAAAGACTGCGAATGTCAGAATCTCTTCCATTTTTGCCATTACCACTTTTTTTTACTGATGCTTTGCAAATGCCAAATGCATAGCAGTATGTGGTTATTGTGTTTCCATTTCTTTTGTTTATATACAAGTGACTCATACAGACATACACTTTTCATTACCTGGGGTTTTCTTGTTGGGTGACCAAAAACAGAGCAGGAAAAAGAACGTGTCCAGTATAGTTGGTTATGTAAAGGAGAAGTTTAGGTTTATGAGTAGTTTAGACTTTTGAGAGCCTCATTCATCTTGTGTGAGGGGTACGTGCTTGGGGGCCGGAGTATATTGTCCGAAACAGAAGTAGCAATGCCAAGATTGCGTCAACTCACAAGTACGAGAAAAATTTGTAGAAAGGAAAAATTGGGTAGTTTCGTAAATGATCATGGGCCATCAGCCTTATGACAACTCCCGAGATCCAATTCCCAAAGTGCAACGTAGCACATCATGCAAACTGAGCAAAAAATAAGCATAATAGAATGAAGAGGTGAATTTGGGTTCTCTAACTTCAAACAATATCGACATCAACCAGGATTCTAATTTCAAGAATATCACTACCAAATCATTCTCGATGAAAGTTGTGCACCGCTATGTCTAAGTAAAACTAAGGCAACCATCACAAAGTTACCGGAATTTGAAGCCAAAAGCTGCATCACAATCACCATCACTTCGTCTAACTGATCATCTCCCCAAAGTCATGAAGACAGTGTAAACCAGCTCTCCCCAGCATTACTTTGTGCAAAACAGGCGAAGGATTATCCTGCAATAGACAAGAACATAAACAAAAAAATATCAATATCATGAGTCTCATGACATAGATAAGCATGAAAATTGTTATGGGGATTAGCTGATGTAGGCACACTTCATAGCGGTAAAAACTGGTGTGGAGTTTATTCACAAAACTTCCATTTCATTCTATAGTTCCTATTTAGCTAGAGTCCATCTACTAGTCCTATCAACAAGATGCAAGGTATTTGCAAGTGCAAACACATATCTCAATGATTGATGTTCTTCGATTTCCTTTTTCATTAAGAAGAAAAAGATATTAATGAAATCTACTCTTGCAAGTAAGGAACTTGAGGAGATTCAGCTATGCCAAAAATATTAAACCCTCCTTTGTTCACCAGGAAAGCGTACTTCATCTAAAGCAAATTACATGGGGCTCTCTTCTATATATCGGAAACAACTGTTAGCATATAACAATTTATTGTCTATTTATGGCCAGGCAAGCCTTGCAATCATACGAATACAGGGTTGTGACTAAAGGTCGCTACTGCTGATGTAAAAATGTGCACATCCACATGGTCCCTGCAGAAAGTAATCGTAAATGACTGTTGAAGATGAGTAAAATGATAGATCAAAAAGGGATACCACGATCATATAAAGGCGTCATTGCCGGGAGCAATAAATGTCTCAAACATAATCAAAGAAAACTTTATTAATCAAATAACTTGGCAACTAAGTGAAATAATTACTACTCTTGGGGTTGAAATCGCAAGTCAAAACAGCTTTACGTTTAAACGAGACAATTCGTCTGAACCATTGCTTCGATAGCTTCCTGCAGCCTACCGCAATATGCCCGCGCATTCAATCTACAAACATGATTCATTACGGACTAAAAAAAATACTCGTAATCTTTATGTAATAACTCTATCGTCCTTTTATAATCTTCCTACTTCATGAAAATTAATATTGGAGCCATGAAAGTTTAGAAACACAGATGATTAGAATTCCATCAGAAAATATATTCAGATACTATTAAATGTAAAAATATAAAGCTAACGGACACACATAACAACCAGCGCAAAAACTTTGCTCAATGAAAAGGATTTGTCTACATGATACTGGAACCAATTAATGATATATGAGTATATTTTAATGCTGGCAATATAGCTGCAGTGGCATTTGTGATATTAGGGAATGTATTCAGTACATGGTAAACAGTTTCCTTTGTTGTGGCAGCACCCCAAAGTGGCATCATATGCAAATTCTATTCAGTAGGCAATAACTTCCATTCGGTTTCACATCAACACAAAGTACATTCCCCTTCACGAAAACTTCATAACATAAAATACCTCATTGAATCGTTTCTCACTATCATCTTTTCATGTTTTATATATTAACACCACAGATATATACTACCAAATACCTGGAATGAGGCTTCTTTGTCAACTTTGTGCAGAAAATTGGCACATTCCTTCATCCTCAAATATTTTGAAGGCAGGTGTCCGCAACATTACACAAGATCCTGGAAAAATACTGTGATTTTACTTTAGAATGAGAGACTATTTCACCCCCTTTCATCACTTTGAAAAACAATCAAATATTTTGAAGGCAGATGTCCGCAACATTACAAGATCCTGGAAAAATACAGTGATTTTACTGAAGACTGAGAGACTATTTCGGGAAACCATGAAGTTGTTGTAATGAGCATATGGGGTGAAAACCTTTCTACGAGCAATCCCAGCAGTACATATCCCAAACTTATTCACATGAACCACGTCCAAAGCCTTGTCATTGAGCCAAATATGATAAGTCCTTCACATATATCAAGCACAAAAGTTTCAGGATACACAACTGACTTCGAAGCTTACAACATATAACAGGGAATTTTTGCTTGCTCCATTTCCAAGCAAGGAAGATGCATATGAATATGTAAGCCAGTTTGGTTTCATTCACTATCTAAATCTTCAACTTTGTGTATTTCTTCCACACAAGCATAACAACGTCGTTCACTATTTCTCAATGCCATCATTTCCATATCTTTCTGAACAGTTTCCCTCTGCAACCTCAACTGCTAAGCTCTCTCCCTGTGTCCCTCGGCCAACAACTCAACAATCTTGTCATTTCTTTCGAGGAGCGAATCCAGGTCAATCAATTCACTTCTCTTGTACGCTTCCCTCAGCATTGCAGTCTTTATCCCACCTTTCAAAGAAACAGAGAATATTCCCGAATGCCTTGTGAACACACTTGCAGAAAACCTATACTCTTCAGTGAACTTCCCCAAAATTGGCACTGGTATCCTATTGAAAAGAGACAGCGAGAGCAAACTCGTGGAAAACCCCAACTGTCCTTTTCTCCATTTCTTGTGATGCTTGGTCCAAATTGGATGCATCTTCATAAGGCAAAATATATGGATGCTCCATCCAATCCCTAACCCATTCCCTCATTTCCTTCCTAAGAAAGAACCCTGGGGAAGCTTTACGTCGAAATACGGCCCAACCCTTATCCCTGTCAAATTTGATTCCTCCTCTGCCCCTTCCTCAATTGCTGATTTCGCAAACTCTGGGTGTCCATGAAACAAGTTCAAGAAACGATTTTCCCTCTCCCGGACACCCAACTAACCGAAAATATTCAGGGTATTTCAGCACCAAACTCACTATAAATCATTAGGGAACCCAAATTCCCTATTGATGTGTACCAGTTTGTCTGCACTAACCACCTTATCCTTCGCCATCATTAACAACTTACACAACTTCGCGACATTTAACAGCTCATTTTCACTATAAATTCACCTCTCTTCTTCTAAAAAATGCTAAAGCTTATCGCCAACTCGAATAAACAGGACTGGCTCTGATTTGGGTTTGATTCGATCAAGATAGGTATCGAAAAGGCCAGGGTTTCGGGTTCAGGAAGGTGTTGATTTTCATCGGAAGACGCATTCTTTCACGTCGTTTCTCTAAGTATTGAAGTGGGATAACTTGGCCTGGCTCTTTAGGACTTCTTTGACGACTCTTAGACAGAGTCTCCATTGTTTATCGTTTTCTATGGCCTCGTCTAGTTTCTGGCCTTTACGCCATACTACTTTGAGGCTTGAAATTGAAGACGTGAATTGAAACCAAACCCTAGCTCTAGAATTCAAGTGGGAAGAGATGGATGAGTGCCGAATAGCATACCTGAGGTCAACCGAAGCAACTGCAGCTGATCATAATCAGGTTTTGAAATTAGTTATGGTTAGGGTTTTGGGTGTTCTACCGCTGATTCTCTATGGAGTGGGTAAGTGTATTTCTGGACAACCCCAGTCCCTCTCCACAAAGTCCAGCTTCGAGGTAAAAGGATTCAGTTCAAAAAAAAAAAAAAAGGGAGGTTAAAGGACCCATTTTGAGTTCTTCATCTAACTAATATGTATCCAGTGGATTCCATGTCCTTGATCTGTTTTCTTCTTGATCAATTTACCGCAGGCTCCAGATGCATAATAGATTGATCAAAATTAACCTTTAAATGCCATAGTAAGAATTCGAGCAATGCTACAAACAGAACCATTCCCACAACGTGTTCGTTATTGGATAGATAGCATGTTCATGAAATAATCAGTGAACAAGCATATAACAACTGAGCATAAATTTCCATGATTCTTCAAGATTTCAGTAAACAAAGTAGACAATCATGACTCAAACTTACAAACCAAGACGTAAACAAGAGCATAAATTCCCATGATTCTTCAAGATTTCAGTAAACAAAGTAGATAACCATTACAAACCAAGACGTAAACAACCAAACAGACTCTTATTTTTATTCTTAACTTTATTTACCCTTTGGGGCCTGGAAACAAACCCACACAAAATCTCCCCCAGAATATCCAGTTGAAGCCAGGATACGATCTCTAATCTCCGAATATACCTTGACACTCAAAAGTGACCTCACATTCATCATTAACTATAACAGTGTAATCGTGCTCCGGTTTGGAGAGGAAAAGAGGCAAGCGAAGCAGCAAACTGCAGACACACACGTCGTCCACCTCGTTCAACATCGTGCAACAATCATCTTCTGCGTCCGATGCTCTGTGTCCCTGGCTATGTCTGTGCCTGTGGTGGTGGTGATGACGATGACGGTGGTGGTTGTGGTGGTCATCACCATCATCGTCATCAACGAGGCTTTGGTTGGTGACGTTATCCATGCGGCCATGATCATCATCACCGTCATCATCAGGAGGAGAAGGAGGTGTATAAGGCAGAAAAGCACAAGCGCGGTTCAGCTGTGCAAACTGGGTGATGCAGACTGGAGGAACATTTGACTGGGACTGGATTTTGGGGATGAGTAACAGGATCGCAATGAAGACTGCAGATGTTATAATCTCTTTAATGTTTGCCATTACCACCATTTTTACTGATGCTTTGCAAAGACAAAGCGGGGTGTGGTTATTGTGTTTTCCTTTCTTTTGGTTATATACTAATGACTTGTGTACTTTTCATTACCTTAGGCTTTCTAGTTGGGTGACAATAAAAAGAGGAGGAAAAAGAACGTGTTCCGATATAGTTGGCTATCTAAGAGAGAAGTTTAGCTTACGAGTAGTTTAGAGATCCTCATTCATCTTGTGTGAGGAGTACTTTTCTATGCTGGAGTATATATTGCATAAAGAGAAGTACGAATGCCAAGAATGCTGTAACTCACCATGTACCACAAAAATAGGATGGTTTTACGAGAAAAATAGGATAGTTTTGTCATTTGTGGAAAGGAAAATGAATTAGGTAGTTTTGTCAATGACTATGGGCCATCAGCCTGATGACAACTCCCGAGATCCAACGCTTAAAGTCCAATGTAGTACAACAGAAAAATTGAACAAGAGTGTTATAGAATGATGTGGTGGATTTGGGTTCTCTGACTTCAAAAAAATGGACACCAATGAGGGTTCTAATTTCAAGCCAAATAATTCTTGATAGGACTTGTTCACCGGTTTTATGTCTAAGTCATTACAATTAACGTACATCGCAAAGTTACCTGAATTTGAAGCCATCATTGCAGAATAACAATTACCACCACTTCATCGAACTGATCATCCTCCCAAAGAGGGAAAGACAGTAGTGTAACTCAATTCTCCTTTTACATGAGGCTTCCATGTCCACAAAATAGTGAAGGATTATCCTGCAATACACCAGAACATTACAGACACATTAACATCATGAAATAGATAAGCCATGAAACATTGAAAACATGTGTAGATAAGCTGATGTAGGCACACTTTATAACAGTTGGGAAAAAAACTGGTATTTAGGAACTTCCTTGCAGTTTATACACTTCTAAAGTTTCTATTAAACTAGAGTTCATCAACTAATCCTATAAGCAAGGCAAGGAATTTGCATGCACAAACATCCATTTTTCAATGGATAGATTTTGCCTTTATGTATACTACAAACGAATCAAGATAAAAAAAAAATCGAACAGATCCTTAAATTTATTTGGGACCCAAAACCTGTGGTTTCTTGGTCATGGCCAGCTAAAGCTAAAGTTCCATTAAAGAGCGTTTCCACGGGGTAGAACCTCCTCAGGGAATATAAGGTTTTCATGACTTCAATTTTCTTATTTATTAAGAAGAAGTTAGTGATGACATTAACAATTGCAGCTATGCAGCTTGAAGAGATCCAGTAATGCTAAAACTGTGAAACCCTCCCTTCTTCACTTGGAAAGTACGTTTGCTCTAAAGCGAATTACATGGGGCTTTCTTCTATATTGCTGAAACAACTGGTCGTTTAAGAATAATATCACCAAGGTTTTGTTAAATTATTCTCTATTTTTTGCAGGCGAGCCATGCAATTAGTTGTCAAGTTTACCACAATGACAGGGTTAATCTCTGATGGCTCCTGATGTAGATGTGTCTGTTGCCGAAATAGTCACTGAAGAAAGTAATGGTAAAAGACAATTACAGATGAGCAAGATGAGATATCTACCAAAGGGAAACCACGATTATATAACGCATCACTGCCAGAGCAATAAATGTCTCAGATATTTTCAAAGGAAGCTTAACAGATCAAAAAAAAATTGAAATAATTCAATGTTCAAGGGTTAAAACTGAAACTCGAAACAGCATTTTGTTTAAACGAGACAATTCTTCTGAACCATCACTTCGGCTGCATCTTGCAGCCTACCACAATACGCCTACCATATTCATCAATCTGCAAACATAATTCCCAACAAACTAAAACTAATAGCAATCTAGAGATCTACAAATAATTACTCTATCGTCCTTTTATAATCTTTCTATTTCATGAAAATTAATATTCGAGCCATGAAAGTTCAAAAAAACATGCAGGACTAGAATCTCAATATAAAACACATTCCTAAGCTATTAAATATTAAAATATAAACCTAATGGACACACAGAACCAAACAGGGTACTACAAACTTTGCTCAATGAAAACGATTTACCTCCATGATACTGGAACGGATTTAGGATAGTGCTGCAGTGGGCATTTGTGATGTTAGGGAATGTACTCAGAGCCTGGTAAACAGTTTCATTTGTTGTGGCAGCAGCACGAAGAGGTATCATATGCAGATTAATTTCAGTTAGCAATAACTTCAGTTTCGTTTCACATCAATACAAAGTAGATTCTCCATCATGAAAATTTCATTAAAAGGATACCTCTTTGAGTCGTTTCTCACTATCATGATTTCAAGTAATATCAATTCAGATCACAGATTTGTACTACCAAATACCTAGATGACTGCTTCTTTGTCAACTTTGTGCTGTAGATTAGCTTATTCTTTATGACTTTTATAGGCAGATATCTCCAACATTAAAAGATCCTGGCAAAATACAGGGACTGTACAACAGACCATTTGGGGACACCATGAAGCTGTATGAGCACATGAGAGGAAAATCTTTGTACGAGGAATACCGGCAGTACATATCCCTCATTTTTTCCCATTAACCACATCCATAGCCTCCTCATTTGGGCCAAATATAATACGTCCTTGAACTGAATTAAGAACAAATTTTGACAATACACGACTGACTTCAAAGTTTCCAACATATTTGCTTGCTCCATTCCCAAGAAAGGAAGATGTCAAAAGAATATTTCTTTCCAACATATTGCAGGTTTGAATTCATTAACTATCTAAATCTTCAATTTTCTGCATATCTTCCCCACAAGCATAACAACCTTGTTCACTATTTCTCAATGCCATCATTTCCATATCCTTCTGAACAGTTTCCCTCTGCAACCTCAACTGCTCAGCTCGCTCCCTGTGTCCCTCTGCCAACAACTCGACAAAATTGTCATTTATTTCGAGAAGCGGATCCCGGTCAATCAACTCACTTCCCTTGTATGCTTCCCTCAGCATTGCAGTCTTTATCCCACCTTTCAAAGAAAGGTAGAATATTCCCGAATGCCTAGTGAACACACTTGCAAATGCATTTGAAAACCGATACTCTTCAGTAAACTTCCCCAAAATCGGCACTGGTATCCTCTTGAAAAGAGAGAGCGAGAGCAACTCGTGGAAAACCCCAACTGTCCTTTTCTCCATTTCTCGCGATGCTTGGTCCAAATCGGATGCATCTTCATAAGGCGAAACATACGGAAGCTCCATCCAATCCCTAACCCATTCCCTCATTTCTTTCCTAAGAGAGAACCCTCGGGGAAGCTTAACGTTGAAAGACGGCCTAACCCTTATCCCTATCAAATTCGATTCCTCCTCCGCCCTTTCCTCAATTGCTGATTTTGCAAACTCGGGTTTCCATGAAACCAGTTCAAGAAACGATTTCCCCTCTCCCGGACACCCAACTAACCGAAAATATTCAGGGTATTTCGGCACCAAATTCACCATAAAATCAATGGGGAACCCAAATTCCCTCTTGACATGTTCCAATTTGTCTGCACTAACCACCTTATCCTTCGCCATCATTAACAGCTTGCACAACTTCGCGACAATTAACTGCTCATTTTCACTATAAATTCGCTTCTCTTCTTCTAAAAACCGCTGAAGCCTATCGCCGACTCGAATAAACGGGACCGGCTCCGACTTGGGCCTGATTCGATCGAGATAGGTGTCGAACAGGCCGGGGTTTCGGGCCAGAAAGGTCTTGACTCTGACCGGGAGACGCATCCTTTCGCGACGTTTCTCCAGGTATCGAAGGGGGATGACTTGGCCAGGCTCGTTTAGGACTTGTTTGACGACTCTTGCGGAGAGTCTCCATTGTTTTTCGTTTACTATGGCGTCGTCCAGTTTCTCGTCTTTACGCCATACTACTCTGAGGCTTGAGATTGAATAAGTTGACTGAAACCAAACCCTAGGTTTAGAATTCAAGTGGGAAGAGATTGAGTGTGGGCCGAGTAGCATACCTGAGATCGAATCAAGCGACGGTGGCCGATCGTAAGTGTGCTGGGTCTGAATTTAGTTAGAGCTAGGGTTTTGTGCTGCTGATCTCTTTTCTGGGTGGAGGGAAAGTGTATTTCCGGTCAACCAAACAGTCCCTCTCAACGACGTCGTTTTTGCGAGTTTAACATCCCGATTTGAAGATGACGTACTAATTTTTACGAAAAGTCTATGTCTACATACACATCGGTACATACATCGCATACATACACGTTTTGCACCCATATCGGGGTCCTACAAAAATGATCTGAGCCGCTCATTTTATTCAAAATAATACGTTTAGGGTCCTTGTAAAAAACACACCCAACCCATTATCAGTAAAAATGTTTACAAAACATCTAACTTTGCTTCATAAACTAGGGCAAGCTTATGAAGAAAAGTTGGATGTTTCGTATATATGCTTTTACCGATTTCGGATAGAGTTTTTTTTATAAAAGCCCTAAACAACCCATTTTAAACAAAATGAACAACTCGGATCAATTTTTAGGACCCGAGATGGGTCAAATACACAATGTGTGTACCTATCTATGTGTATGTACCTCTAGCAAAGCTGTGATCAATTTTTTTTGGATTTTTTTGGAGTGTTGACTCATCTCAATAAGAACTTTTTTGCAGTCACTTATTTTCTGAACGTAGCCTGTATATAATATGGTACACATCCGTTTATAATATGGTACATATGTTACGTTCAGAAAATTTGTAGCTGCAAATAGCAGTGCCCAATCTAAAAGGTCAAAAGTTATGAATAAAAACTTTAAAAAGTTTCTAAAGACAAAAATAATTCAAAATAGACAGATTTTTTGAAATAATTTCTTCTTTAAAAAATATTTTGGTACTCCCTATATGTCACGACCCTATCCCAGCCCCTAAAGTTTAATCGCTTAATCTACCGTCAGCCCTTAGGGCTGATTATAAGTGGGTCTACTGTCTTTTTAAATTTTGTATTTCGTCTGATTGCATGTGGCAGGTAAGTGGTCTACCTTTAAATGAGGAATATAACCCTCTCCTGCCTTCAAATAACAAAACTAGCAGGGCACGTGGCTTTGTTCGGTTACCCGTTTAGTTTTAGTTTTGTTTTCAATCATTACTCTATTTCTTTTTTCAATTATTACCCTATTTTTTCAATTATTACTTTCTCATCTCTCTCTATCTCCAATCATTACCCCTATTTTCAATCATTACTCTATTTCTCTCTCCACCCACTACCAAAACTAAAACTAAACTAAACTCTCAACCAAAGTTTAGTTTTAGTTTTAGGGGGAAATTACAGAAACCCCCCACGAACTACCACCCGGCCACACATTGCCCCCTCATACTACCAAATCCAACACTTAACCCCCTCTAACTACCAAAAACTGAATACCCGACTAACTCTGTTAACGGAATTCGTGAAGTTACCTTCATACCCCTCTTTCTTTTGTTTTGCAGTATATACACACATATGTGGGACCAAATCACCAAAATTCCAATTTTACCCTCCACGAAAAGGACACCATTGTCAAGGCTTCTCCTTTTCCCCTCCTTAGAGCCACATCAAATTTTTAGCCATTTAAGCAAGGAAAAGTACAATTTTTCTCCTAAAGCTAGCCATTCAATATATGGGTACCCAGTAGCCTAAGCAAAACCAACGCCATTTGTACCAAATTAATCTCTCTCCTCTCTCTTTCTCTCTCTGAAATCTGCAACAGCAGCAAACACAAACTCATCAATTTTCGATTACAAACTCAGAACCACTGTTTCAATTGACAACCTCAAACCCACAAATACAAAATCAATCCTCAAAAGAGTGACAAATCAAACCTCAAGACCAAACCCACAAATCAAATCCAGTCAAAAAATATAAATTAAAACCCACAAATTTAAATCCAGCCATATACACATACATACGCCTATATATATACACACACCGTTAAAAATCCAAAAACCTACCGGAAAACTCGCCGGGGAGTGGAAGCAAAGCAAGAGAGGAGTCCGAATCCGATCCACAATTGCCGTCGCCGACAGTACTCCTTACCCAAACCCATCTTCGACGCCCTCCTCCACTACGCCTCGATATCAAACTCCACCGCCGACAACCGACTCTCCATCGACGTCGCCGTCCTCCACCGCTGCACCAACTGCAGCTTTCTCATCTTCAGCTAACCCACAAAACCTTCCTCCGGAACGCCCTCAACCACCATGGCCGAACCGTCTTCCTCGACAGAACGCCTACCTTGTCTCCAAGATTGGACTTGTTGGCTCTGTCAGTGGCCAGAGAGCTCTTGAGGGGGCGATTGGCGACGTAGCCGACTCACTTGGTTTGGGCCAAGATCGAGGACTGGGAGATAGCGGTGGAGACCCTTGATTTGCTGTTGGTTGAAGAGAGAGAGAGAGATTGCTGCTGGTTGAAGAGAGAGAGAGAGAAGGGTTGTCTGGTAGGAGTATAGAGAGAGAGAGAGAGAGAGGTTGTCTGGGAGGAGTATATACAGATCGAACAAAGAGGGGTATGAAGGTAACTTCACGAATTCCGTTAACAGAGTTAGTCGGGTATTCAGTTTTTGGTAGTTAGAGGGGGTTAAGTGTTGGATTTGGTAATATGAGGGGGCAATGTGTGGCCGGGTGGTAGTTCGTGGGGGGTTTCTGTAATTTCTCCTAGTTTTAGTTTTGTTTCCAATAATTACCATATATCTTTATCCAATAATTACCCTATATCTCCAATTATTAATTTCATTTCTCTCTCTATCTCTCTCTAATTATTACCCCTCTCTCTAATCATTACCCTATTTCTCTCTCCACCCACTACCAAAACTAAACTAAACTAAAATGCCAACCAAACACAACTGCTGCAGGGCACACTTTCCCCACAAAAGTACGTAACTTTCCCTTCTTCTTCTTTTTTACTTTAATTCCTCTTCCATTTCAGACGGTGAATTTTGACTTTTTTTTTCTTTTTAATAACTGAGGTGTCCACGTCACTTTACGCACACCTCGACTGATTCTGAGAACTCAATCCCACAATTCCGTATGGAAATTCGAGGGGCTGGGGTGCCTCAAAACACTGTCGTTTTGGGGCTGCAACGGGTAAGAGTTTGGAGGAAAGCTGAGAAAAAAAATAAAATGCTTTAATTTTCAATCCGTTTCAATTAGTGCAAAAATTTTATTTTTTTAATCATTTTATCATAAATAGTCATAATTAATTTTTGACAGTAAGACTCTCGTTAATTAGCTCTAAAAAAATCGTAGAACGAAATATCTCTTAGCGCTAACTAACGAGAGCCCTAGAGCCAAAAATTAATTATGATCCTTTAGAATAAAATGATCAGAGAAATAAGATTTTCGCATCAGTTCAAACAGATTGATAATTGGAATACTTAATTTGTTGAGCAAATTCTAAAGTCAGCCTAAAGGTTGATTATAGTGTGCTACACGCGTGGATTTTTCGACTCTTTTGGGGCCAGTTCATATGGAGCAATCTGCTCCGATTTTCATTGGGCCCCCGCAAGTGAACGCTAGAATCAGAATCTCAAAATTAATTGAGATGCACTTAAATTAGTTCGGACATATAAATTATATAATCTAAGTTACAAAAAAAAAAAGACAAAAAGTAGCTGGGATTTTTTTTTTTCATCAGACACTAGCCGTTGTAAGAGTAAGTTTATCAGCTTTGGTAAACAAGAGAAAAAGCTATTGTAGCTAACCAAAGAGAGAAATTCTCCCCTGCAGCAGAATAGGTAAAAGAGGAGCTAAAATACATTTATGAATAGTCATACTCTATTTTTACCTATGCACTATTCATACTCTTATCTCTTTTTTTTATTTCTTTCTCTCTCTCCTCCCTCCTTTCTCCTCTCTTTAAACAATAAAGATAATAAAAAATGAGTGAAAAATATATTTTTTAATTGGTGATAGGTAAAATAGATAGTATTGGTATAGCGTTGAGAGAGATGTGAGTAGGTAAAATGAAAAAAATACACTGTTCATTAGCATTTTTACATTTTCATTGGTGTACTTGCTGTAAGAGCAAAAAATAGAGATGAGTTGCTAAGGGCAAAGAAGGTATTTAGACAAAATACTAAAGAAGTACATAGGGGTGTTCAAGAAAACAGCCCGAACTGTAAAATCGGTCCGATCCGGACCGAACCGTCCTATTTGGTCCGGTTCTGCGGTTCTACGGTCAGGTTATGGTTCCAAAAAAATAAGAACCGTTAATTTTGGTTCGGTTACTGGTTCTCAATTAATGAACCGTGGTTAGAACCGAACCGGACCATTTAAAACTAAGATAAATATAGAAATACCTATGTGTGTGTAATTAAATATGTATTTGAATTTGGTAGGTTAATCTTTTCCTTACTAAACTTAATTTATTTAGAGATGAAATCTCATTTGTTAGGAAAGCTTTTATTTTCTTTCTTCTTTTCCTATTCCAGCAAATTATCTTTCTATTTTTTTAATTTTATGAGTTCATATTTTGTGAATAAGTGTTTGGATTCTTATTGGATAGAACCGGAACCGAACCGAAACCGAACCGGTCTTGCGGTTTGGTTCTGGTTAGGTTCCATGCATATATTGGTTAGGTTCTGGTTTACAATTTTCTAGAACCGTTTGAAATGGTCCGGTTACTAGTTTTCTAGAGAACCGGACCAATCCGGACCATATACACCCCTAGAAGTACATCTGACAAAGTAAAAAGTAGAAAACTCAAGTGTGGTACGGGAAGAAACAACAATGTGACAGGTGGATTCAAATTATTAAATACTCGTAATAGATAATGGTATTTTCTAGGGCTGCTCAAAAAATCCGGTGAACCGTGAAACCGGTCCGGACAGAACCGATCCGTACCTTTTGGATTTTGTCCGTGGATTAATGGTCCGGACACGGATTGAAAAATTAGAAAACCGTGACTCGCGATTCGGTCCACGGATTTTCATTACAAAACCGTGGATTAACCGAACCGAACCGTGAGATATTTATTTTATATAAATAATATATATAAATATATATGTGTATTTATATAATAAATTGTTAGTAATGTTAACACTTTTTTCTACCAATTTTAGTATTTTATCTTAATAATGGGATATAATGTAGATGTACATAAAATATAAGGAGTAAATTATAGTGTTTTCATATAAATAACGGGTAGCCCTAGTTGAGCTTCACTAGTTCGTTTCTTTTTCATTTTTTTAATGTTATGTACTATAATGATACAATTCTACTAGTGTTTAGATTCTTTTGAATTTGATTTTTAAAATAGGTTTTTGGTAGTTTATGTAACAAGTATTTTCTGGTGGTGTTAAACTTAATTTTGAATGTAACATTCTTCCCTTTTAGTGTGGGATATATGCTTAAGCTTTATTTTTGTTAAAATCCGTGGACAAAACCGTAACCGATCCGCGAGTCACGGATCGGATTTTATTTTGTAAAAACCGAACCGTAGGACTTTTGGTCCGGTCCTCGGATTCCTAGAAATCCGAACAGAACCGGACCGCGAACAGCCCTAGTACTATCTTCCATTGTCCGCCTATAGGGCTGACTATAGAAGAACCCAAGTTTAATTAGCCATGACAAAGTGCCAGTGACAATCCACACCGAAGGCCTAATCAACCTGTAATCTCCATCACAATACCTGAAAATGGGATATAATTAATTAACTAAAATAGCAGCGGAAACTTTAAAGGGAGAAAAATACTGTAAAATAAAATAAACTAATTAAAATAGCCCAAAAACCAAACACCACTCAGAGCTGTCGTTTTACTACATGTCCATACAAACCTTAATTTACAAACTTTAAACAGATCGAACCATAAACAAAAGCACAAAAAAGTCTCAACATTGCAATAAAAACAAAACTATAAACAAATATTGGGTTGCTGCCAGCTAGCACGGAAACGAGACTTTTGCCATATATCCTTCACTGCTCATCTCCTGAAAAATCTGAATTAAAATTTCGTTAAGTATAATTAAGCTCGATCGTGTGAATAACAAATACATATGCATCACATAGTAAATTAATCCCATCAATTTTAGGACTGACATGCTCATAAAAGTGAAACTTAAAGGTAAATTAAGTCAATTAGGGTATTACGCCATATGATCTTGACAATGGAGGAGCCGATGGTTCGTAACTGGTCACCAGTACTGGCAGGGAATAATATCTTTGCCATGGGGTCGCAGGCCGCCAGAAGAAGTGCCAGTGCCATGTCCGCCGTAACAATCGCCCTGCAATTTTGTGCCACGGTAATGATCATCATCGATTCATGACAAATAAATATTTTTTCTAGGCATCGTTTTGTGTACTCACCTCGTCTTTGTTCTTCCCATTGATTGTCACCTTCACGTTCTTCGTATAGCTTATCTCCACTTGTTCTAACCCTTTAACATTTTCCGCTAATTCCCGCACTTGTGCTACCAAATTTTGGTCATTGAATTCTTGAACAATTACTGGCTGTGGCAGTACAAAAATTTGGACATTGTGGTTGTTTCTTTTTGGCGGAATTTCCTTAGGAACGAGCTTTGCTTGTTTGTTATGTTTTTCAAGGTACTTTATGACCTTTTGCGGGTCTACGGTGCCTGAAATGGTCATCGTCTTCGCATCTATGGATAATGAATGGACGCCATCGATCTTTTTCACCTTCTCCAGCTTTTCCTTGCAACACTGGCATTGGCAATTTTCAGCCAACTCGAGAACAAAACTCTTTGGATTCGCCATCGAAAAGAATAGTATATAGTACTCTCTAACCTTCTGTATACTGGAGATTGAATTTAATTATTAGTCATCTGTGGAGCTAGAAAATAGGAAATTAATTTATATCATGCTTAATTAGAATGGCTACCAAGAGTTGATTAATAGCTTTACACATAGAGTCATCCAAAAAAAAAAAAAAATTTGACAGAAGGAAAATCACTAGCAGTAGAATTCCCAAAAAATAGTATTTAAATTTCTTTTCAAAAAGGAAATTCAAAAAGTTTGGTACTCCTATATAAGACTAGATGAGCAAAGCGATTTTTCTAAGTACGTACTTCTCAGATTGTAGTTCGATTAACAGCTTTGAGAATTCCTCATAGAGTTTTCTTTTATGGAAACAAAACCATGTTTAGAAAAATGTTAAAAAGATTTATAAAATCACAGAAATTGTTAATTTCTGCTAAAGAATAAATATGATACAAACGATGCGTGTGTATCACTTGTTATTTCTTCCCAGGAAACACAAAGATACGCAAATTGATGTGTTCATGTTTTCGAACACGCTCTGTAAAAAGAAGATCGATCCAGAAAACTACTAATTAATTTTTTGAAGACAACCAACATGTTTTTGAAAACAACCACGCAGCAAGCATGCATCCATGCGAAAATCGATCGGCTATGAAACATCAAATGAGAAGGGCACAGAATCTGAAAAATGAAAATGGTTAATTTCATGGGAGAGCAAATTAACTAATTAACTACTCGATCCAATAACAAAGAACTACTACTATAGTAATGTTAGGAGAAGCAAGAGACTTACTACTGTCGCAAAAGTAGCTCTGATCGAGATTTGGGTGCCAACAGAAAAGGGCTAGGAAATATACAAAGGAATTAAGGGAGAGACAATTCCTATGATGGAGATGAAGGCTACCGCTGTAATGCATCCCTAATATTTATAGCAGAGGGGCCAGCTAGCTAGATAGCTGATTCATTTTTCTATTTTTATACAGAAATGCTAACCACACAGAGAGTATGTGCATAGATCGTGCACATACGGCTCGGTGGGGCCTACTACGGGATTCCCACAAATGATCTAAGCCGTCCATTATCTTTAAAATAATTTTCTAAGTCATCACATGAAAAATCAGCACAATCGATCGAATATTTCTAAATACTTAATCTAATCTTTCAAATTTTCGCTTAGACTTTACTACTTTAGGATTTTGAAATCTTAAGAAACATTTAGGCAATTGGATCAAATACTTGTAGGTATCCGATTGAGTTAATTTTTAGCGTGATGTCTTATAAAATCATTTTAAAGCTAATGGACGGCTTGAATTGTTTGTGTGGACCCTATCGTGGGCCCCACAGAGCTGTATGTGCACGATCTGTGCACATACAATCTGTGTGGTTAGCATTTCTGATTTTTATATGTATCCATTTCCTAATTGATAATTACGGCTTCTTTTTTAAATCTAACAACAATAACGAATATCTTCTCTCTCATACTACTAACATGTTTTCTTAAAATGCAGGATTTTTTAGTTTTGATGTTAGGGGTACGATTTTCGCACTCCACATTTTATGGAGTAAGTTTTGCAAAAATGGTACTTTATTTTTTTGAGGACGGGCAAAAATTGCATTTTATTGTTTCAAATTACAGACAATAAAAATATAGAAGACAAACTTTGGAGTGCACCCATAAAAAAGTAAAGTGCAAAATCATTGATTTTTTATTTTTCCGGTGTTTTTTATTTATCCAATTAATGTGTTCATAGTGTACGAAAATTAAGAATTTCACCATTTAATTAGGGTGGTGCTAAAGCCACGAGGGTATTTGCTAGGCACCCGACAAATTGTGTGGAGTAACCATTATACCCTTGTTCAGACAAACTGATGGAGAAATCAATGCTCTCCTCTCTCACCTCTCTCAGAGCATCTCCTACCCATACTCTATATATCTATTTAAGAGTATCAAACCACTCCAACCCATCCTCTCAACCCTTCTCCATTTGAGAGTATTGAATTTTGATCCTCTATATTTAGAGCATCTCCAACCCATACTCTATATCTTCATTTTGGAGGAAAAACATTCTCCAACCCATCCTCTAAAACTCTCCTCCATTTGGGAGGATGAACTTTGATCCTCTAAATATAGAGGATGAAGGAAAAAATAGAGGATCTCCTTCAAATATGTGTTGGATTTGAGAAATAGAGTGTTGGGTTGGAGTTGAGATAAATAGTACAATCCTCTAAATCTACTTTTCAAATAAAATAGATTAATCTGATCCTCTCAAATAGAGATTTGGAGGGTCTTGGATTGGAGATGCTCTTAGAGGGTAGAGAAAATATAGAGGATCACCTCTAAAATATTATTCACCTTTTTAAAATATATTTTTGTTCTTATTTGCTTTTCTTACTAAATTTTTATACCAACTATATTCTCATGAGAGTATAAAAAAAAGGTTTTTTTTCTGTAAAGTGATTTTAGAGACAAAAATAGAGTGTTTGTGGTTGGTGTAAACATGAATAGTAATTTCTTCTATAATCACTTTATGAGTAAAAAACATTATTTTGATACTCTCAAATGGAGTATTGGATTGGAGATGCTCTCACACAATCCTTTTAGCAACTCACCCTTCCTTTTCCCTTCTCCTTCAAAGGCACACCACTCCAATTCCTCTGCTCTCTGCACCACTCCAATTCCTCAACTCTCCTTCCTGATTTCTTTCAACCCTTCGTAATTTCTAACACCACAAAACCCACTTCACCCTCTCTCTCTCTCTCTCACCAGAAATCAGCCACGCCATCCCTCTCTTTCATTTTATCTTTTTTCCTCTTCACTCTTGATTTAATGCTGCAGACTATGCCTTAAGTAATTCTATGTTTTTTAGATAAAAAGAGGAAGGAACTGGAGTGATGCTCGATTCGGAAGTCGGCGGCGTTGCGGCTGTGACGTTGTCATCGGTGAAAAGTGGTCGGCAATAATATGGTCTTGTGCGCATGGGGCAAGTCGCAAGAAATTTTTTATTTGTGAATTTTTGCATCCCAAATTTGTTTTCTTGGATGTTAAATATATATATATTTTTTTTGGTTTCCTCGGGATAACGATCCACAAAATAAAGAGAACTGAGATTAAAGACGAGAAATATGAGGAAACAATCAAGAGTAGAGCAGAGGAGTTCAGAGAGGGAATGGCCAAAATGGGTGTATTGATGTGAGAGAAAATGGGTTTAGTGGAAGAGTCAAGAAACAGTCGACCATTTAAGGGTAAAACTGTCAGAGTAAATATACAATCGTGCCATTAACAAATACACTTGTGGCATTAGCGCCACGCTTTAATTATTTGGATAGATAAGAAACAAGAGGTAGCTAGAATCCATCTTATTAGGTGTTTTTTGAATTAGTTTCCATTCTTAAATGGGTTGGTTAGAAATATTTAAACGGGCTAGGCTGGGCATTAAAGTAGTATGAGTGCTCTCCCTCCATCAAAATTTTATACTAGTATTATATTATAGACAAAAGAATATTAAACAACAAATGAATGAATAAATGACTTGTTAAAGTTTGTTTCCTAGTTCTAGACTTCAAATTCTACACGAGCACTGTAGAATGCATTTCTCAACAAACCCACTTGGTGAACGATCAAAAAAAAACAAACCCACTTGGTGTGCAGAAAAGCTAGCTTTACAATATCCAATTGCATGCTGGGAGGTGCTGCAAAGTGGGGGTGTTTGGCAGTGGTGTCAAGCAGTCGATTCGGTTGTTCGTCTCGGTACGGGCAGCTTAGATCTAATTCGAACGTATAAAAATCTGAATCATCCGTTGCTTGAATCTTAGTCGTCGATTGTCGAGATGAATGATCGGATCGACCACTCGGCACCGCTGCCAAACACCTTTCATTTGGCAGCATCCCCGGGTAGGTGCAATGTACCTAACCAACGTACATACAATCACGTGGGCCAAAATATCAACTCAACTAATTCATATATATACATATATAATAGGAAAACCGTTAAATTTATGAACGTATATAACGGGAGAACAGTAGAATATATCAAAGTCAGTCAATGACTATTATCTTTTGCTATTTTAATTTGGGTAGGTCGTTAATTTAGAATGTCCTTTTGTTAAGGAAAACCAACGTCTAGTATATATACTACATTTCGATCTTCCAGAAGCTGAAAATTGCATTTGACACGTCCAATCTACGTGACCAGGCCAACGAAAAAATATTTTCTATTTGGATCACTTAAGCCTAAAATAGTGATACTGGCAAGTGGGTGCCGGGCTGGTTGGGTGTGTGAAAGAGTCGTGGAAAACTAGCTTGTTTCGATTTGATTAACCTGGAAAAAAAAAGGTCTTTTGACGGTGAAAGAACACACTATTCCCTTCATTAATTCCACAAAGATAATCCACTTTAAAAGATCTTTCATCGTGATGTCAAGCTAGAAATTCATTCAAAACTTACGCACGGAAGTATTTTGTCTTAATCTGAAAATTACACATTCTTTTTTAACGGACTATCTTTGCGGGATGGAGAAAGTAATACAGGAGATCTCATATTCTAGAGAGGGGAAAGGGGAGAGAAGCACAACCTAAATTAGACCAAAACACAACAAACATAAAGTTTATAGGGCGTATTAAATCATCAAACCACATACCATGAGGTTATTGGACAGTATGTAGTTCAATAGTCCTATCACAATATCGCGTTCCATCGATTTGCTATAATTTTTTTCATTTTCAAATAATTAAATTAATATGTATCTAAAAGTAAATAAAAGGTGAGACGTTCAATTTTGGCATATTCTAAAGTTAGTCAGTATAGAAGCTAGGCTCATTATATGAAGGCTGTGGACTCATGTCCCATTTGGAGTCGGTTAAGGGTCATCATCGGGCTGGGCTGGCTGTCAAGTCACTACCCAAGCTCGTCCACGGGTTAGACCGATCGGGTTTTTTCTTTTTTTGGGCCGGACGGATCGGGCCAAGTAAAAATTCATAGGCCCAAACCCACCCATTACAAACTACGGGCTGAGCCGGGCTGCCCGTTTTATGGGCTCGGGCTGTGGGCCTTCGGGTTAAATGATGAGCCTTAGAATCGGGGTTCTTCTTTCTTAGGGAGTACTATTTTTTTTTTTTTATTTAACAAAAGAAATCGGTGTTCAAAAGAAAAAGTCAAAAGTCGATAGACGGCAGCGATGGGGCTGGGGTGATAGTGATGATGTCATGTTTGTATCGTCATTTTACTCACGGGAAGTGACGTGTTTGGGACGTGTGAATTTGCTAGAAGCCTGGAAGGGCTAGGGTATACTGGGTTTTCCCATGCACCAAAAGGAAATCAAAATGATTTTTCTTACACGATTTATGTCAGTTTAAGTACTTTTCATTTTATGACTCAAGTTTTTTAAGTAACCTCACGCGCACCTCGACTAAACTCAAGAGGACAAATGCCGTCGTCCGCTAGTGAAGGTTCTTTTTAAAGTTGAGACAAAGTTCAGTATGGATTGAATATCCCACTAAAATAGATAGTATATATATGTTTTTTTAGGAGATCGAGTCCCACTAAAGTAGATAGCAAGCATGTAAAAAGTTTTGAACTTAAGATAAGGGAGGACGTAAATTCACAAATCTTAGGTCTTGACCATCAAGCCAACTCTCAAAACTCTCGGATTCAATTTTTCTTAAGCGTTCTAAAATGAGTTGTGCTCAATAGATGCACCTCATTGGTTCTTTCATTCTTCGCTTAAAATTGATCATTTAAAAGAATGTCGTAAAACGGGTCTACTTTTCTAGTCTATTTGTTTAGTTCGTTACATTTTAAAAAAACTACCGAGCAATGGAGATTAATTAGTACTAGCAGTTTTGTGTAATTGACTACTACTCGGCCTTTTAAGACTGGGGTGGTAGTTCAAATGGCTAAGGTAGCCGGGTTAAAACTCTTTTCCTTCCATTGATCCTGAGTTCGAGTCGACTTAGAATCAAATAGTTGGGCTGAGGGGGCCTCATGTCTAGTTAATTTCACTTCAGTGGGATTTTGATGACAGGTTTTGCAACTTGGTGATGGACAAATATTTTCTTTCCGGCCAAGTCAACTATGACTCAAATCTGGACATCCCCAAGGCGGGTGAGCTCCCCTATGATCACATCCAAGTGGGGTCAACTACACTGGCCATCCCAGTCCACCTTCTACTGAGGGGGAAAAAAGAAGAAGAGAAAAGACTACGTTCTTGGTCTTTCCACCTTAATAGTAGATTCAAATTAAGGAGAAAGTTTAAAGCCCAAGTCGGTAATTGTTTTTTATTTCTTAGAACTACTATTAAAAAGACGCAGAAACATTCTCATATTTTTTTTTGGAAAAAACGACACCAAACATGGCACTATTAGCTGACTAGAAGTCAATACCGACGAATATTCCACCCTTCAATTCGTGGTCTCCAAGCTAGGAGTATAACACACTTCAAGGATCAAGGAAAACGATAAAATTAGGAGCCCTACCCCCAGCCGACCAAAAGATCAACGTACTTTTCTGTTGTTCAATAAAGTTCAATAAAAGCTGTTCGGATGAAGTTTTTTTCGGTCATTTTTTTTTTTGATTTCTCACGGGTACCCTTAAAATCACGTTCTGATTACATTGAGCGGCTCGGATCATCAAAATTCGATCGGGAACTTGGGGTTTTTTTAAGGGTCCCCGGAACCGTCCTGTATATATATATATATATATATATATATATATATGGTACATGAAATTAATAGAAAACGTATTTTCCATAATTCAAAGGTGTCTCGGTTATGTGTACCTCCGCTAATTCTAGAAGAACTAATCCAACAATCCACTAGTAGGGGGCTCAAATAAAACTAAAAAAATGATTGGTCCCGTAAGAATCGATAACACAAAAGAAAGTAGCAAACTCTTAAATACTGAAAAGAATATGTTTGCACATGCATATCATGAGTGGACAGAAGGACGTGCAATAAAAAGAGAGAGGATGTAGGACGCTAGTATTAAGCAATTCGTAGCTTTCCCTGATAAAAAACAAATCAATACTAATATATATGCTGAATTTTTTTACCCGATCCATCATGGTTTGGTTAGCATTTAGCGATACACATGATCTCTCCTAATCAGAATACGCTGAATTTGACCAAAAAAAAAAAGTTTAATTAAATTTTTTAGATATGTTTTTCGATACAACGTCTTATTTAAATATTCTTAGATTTAGCTTGAACATGTACCTTATTCTTAGATTTTTTTTTCCTGACCAACTAATTAATGCAATAAGAATTGGATCTGAAAAATCCTAGCTCGCCTAGGAATATAAATATTTGCTATTTTTTAATCTCTCCAAATAATAAACCCACCAACAGATAAGAAAATCAATCTCGCAAACGGAACTTTTCAGGTCATTTTTTTTTTTTGATTTCTCACGGGATCTCAGATCCAACGGATCAGACAGAAATCCGGACCATAATAAAATCCGGGGCGACCGAATATGAAAAGAACTGTATGTATATATATATATATATATATATATATATATATATATATATATATATATATATATATATATGGTACATGAAATTAATAGAAAACGTATTTTCCATAATTCAAAGGTGTCTCAGTTATGTGTACCTCCGCTAATTCTAGAAGAACTAATCCAACAATCCACTAGTAGGGGGCTCAAATAAAACTAAAAAAATGATTGGTCCCGTAAGAATCGATAACACAAAAGAAAGGAGCAAACTCTTAAATACTGAAAAGAATATGTTTGCACATGCATATCATGAGTGGACAGAAGGACGTGCAATAAAAAGAGAGAGGATGTAGGACGCTAGTATTAAGCAATTCGTAGCTTTCCCTGATAAAAAACAAATCAATAATATATATGCTGAATTTTTTTACCCGATCCATCATGGTTTGGTTAGCATTTAGCGATACACATGATCTCTCCTAATCAGAATACGCTGAATTTGACCAAAAAAAAAAAGTTTAATTAAATTTTTTAGATATGTTTTTCGATACAACGTCTTATTTAAATATTCTTAGATTTAGAAGAAGAGGTATCCAAAGTAAAAAGAAGAAGAAGAAGATAACGACCACATTCATTAATGGAGGCAAGACCATAGACACAAACTCACAATATTTTATTAATTCACTCGTACAGTACTTGAAAATAAATTACATATGCAAATTTACAGTAAACACAAAATGTAACCCACTACCTCTATCTAACAAGAATTATACCCAAGATCTCCACTTCACTTTTAATTGGGATCGAGCTTTCACAATCTTAACTCCATTATTCTTTATAACTTCAAAATATAATTACTTTCCACTAGCAAAACATGAAAAGGCATATGCAACGGAAATATAACTCCCGATTTATTGAATAAATTAAACGTAATAAGTTTATCATTTCCAAAATGCACAACATCTTGCAGCTGCTTAGACTTTCCTCATGACCCAAACTTGTCTGTTCAACGGAGGAGCCGATGGCTCATAACCGGCCACCGGTCGTAGCTCCTGTAGTGGAAAATAGTTTCCTTGCCATGGGGTCGCCGACTCTAGATGAGGGCCGCGAAAAGAAGTTCCAGTACCACGTCCACGTTTACGATCATCATCCATGACCATCTTTATTCGGGTATTGCTTCGTGTGCTCACCTCATCTATGTTCTTCCCATTGAACGTGACCTTCACGTTCTTCGAATAGGTCACCTCCAATTGTTTTATCCCTTTGAATCCTTGAACAACTTCTGGCTGTGGCATGCTGGCCGCAGGCAGCGTTATGAATTGCGCGTTGCGGCGGTTGTTTCTTTTCGGCTGAATTTCCTCCGTAACAAGCTTTGCTTTTTTGTCCCTTTTTTCAAGGAACCTTATGACCTTTTCCGGATCCACAGGGCCCGAAACGGTAAGCTCCCCTGTCTTTGCATCGATGAGCGTTGAATGGACGCCATCGATTTCTAGCAGCTTCTTCAGCGTTTTGTGACAACCATCGCATTCGCAATAGTTAGCCAACTTGAGAACAAACCTCTTTTGATTTGGCGCCATTGAAAATAATACTCCTTTGTAACCTTACACAAATGAGTCGTCAAGAGAATCGACAGAAGGAAAAAAAAATAAAAAATCTCTCAAATTCGTGTGGGAACAGAAAAGGGCAAGGAAGAAATAAAGGGAAGGGAGAGACTAATTAATTCTATGGATGGAGATGAACACTAGAGGTAGGGTATTTATAGATACAAGAGTCAACTGCAAATGACTAAAACGTACACCACAAAACTAATCTTCATCGTTAAGGAAATCCGAAATTAAACCCTAATTTCTGAGAAGTTTCTATTAACGTGTTACGAACGTAGTACGTAAGTGCTTACGAAGTAACTGTTGGGGTGAAGACAAAACCTTTTGCAAGTGGGAATTTGATCAGAAGGTTTCCTAGCGCTACACCTAAAATGGTGTAGCGCTACCGCGTGGTCTAGCGCTATAGCATTTTGCTATAGCGCTACCGAGAGCCTTCGGACCTTAAATTGTATTTAGGGTTTTGTGCGCGGCTGCGCGTGTGAGGGTTTTTTGTAATCACTTTTTCTGAGCGTGAAAAAGAGAGTGGCGAGAGAAAATACATCTCAGAGAGATTGTGAGAAGACTTGTACTCTTGGATTGATTTCATAGTGGACTGGTGTGGCTCCCGTGGTTTTTTCCTCACGTTGAGGTTTTTCCACGTATATCTTGTGTCTCGTTTTCTTTCCAGTTTTCATTACGCACGTATTTGTTTGCTTTATTCTGTGATCCATTGTTCCAAGATCCGTAGGGGCGTTGTAGGATTGCGTAAAATCCATAACAACTGGTATCAGAGCCGCGGTTGCGGTAGGTTTTGTTCGACAGGTTAGGGTTTAATCTCGTTCGGGCGGGCCAGAGTTCAGTGGGAGCTATGGGTTCTGAAGAAGGCAAGCAGAGGATGGAGAAGTTTGACGGGTCAGACTTCGCGTTCTGGAAAACGCAGATAGAGGACTATCTGTATCAAAAGGATCTTTACCTGCCGCTGCTGGGTAAAGAAAAGGGGAAGAAGAAAGATGAGAGCAACGAGGATTGGGACGTCCTGGACAGGAAGGCGTTAAGGGTTGTTCGCCTGTCCCTTTCAAAGTCAGTCACCCACAACATCTTGAAGGAGAAAACGACGGAGGGTCTTGTGGAAGCACTGAAAAAGATGTACGAGCAACCGTCTGCTGCGAATAAGGTACATCTCATGAAAAAACTTTTCAATCTGTCTATGGCTGAAGGGGTTTCCTTCATGTCACATCTCAGTGAGTTCAATACGATAGTTGATCAACTTATGTCTGTCGAAATCAAGTTTGATGATGAGGTTCAAGCCTTGTTAATACTGTCTCAGTTGCCAGAGAGTTGGCAGGGTACTGTTACTGCAGTCAGTAATACGGCAGGGAAAGAAAAGTTGAAACTGAGTGAGGTTGTTAGTTTGATTCTGACTGAGGAGGTCAGAAGGGGTTCGATCGATGGTTCAGGTAGTTCAGGTTCAGCTCTAAGTTTTGAGCAGAGGGGCAGAAGCCAAACCAAGGGTGGTCAGAATCAGAACAGGAACAGGTCGAAATCGAAGGGCAAGGGCAAGGGAAATAAAGATAGATCTCAGGTTCGGCCCATTAAAGGTGAATGTTGGAATTGTGGTCAGACAGGCCATATGTCACAAACTTGCAAAGCACCGAAAAAGAATAACGGTGGGCAGGAGGCTCACGTTGTGCACGATGCACTTATTCTTTCCATGAACAGCGACACTGAATCTTGGGTGATTGATTCGGGTGCCTCATTCCACGCCACTGCTAACAGGGAGGTTCTGCAGAACTATGTAGCAGGGGACTTTGGGAAAGTATACTTGGGGGACGACGAGCCTTGCAGTATTGTGGGAAAAGGGGATGTTCAGATTGAAACGCATGTGTTCAAATGGAGTCAGAAAGATGTAAGGCTAGTTTCGAAGTTGAAGAGGAATCTTATTTCGGTTGGACAGCTTGCAGCAGCAGGTTATACATCGACATTCACAGGGGACATGTGGAAAGTCTCAAATGGTACCATGGTGACGGCTAAAGGCAAGAAAGTTGGTACACTTTACTTGACTTCACATGGTAGCGACATACTTGCAGTTATAGACAGCAAGGAGAGTTCAAATCTGTGGCACTATAGATTGGGGCATATGAGTAAGAAGGGAATGAAGGTTATGCAGTCAAAAGGGAAGCTACCGGGTTTAGGGTCAGTGGATATTGACATGTGTGAAGATTGTATCTTCGGAAAACAGAAACGGGTTAGCTTTCAGAAAGGCGGCAGGCCTCCCAGGGCTCAGAAGCTAGAGCTTGTCCATACAGATGTGTGGGGTCCAGCTACAGTGTCTTCTCTTGGCGGTTCTTATTACTATGTTACCTTTGTCGACGATCACTCGAGGAAGGTATGGGTATACTTCATGAAGCACAAGTCAGAGGTCTTTGAAGTCTTCAAGAAGTGGAAGGCCATGGTTGAGAATGAAACAGATTTGAAGGTGAAAAGGTTGAGGTCCGACAACGGCGGAGAATATGAGTTGGGGGAGTTCAAGAAAGCCTGCGCTCTATCCGGGATTCGTTTAGAGAGGACACCTCCAGGGACTCCGCAGCACAATGGCATTGCAGAAAGGATGAACAGGACTTTGACTGAGCGTGCTAGGAGCATGCGGATACACGCAGGGTTGCCCAAGATGTTTTGGGCAGATGCAGTCAGCACAGCAGCACATTTGATCAATCTTGGGCCATCAGTTCCGTTGAACTTTGGCATACCAGAGGAGGTTTGGAGTGGTAAAGAGGTAAGTCTCTCACACTTACGTGTTTTCGGTTGTATTTCCTATGTGCATATTAGCGACAAGGACAGGGATAAACTTGATGCTAAGTCACAGAAGTGCACCTTTATTGGATACGGCGGAGATGAGTTTGGTTATCGTTTTTGGGATAACAAGAACCGGTAGATAATCAGAAGCAGAGATGTTGTGTTTGATGAGAAGGTGATGTACAAAGACAGGGACAGCAAACTGAGCAGTGGGAGTACCACTTCGGATGGAGATACATCCGAGTACTTTGGGTTGGAGGATCTTCCAGGTGACAGGGGGGTTGAACAGGGGTCTGGTCAGGCAGAGGAGAGAGTTTTAGATGAGACAGTTTCAGAGGGGACAGTTTCAGATGAGGCAGCTCCAGAGACAGGGACTAGTTCAGCGGTCAGAGAGTTGAGGAGGACAACTAGAGTACACAAGCCGAATCCGAAATATATTTCTTCGCTTGATTACTTGCTTTTGACGGACAGTGGAGAACCAGAGTGCTATGATGAGGCTATGCAGGTTTCTGAGTCAGCAAAGTGGAAGACTGCGATGCAGGAAGAGATGGATTCTCTTTATTCCAACGGTACTTGGCAGTTAGCTCAGCTTCCCGCAGGAAAGAAAGCTTTGCAGAACAAATGGGTTTTTCGGCTTAAGCAGGAGAGTGATGGCAAGAAAAGGTACAAGGCAAGATTGGTTGTAAAGGGCTTCCAACAGAAGGAAGGGATTGATTATACAGAGATATTTTCACCCGTTGTGAAGATGGCCACTATCAGAGTGGTGATTGGGTTGCTGCTGAAAATCTCTACCTTGAGCAGTTAGATGTTAAAACTGCTTTTCTTCACGGAGACTTGGATGAAGAAATCTACATGAAGCAGCCTGTTGGCTTCATTGTGAAAGACAAGGAAGAGATGGTGTGCAGACTCAGGAAGAGTCTGTATGGTTTGAAACAGGCTCCCAGACAGTGGTACAGAAAGTTTGACGGTTTCATGCAGCGCAGTGGCTACACAAGGTGCAATGGGGATCACTGTTGTTACTTCAAGAGGTTTGAGTCTAGCTACATCATTTTATTGCTCTACGTAGATGATATGCTTGTAGCAGGTTCCTGTGTTAGGGAGATCAACAAATTGAAGCAGCAGTTGGCAACAGAGTTTGCTATGAAAGATCTGGGTGCAGCTAAGCAGATACTTGGGATGAGAATCAGCAGAGATAAGGCTCAGGGAACCTTACGGTTGAGTCAAGCTGAGTATATTGAGCGTGTTCTGGAGAGGTTCAATATGCAGGGTGCCAAGGCAGTTGGCACGCCCTTGGGAAGTCATTTCAAACTTTCTCAGGGGCAATCACCCAAGACAGATGCAGAAAGAGAGTACATGGCCAAGGTTCCGTATACCTCGGCCGTGGGTAGCCTGATGTATGCGATGGTGAACACGAGACCAGACATTGACCATGCAGTGGGAGTTGTGAGCAGGTTTGCTAGCAATCCGAGGAAACAGCATTGGGAAACAGTAAAGTGGATTATGCGATACTTGAAAGGTACCACTGATTTGCCACTTTGTTTTGGGAGAGGGAAATTGACAGTGCAGGGATATGTGGATGCTGACTTTGCCGGTGATCATGATACGCGGCGAAGTACCACAGGATATATCTATACTATGGGTTCAACAGCGATGAGCTGGGTCTCACGTCTGCAGAAATTAGTGACATTATCTACTACAGAAGCTGAGTATGTGGCCGTGACTGAGGCTGCAAAGGAGATGGTTTGGATAAAGGGCTTCTTGGAGGAGATAGGTTTGAAGCAAGAGAACTGCGTTCTTTTCAGTGACAGCCAGAGTGCTATACACCTTGCCAAAAATCCAGTGTTCCATGCCAGGACGAAGCACATTGATTTGAGGTATCATTTTATTCGCTCACTTTTGGAAGATGGGGATTTGTTGCTAGAGAAGATTTTGGGGGATCGAAATCCGGCAGATATGTTGACCAAATACGGGTCTCTACATGTTCGACTTCAGTTGGCCTTCATGCTTGAAGAGATGATGGGCTTGGAGCCACACCAAGAGGGGTCAGATGACTACGTCCATGATTGATTGAGATTATTTGGGTTTGCGGATGCTTCAGGTTATCTTCAAGTGGGAGATTGTTGGGGTGAAGACAAAACCTTTTGCAAGTGGGAATTTGATCAGAAGGTTTCCTAGCGCTACACCATTTTAGGTGTAGCGCTACCGCGTGGTCTAGCGCTATAGCATTTTGCTATAGCGCTACCGAGAGCCTTCGGGCCTTAAATTGTATTTAGGGTTTTGTGCGCGGCTGCGCGTGTGAGGGTTTTTTGTAATCACTTTTTCTGAGCGTGAAAAAGAGAGAGGCGAGAGAAAACACATCTCAGAGAGATTGTGAGAAGACTTGTACTCTTGGATTGATTTCATAGTGGACTGGTGTGGCTCCCGTGGTTTTTTCCTCACGTTGAGGTTTTTCCACGTATATCTTGTGTCTCGTTTTCTTTCCAGTTTTCATTACGCACGTATTTGTTTGCTTTATTCTGTGATCCATTGTTCCAAGATCCGTAGGGGCGTTGTAGGATTGCGTAAAATCCATAACAGTAACGAAGTTATTGCTTACGTCTTCTTGTATGTGTCACCCCCACCTAAGTCCTATCTAAGTTTCTCGATCTCTCACACCACGTGTATCTCTCTAGAATGTAGTAATAAAAAATCTCTCTAGAATGTAGGACTTTGCGTTTTGATGTTAGGGGAAAGATTTTCGCACTCTGTATTTTTTATATTGCACTCCAAAATTTGTCTTTTAAGTATGGGCTGTACTTATTAGAAGTGAAGTACTGCGAAATCATTCCCCTAGCATGATGTTAATTGCGATTATTGGGTTTTTTTCGTCAAATGTTTTTATTTCTCCAATTAGATATGAGAATTAGGAGTTACCACATTTTTACTCCAATTATTTGGGCAGATACAATAGAAAACATGCGATAAGTCGAATCCACCAAATTTTGATATATCTTTTTACTTAATTTCCATTCTTATTTGGGTAGGTTAGGGATTTAAAATGGACTAGATATTAAAGAACGTAGTATGAGTGCCCTCTCTCCACCAAAATCTTACTCCGCCATTTTTATAATTTTATATATATATACAGTCCGGATCCCCTAAGGGACACAGGACGAGAGAGAGAGAGAGAGACCTTGTTGAAATCGAAAACCCTTTCTAATTTTTGGGTTTCTCAAAACAAAATCGAACCCTAACCCTTTCTATGATCGATTGATATCGAGAGAGAGAGAGAGAGATACCTTGTTCGGTCTTCCTCTTCCCTGGATCTTCTTCACCTCCTTCGTTGTTTTTCGATTTCGTCTTCTGCGTAGGGTTCTTCTCTTCTCTCTCTCTCTCTTCGCGTCTGGAACTGAACGAGTGGGGGGGTCCGGATTTTTCTGGAGGGTTTTGTTTAAACCCGACCCATTTTCCCCTTATAACCCGCGAGCTCCACTACAAGAAAAATTACATTGGGTGACGAATGAAAGTCGTCACAAATTGCATGTTTTTCGTCACAAATAATATAGGTGACGAAAAAAAATTTGTCGACTAAAGGTTGTCGAGGATTCCTACCTGGTGACGAAATCTATTTTTCGTCACCTATAGTGCCTTTTGATGACGAAATATTTTGTCACCAAAAAGTGAATAATTGGTGACGAAATTTTTTTCCTCACCTATTGTTCTTTTTTATGACGAAATTTTTTGTCACCAATTATTTCTTTCGGCGACGAAAAAATTCGTCACCAATATAAGAAATCGGTGACGAAATTTTTCGTTGCAAAAGACGTTTTCATATGGAAAAAATATCCTTCATTCTTGCTCCTACTGGGTTTCGAACCCGAGTCTCTTGAGTTTTTTGCGTAAGCTCCGACCAACTGCACCACACACGATTTTCAATAAATATTTGAAATGTCTAATATATAACATATATGTTTAACATGAAAATATATTTCGAATGTAATTTTAAACCTTTAAACATTAAAATTAGCAATTTTGATAAACATGAAAGTTGTAGGCAATTGAGTTATTGTTCAAACCCAATTTGAATTATCTCAATCGGAATTTTTAGTAAAGAGTTATGTCCAAAATACATTTAGTGACAAAGCGCAATTCATAAATTTCGTCACAAAAGGCACCCGTTTGACGACGAAATATATTTTTCGTCACCAAAGTTAAGCATTTGGTGACGAAAAAAATATTTCCTTACTAAATTGGTCTCATTTGGCGACGAAATATATTTTTTGTCCCCAAATGATTATCTTTGGTGACGAAAAATAATTTCGTCACCTTTTTTAAGCTTTCGGCGACGAAAAATGTATTTCGTCGCCAAATGGGTTCCTTTGGTGACGAAAATATTTTTTCCGTCGCTAAATAGGTTTAATTGGTGACAAAATTATATCGTCACGGAAGTTGTCAAAACAGTGACGAATTTATTTTTTTGTCGCCAAATATACTCATTTAGTGACAAAATTAAATTTCGTCGCCACTTTTTTGTCACCAATTTTCATTTTTCTTGTAGTGCTCCAACTTTTTATAATCCAGCTGTTGGATTAGATCCAACGGTTCTGGGCAGAGTCCCGCACCAAATACTCCGTCCGGGATCCCTTAGGGGATCCGGAGTGTGTGCATATATATATATATATATAGACAAAAGAATGAACCACAAATAACTAACACACTCAAAAACTAATTAATCTTACTTGCACTTGTTAAGCAAAATCACCAGTAAATTAAATCCTTTTTTGAGATTCAATGGTTCCTTTTCTTTTTAGGGTGTATTGATCCAGGGGTGTACGTAAGAGCACAGATATATGCATGCCGCCCGGGTTCTAAAAGAGAGAAAAAACTTTACACCAAGGAACTCAATTAGGTGTTGGTCAAATTTCAATAGGTTAGGTATCAGATTAATTGGCTTGTTTTTTACGCGACTGAAGTGCTCAACGAGCTCTGTAATGTGAGCGAAACCAATTTTCAAAATTAATAAAAATCGGATCAAAGTTTGTTGCTTTAAGGTGGTCAAATCAGAAGTGAAACTTTAGTAGGGTTTCCACAACAAATCCAATTGAAAAGACCTAAAAAAAAACATCCAAAAGACCTAAAAAAAAAGAATCCAATTGCGTGCCCCATTTGTATTCTCAAAAACTTGTCCATTTGTTAAGGAGAAAATCCAATGTCTATGCGGCCAACGAGCAAATCTTTTTTATTTGGATCATTTGAGCCGACACTGGCAAGTGGGTGCCTGGGTGGTTGGGGAGTCGTGGGAAACTTGGTTTCAGTGTTTTACATTCGTTCGTTTAAGGGTTTTAAATTTTGAATTCTAATTATTATTCTATTTATCTCCAATTATTACTCTCGTTTTTCTCTCTATCTCTCTCTAATCATTACACCTATTTGATAAACTAAGTGAAAAAAAATACACTACTTCTCTTGTCCCGCAAAGATAATCAGCTACTTTAAGATCTTTAATTTCGGTGTCAAGAAATTCGAATTTTACGCACGGAAGTATTTATTTTCTAATCTGCTGACCAAGTAAGAAAGAAGGAATGGTGGTTCGACGCAGGGGAGAGAGAGCATGAGAAGAAAGAGCAAAAAGAGAGAATTGAGAGTCGGATTGTTAATAAGATGTCGGTTTGCGTCCTTGGGTGAGCTGGTAGGCAGCCAGCCAAGCACGGTTAAATAAAAGACCAAATAGAGGTTAAAAGGGTAATTAAGGGTGACTGGACCAAAATTGTGAACATTTTATAGAGCCTAGTTTGGTCCAGTGTCCAGACCAACTTATGCACATCTCAACTAATTCCCTTCCTGATAAGCGCGTAAATGTTCACATACGCGCCCCTTAATTTATCCTTGCTAAGTCTATTTTTATATTATTTCTTGGAGTTTAATGCTTGATTTTTGTGTTATAGGTATGTTGGAAAATATATTGAAATGCATTCCAAATCATGGCTGGAGGTACAAGAATTGGGCCTTAAAAAAATGTTCCAACGTTGCACGTGACTGTGAAGGGTAGCAGAAGAATAGAAGTCAGTACATGTTTTTATGGTGGGCCCATAAGGCTATTGTAATGCATTACATTTTATTAAGTAAAAGAATTAGGCCTGGCCCACGACTTGGACGGCAGTAGAAGAATAGGGTTATACACTGTATATTTGGGGAACGAAAGAAAAGAGGAGAAAAAAGAGGCTGCTGCCGTGGAAAGTTACAGACGACTTTTCTCCCTCGGACGAAACAAAGGAAGGAGGCTGCGGTGATACCTTCTTGGGTCTCACGCACGACTTTATTCCGACAGACAAAACAGGAGCAGTACAGCGAAGAAAACAGAGAGCACGAGTTCGGTTCTGATGGTAGCAATTTCTTTTACTTGCGTTTTTCTTGAGAGTTCTTTTCCATTGAAGTTTTAAAGTTTTGTTCAATAACACACCTTCTGATGATTCGTTTTAATTTCTGTTCTTTATAAAAATTGTTTGTTTATTTTTGTTTGGTTTGGATCTCTTATTTATTTTCCGTATCGAGTAATAAAAGCATGATTAATTCTAGGGTTTTATTCATATTATTTTTAATAATGAGTGAGTAGTTTTTCTGAGGTTTGGTCGTTGGGTAAAGGCGCGCCGCGACCCAATTAGAATTCGTCTCGCAATTTTCCTGTTCATTAATTTAATTAAATAATCTTAGTTGGTGAAAACTACTTTCGTTGGACGAATCCGAGGCATTGCCGGGACTCATGTGAGCGGGAACGGGGGACCAAAACCTGTTCGCCGCTGTGTACGGGACCGGCAACCTTAGGGTTCGCATCCTTCGGAGTTTCCAATTCTCCCTAATTTTAACCGTTTTTAGAACTTTGAAAAGCGAGTGGATTCTGATTGGGTAGCGAGCGCCGGATTCCCTACGACCGTGCCTCTCTTTTTAATTATTTGAGCAAGTTATCTGTTAGTATCAGTTAGTTAATCAACCCAAAGACAAGGGGTGGCTACCTAAGAGCCCATTTAAATTATAATAACCCGAGGTTCCACAGCACACACTTCACCGTCCTTAGTGGATTCGACTCCGGTCTTACCGGGTATTGTGCTACATCGGTCTCAGCCCTACGCTTGGGGCAACCCATTATTTTAGGTCTAGGAATCGGTCAAGCATTTTTGGCGCCGTTGCCGGGGACGGTAACGTGTGTTAAGAATTCGGGTCGTTAGATTTTATTTTATTTTATTTCCTTTAGTTGTTTCGAGTCAATATAAGCTTTAGTCTTTGAGAGGATACCGAGAGTAACCGTGGAGGAAGAGTATTTTGGTGGTGAGTCATTCGATTTCGGTGGCTTGTTTGTTGATTTAGTAATCGAGCCACCAATGGCAGAGCCACCGATGTCGATGCGTGCGCACATGCATCCTGAGAGGACCACTCCTCTCGGTCCAATAGTTCTGCCAACTGAGACAGTGGAAGCACGTAACGCTTTCACCATTAAGCCAGGTACGCATAATGCCCTTCCCCTTTTCTACGGGAAGGAGAATGAGGATCCGTATGATCATATCCGTTTCTTTGAGCAGTTGGTGTGCACCATTGCCACCACTGCTCAGTGGGAGAATGCTTGCCTTAAGCTTTTCCCCTCTTCACTTAGGGATAATGCGGATAAGTGGCTGCGTATGCAGAAAGCCCAATCTCTCACGACGTGGGCTGCTGTCCGAGATCTATTTTACAAGAAATATTTCTCGGAAAGTAAGTCGAAGTACCTGACTCGCCAGATCCAGTCATATAAGCAGAAAGAGGGCGAGTCGTTTTTAAGGTGCTGGGAGCGGTTCAAGGATTTGCTGTTATCCTTGCCGCATCATGGGTTCGTGAAACACCAGTTGGTGTCATTTTTCTATTTGGGCTTGAATGTTGCTACGGTCCAACAAATTGAGTACCTCTGTAAGGAGGCGGATTTCCTCGACAAGTCCCCGGACGATGCGTGGGACTTTCTCGACGAGTTGGCCGAGAAACACCGAAGTTGGGAACCTTCCGACCTCGGTGATAGGGCCATGGCTGCACAGGGTCCTAGTGGGTCCGGCATGTTTCCTTCGAGTGTGAGAGAGCACAATGTCCAGTCTCAGCTGGACAAGATGGCTAAACAGTTAGAGGACTTGAAGCTGAAGCAAGTCCATCAGGTGAATGAGATGAGAGTTGAGGAGGTGTGCGCTTTATGTGAGTGTCCAGGGCATTTAGTCACTGCTTGCCCCGCGTTTCCCATTGTTAAAGATGCATACCATAGTAATCAGGCTGAGGTGAACGCGCTTAACCAGCGTTGGGATCCGTATTCTAATACCTACAATCCAGGGTGGGCCCATAACCCACTTTTGAGTTTGAGGGATCAAAAAGCCCCGGTGCAACCCCAGGCACCATCTCAGCAGTCAGTTCAGCAATTCCGGCCTCCTCAAGGCCAAATGACCCAGTTCCGTTACCCACCTCAGTAGCATCAAGGGTTTGGTCCTTCATCTTTTGGACCACCCCCTGGCATTAACCATCCCCCGCGGGATAAACAGACTGATGAGATGATGAAGGCTCTCATGCAGTCTCAGATTAGCTTCACTGAGCAGACTAAGCAGGCGATTGGTGACATTAGAACCCAATTGACCCAGTTGACGGCGGCAGTTGGACAAGTCCAACAGGAGAAGGGAAAGTGTCCTTCTCATCCTTTACTCACTGCCGCCGGTACACATTATGTGGGCGATTCTTCTGGCCCAAGTAGTTTGAATCCCAGTCTGGAAGAGGCTAAAGCGATCACCACTCTCAGAAGTGGGAAGGTGATCAACAAGGACTTACCTCCTAAGCAAAAATCGGTGCCACCCCCGGTACCGGTATCTGCACCAGTAGCCATTCCAGACTTAGGAAGTGTCCCTGAGGAAGGGAAAGAGGTGGAGTCTCCTGAAGTGGTGGTGCCTGCACCTGCAGTCCCCACGACTCCGTTGCCACCCGTTGCTCCATATCCAAATCGCTTGGTGGCGAAGCCTAAAGTCAATGTGAACTTTCAAATGCTTGAGTTATTCAAGAAAGTTCAGTTTCCTATCTCTTTGATGGAAGCCATTGACGCGATACCTCAGTTTGCAAAGGTCTTGAAGGACCTATGCACGTCAAAGCGGAGAGCTAAGAGTCAGGACAAAATGCTTCTGACGGAGCAAGTGAGCTCCATTCTCCAGGCCGAGATCCCCACCAAGTGTAAGGACCCTGGTTGTCCCACCATTCCCATAGCAATCGCAGGCCAAAAGTTTGATAAAGCTTTGCTGGATTTAGGAGCAAGTGTCAACTTGCTCCCTTATTCGGTATACTTGAAGCTGGGCTTAGGCGATTTGAAAGCCACACCGGTCACGCTACAGTTGGCTGACCGGAGTGTGAGAATTCCGAAAGGGATAGTGGAAGATATTTTAATTCAAGTGGGCGAGTTTCTTTTTCCAGTCGACTTCATTGTCCTGGACACATGCCCAATACCAGAGGTCTTTGAGAAGACTCCTATCATCCTTGGCCGTCCTTTTCTAGCCACCTCTAGTGCTGTTATGAATTGCAAAACTGGACAAGTCCAATTGTCGTTTGGGGACTTGAAAATGGAGGTGAATGTTTTCAATGTGGATAGTCGGGTTGAGGATGATGAGGAGGTGTATGAGGTGAGTCTGATCGACACGCTAGTGCAAGAGCATGTCGATAGTGTGTTGTACAAGGATCCTCTGGAGATAGCCTTAACCGCCGAAGAGGCGTCATTTTTAGATTCTCCAGAGGTAGGGAGTTTAATGGAGATGCTTGCAGTGGAGGATGTGTGTAGCGCCGCTTGGAACCCAGTTCTTGAGCCACTGGGCGCCCCACTTCCTAAAGCTTTCCCATCGTCTGTCCAGCCGCCTAAACCAGAGTTAAAGCCTCTCCCGGACACGCTTAAGTATGCATTCCTTAAAGGTGATGATACTTTTCCGGTTGTGATCTCCTCATCTCTCGAGGCGGATCAAGAGGCTAAGTTGCTTGCCTTGCTGAGAGAGCACGTGGGCGCGATAGGCTGGACGATAGCAGATTTACGGGGCATTAGTCCAACGGTGTGTACACACCGCATTTTTCTTGATGAGGATATGAAGCCTTCTAGGCAACCTCAGCGTCGTCTGAACCCTAATATGAAGGAGGTGGTTCGGGCTGAGGTGCTAAAGCTCTTAGATGCGGGTATTATTTACCCGATAGCCCATAGTGAGTGGGTGAGCCCAGTGCAAGTGGTGCCTAAGAAGGCTGGAGTGACCGTCGTGAGAAACGGCGAGGGTGAGCTAGTGCCGACCCGTGTTCAAACCGGGTGGCGAGTGTGCATAGATTACCGGAAGCTCAATGCGAGCACCCGGAAAGACCATTTCCCTCTTCCATTCATTGATCAAATTCTGGAGAGGGTGGCCGACCGGGCATTCTATTGCTTCCTGGATGGGTACTTTGGCTACAATCAGATTGAGGTAGCCATGGAGGATCGGGAGAAGACTACCTTCACGTGTCCTTACGGCACGTTTGCCTACCGTCACATGCCATTTGGCTTGTGCAACGCTCTCGGAACCTTTTCAAGGCACATGATGGGAATATTTAGCGACATGGTAGAGAAGATCGTGGAGGTGTTTATGGATGACTTTTCAGTTTTCGGGGATTCGTTTGATGAATGCCTTGAGAACTTAGGAAAGGTCTTGCAACGGTGCGAGGAGAAGCAACTTGTGCTTAATTGGGAGATGTGCCACTTCATGGTGACCCAAGGGATTGTGTTGGGACACGTTGTCTCATCCAAGGGTATTAAGGTGGACAAGGTGAAGATTGATTTGATCACAAATCTTCCCACTCCAAAGTCCATTAAAGACATTCGGTCTTTCCTTGGTCACGCCGGTTTCTACCGGCGTTTCATTAAGGGATTCAGTGTTATCTCCCGGCCGTTGTGCCATTTGCTGTTGAAGAACACGCCCTTTGTGTGGCCTGAGGCGTGTGAAGAGGCTTTTCAGACGTTGAAGCGGAGTCTCACTACTCCGCCGATCGGGCAGCCTCCGGATTGGAGTTTGCCCTTTGAGTTGATGTGCGACGCTTCCGACTATGCTGTTGGGGCGGTTTTAGGGCAACGGCGAGGGAAAGATCCCTGCGTCGTGTATTACGCCAGCAAGACCTTGAATGAGGCACAAATGAACTACACCAATACCAAGAAGGAATTGCTCGCAGTGGTGTTTGCCTTAGACAAGTTCCGGTCCTACTTGGTGGGTTCGCAGATTGTGGTGTATGCCAATCTTGCGGCCTTGAAATATCTGATGACCAAGTAGGATGCGAAGGCTTGCCTTATCCGGTGGATTCTTTTGCTGCAAGAATTCCACCTCATCATTAAGGATAAGAAAGGAGTTGAGAATGTAGTGGCTGACCACCTGTCTCGTTTGGAGTTTGAGGACCCCACCTCTCATCTCCCCATCGTGGATACTTTCCCTGACGAGCAGTTGTTCGCTGTTAATGCGTGCCCATGGTTTGCAGATATCGCCAATTATTTGGTGACTGGGCAAATTCCACCCCATTGGTCCACAGCTGAGAAGCAGCGATTTTTGAGAGATGTCCGGCAATATATTTACGATGATCCATATGTGTTCAAGTATTGCGCAGACCAAATTATGCGCCGGTGTGTCCCCGAAGCTGATCAAAGGGGGATTCTTGAGTTTTGTCACACCGAGGCATGCGGAGGTCATTTCTCCGCAAAGAAGACCGCCGCCAAGGTCAGTGAGTGTGGTTTCTTTTGGCCGAATCTTTTTAAGGATACGCACATTTTTTGCAAGTCGTGTGACCGGTGCCAGAAATTGGGCAAGGTTGGCCCGCGGAATATGATGCCCTTCCAGAACATTTTTGTGATAGAGGTTTTCGATTGTTGGGGCATTGATTTCATGGGCCCGTTTCCGGTGTCACACGGGTATGAGTACATCCTCCTGGCGGTGGATTATGTGTCGAAGTGGGTGGAGGCAATCCCCACTAGGACCAGTGATTCTAAAGTCGTGCTTGAGTTTTTAAAGACCAATATTTTGTCGAGATTTGGCATGCCACGTGCCATTATCTCTGATCAGGGCACGCATTTTTGCAATAGGTCCTTTGGGGCGTTAATGAGCAAGTATGGCATCTCTCACAAGGTGTCTACTGCTTATCACCCTCAAACCAATGGTCAGGCTGAGCTAGCAAATCGTGAGATCAAAGGGATTCTTGAGAAGACCGTGAACCCGAATAGGAAGGATTGGTCACTTCGGTTGATCGATGCCTTGTGGGCCTACCGCACTGCTTACAAGACCGTGTTGGGTGCTTCACCCTACCGGCTCGTTTATGGTAAGGCCTGCCACTTGCCCGTTGAGATGGAACATAAGGCCTATTGGGCCATTAAGACGTTAAACACGCGTTTGCCAGAGGCGGGTGCCCATAGGAAGCTCTAGTTGTGTGAGCTTGAGGAGATTAGGAATGATGCGTATGAGAGCACGAGTATATATAAGGCTAAGGTTAAGGCGTACCATGATAGGAATATTCAGCGCAAAACCTTTAGTGTTGGTCAAAAAGTATTATTGTATAACTCGCGCCTCCATCTATTTCCTGGTAAGTTGAGGTCCCGATGGGACGGTCCATACGTTGTGCATAAGGTTTACCCAAATGGTTCTGTAGATGTTTGTGACCCAAAAAATAATAATATTTTCAAAGTTAATGGGCAGCGTCTTAAACCATTTTTGGAATATGTGGAAGTAGGTGAACCTGATGAGGTTTTGGTCGATCCTGTTTATTCGGATGACCCTGTTGTGTAGCCGTTGTGGCTATGTTCCGACGGGTAGCTTTCACGTACCACTCTCTTCACTAAGAAGTGGACCCGGCTCCTAGCGATAGGGGTACCCATCATTGACTTGGGTTTTGGGCACAATCTTTGTATACTTGTTCTTTTATTTCTTGTTAAGCTTTAAAATCCAAAAAAAAAAATTGGAAAAGAAAAAAAATTAGCATTATGGTCTGGTATAGCCACCTGGTCGAAGCTATATATGTAGTACTTAGGAGGTTGGGTCTGACGGCAGGTGCGTAGTTAGCGGCGAGAATTCTGTCTAAACCATCTGATTTTAATGTCCAAACTCTGTGGAGATTGCTTCACAAACGGAGTGGTGGGTAAGGAATCTGGCAGCCCCAGAGGGAGTGACAGCCTATTAGATGATGGCACCACTTCTCAAGATATCGTTGAATCCTATGCATACTGTCCTTCCAACAAATAGGGAACCACAGTCTTTGGCCAGGGAGAAAAGTAGTACCCGTGTCTTTCGCGTGAAGAAAGTGGATGTTTTTTTGTATTTCATTTAATTTTTTGCTTTATTTATTTCTTTTAGTTATTTTTCTTGCTGTCTTGGAGGCTAACTTTTTGCAGGTTGTTCGATCTAAGTTGGGAGGTCTACCTCTCTCTATAGTTTATTCTGCTTAGCCTCTCCTTTTCGAGGTGATATCTTTCCTCTCTTTTACGTTTCTGTTCTATCTTTTATTTTTCATGCTTTCAATGAGGACATTGAATAGTTCAAGTTGGGGGGAGGGATTCACTTTGTTCTTTATTTTGTTAGATTCCAAAAGTTGAAAACAAAAAAAAAATGGTGGAAATCTTTTGCATGAGACTTGAAGACTGTTGAGATTGGCTTGTGATTGATAGAGTTTGAGATGTGATAGTCATTCTTTTAATATTGTGGTGGCATTGTAGTTCTTTTTGCTAGCTTGTCACGAAGAATTTGTCATGGCATTTATTTTTAGCACATTTGCACTTCACGTCTATTTGGGCTTTGGTTGCTAGTGAGTTATGACTTAAATGTTTTCGATGGCTTGTTTAGTGGAGACTTATACCCATGTGAGCTTAGAGCCTATCTTTTCTTGGAGTGGTGTCAAATAAACTCTTGTTTTCATGAAAGAGCAAATTCGTTGTGGGTCTCATTATTTTTGTTGTCAAGTGTTGGGAATGTTTTAAATTTCCTACTTATCTCTTGGGTTTGGAAATTGCATGGTTGTATTGCCCATTGGAGAGGATTATAGGCCATCTTTGTTATTTTGAGCCGGTTTGTTCTTTCTTTCATACATTTATCTCTTGTGAGCCCATTTGAGCCTCTTGGATGATACCTTTTTCTTGTTGAACTCCACCATCTATATTGTGTCTTGAGAAGGTTTAGTAATTATGCGGTGGTGAATTATTCAGAAGAGAGATGATAAATGTTGTGAGAATTGAATTTTATTGATTGGTGATCTTTCCCATGTAAAAGATATACAAAAAAAAAAAAAAAAGAAGAGTAAAAAGGGAAGACACCAACTTATTGTGAAAAGGAGAAACACTTGTTCTTAATGTAGGGATTGTGTTAAAAGCAGGAAAGAGAAATGTGGTGGAGTTGAAAAGAAGGAAAATTAAAATAAAATAAAAAACGAGGGCACACATCGTTATATTTGCCCTATGTGAGTTGTGGTTAGCCTATTCTCGGACACTTGAATTTTTATCTAGCCTTGAAATACTTTCCCTTACCTAACGTTATCACCGGAATTGAAGTCCTATTTGATCCTTTGGGCAATGGGCTGTGAATTGGTGGATAGAGAGAGTTTCCAACACTTGGTATTCGTTTCATGAGATCGTGTGTCCACTTTATAGAGCGTTCTTTTCGTGTCATTATGTGCGGAAGTATTTTATTTTCATTTACATAACGTCCGCCCTCACATATTGAGAGTAATATGCACCTTGTTTCGAGTGATTTCATTTGTTGAGTGCATGACACAGTGAGACTTGAAGTCGAGACTCGGTCCGGAGGGAACCTTTTGGTTATTTTTCACTTGTGACTGAAGCCCATGTTCACATACGCTGAGTATAGGTGCCGTGACTCATTTTTATGACTTGATAGTATCTAGAACTGCTTTATATCGTTATCTTTTTGCGATGGCTTCGTATTCTGTGCGTGAGATATCATTGAGCTGTCTTACAGATCTTCAGGTTTTATGTGAAAAGGATTCATGGTGTTTTGTGGGTGATCACTGCTGAAAACCCTCACGAGACTTCACTCGTCCTACTAGGGCCGCCTGGGGGTTTAAAAGAACTATCAGTTTTGTTTGTGTTCTTTAGTTGCATTTTATTTTCTTTGCTCGGGACTAGCAAAGTGTAAGTTGGGGGGTGTGATAAGCGCGTAAATGTTCACATACGCGCCCCTTAATTTATCCTTGCTAAGTCTATTTTTATATTATTTCTTGGAGTTTAATGCTTGATTTTTGTGTTATAGGTATGTTGGAAAATATATTGAAATGCATTCCAAATCATGGCTGGAGGTACAAGAATTGGGCCTTAAAAAAATGTTCCAACGTTGCACGTGACTGTGAAGGGTAGCAGAAGAATAGAAGTCAGTACATGTTTTTATGGTGGGCCCATAAGGCTATTGTAATGCATTACATTTTATTAAGTAAAAGAATTAGGCCTGGCCCACGACTTGGACGGCAGTAGAAGAATAGGGTTATACACTGTATATTTGGGGAACGAAAGAAAAGAGGAGAAAAAAGAGGCTGCTGCCGTGGAAAGTTACAGACGACTTTTCTCCCTCGGACGAAACAAAGGAAGGAGGCTGCGGTGATACCTTCTTGGGTCTCACGCACGACTTTATTCCGACAGACAAAACAGGAGCAGTACAGCGAAGAAAACAGAGAGCACGAGTTCGGTTCTGATGGTAGCAATTTCTTTTACTTGCGTTTTTCTTGAGAGTTCTTTTCCATTGAAGTTTTAAAGTTTTGTTCAATAACACACCTTATGATTCGTTTTAATTTCTGTTCTTTATAAAAATTGTTTGTTTATTTTTGTTTGGTTTGGATCTCTTATTTATTTTCCGTATCGAGTAATAAAAGCATGATTAATTCTAGGGTTTTATTCATATTATTTTTAATAATGAGTGAGTAGTTTTTCTGAGGTTTGGTCGTTGGGTAAAGGCGCGCCGCGACCCAATTAGAATTCGTCTCGCAATTTTCCTGTTCATTAATTTAATTAAATAATCTTAGTTGGTGAAAACTACTTTCGTTGGACGAATCCGAGGCATTGCCGGGACTCATGTGAGCGGGAACGGGGGACCAAAACCTGTTCGCCGCTGTGTACGGGACCGGCAACCTTAGGGTTCGCATCCTTCGGAGTTTCCAATTCTCCCTAATTTTAACCGTTTTTAGAACTTTGAAAAGCGAGTGGATTCTGATTGGGTAGCGAGCGCCGGATTCCCTACGACCGTGCCTCTCTTTTTAATTATTTGAGCAAGTTATCTGTTAGTATCAGTTAGTTAATCAACCCAAAGACAAGGGGTGGCTACCTAAGAGCCCATTTAAATTATAATAACCCGAGGTTCCACAGCACACACTTCACCGTCCTTAGTGGATTCGACTCCGGTCTTACCGGGTATTGTGCTACATCGGTCTCAGCCCTACGCTTGGGGCAACCCATTATTTTAGGTCTAGGAATCGGTCAAGCACTTCCTGATCCGTCAAAGGTAGGCCATCCACCCCAAAAAATGTATTGGCACATATTATTTGAAGTGTGCGTAAGCTTGCCTGGACACCCCTAATTCCCTCTCCGGTCCTTTCAAAGGCAGGTCATCCACGCCAAGACTTAGAGAATTGACAAGAAATTACTTTTTTGTAGCTTGACCTAAAGAATTGAACCCTACTGTGTGGGGAGCAAACCCACCAATCAATCGAATTAACCTCTGTGGCTAAAACAAATAATATGTGCTGAATTATCGAACATGCATTTGAAAGATGCTAGGGTGGGGGATAGTTTGGGATATCACAGTGTGGAATCTGCATTTTCGATTCTTCGTAGGAATTTATTTTTCCTGGGAACGTGATCAGTTGATAAGACTAAAACAAATGCTAGCCCAATTTCACTTTCTGGGAACGTGATCAGTTTATAATATGGAATTGGAGCTCAGAAGGGAGATTTTCAACTAACACAGATGACCTTACCAATGATGGGAACAACTAACACAAATTGAAGATCACAAATTGGAGAATGTTTGGTTGTTAGTTATAGTTAGTGATGGTTGAACTTAAGTCTTACAAAACATCCAATTTTGCTTCAGAATTCAGGCCTAAATTTTGAAGCAAAATTGGATGTTTCGTAAGCGCCCTTACCGACATCCGGTTGAGCTGATTTTTTATAGAGACCCTAAACTAAACATTTTGAACAAAATGAGCAGCTCTGATCATCTTCGTTGAACTCGAGACGGGCGCAAAACCCTGCTGTACGTGGCTGCTGTACATGTTTATCTGTACTGATATTCTTTCCGTTTCCACCAAATGATTTTTCTTACATGATTTATATCAGTTTTAAGTACTTTTAATTTTATGACTCAAGTTTTTTAGGTAAGCTTGTACCTCGACTAAACTCAAGAGGACAAATGCCAATCGTCCGCTAGTGAGGGTTCTATTTAAACTTAATTGGGACAAAGTTCAGTATGGATTGAATATCCCACTAAAATAGATAGTATGTTTTTTAGGAGAGTCCCACTAAAGTAGATAGCACGCGTGTAAAAAGTTTTGAACTTAAGATCAGATAGGACGTAAATTCACAAATCTTAAGTCTTGACCATCATGCCAACTCCCAAAACTCTCGGATTCAATTTTATTTACTGCGTTCTGCAATGAGTTTTGTGTACAATAGATGCACCTCATTGGTTCTTTCATTCTTTCCTTAAAATTGATCATTTAAAAGAATGTCGTAATTAAAACGGGTCTACTTTTCTCTAGTCTATTTTTTTAGTTTGTTACATTTTTAAAAAGGGAAAATGACGGCTAAGGACGTATTTTGATAATTCATATCCGTCAATGACATTTTCAGTATTAACAAATGTTCTCAACATGTTTTTGGCGGGTATTAATTATCAAAACACGTCATGAGCCGTCATTTTCCCTTTAAAAAACTACTGAGCAATGGAGATTAATTAGTACTAGCAGTTTTGTGTAATTGACTACTACTCGTCCTTTTAAGACTGGGGTGGTAGTTCATGTGGCTAAGGTCTTAGTCGGGTTAAAACTCTTACCCTCCATCGATTCTGAGTTTGAGTCGACTTAGAATTATATAGTTGGGTTGAGGGGGCCTCATGTTTAATTGCACTTTGGTGGGATTTTGTTGATAGGTCTCGCGACTTAGTGATGGACAAATATATATTTTCTTCCTGGCCGGTCAAGTAAACTATGGCTCAAATCCGGACATCTCCAAAGTGGGTGAGCTCCCCTATGATCACATCCAATTGTGGAGTATTGGCCGCCCCTGTCACGCCCTCGATTTTGAACATAAATAATAATAACATTTGAAATACAAAACTCTCACAATCGTGTTTACATTACCCCAAAATACATTACAGTTTCCAATTCTTCAACTGGTCTACAAATACAATCTTCCAAATTACAAAACCATAACAAGATTTTCACTTTACAAGAATAACAAAGTATTCATCAAAATAGCTTTACTTGATAATGCCCGCCTGCACTCCGAACTTTCCATGACCATGACCTGCAATGAACCTGAAATGGTAGGTTGAGCAAACACGTGCCCAGTAGAGAATTCTATGCACAAGCTGTAAGAAAATGTGACGATTTATGCAATGAGAATGAATGATCTCCACTAACAAACAAGAGATACACAGGGGCACCATAAAGAATCAACAAGCTACGACTATGGGATCCTATGCTTCTTAAGACATCCCTAACCATTCGTACGTCATCTCGAAGCAACATTAAGCTCATATCATTCTGAATAACCACGACGACTTCTCAACCCTTTTATAACTACTTAAACGAATGCCACGAACAGTTTTATTATTCAATGCCATTGCCATCGAGCCTCTTTTCATGAAAAGAAAACACTCCCGTTGGGTTTCCAAAATAATTTTGAGAAATACTCTCGACCTCCGCGAGTCGAGCTCCGTTGATTCTCTTGAATACCGGAATCCGTTGATTTGTGCCCAAATACCGGAACCGTTGATTCACTCAGGAATACCGGAGGATTTTTCATAAAAATCCTTTTTCCAAAACCAAGTTCCTTTCTCTTCAAAAACTTTGGTTGAATCTATTGTTTATTTCCTCTTTTCAACAATTACAATCTCAAGTAGCTCATAGCCCAAACAATAACTTAAACTTCAATAAGTCAATTACGACTGCATTCATCATATGAGACATTCAACTGTATTACCACACCTTGCGTTACAGTGAATTCTCTCCTCCTGGGTTTCCGCATTACCACACCTTGCGTTACGGGCCCTCTAGAGTCTCCGCATTACCACACCTTGCGTTGCAGGACCCTCAGATTCAACATTCACAACTCACACAACACATATACATTATCAATTCGAATATAGGATAACAACAATTTTCCCAAGTCACAATCTTTCATTCATCGTCATTCAAGGTATTACAACTAATAACCACGTTCTATTATATGATAATAAATGCCTTAAGTTCACATTATTCCTCTAAGCTTATTACGACGCCCTATGCCTCGTACCGAACCTATAACAACTCTACGACACACCACCGGCTAGGTTATAAACAAGAGCCTATAGAACGAATGCCAAAGAAACCTAGGATGAACATTCGAGACGAAGCACGAAGATACAGATTACCCTATTCCCCTCCGGATCTCTAGACATACCCCTAATGATCAACAAGCGCCCCACGTTATACCTCATATCCTACAATACGTGATAACCTCTCTATAATACGCATTTTCTTCCTACCATTCGCCACGTCTAGTCATAGCACCTAACATACCTATAGCATGCTTCACCTCAGGCCACAAAGACTCTCAAGCATCACCAATCCCAAAATACGTTTGATTAAGTTTTATCTAATGGGATACTACCCTTTCTCTAACAACGGAAAGCCAATGAGACAAGGATAATTTAAGTAAACCAAAGGAATTCGTTTAGGCATGCTAGAAATAGGTTTGGAGGTGTCCAAAAGGAATTGGAAGTGATCGGGGGCCAAAGGAATGAAGTACGGAACAAATGCTGAGAAACTGCCCATAAGCATCTGGTATCGATACAGCCAAAATAGCTGTATCGATACAGGATGCAAATCAGCCAAGTCCATTCTGTTTCAACTGGGTATCGATACGGCAAGAATCCCGTATCGATACGGAGAGGTTTTGAGCAGATTTTCTGCAGATTTTCAGAAAACACAACCCAACAATAACCAACATTCTAAGGCACGATCAAGGTGCATAATCAACATATAAACACACAACAAGTGCAAGAAATTCCTACCTCGGTCCAAGGAACGAAACCCGACACCTCGAACGAGCTCTAGCTCCTAACTTTCAAAATTTGCCGCGATCTCCTTCCCGAACCTCACCCAATGCGATACGAGCCCGGGGTTGCGTAGAGGAGGTGAAATGAGGGTGGGTTCTTAAGGTGTTTGAGGTATTTGGGTGAGTTTTGAGAGAGAGGAGAGGAGAGAGAGAAACCGGCGGAGGGAGGGAGAGAGAGCCGAGAGTTGTGTTCTTGGGAAAATGATCCCATACTCCTAATCACTCCTATTTATACTACAACATCCTCAAATCACACATTTACCCCTCAACCTTCTATTCTTCCACTATAGTCCTCGAATCAATTATTCACCAAACAAACTATATTCTCATAATTAGCCAATTAATAAACTTTTCAATAATTAAAATAAAACAAAAATTTTACGGTCTCTACAACCTACCCTCCTTAAAGAAATTTCGTCCTCGAAATTTAATAAACCGAGTTCTATCCTGCCAATCAACGTATCAACATACTCCAATCGTGTCACTATCCACCACACAACAATTCAGTAACCATCAAATACATATCAAGGTTTACATCAATCAAGGCACAACAAAAATGAATACATCTGTCTAACTTCGCCCTCTCTTTCCCATGTAAACTCGCGCTAACGGCATTGACTTATCTCTCAACACTTGACTACGCAAATTTAGGACACGTATCGGGTTCTCACCATGGACACGTCGACTTCTAACTCGAGTTCGAATCTTTCTAACTCATGCAATGGATTCTGCTCGTACATGATATTCGTATATACCTTGCATCGCAAATGCTCAAAAGTTTGCGGTGACACTTCCAAACGATACTTATTCCTACATACGATCATCTATCTCGACACTTAGATCTTACCTCTAAATACGACCCGATATCCCAATTGACTTCCCGAGACCTCCATCTAGAAGGAGCGGTGATCAAGCGCCTCTTCTAATTGGATTTCATCGGTTGTCGCCTGGTTATCCGAAAGACACGCACCGTATCCGATACCTAACCTCTCTTTCTAGCGGTGAACGCTTCCCTTTCTTTCTAAGATGATACGAGCTTCAATGCGGCGATTCTCTACGAAATACGTGAATCTTCCTATCTCGAGTGACTATAAGTGACGATAACAGTCAACATAATCCTGATTATCTTAACGAGTCAAGCGAACTCCAAAACTCAAACAAAACTTATCAAGTATACGAGAACGATAGTAAGGTACCCGAATCTAAAGGACACATGAGATCTTTAGAATGGTCAGATAACAAACTTGTCGAACAACTCATGATAATCCGAGGCAATCTTAAAGCAATCGATCATAACTTTACTGGGGACAAACACAAAATGATGAGATAGATCTCTAGTGATTAAGCCCTTCTAGGTTGAAAATTTGTTCAATACCATATTCGAGCCATACTTCGAACAAAGTGAAACTGAATGTCACAGATTGAACCATCATATGCCTCTCAAGTTGAGGAACCACTACCGAATCGAATAGCACCGAAGACAACTATCACCAGTGGTTTCAAACTGAACAAAAGTAACAAATGGACTTCGAGAGATATGCCACCACAAGATTTGGCTCAAATTTTGACATAAGAATTTGCGCAGGATGATACATTCCAACAAATGAATCGATAGGTGCAACATGGAAACTCAACCCAACTGAATAGCTCTAGGCTAACAAACAGATACAAGGTGGATACGAGCAACAATAGTAACAAGTCTGAGTTTAACGATTCCAACAAATTTGTATGCCATAAGGTATGCGACCAGAGATTGAGCTTAATAGACTAAAATAGCAATACGAGAACTTGCGCAGACCAACTGTGACAGACGATCAAACTGATAGTGCAACAGAGGGATCTCAACCGACCAAATAAAACTTATATCAAGCAGGATAATGTCAGAATAAAACTTCGTATGGGATACCGGAAACAGTCACCAATAGCAAAAGCAAACATGTCATGGGGTGCTTCAACACTAGATTTCGAATACTCCCAAGAAAGACTAGAAACGGTTTATGATGATTAACTTAAGTGTCAAGAGCTATAACTGTTTAACGGTACGACGAACTTCACGAAAAACTAATTACGATACAACTCTAATCAAAATTTCAATTTAGCCAACGAAATAGAGTACTTAAAGAAACAACGCTTACGGGTTCGCTTTTGAAATACCAACTACTACCATGGATACAATCAACCTCTTCCCAAATCACATCTATCCTTGCCACACGTAAATCAAAGAAGTCAAAGACAACACTTCCATATGGAACGATTAACCCCTAATCTTCAACAAATGTGATCTATCAATGTCTCTCGACACGCATGGACTAAGATTTCTTACCTTTGATTCCAAACACGAAAAAGAATGGTGTCCACAATGGGTGAAGTGTTTCTGAATCGAAAGCATTGCAACGAAGGAGTAGAACAATTTGGAAAAGGTGATACCTCAAACAAGTGACGTTTCTAAGAGCTAGAGAGTAGTAGGAGGTGGTAGTTTAACTACGGAACTGCATCTGTTGTCGATTTGGTGTACGCTTGTACGGCTGCATTGAACTCGACTCACCATGTGCTCCAGATCCCCGTGGACAATTTCTCGCAAAATGGCCAGGCTTGCGGCAAATATAACAATGCTTATCGAGCTGTGAGACTCTCTGATTCCCGGATAAAGTAGGTAGCCCAAAACGAATCTGATTCTGTGATAGCTGACTTGATTCCCTTTGTCTTTTCCTCCCTTGACTTTTGACATTCCCTGGCGACGTACTTACGCTAGCAGTTGGTAATCTTTGTGCGTTCTGGGTATGTGGCTGGATAGCGATTTGTCGAATTCCTGGCTGCTGTACTAAGCCTGACTCTTCTTGCATTCTCTTCTTCTGAGGACAATTCCTCGCGAGATGGCCAAATTCCCCGCAAGTAAAACAAGATCTTTGAGCCCTTTGGCATTGAGAACGAATATGACCAGGCTGACCACATCGGTGACACCCAATCTGACACTTAAGGAGAACTCCCGAAGTTTCTAAATGAAATGGTAGTGTGAGGCCTCGCTGGCCCTGCGTAGACTGATCTAGTTCCTCTGGTTTCTTGCTTCCTAAACTTTCAACACCCTCAAAAGATGATCTCACGCTAACGACTCGATGCCTAGCTTCCCCCACATTCACACCGCCTTGTACACCCTCCAGAATCTCAACACCCTTCGCGCACTCAACGATCTCAGGAAACATTATCTCCTCCCTATTATACTGACTCGCCTCATTCTCCCCGCACACACTACAACCCAGGTTATCCTGATCCCCGGTCTCACCCCACCTAACTTCACGTCTCGAAAACATCCTACTAAAAAAAAAAAAACATAAGAAAGAGGATCATCAGCATTAATCACATCACTATCAAATGCAAGGCTCCAACCTTTCCAACATGAGGTTAACAACTATACACCACTCTACCACAATACTTATGCAATGGTACATCGATGGACTAATGTCACTCATGCAATCACACTTGTGGTTTCGTAAAAAGATGCAGTGATTTTTGAACCCATGAGACTAAAAGTCTCCCCACGGTCTCTAGGTATTCAAACCTAGTCGCTCTGATACCAATTTGTCACGCCCTCGATTTTGAACATAAATAATAATAACATTTGAAATACAAAACTCTCACAATCGTGTTTACATTACCCCAAAATACATTACAGTTTCCAATTCTTCAACTGGTCTACAAATACAATCTTCCAAATTACAAAACCATAACAAGATTTTCACTTTACAAGAATAACAAAGTATTCATCAAAATAGCTTTACTTGATAATGCCCGCCTGCACTCCGAACTTTCCATGACCATGACCTGCAATGAACCTGAAATGGTAGGTTGAGCAAACACGTGCCCAGTAGAGAATTCTATGCACAAGCTGTATGAAAATGTGACGATTTATGCAATGAGAATGAATGATCTCCACTAACAAACAAGAGATACACAGGGGCACCATAAAGAATCAACAAGCTACGACTATGGGATCCTATGCTTCTTAAGACATCCCTAACCATTCGTACGTCATCTCGAAGCAACATTAAGCTCATATCATTCTGAATAACCACGACGACTTCTCAACCCTTTTATAACTACTTAAACGAATGCCACGAACAGTTTTATTATTCAATGCCATTGCCATCGAGCCTCTTTTCATGAAAAGAAAACACTCCCGTTGGGTTTCCAAAATAATTTTGAGAAATACTCTCGACCTCCGCGAGTCGAGCTCCGTTGATTCTCTTGAATACCGGAATCCGTTGATTTGTGCCCAAATACCGGAACCGTTGATTCACTCAGGAATACCGGAGGATTTTTCATAAAAATCCTTTTTCCAAAACCAAGTTCCTTTCTCTTCAAAAAACTTTGGTTGAATCTATAGTTTATTTCCTCTTTTCAACAGTTACAATCTCAAGTAGCTCATAGCCCAAACAATAACTTAAACTTCAATAAGTCAATTACGACTGCATTCATCATATGAGACATTCAACTGTATTACCACACCTTGCGTTACAGTGAATTCTCTCCTCCTGGGTTTCCGCATTACCACACCTTGCGTTACGGGCCCTCTAGAGTCTCCGCATTACCACACCTTGCGTTGCAGGACCCTCAGTTCAACATTCACAACTCACACAACACATATACATTATCAATTCGAATATAGGATAACAACAATTTTCCCAAGTCACAATCTTTCATTCATCGTCATTCAAGGTATTACAACTAATAACCACGTTCTATTATATGATAATAAATGCCTTAAGTTCACATTATTCCTCTAAGCTTATTACGACGCCCTATGCCTCGTACCGAACCTATAACAACTCTACGACACACCACCGGCTAGGTTATAAACAAGAGCCTATAGAACGAATGCCAAAGAAACCTAGGATGAACATTCGAGACGAAGCACGAAGATACAGATTACCCTATTCCCCTCCGGATCTCTAGACATACCCCTAATGATCAACAAGCGCCCCACGTTATACCTCATATCCTACAATACGTGATAACCTCTCTATAATACGCATTTTCTTCCTACCATTCGCCACGTCTAGTCATAGCACCTAACATACCTATAGCATGCTTCACCTCAGGCCACAAAGACTCTCAAGCACCACCAATCCCAAAATACGTTTGATTAAGTTTTATCTAATGGGATACTACCCTTTCTCTAACAACGGAAAGCCAATGAGACAAGGATAATTTAAGTAAACCAAAGGAATTCGTTTAGGCATGCTAGAAATAGGTTTGGAGGTGTCCAAAAGGAATTGGAAGTGATCGGGGGCCAAAGGAATGAAGTACGGAACAAATGCTGAGAAACTGCCCATAAGCATCTGGTATCGATACAGCCAAAATAGCTGTATCGATACAGGATGCAAATCAGCCAAGTCCATTCTGTTTCAACTGGGTATCGATACGGCAAGAATCCCGTATCGATACGGAGAGGTTTTGAGCAGATTTTCTGCAGATTTTCAGAAAACACAACCCAACAATAACCAACATTCTAAGGCACGATCAAGGTGCATAATCAACATATAAACACACAACAAGTGCAAGAAATTCCTACCTCGGTCCAAGGAACGAAACCCGACACCTCGAACGAGCTCTAGCTCCTAACTTTCAAAATTTGCCGCGATCTCCTTCCCGAACCTCACCCAATGCGATACGAGCCCGGGGTTGCGTAGAGGAGGTGAAATGAGGGTGGGTTCTTAAGGTGTTTGAGGTATTTGGGTGAGTTTTGAGAGAGAGGAGAGGAGAGAGAGAAACCGGCGGAGGGAGGGAGAGAGAGCCGAGAGTTGTGTTCTTGGGAAAATGATCCCATACTCCTAATCACTCCTATTTATACTACAACATCCTCAAATCACACATTTACCCCTCAACCTTCTATTCTTCCACTATAGTCCTCGAATCAATTATTCACCAAACAAACTATATTCTCATAATTAGCCAATTAATAAACTTTTCAATAATTAAAATAAAACAAAAATTTTACGGTCTCTACAGCCCCAGTCCACCTTTTACCGGGGGAAAAAAAAAAAGAAATTAAAGAAAAGACTACGTCCTTGATCGGCCTTTCCACCTTAATAGTCGATAGCAAAATTGTTAATCAATTTTGCTATTAAAAGACGCAGAAACCTTCCCAATATTTTGAAAAAACCGACACCAATCATTGCACTATTGGCTGACTAGAAGTCAATACCAACGAATTCCACCCTTCAATGCGTGGCCTCCAAGCTAGGAGTATAACACGTACACTTTAAGGATCAAGGAAAACGATAAAATTAGGAGCCCTACCAGCCGACGGCGGCGTCTGGCAAGTTTAAGGAGAATGTCCAGCACATCATGGCTTCGCTAAGTTCACATAGTGCAGACATCGACCTGAACTGCTGTACATGGGTCGGAGCATCCGACCTTGGATCGTAGGTATTGAACTTCGGAACCTTGAAGTTGGAAGGGGAGACCTCTTCCGTTATGGCTCTGGAGAAAGGTGACCCCATCTTCTCGGCTGTGGTTACGGCCATGACCCAAGGGTTCGGCGCTATGACTGCAGAAGGTGCGACGTACGTCTCGGGGATGGAACCACGACGCCGGAACCGGACCTGTCGAACACACTTGTGAGAAGGGGTTGGAGAGGCAGCAAGCAAGTAGTATTTGAACTCTTTGATATCCTTGAATTATATATGGAAGTGTCCCACGCCTAGCCAATCAAGGTGCATACAATTAAAAGATGAGAAACTTCTTTAATACAGTATTTGTTATTAGCTAAAAAAGTGAGAGTTAAAATTGTCTACTTAACTAGGCATCTTTTTCTCTCTAGGTAGGTTAGAAATATTTAAACGGGCTGGGAATTAAAGTAATACGAGTGCTCTCCCTCCATCAAAATTTTATAGTACTATTATAGTCAAAAGAATAAACCACAAGTGAATGAATATAAATGACTTGTTAAAGTTTGTTAATTTCCTAGTTCTAGACTTCAAATTCTACACGAGTACTACTGTAGAAGAATACATTTCTCTTGCATTTAAAATGTAGGAATTAAACGGCTGTTTTTGCTGTTCGAGTGGGGATTGCACAGGTCCCTTGTGCATCCCCTCAAACTGCGACTTCGTTGCACGTCCATCTCGATGATTGGTTTCGTTTAGATTGCAGAGCTTGATGCCATAGCCATGCAAAAGGTCAAGTCGATTTGACATTGAGTAATATCTGATCGGAACAACTTTATATATATAGAAACAAAATGAAAGTTAGGTGTACTATTTGTAACTTGAAGCGGGCATACTGGATCATAACTTGAAGAGCACATTGATTTCAATATATATAAATGTGTTCTTATAAGATTTTATTCGATATTCGATAGACCCCATTTTTGTAAATGACTAAAGTTCTATACAATGTGAGCGAAATCAAAGGTCATAGTTTGCCGTGCAGTTCCCACTCCAACGGCAGACAAGTCGTGTTCAGGTGTCCTGAAATGTACTCCTTTGTCCCATAGTTTTGGTCTAATTTTGTTTGGATGTCTCAAATTTACTGTCCATGCACTTTGACGAGTCAAGGAAAAACAAGTATGACATTACATATAAAATTATCCCTTCCTTCCTATTTTACCACCACCTAGTACAAATCTAATTTGTTTTGGAGAGTAAAAATGGGGTCTCCTTAAATTAATGTCAAGGGGCAAACAATGGACTAAAATTTTGAGGATGGGGGAGTGTGTGTTATGAGAAATTTTTAAGTATCGGGTGGATACCACGTGGTGTCTGCTCGGTGCATCCGGACCATCCAAAAGTGTTTTGGACGGTTCGAATGCGCCGAACGAACACCACATTAGCCGTACCCACCCAGCACTGGAAAAAAATTCGTGTTATACAAGAGGAGGCGCCAAAAAGCGTTGATAATTGAGTGTTTTGGACGATCCGAATGCACCGAACGAACACCACATTAGCCGTACCCACCCAACACTGAAAAATTTCTCATGTGTTATAGAAGAGGAGGCGCCAAAAAGCTAGCGTTGATAATTATTAATTGATATGGTCGGTCGGGACTCGGAAGGCTGAGGTGATTCCAGGTGGATCCCTCTCGTCTCTATTGGGCCGTCTCTCTCACAGTGGGTAGAATAGCTAGCTTTACAATATCCAATTGCGTGCTTGGTAGATGTTGCCAAGCGAGATGTTAGGCAGTGGTGTCGAGTAATTGATCCGGTCGTTAGTCTTAGCATGAATGATTCGGATTTAATTTGAGCGCATAAAAATCTGAACCATCCATTGCTCGAATCTTAGCCGTCGATTGTCGAGATAAACGGTCGAATCAACCACTCAATACCGCTGTCAGGCACTCCCACTTGACAGCATTACTGGATAGGTGCAACGTACCTAACCAACATACAATTACTTGGGCCAAAATATCAACTCATGATCAACTAGTAATTCATATATACACATAATCGGAAAACCGTTAAATTTATGAACGTATATAATGGGAGAACAGTAGAATATATCAAAGTCGGTCAAATAACTTTTATCTTTTGCTATTTTAATTTGTGTAGGTCGTTAATTTAGAATGTCCTTTTGTTAAGGAAAAACCAATGTCTACTATACTATACATTTTGATTTTCCAGAAGCTGAAAATTGCATTTGACACGTCCAATCTACGTGGCCAGGCCAACGAAAAAATCTTTTCCATTTGGATCACTTAAGTAGGACTGTAAATGAACCGAACAGCTCGCAAGCTTGGCTCGACTAAGCTCTTTAAGGCTTGGCTCGTTAGTAAACGAGCCAAGTTCAAGCTCGAGTTTTCGGCTTGTTTACCGCCCTACACTTAAGCCTAAAATAGTGATTCTGGCAAGTGGGTGCCGGGGTGGTTGGGTGTGTGAAAGAGTAGTGGAAAACTTGTTTCTTACTAGTCATTTTTTTTAATTTATCAAAAGAAGAAAAAGTCTAAATTCAGTGGACGGCAGCGATGGGGCTGGGGTGGTAGTTATGATGTCATGTTTGCATCGTCATTTTACTCCCGGGGAGTGACGTCACTGACGTGTTTGGGACGTGTGAATTTGCTAGAAGCCTGGAGGGGAAGGGAGTAGGGCTAGGGTACAAGGAAAGGGAAATCAGAGACTCCGTTCGTTTTGGAGTATTTTGGATTTAAATTTATAGGTAATGAGTATAGAAAGAAATAGAGTAATAATTGAAAATAAAGATAATGATTGGAAAAAGATAGAGAGTAATAATCGAAGAGAAATAGGGTAATTATTAGAATCTAAAATCCAAAACCTTTAAACAAACGAGGCCAGAATGATTTTTTTTACACGATTTATATCAGTTTAAGTACTTTTAATTTCATGTTAAAAAAGAAGAAGAAGGTAGTACTTTTAATTTTATGCCTCAAGGTTTTTAGGTAAGCTCACACACGTACCTTGACTAAACTCAAAAGGACAAATGCCATTATTTGCTAGCGAGGGTTCTATTTAAAGTCACAAAGTTCAGTATGGATTGATCCCATTAAAATAGATATGCTTTTTTAGGAGAGTCCCACTAAAGCAGATAGCATGTTAAAAGTTTTGAATTTAAGATCTGGGACGACATAAATCCACAAGTCTTAGGTTTTGACCATCAAGCCAACTCTCAAAATTCTCATACTCAATTTTATTTACCGCGTTCTGAAATGAGTTTTGTGTACAATAGAATGTTGTAAAACGGGTCTACGAACTTTTCTAGTCTATTAGTTTAGTTTGTTACATCTTACTGTAAAAAAACTACTGAGCAATGGAGTTTAGTACTAGCTGTTTTGTGTAATTGACTACTACTCGGCCTTTTAAGTTTTAAGACTGGGGTGGTTGTTCAGGCGGCTAAGGTAGCCGGGTTAAAACTCTTTTCCTCCATCGATTCTGAGTTCGAGTCGACTTAGAATTATATAGTTGGGTTGAGAGGGCCTCATGTTTAATTGCACTTCGGTGGGATTTTATTAATAGGTCTCGCGAGTTGGTGATGGACAAAATTTTTCTTCCCGATCGAGTAAACTCAGTGCCGGCCCCGACATATGGGTTGCCCAAGCCCGACCTTCCGCTTGGTTGCCCACTAGTGTTAAGTATTAAAAAATAAAAAGAGACATACAAAAAAAAAAAAAAGAACAAAAAAACAAGATTATATTGTCCATTTAGCTTGAATTACATCACCCAGGAATAGTGCTTTATGATTAACACGATCATATTCAAAGAAAATAACTTCTTGCAATTTTTGAAGCAAATTCTTCAATTATCAGATCATCATACTTTAACTTATCCAAGTACTTATTTTCAATTGATATCATAGCCAATCCACTTAATATTTCATGTGACATGATAGTCTGAAGATAAGTTTTTATCAACTTTAACTTCGAAAAACTCCTCTCAGCCGAAGCAACTATGATTGGAATAGTCAAAAAAATTCGATAAGCAACCCAAACCATTTGGAAACCGCCATCTTTCCAATAAGACATTATAAAATCAAGGATGTCGATTGATTTTGTTACTTCTCTCGGCAATATTGTTTTCAAATGTCTAAGTTCTTGAAATAACTCCTTCTCGTGAATATCAACATGTTGATTGTATTCCAAGAAACTTTATAGTTTAGTGCAATGCTCCATCAATTGCTCTTCAGCAACACTCTTGAATTTCACGTTAAACAAAAATCCAACGATTGCTTCATAAAGTTCAAATTGCTCAAACCGGCCCCATCTTTCCGTGTTGGTTCCGTTTACCAATGTGTGCTTGCCTTGCCTCGTTCAAAAAGTCTTGTGATCACTCATGGCCGTATTCCCTGGACTCCATAAAGCAATTGACGAAGACTTGGAAAAAGCCAATATAGATCATTGTCATTCTGGTCCCATCTTTCCGTGTTGGTTTCATTTACCAATGTGTGCTTGCCTTGCTTCGTTTAAAAAGTCTTGTGATCACTCATGGCTGTATTCCTTGGACTCCATAAAGTAATTGACGAAGACTTGGAAAAGCCAATATAGGTCATTATCAGAGAAGACAAGAATAGTCTCTATTTTGTTTTATATAATTAACAATGTGGGCCTGCCTAGCTCATTCAAAAAAATCTTGCAATTACTGGTGGCTATATATTTTCCTAAGACTACTCCATACAGCAAAGACTTTGGCAAGTCAAGTATCATTATCAGATAATAGAACTCTCGATCTATAGAACGGTTAGTTGGCTATATCTAATGGCTTCTTTCCCTTTCTTTTCGATCATTATCAATTAAACATTAATGAACCGTTTTCCTCTCAATTTCTTCACTATTTTGCATTGACCGACCTTAGCTCTAGGTATCTAGGTATGGCAATTTTATCTGAAACCGACGAATAATCAATATGGGGCTAGTATTTCTTAAATTTAAGTGATGCAAGAGCTTGACCTATGACGTGGAGGAAATAGAAATTTTTTAAACAATCTTCTGGTGATAGACTTTTATTGGCATCATCTCCCACATTCTCATCAAATTGCTTCTTTCTTTGAACAACTCTTTTTTTGCAAATACCGGTTTAGAACAAAGAAGTGTGCATGTATGAAATGAATCAGATTTCATACTTATTTTTTCTTATGAATTTATTATGCTCCACTTTAGTTCACTACCACCAACTATACTAATTTTTTATGCTCCACTACTACGACCAACTATACTAATTTATTATGCTCCACTAACCAAATAAAAAAAATAAGTTCACTTACCAAAAAGAGAAACAAAAAGTCTGGTCTTAAAAGACTAGAGAGTAGAGAGAGAACCTTGGGCTTGAATCTACTCTTAAGTCTTGATCAAAAGAAAGAAAACAGCTTCGCACAATCAAGCGTTGGCGTTCGGTATTGTTCTTAACTTCTTCACAGAATCAGAGTAAGGGTTTACACCAGGTAAATTTGGGGGCAAATCAGAGTAAGGGTTTCGCACAATCCCGTCCCTTCTCATTTTGGCTATAGTGTCCCTTTTCTTTTTTTCTTCTTATCTGATAGCCCTCCTAATTTTCTCTCTTAATAATTTGCCCTCCTAATTTTTTTTATCTGTTATTTACCCCAGGTATAGAAAACCTCTCTTTGCCCTCCTAATTTTCTTAAGTATCATAATTTTTTCAAGTGGGTGGAAACCATACATATTTTACTTTTTTTAAAAATAATGCCCCTAAATATATTTTATGCTGGATTTCTATTTTTTTTTTTTTTTGTATACGTATATTTTATTTTTTTTTGTTGCCCCTTGCCGGGGGTTGCCCGAGCCGGCCGGCTTGCGGGGCTTACCCCCTGGCCGGCCCTGAGTAAACTATGGCTCAAATCCGGACATCCCCAAAGCGGGTGAGCTCCCCTATGATCACATCCAATTGTGGAGTACTGGCCGCCCCAGACCACCTTTTACCGAGGGAAAAAAAGAAAAAGAAATTAAAGAAAAGACTACGTACGTCCTCGATCGGCCTTTCCACCTTAATTAATAGTAGATTCAATGGAGAATGTTTAAAGACCATGTCGGTAATTTTTCATTATTTCTTATACTAACTATTAAAAAGACGCAGAAACATTCTCAATTTTTTGAAAAAACCGACACCAAACATTGCACTATTAATTGGCTGACTAGAAGTCAATACCGACGAATTCCACCCTTCAATGCGTGGCCTCCAAGCTAGGAGTACGTATAACACACTTAATAAGGGATAAGGATCAAGGAAAACGATAAAATTAGGAGCCCTACCCCAGCCGACCAAAAGATCAACGTACTTTTCTGTTGTTCAAACATATATTAGGTGCATGCAGGAAATAGAAAACTTATTTTCCATAACTCAAAGGTGTCGATCTTTTGCTCTTTTATGGAAAAGGAAAAACAGCAAACTCGTAATTACAAATTCATATTCCAAATAAAAGATTTTTTTTTTCAGACCAACTAATTAATGCAATAAGAATTGGATCAAATACAGTAAATGCATTATTCAACTAAAATGAGAATGCAAAACTTATCTGTGACTGATTTGAGATTGTGCTTCTATCTCTCTATTTTCTAAATGCATTATTCACAAAATTATTCTCAAATCCGAAAGGTAAAAATGAGGTATCCAAAGTCAAAAAAGAAGAAGAAGAAGGAGAAGACGACCACCATATGCATTATTGGAGGCAAGAGCACATACACAAACTCACAATATTTTATTCACTCATACTTGAAAATAAATTACATTTGCAAATTTATAGTAAACACAAAATGCAACCCACTACCTCTATCGAGCTTTCACAATCTTCTTTTTTTCACAATCTTAACTTTCCACTAGCAAAACATGAAACAACTGTGGGCAGCATGCCCTGGAAATCCCGGTTTCCAAAAATGCAAGGGCCCGGATCGAGGGAGCGCGAGCGCAGGTGGCAAGCGCTCGAAAATACAGAGTCGCCACTTGAGTTTTGAAGGTCCGACACTCAAGGAACCGTATTTCGAAGCACCTGCCGCGCTGTTTGATTTGAAAAAGTTAAGGAACCAGTCCGTCATAACCATATCTGGGTTCGGGAGCCAGGTTACGAGAGGGGAAGGGTTTTATGGCACCCCTCTCGCCCAATCCGGAGATCGGTCTCTACTTGAGCATTTTGAAAACGTTGCGATTCTTCTTTTATTAACCAATTTTAGCCAATTAGGGCGGGGGAACAGTTAATCGGGGATTAAAACTGTAACATGTTTGCAGGATGATAGATGGCATGGACGAGTAGCATGATGAATAATAAACGGAATGATCTTGAAACAGCGATCAGATGCCAAAACCAGGCTCGGGGCAGATTTGCCCTGCACGATGATCAACTTGCATGCCTGAACAGATCTGCATGCAAGTCAATCATCGCGCGAGACACACTGACTCTCGCGCGAGTGTTGTCATCTCACCACAGTCCCAAAATCATCCCCTTCTGGGCTCTGGAAGGACCAGTGCACACCCAGGAAGCAAACCAAGCAGTGTATTGGAAGACTGTAAAATGCTAATTATTACACAATACTCCAAGCAGGAGCGAAAGAAGATGAAACACAACCCCTAAACCGTGGGGGTATCAAAACAGAGGCCAAGGGCCAAGTTGCCCATGCAAGGGCCATTCATGGAAATCAGAGAACTGTCGCGCGACAGAGAGTAAACCTCGCGCGACACTCCTGACTGACTTCCAGGAATTGCTTTACATGCTTGGGGTCCTGAGACAGATTCAGGGGATCCCAAGGGCATTCCAAACTAAAAATGAATATTGAAAAGTATAACTAGCATTTTTAAGTTAAAGAAAACTGTAAAATGGTTATTTTGATGCTCAACAGTGATCCATAATAATTATTAAGACAATAAAACAGGAAAGAACCAACATCCCTTCCCCACGAGAACCATCGCGCGATGCTTGAGACAAGCGCGCGCATGACTGGGTCCGTCGCGCGAGGGTATGTTGGTTGCACGGTTTTTAAAACCTTGCCAGCTTTAGGGCCAGGACTGGTATTGATTACCAGCCTTGACCCACCTCAGGGATCAGAACAGAGAGCAGAACAAAGGTAAGATATACCTTTGAATTTTGAGGTTTGAAAAGTGTTTGAGCTTTGAATTGAGGTTGAGTTTGTTTGTGGTGTTTGAGTGGAAGAACAAACTATGTTCTTAGGGTGCTAGGTTGGAAACCAAATGTTGCACTTGCTAATGGAGGAGAGATGAACAAAGGGCTAGGGTTAGAACCTTTTTGCTTTCAATTTTTGGAACCCTTTGAAAGAGAAACAAAGGGGGCTCTTATAGGCTTAGCACCTTCCACTAATGGAAAGGCAGGTCTGGTCCAAAGAATGGAGGTCAGCCAGCCACGAGGCTGGCTGAGGGTTACTTGGTAATTAAGCTGCCCAGCTGAATAAAGGTGATGGGGACAGGTTATGACCGTCGCGCGATGGTTCCAAACTGTCGCGCGAGGGTCAACGGCCAAACTTTGTCCATCTGGCAGTTTGACCATCGCGCGAGGGTTCTAGAATGTCGCGTGACGGTGCTCCCGGGCGCGCGATGGTTGCGCCCTGGCGCGCGATGATGCGCCCTGGCGCACAATGGTTGTGCCCTGGCGCACGTCAGTAGGGTTTTTGGTTTTTGGAAGTGGCTTAAGACTGGGTTAGGTTCAAGGGTTATTCAAACACTCAAAGCTCAAACACTCGACATTTCCTGGGTGTTCTTGATCCATTTCATCATCGGGGAATCAAATACCGTAAGTAAACTAATCTGGAAGCCCAGATTGGGGTGTCTACAACAACACCAGGGAAATATAACTCCCGATTTATTGAATAAAATCGTAACAAGTTTATCATTTCCAACATGCATCTTGCAGCTGCTTAGACTTTCCTCATCACCCAAACTTGTCTGGACAACTGAGGAGCCGATGGCTCATAACCGGCCACCGGTCGTAGCTCCTGTAGTGGAAAATAGTTTTCTTGCCATGGGGTCGCCGACTCTAGATGAGGGCCGCGAAAAGAAGTTCCTGTACCACGTCCACGGTAACGATCATCATCCATGACCATTTTTATTCGGGTATCACTTTGTGTGCTCACCTCATCTATGTTCTTCCCATTGAACGTCACCTTCACGTTCATTGAATAGGTCACCTCTAATTGCTTTAACCCTTTGAATTCTTGAACAACTACTGGCTGTGGCATGCTGGCCGCAGGCAGCGTTATAATTTGCACGTTGCAGTAGTTGTTTCTTTTCGGCTGAATTTCCTCCATAACGAGCTTTGCTTTTTTGCCCTTTTTTTCAAGGAACTTTATGACCTTTTGCGGATCCACAGGGCCCGAAACAGTAAGCTCCCCTGTCTTTGCATCGATGAGCGTTGAATGGACACCATCCAATTCTAGCAGCTTCTTCAGTGTTTTGTGACAACCATCGCATTCGCAATAGTTAGCCAACTTGAGAACAAAACTCTCTGGATCTGGTGCCATTGAAAATAATACTCCTCTGTAACCTTACACAAATGATTTGAGTCGTCAAAACAAATTGACTGAAGGAAAATGAAAAAAAGGTAGCTCTCAAATTCGTGTGGGAACAGAAAAGGGCGAGGAAGTATGCAAAGGGAAGGGAGAGACGATTAATTCTATGAATCGAGATGAACACTAGAGGAATGTATTTATAGAGAGATACAAGGGTCAACCACAAACGACTAAACATGCACCACGAAACTAATCTTAGTCGTTAAGGAAATCCGAAATTAAACCCTAGGTAATTTCCTGAGAAGTTTCTATTAACGTACGTAGTAAGTGCTTACGAAGTAACGAAGTAATTGCTTACGTCTTCTTGTATGTGTCACCCCCTCCAATATACTCCCTCCGTTCCATATTGAGAGTCCACCATGATAATTAATTCATGCCATTTTTCAAATATAAAAATCAACTACTTCCGTGTGTATAATTTTTTGAATTTTCCGCACCAAATTAAAGTACCAATTGAAATCTTTAATACGGTGCAAAAAAATTTGAAAAATTATGCACTGAAGTAGTTGATTTTTTTATTTGAAAAATGACATGACTTTTCATGGTGGACTCTCAATATGGAACGGAGAGAGTAGTATCTAAGTTTCTCTCTCACGCCACATCTTTCTAGAATGTAGGACTTTGAGTTTCGATGTTCGGAAAAGATTTTTGCACTCTGCATTTTTTATATTGCACTCCAAAATTTGTCTTTTAAGTACTGCTAAATCATTCCCCTAGCATGATGTTTGAAATTATGCAGAAGCTCAACCCAGTCCTAGAAGGGGGTGCATGAATAGGACTAGTTTAGAAAATGATTTCTCTATTTTTTTATTTTTTTATTTTTTCAAAAAGCTTTATGAAGAACTGTAAACTAATCAGGTGCATGAAAAATAAAGAGAGACAAAATACACAATATACGTGGAAAACCTTAGGGTCCGAATAACCCCAAGACAAAACCATGGCTTAGTCTACTATTTTCTATTAATCAAAAAAAAATTACAAGATGCGAAATAGAATAACCCAAAGCTTACTCACAAGCGTTACCAATACTCGTCAGCTTGCGATGCTCCCCGAGCTTCTTTGAGATTCAACGGAAGTCCACGAACCTTAAGTTCGATCCCCGGATTCAACCGGCTCCGAAAAGACTCCTTGTCGATTCGGCCAACAACAGCAAGGGATGAACAAATCACCGGATGGAATGGTGTATGATGTGTAATGTGATCTCGACAACCCCAAAACCGTTCAAAAAATTCTAGATGCAAGAACGTAACGATAACAAGGGTTGCTGCCAAAAACTCTCACTTTTCTATGAGGTTTATCAACCCCTTTTATAATAATCTTTTGTCTCAAACGAAAATCCTTTAATGATGCAAGTATGGAATGCAAATTCTCGAAGAATTAATTTTCGGAAAAAAAAAACGTGCAATCTTTATTTTTTATGCTCTAAAAGGAAAATCTCGTAATTATAATGATATATATATATATATATATCTATATTACATTACACAACGGTTTTGCAAAATGTCTCTCTCACAACTGTCCTCCATGGCAGATTGGAGGGCTGTGATTGAATTTTAATATTGAGTTCCTATCAATCCAATGGCTTTTATTACTTTCAGTTCGAAAAATCAAACCCGTGTGCTGAGGATTTCGCTTCTAAGGCTGAGATTGACACAGATTTAATCCAAGGGGTAAGATCAATTCAATGAGATTCTTCTATATCCGTTTCCAAAATCCATATGCGTTTCCAAAAAATCCATATGCGTTTCCAAAAAATCCATATGCGTTTCCAAAAGCCTCTCTCTCTCTCTCTCTCTCTCTCTCTCTCTCTCTCTCTCTCTCTCTCTCTCTCTCTCTCTCTCTCTCTCTCTCTCTCTCTCCCCGCATGTATAGCCCCGAAGAGCCCTGAAGTAAGTTTTTCCTGAACCCTAATTTTTTAAACCCCCAATCTCTCTACTGTCATGTTTTGCTATATCTTTGAAAGAGTTTAAGCACAAAACGAGAAGAAAAAAAATTAGGGGTTTACGAACTATAAACTGTTTTATTTTCTATGCTAGGAGAAGATTGAGATTATCAAAGGAAAAAGGGACTATAAACTGTTTTATTTGCTCCGTCTACTTTTATCATTTGAATTTTTTTTGGTGGTGAGTTGTATACAGTTTGTAGAGTAGAAATTCCATGGCCTGGAATTGGTAATTGGTGGTGCAAGTCATGAACGATGAACCCATGAGCCCAATCATTATTGTATCCAACATGTTCGATTAAATGATTCAGTGAAATATGACTCCATTTTTTCGGCTGAGAAGATTGCAATTGAGAGGGTATAATATTTTTCCCTCACAATTCTTACCATTGTACTTAGTATGACAATAAATGTTGTTGCTAGCTAGATGAGAATTGAAGAGCTATTTGATTTTTTGTAGGTTGCATTGGCTAACCAGTAATAGATACCGAGTTGGTAGAAGCTTGAAACTTATAAGGTCTACAACTTTGTTGTCAGTGATTCAGTATAAGTGAAATTACATTTTTATATTCAATGAAGGGCAGATTATGATTTGCCTTTTTCCTCTTTATTCTACTAAACTTGATGACGAATAGCTAATGAACGCTATATTATTATTAAGTTTAATTACTGGTTTTGTGTTCTTAAATTCTGAAGCTTGATTTATTTTTAAGCCCATAAAGTGGATTTTATAATAACAGATGGGTTTTGCCAGTTGTGATCAGTAGTTGGTAGCGTGGTTAACATACTGTGAATTTAAATGGTTGATTCAAATTAACCGATGGATATACTTGATTAAGTTAGCATGGTCAACATCAGTAGTTGTAAGTTGTGATCAATAGTTTGTTAGTTTGTTTATGTACTGATTCAAGTTAACTGGTGGATATACTTGAGGTCTTGAGCTATTGTTTTTTTTTTGGCGAATAGGACCTTGGCCTTCAAGAGGTTAGAGGGACAACACTGGATAATTTGTTGAATATCGATTTCGAGCCGTGCCTTCAGGCACGGGCATGCACTAGTATATATATATATATGAAAAACGAATTTTCAGAGAGTTTTATAAGAAAAGCAAACGTGCAGAAACAAAATCTCGGTGGTTAGGAATTTAAAATGGACGAGATATTAAAGTATGAGTGCTCTCTCTCCACCAAAATCTTACTCCGCCATTTTTAAAGTACCTAGTATGAATTGAAAAGACCACCGGGTTAAAGTTTTCTGCTTTAAGGTGGTCAAATCAGAAGTAAAACTTTAGTAGGGTTTCCACAACAAATCCAATTGAAAAAGACCTAAAAAATACATCCAAAAGACCTAAATAAAAACAATCCAATTGCGTGCCCTATTTGTATTCTCAAAAACTTGTCCATTTGTTAAGGAGAAAATCCAATGTCTACGCGGCCAACGAGCAAATCTTTTTTATTTGGATCATTTGAGTCGACACTGGCAAGTGGGTGCCTGGGTGGTTGGGGAGTCATGGGAAACTTGTTTTCAGTGTTTTAGATTCCGTTCGTTTAAGGGTTTTGAATTTTGAAGTCTAATTACGGAGTATTATTCTATTTATCTTCAATCATTACTTCCATTTTCTCTTTATCTTTCTAATCATTATCCCTATTTGATAAACCAAATGAGAAAATACACTACTACTCCTATCGCGCAAAGATAATCTACTTTAAGATCTTTAATTTCGGTGTCAAAAAATTCAAATTTTACGCACGGAAGTAAATTTTCTAATCCGCTGACCAAGTAAGAAAGAAGGAATGGTGGTTCCGCAGGGGGGAGAGAGAGCATGAGAAGAAAGTGCAAAATGAGAGAATTGAGAGTCGGATTGTTTAATAAGATGTCGGTTTGCGTCCTTGGGTGAGATAGTAGGCAGCCAGTCAAGCACGGTTAAATAAAAGACCAAATAGAGGTTAAAAGGGTAATTAAGGGTGACTGGACCAAAGTTGTGAACATTTTATAGAGCCTAGTTTGGTCCAGTGTCCGAACCAACTTATGTGCATCTCAACTAATTTCCTCCCTGATTCGTCAAAGGTAGGCCATTGATAGGCACGCAGTATCGTATATATAAGTGCCTAAATAGGGTAGTTTTAACACGTTGTTATCTAATTTATTCCCTATTTTCCACTTGATGCGTTGCTTTGGTATGTTTTTGTGTTTTTGTTAATTTTCAGGAAAATAAGGCTGTTTTGAAATAAGTAAATTAGCACAAATTAACGAACCCTATTGGAATTTTCACGATCAAGGAAGGAAACATACCAATTTGTGCTAATTTACTTACTTATTTGTTTAGTAATGTTTTTGCGTTGCTTTGGTATGCTTGCCATCCACGCCAAAAAAATGTGTTGGCACATATTATTTGAAGTGTGCGTAAGCTGGCCTGGACACCCCTAATTCCCTCTCCGGTCCTTTCAAAGGCAGGTCATCCACGCCGAGACTAGAGAATTGACAAGAAATTACTTTTTTGTAGTCTAGCCTCAAGAATTGAACCCTACTGATCAATTGTGTGGGGAGCAAACCCACCAATCAATCGGATTAACCTTTGTGGCTAAGAGCATCTCCAACCCATGCTCTATTCCTCCATTTGAGAGTATAAAACTCCTCCAACCCATCCTCTTAAGCCTCCTCTATTTGAGAGGATGGGATTTTGATCCTCCATATTTAGAGGATGGGAGAAAATATGGATGATCTCCTCTATAACACTATTCACCTTTTAAAATGGCATTTGTATCCTTAGAGCATCTCCAACCCACGCTCTATTCCTCCATTTGAGGGTATGGAACTCCTCCAACCCATCATCTCAAGCCTCCTCTATTTTAGAGGGAAAAATAGAGGGTTTGTGGTTGGAGTAAATAGGAATAGTGATTTCCTCTAAAATCACTTTATGAATAAAATAGAGTATTTTGATACTCTCAAATAGAGTATTGGATTGGAGATGCTCTAAAACAAATAATATGTGCTGAATTATCGAGCATGCATTTGAAGATGCTAGGGTGAGGGATAGTTTGGGATATCACAATGTGGAATCTGCATTTTGGTGGGAATTTATTTTTTCTGGGAACGTGATCAGTTGATCGATAAGACTAAAACAAATGCTAATCCAATTCCACTTTCAGGGCAACACCGATGCTTTTATAATATGAAATTGGAGCTCAGAAGTGAGATTTTCAACTAACACAAATTGAAGATCACACTTTAAGGGCCATTTCCATTTGGAAGAATTTAGCTCCAACAAGGTCGACATAAGATCTGAGAAGAGGGATCATTGATAGTACATCATACATGCCAATAAATCTGCCGTTTCTGGTGTTTACAACTTGCGTGCAATTTCTACACAACTTTCATTTACATTCTAAAGCTTCTATCGACTAGTCCTATCAGCAGAAGGCAAGGGATTTTGTAAGTGCAAACAAACCTTTACCAATGGATGCATGTTCTTCAGTTAGGTTTTTATTAATTAACAAGAAAAGGTCAATGATGACATTAGTTTTGAAGATGCGAGGTTTGGGGTTCTAGAAAAGACTTGATTTTGGCCCCCTGGTGCTTTGGTTCGAGAAAAGTTGTGTTCTCCTCTCCACGGATGAAATCCCACGGGGAGTTCTGGAAAAAGCCCTTTTCACTTTCGGCCAAGTGGCGTAATCTATTTGATTTGGAAGGAAAGGAAAAATTGAACATCTAAGTTGCGGGGTTTGAGACTACTTCGTTTTAAAAGATGAACCTCTAGTTTTGAAGTTGCGAGGTTCCGGACTGTGTCGTTTTGAGAAGTTCAACATCCTGTTTCGAAGTTGCGAGGTTTGAGACTACGGCGTTGATGTGCACGAGGTTTGAAAGCGTGATTACTGTACACGATTCTTTTGTGTTTTACACGCCTTTTGGCCGCAAGAAATTACCCTTGGCCGCTAGGAATTACATATGGTCGCGCAATATTGAAAACGTGATCACTGTGCACGATTCTTTTGCGTTTCACAAGCCTTTTGGCCGCTAGTAATTACACTTGGCCGCGCATAATTACTCTTGGCCGCTTGGAATTACATCTGGCCGCGTAATATTGAAAGCGTGATCACTTTGCACGATTCTTTTGCGTTTTACATGTCTTTTGGCCGCAAGAAACTACACTTGGCCGCGTATAATTACTCTTGGCCGTTTGAAATTACATTTGGCCGCACAAAACGAGGAAAGCGTGATCACTGTGCACGATTCTTGTGTTTTACATGACTTTTGGCCGCGTGAAATTACAGTTGGCCGCGTATAATTACAGTTGGCCGCTTAAAACTACATCTGGCCGCTCAATATTGAAAACGTGGGTGATGATCTCGCGTTTAGGAGTTGATGAAGTTGGTGGGCCGGGTCTGGCGTTTCATGTGATTTGGGCCTTTGGAGGATATTAATACGGGCTTAACCTTATATTCTTTCTCTCTATCATGTTGGATCGATTGGACATTTGGACAAGTCCTTTTTTTCCTAATAAAATTCTTTTAGGTTTTTCGAATAGAAATTAATTCTTTTACTCCAGTTGTTAATTCTATTTTTGTTCTTTGTCCTAATTAGTTTACCTTTTTATTTTATTTCATATATTTCAAATATTAACTTTTCTTCTTCTTCTTTTTCCCTCGACAAAACTAAACAGATCAAATAACTGAACATTCTTTATAGTTTTGACAAAATTGTGAGCATAATATAAGTAAATCACATTACTAATAATTCGGTGAGTCGGCATACAAATATTCACGAAAATAAGAATATTCAAAGAATTGAGACAAATTGGATATTGGAATAAAATTCCACTAATGTGCATATGAGCTTACTTATGGTCCAATTCTGTGACTAACCAAGATTATTTGATGAATAAATATAGCACAAACAGAGCAGTTTTTTCTCTAAAAAATATATCCATAACTCAACAATTTTTTCTTTGCGTTATAATTTTCTAAAAATTCCAAAAAGGTAAAAAAAAAATTATAATAATTAACCTATGGACCACAACTTTAGAATTAAAAAACGCAAGTTAGCAACCTCAGTCCACACCTCCTTCAAATGGTACTGCGAACTCATTCCCCTTTAATTGTGATTATTGGGTTTTTTTCGTCAAATGTTTTTATTTCTCCAATTAGATATGAAAATTAGGAATTACCACATTTTTAATTATTTGGGCAGATGCAATAGAAAACATGCAATAAGTAGAATCCACCTAATTAGATATATCTTTTTACTTAATTTCCATTCTTATTTGGGGTATGTTAGGGATTTAAATGGACTAGATATTAAAGTACGTAGTATGAGTGCCCCCTCTCCACCAAAAATCTTACTCCGCTATTTTTATTTTTTTGTAGAAATGAATAATTAACACACCCAAAAACTAATCATACTTACATTAGTTATTCAAAATCACCAGTAAATTTAATCCTTTTCTGAGATTCAATGGTTCCTTTTCTTTTTAGGGCGTATCTGATCCAAGGGTGTACGTAAGAGCGCAAATATATGCATGTCACCCGGGTTCCAAAAGGGGGAAAAGAACTCGATTAGGTGTTTGTTAGATTTCCTTATCAGATTGGCTTGTTTTTTATTTGGATCATTTGAGCCGAAAGTAGTAATTAATACTGGCAAGTGGGTGCCTAGGTCAGAGTCAGCCCTGAGCTAAACTATGTGTTGCGAATTCTATATTGTAAGGGCTCCTCCTTTTTTTTTTTATCCCTTATTATATATATAGTCCAACAAAAGAGACCATATATTTTAAATTTTCTCTTTAAGCCAAGTCAGGGTCGGCTCTGGATGCAGGAACAGATTCAGAAATCTAGCCTAGTGGGGGCACCTTATTAAGACATTCATTATTGACTATAAAATTTATAATGCAAATTTGTTATAAAAAAAATCCAAAAATATGCACACAATCTTAGGCAAAACTTTTAGAGTATGTTTTACGTTGACATTGACAAGTCTTTACAATAATCGAGATGGTTTTATTGATATTTTTTTAATATATTTTTTCATTTCAGATAAAAATAAAGAGAATCAAGAGCTAAAATATTTAAATAAACGAACAGTTTATAAACAAACAATAATAAATGAACGAGTCAACAAAAATTGAAGCACAGAACTAATTCTACATTTCTATTTTTGAGATATATATAAGTGTGTATGCTTAAATATAGTATTAAATTACATAATTATGCTAAATATCTAACTTTTTAATTTAATTTTTTTAGTTTTGGCTTGAATCCGTCCGTGCCTGGGTGGTTGGGGCCCTTGGGGGTGCATGTGTGAGACAGAGTCGTGGAAACTTGTTTTCAGTCTTTTTAACGGTTTGATAAACAAAGTGAAAGAATACGCTACTCCTTCCGTCCCGCAAAGATAATTTACTTTAACAGATCTTTAATTCCGGTGTCAAGAAATTCAAAGTTTACGCACGAAAGTACTCACTTCATTTTCTATAATTCGCTGATCAAAGTAAGAAAGAAGGAATGATGGTTCGATGCAGGGGACAGAGAAGAGAGAGCGCGTGAGAGAAGAAAGAGCAAAAGAGAGAGAGAACCTTGTGAGAGTCGGATTATTAATAAGATGTCGCTCTGCGGCATTGGGTGACTGGACCAAAATTGTGAACATTATAGATCCTAGTTTGGTTCAGTGTTCGGGCCAATTTATGCGTATCTCAATTAATTCTCTCTCTGATCCGTCAAAGGCAGGTTATTCATGCCGAAAAATGTGTTGGCACATATTATTTGAAGTGTGCGTTAGCTGGCCCGGACACCCCTAATTCCCTCTCCGGTTCTTTCAAAGGCATGTCATCCAAGCCGATACTAGAGAATTGACAAGAAATTACTTTTTTGTAGCCTGACCTCTCAAGAATTATTATTTTTTGATAGGCACCTGACCTCAAGAATTGAACCCTACTAGTTAATTGAGTAGGGAGCAAACCCACCAATCAATCGAATTAACCTTTGTGGCTAAAACAAATAATATGTGCTGAATAATCGAACATGCATTTGTAAATATTAATTTTTCTTCAATGAGTGTCAGTGTGTCATGTAATATGTGAGGCGACAGTGGCTTGAGTGGAGGTTTTTTGGATTTTGCAGGAAAATTATCCGTCCGATAATGATGTTTTATTACAAAAGTGGTTCTATTTTTCAAATCAAAACATGCATGAAGCACTGTTGCATGCACATATGTTCTAAAAGTTTTGCACCAATTTAAAGATTTCAATTACTTGTTTAAATTTGTGCAAAAATTCTTCAAAATCTATTCAGGAAAATGTTTTTTTTTTTTTTCTAGGCAATTCCATGCTGACCTTTTCTACTTTTGTGCGTTGAGAAAGAAAACAAAGTGGAATTTATTATCATGGGTCTTAGACTCTTATGGGCTTATTCGGTTTGAGTTTTGAACAAAGTTTTAAAGTGTAATGAGTGGAGAGATATAAATAAGTAGAGAAAATTTATTGAAGACCGTGCGCAAGGGTTTTGAGTACCCCAAACGAACAAGTTGTATCCCATAAAAACCCACCCATTAACCGCAGGATCCAGCTGCTCTCCAGTAGTAGTACTTTAGGACCGGAGGGGACAGTTCACATTGTGACCGTTCATTGGTACGTATAATCAATAGTGTGAAAGTAATCCACAGGAAGTATGGGATAGAGGATAATATCAACTGGTTTCCACAAGTACCTAGCAGTTCAGTTGTAAAGTTCCCAATGTATGTAAGGGTAATTGTTGAATAGCAAGGAGGGATACAGATCGAATGGAGAAATGTTAATTGTCAACCGAGGCTAGCTCTAAGGTAGAAGTGAATTCAGGAGCTGTGGACACATGTTTTTGGAAACATATTTGGTAGGGAATGACTCACTGAAATCTGCATTTCCTTGACTGTTTCTTTTGTCTGCTCAGAACTCAAAAGGATGCTAGCTAGGGTGAGGGATATTGCGGGATATCACAGTACGGATAGGTGGAATCTGCATTTTCGTAGAAACAAATGCTAACCCAATTCCACTTTCTGGGCAACACAGATGACTTTTATAGTAATATGGAATTGGAGCTCAGAAGGGAGATTTTCAGTGAAGTCTACATGCCGATCATGGGAACAACTAACACAGATCGAAGATCACACTTTAGGGGCCATCTGGAAGAATATTTTAGCTACGAAGAAGGTGGCGTAATCTATTTGATTTGGAAGGAAATGAAAAGTTGAACATCTAATCTAAGTTGCGGGGTTTGAGACTACGTCGTTTTAAAAGATGAACCTCCAGTTTTGAAGTTGCAAGGTTCCAAGCTGTATCGTTTTGAGAAGTTCAACATGCCGTTTCAAAGTTGCGAGGTTTGAGACTACGGCGTCGATGTGCACGATTCTCTTGTATTTTCATGCCTTGGCCGCAAATAATTACCCTTGGCCACTAGGAATTACATTTGGCCGCGAAATATTGAAAGCATGATCACTGTAAACGATTTGTGTTTTACATGCCTCTTGGACGTAGAAAATTACACTTGGCCGCGTATAATTACCATTGAACGCTTAAATTTACATATGGCCTCATAAAATGTTGAAAGCGTGATTCTTGTGCTTTACATGTCTTTTGGCCGCAAGAAACTACATTTGAACGCGTATAATTACCCTTGGCCGCTTGAAATTACATTTGGCCGCACAAAACGTGGAAAGCGTGATCACTGTGCACGATTCTTTTGTTTTACATGACTTTTGGCCGCTTGAAACTACATCTGGCCGCTCAATATTGAAAACGTGAGTGATGATCTCGCGTTTAGGAGTTGATGAAGTTGGTGGGCCGGGTCTGGCGTGCGTGAATTGGGCGTTTCATGTGATTTGGGCCTTTGGAGGCTATTAATACGGGCTTAACCTTAATAGTACTTTCTATCAATGTTGGATCGATCCTTTTGTTCCTAATAAATTCTTTTAGTTTTTTTTTTTTATCTTCAAAAAAGTCTTACAAGACTACACAGCCAAATCGGCTTGAGAAACAGAAACAAGAAAAAATGGGGGCACAAAATTCTTTTAGGTTTTTTGAATCGGAATTAATTCTTTTACTCCAGTTGTTAATTCTTTTTTGTTCTTTGTCACCTTTTAAATTTATTTCAAATATTAACTGGAGAAAAAAAAATCTTGTTTCTTTTTTTTTTCCCTCGACAAAACTATACAAATCAAATAATTTAAACCTTTTCTATAGTTTTGAGCATAATATAAGTAAATCACATTACTAATAAATTCGATGAGTCGGCATACAAATATTCACCAAAATAAGAATACTCAAACAATTGAGACAAATTGGATATTGGAATAAAATACCACTGATGTCTATTTGTTAAGGAGAAAATCCAATGTCTGTGTGGCCAACGTGCAAAATCATTTTTATTTGGATCATTTGAGCCGAAAGTAGTGATACTGGCAACTTGGCAAGTGGGTGCCTGGGTGGTTGGGTGCATGTAGGGCCGGCCCTGAGATTTTGGAAACCTAATACGGATGCAATCAATAAGATCCTTAATGAAATTTACAAAAATTAAATAATACGTAGATAAATGATTTTTTCAAAAGCCAAATGCTTCTATTCGATGGAAGCAGGGGCACGTACTGCTGTCCTTTGGGGCAGCAATTTGCAGCTGTGCCCGAGTTGCTGGTCCACTCCAGTCTCGCTCCGATGATCGAAAGCGTTCACTTCGTAGAGCTCGTCGAGTAGAACAACTAAGCAAAAAATTAACTCAATTGGATATCATTAAGTGCCTGATCGGAACCTTTTTATCTTGAAAACAATGGATCCGAAACACTCTCAAATCCACTGTAACCCATGGACTGAGAGTTATATGTGTTTCGATCAGGCACTTAATGATATCCAATTGAGCTGATTTTTTGCATAGTTGTTCTATTCGATGAGCTCTACGAAGTGAACGCTTTCGATCATCGGAGCAAGACCGGAGTGGACCTATAGCTTCGGCATAGCCGCAAGCTGCTGCCCCTAAGGGATAGTAGCGCCCCTGCTTCCGTATTCGACAAGGAAAACCCCATACAAATACTAATTTCTGATCTTATTTTTTCTCCTTTGATCTCTAATTCATCTTCTTCTTTTTTATTTTGTCTTCGTGAAAGGAGATTAGAGCTGTAAGGGTAAAATATACATAAAACTTATAGAGGAACCCACCACATGGGATCATTTTCCAAGGGGCACTACATGAAGACAGGTCCACCCATGATCTACATTTTCTTTTGGGAAAATGACGGCTCAGGACGTGTTTTGATAATTAATACCCGTCAAGGACATGTTGAGAACATTTGTTAATGCTAAAAATGTTATTAGCGGGTATTAATTATCAAAACACGTCCTTGATCGTCATTTTCCCTTTTCTTTTTCTCTTTTTTGTTTCCTCTGATTGAGCAAGTCAGGTTGGGCCCAACCATTGGGCTTGTCTCCCTTAAGTGTAAAATTTGTGCTTTGAGTTTTAAAATGGACCTCTAGTGTTGTTATACCTAAAAAGATTGGACATATATAATGGGTATCCAAAACAATAGGAGACCTAGTTTTTACACATTTTTTTAGGCTTAAGGCATAGGCCTCTTAGGCCTTAGCCTAGAGCCGGCCATGTGTGAGAGAGAGTCGTGAGAAACTTGTTTTTAGTCTTTTAACTGTGTGATAAACCAAGTGAAATTATCCACAAGGCTTGTCTAGAGGTGCAGTTAGAGTGTTGGCAAAGATGAACGGCTGTGATACAACTGCATGGGCTTTTTGCAGTTGGACTGCAGAGAAGCCGGGTTCAAAAAATACACTACTATACTCCTTCCGTCCCGCAAAAATAATCTACTTTAAGAAATCTTTAATTTCGGTGTCAAGAAATCCGAAATTTACGCACGAAAGTACTTATAGGGTGTGTTCCGCTTTCTGTCCTTAAAAAATAAGTACTTATTTGCAATTTTTAAGCTTAAAAAAATAGGCTTAGTAATATAAAAAAAATATGCAACATGGATCTTGTTTGATAGATTTCGATGAGATCTATCAAACCCTGCAAAAAAAATTTAAAAAAATATTTTTCGTAAGCCTATTATTTTTAAGTTTGAAAATAAATCTTTATATTTTAAGTATTTATTTAAATATCTGGAACGAAACCTTAATTTTCTAATCCGCTGAAAGAAAGAAGAAATGGTGGTTCGATGCGAGAGAGAGAAGAGAGAGCAAAAAGAGAGAACCTTTTGTCTTACCAAAAAAAGAAGACGTCGGTTTGCGGCCTTGGGTGAGCTAGTAGGCAGCCAGTCCAACTTCTTGTACTTATTTTTGCCTAGTTTGGTCCACTGTCTAGGCCAATTTATGCGTGTCTCAACTAATTTTTTTTTTGATCTGTTAAAGGTAGGTCATTCACGTCGAAAAATGTCTTGATACATATTATTTGAAGTGTGCATTAGCTGGCTCGGACACCTCTAATTCCCTCTCCGCTCCTTTTAAAGGCAGGTCATCCATGCCGAGACTAGAGAATTGACAAAAAAATTACTTTCTTGTAGTCTGACCACAAAAATTAACTTTACTAGTCAAATTATATGGGAAGCAAATCTACCACTCAATCGAATTAACCTTTGTGGCTAAAACAACAAATAATATATGCTGAGTGGAGTTTTGGATTTTGCAGAAAAATTATCCGTTCCATAATGATGGTGCCATTGCAAAAGTGGTGCTATTTGAAATCCAAATGTGTGGCCCGTGATCCTTGATTCTCGTTCCTCCGCTGGTGGTTCAATGATTGTTGAGCCTTCTTCTCCTAACCTGTACAGGGAGCGCACGACTAAGACCTGGCCGGGGTTTGTCCCGGCAATGCCTTCCGGCGAGAGGATAAGTATTGTGCAGAAAGAGGAAGCAGAAGACTGGAAAGCGTATAGGTGTGAGTATGGAGTAGCGTGTACCTGTTAGGATTATCATCACTAGATATTTATAGGGCCTCCTGGCTTGCTCTCCAAGTACGATCGCGTGCCTTCCACGAGCCGATTGACGTCATAGTGACATCAGGGAATAGATCTGGTAACCGTTTTCGGGGCTGAGCTGGCACACCCATGTGCGCCCATGATCATCTTCTGTTATAACCTCCTCTGCACGTGGTGGGACGCGTGGCTCAACAGTTAGCCGTCGTCGGCAGCCAGCTGTGCTCTGCGGGTGGCCGAACACGGATAATGCCGAGCCTGGCATGCATCCAATGGGGGAGGTAACGTCGCCGTAGACCTTGCCGACGGCAGAGTCCGAGCACGGGCTTGTCTCCTGCCGAGCCCGTGGCAAGTCGAATATCAATGACGGTACACCGTCGGGAGCCATGCGCAAGGCCTACATTTGGCAGGGAGCGGGTTCGGCTCGCACCACTGCGAACATATATGTTCGGCCTGCTACACCAAACATGCATGAAGCCCTGTTCGGCGGATCCCTGCACGGCGTCCTATAGGACAAATTTCAGCCATTCGTGAACGTTTTCAACGAATTGGATTTAAATGAAAGTTTTATGAGGAAAAGTTACTCTTTCCCGGAAAAGTTTTATTTGAATCTGGACCGTTGAAAACACTCATCAACGGCTGTGATATACACTACATGCCCTGTAGTGCACCTTGTACTACAGGGTTTCCGGGTCCGTTGCACATATGTTCTACAAGTTTTGCACCATTTTTTTTTTGTCAACATTGTATACATCAGCAGGGATTAGTGGGGTTGTTAAAGTTAGCAACGAGGGGGTGGAGACTATCCATAGCCTTGGCCCCCCAATGCCCCGCCTCCCGTGGGACTCAAACCCTGGTCACCATTGGAGGGAGGGAGATGAGCAACCAACTTCAGTAGAAGTGGTTTTCAAGTTTTGCACCAATTTAAAGATCTCAATTACTTCTTTAAATTTGTGCAAATTAAAAGTCTTCAAAATCTATTCAGGAAAATGCTTTATTTTGCAAGGCAATTTTCATGCTGACCTTTTCTACTTTTGTGCGTTGAGAAAGAAAACGAAGTGGAAAGTATTACAATGGCTCTTATAAGATCCAACCATTAACCGCAGGATCCAGTTTCTCTCCGATCGTACTTTTGAATTACTTGGGGGATAGTTCACATCGCAATCGTTCATTGGTATAATCAATAGTTCGAATTTGTTCATAACTCTTCCACAAAAGAGTTATGGAAGAGTTTTTGAACAAATTTCAACAATCCATGAGCAAATGGACGGTCGCAGTGTGGACTGTTCCCTCCGGTCCAAAAGTACGACCAAAGAGGATGCATTTCCTTAACCACAAGTGCTCAAGGAACACAGAGGGGGAGTCTGAACAAGATGAAAGTGCAGTGGGGGATGGTAACTACATATGTGAATTTAGAGATCACTAGAGCAGAATTCAGCACTATTAGCAAAATGGTGGTAGAGTTAGCCAAGAAAAAAGTTCAAAGTGGGTGAAAGTAATCCGCAGGAAGTATGGGGGACTTAGATCCTCTCCCCAGTTCTCTCTCTCTCAATATCTTCCAAACATTTTAACCTCAGGACGACACCTCATTAACGAGGCCATCCAACGATAAAAACTTAGCAACGTTGCCATTCCAAATAGTTAAAAGTATAAAGTTTTCAATACCTCGCAACTTATCAACTGGTTTCCACAAGTACGTATACCTAGCAGTTAGGAGTGTAAAGTTTCCAATGTAGGGAAGGGTATTTGTTGAATATAGTAGCAAGGAGGGATACAGAATGGGGAAATGTTGTCAACCAAGGCTTTAAGGTACAGGTGAATTTAGGAGCTGTCGACACACATTTTTGGAAATCATATTTGGTTAGGGAATGACTCACTGAAATCGATCTGCATTTCCTAGACTATTTCTTTTGTCTTCTCAGAACTCAGAAGGATGCTAAGCTGAGGGCTATTGTGGGATATCACCGTACGGAGAGGTGGAATCTGAATTTTCGTAGGAATTTATTTTTTTGGAAACGTGATCAGCTAATAAGATTAAAACAAATGCTAACCCGATTCCACTTTCACGGCAACACAGATGACTTTTATAGTATGGAATTGGAGCTCAGAAGGGAGATTTTTGGTTAACCCCGTTCCACTAACAATTTATTTCACTTTTTTGATTTTGTCATTATTTGAATTTTTTTCTCGTTTGTTAGTTTTGCGTCAAATTTTTTTAACTTTTTGATTCATCGAGACGAATCAGAAAAGTAAAAAAAAAATCCTTCTACCCAAATATTTTGAATAAAGACCACTTTTAAGTAAAAAAAAAAAAAAGTCGACTTTGAAAGCGTGAAATTACACATGGCCGCACAAAAATGTTGAAAGCGCAATCACTGTACACGATTCTTGTGTTTTACATGCCTTTTGGACGCAAAAAATTACACTTGGCCGCGTATAATTACCCTTGGCCGCATAAAATGTTGAGAGCGTGATCACTGTGCACGATTGTTGTGTTTAACATGCCTTATGGCCGCGGGAAATTACATTTGGCCGCGTATAATTACCATTGGCCGCTTGAAATTGCATCTGGCCGCATAAAATGTTGAAAGCATGATCACTGTGCACGATTCTCGTGTTTTACATGCCTTATGGCCGCGGGAAATTACACTTGGCCGCGTATAATTACCCTTGGCCGCTTGAAATTGCATCTGGCCGCATAAAATGTTGAAAGCGTGATCACTGTGCACGATTCTCTTGTTTTACATGCCTTATGGCCGCGGGAAACTACACTTGGCCGCTTATAATTACTCATGGCCGCTTGAAATTACATCTAGCCGCACAAAATGTTAAAAGCGTGAGTGATGATCTCGCGTTTAGGAGTTGCTGAAGTTGGTGGGCCGGGTGTGGCGTGCGTGAATTGGGCCTTTGGAGGCTATTAATATGGGCTTAACCTTATACTCTTTCTATCATGTTGGATCGATTGGACAAGTCCTTTTTTTCCTAATAAATTTTTTTTTTACTTCACAGCCAAATCGGCTTGAGAAAGAAACAAGATAAAATGGGGGCACAGAATTCTTTTAGATTTTTCGAATCAAAATTAATTCTTTTACTCCAGTTGTTAATTTTGTTTTTTTCTTTGTCCTAGTTAGTTTACCTTTTAATTTTATTTCATATATTTCAAATATTAACTGGAGACAAAAAAAAATCTTCGTATTTCTTTTTATTTTTCATCGACAAAACTAAACAGATCAAATAATTGAACCTTCTCTATAGTTTTGACAAAGTTGTGAGCATAATATAAGTACATCACATTACTAATAAATTCGGTGAGCCAGCATACAAATATTCACGAAAATAAGAATATTCAAAGAATTTAGACAAATAAGATATTGGAATAAAAATACCACTGATGTGCATATGAGCTTATTTATGGTCCAATTCTGTGACTAAACAAGATTATTTGATAAATAAGGGTGCGTTTCACTAACTAAAATAAATAACTAATTTTTTTTAATTAAAGGAGATGCATTATGAGAGAATGACCTAACTCGTAAAGCGAAAAATAAGTACTTAAAATTTAAGAACCTTAGCGAAACAAAGCCTAAATATAGCACAAACAAAGCAGTTTTTAATTTTCAAAAAACTCCAAAAGGTTAAAAAAGAAAAGAAAAGAGAGAGAGTAATTAACCCTATGGACTAGGGGTGATACCGGTCTGGTTTCGACCGGTTTCGGCATATTTTTCGGTCGAAACCGGTTATCCGGTTTGGGATTTTTAGAAACTGGAACCGGTTGAAATAATCCGGTCCGGTTTCGACCGGTTCAACCGGTTTCGTTCCGATTTATCCGGTTTTAACTTCTAGAACAGAGAGAGGGAGAGAGAACGCACCACCGCCGGCATCAAACGCTGGCACCGAGCTCCATCTCAGTCCAGATCTAAGTTTGGGGTTTCAAACCAAAGAAAAACAAAATTCAAACCAAAAATCAACGAAGAGATGGATGGAAAAAGGAGGGAGGGAGAGGGTCACGGTTTCAAAGATACCAACAGTCGTCAGACCCACCATCGCCGGACTCGCCATCGCCGTTGCCATCAAAGAGAGAGAGAGATTCAAATCGTGTGAGAGCAGTGAGCACCGAGTGCGGCGCTGTGTTCGTGTTTGAGAGACGAGAGTGAATGAAAAATTAGGGATAATTGGTAAGGGGGTATATATATATATATATATTTATATAACCGGTCCGGTTTCGACCGGTTTTTAAAACCTATGAACCGGAAAAAACCGAACCGGAAAACCGGTTTGTAAAAAATCTAAAACCGGAATCGGATCGAAATTATTCGACCGGTTTGAAAAATTCGATCCGGTCCGATTTTTCCTGTTTCGGTCGACTTTCCGGTCTCGACTAACACCCCTACTATGGACCACAGCTTTGGAATAAAAAACGGAAGTTGGCAAAGCCTCCTTCAAATAGATAATAATACATCCAAAACCCACATAGAAACAAAATGTTTCAACATCTCCACCCAATTTGAGTTTAAAAATTAATACAATCTCGATAGTGTTGCAACGTAAGTACTTACAAAATTCTCGAGGTTGTCCCAACGTAATTGAAAAGAGTAACCGTGGTTAAGGAACACAAGTAGAGGCTTTTCGACAGCTAGTTGAATTTCGTCATCCCATTCGTCATGGGATCAGATTGCCAAATTGGTGGAAATGAGAGAATATTCACGGCTCTGAGCAATCTCACCCGTCCGTTTCGACAATTAACAGTTGAGATACGTTTTTAAACTATTATCGGTAATAAATATTTCCTACCATTAATAGTTTGTCATTAATCTGAATCGTCCAAAACATTTTTTGACGGCCAAGATTGACCTTGGTAAACTTTATCTACGGGAGGACCCGTTAAAAAGTTTTTCTCGGTGGAAATACTAGCTTTAAAGTGTTAAACGACGATGAATTGTCAGCCACTTCTCGTTTATACTAATAATCTTTTAAAGTGATAATGGGACTCCTCATAATATATCATCCCAGTAAACTTTTCACCAGTTGTGTACTAAAATGGTGCCGTGGTGACGGTCGTCCCCTCTCACCCTTTTTGATTATCAAAAAATAAATAAAAATCAACCCCAAGTTTTGTTCTACCAGTGGAACAATTCGTCTTTGTTCACTTGGAGTATTTTTTTAGACCCGTTCCTTCTCTCTTAGCGCGATTTTTAAATAGTTATTTCTCCGTTTATTACTCTCATCTCTCTATTTATTATTCCCAAAAATATCTCTCAAAATCTCTTTACCAAACAAACAAGACAGCGGATCAAACAAAAAAAACAAGGCTGCTGATTTTGCCACTCTCTTTTTTGTTAATGTTACTCCTCTGTAAGTGTATTTTTGATGTAAAAATACACTTGCAAAGAAATAGCGTTAACAAAAAAAGGGAAGTGACAAAATCATTTCCAAAAACAAACAAGACACATAAAAGGCTCCACGATTCACGAACAGAAAGTCTAAAGGTACAGCAAATCTTTGCACAGATTGTGCACAGATTTTGTTGTGGGGCCCACCACGGGTCCCACACAAATCATCCAAGCCGTTCATTAAATGTAAAACATTTTTTCAAGGGTTCCCGTAAAAAATAAGCTCAATCCGATACCTATAGGTGCTCGATCCAACCATATAACTTTTCATTATTTGAAAATTTGAATGAAAAGTTAGATGGTTGAATGAAGCCTCTATAGGTATTGAATTGAGCTTATTTTTCGGATCCCCTGTCCGAATATGCCTGTCCTCCTTCTCTGTCCCACCCTTAAAACAATGACACGTGTCTTTCCTAGCAAAACCCAAAAGATCACACCACACCCAATCCCTCCCTTTGTCTTCTTCCCTTTTCCTTTGCCCCACCACGAACCATCGCCGACAACAGCTCACCACGGACCATTGCCGACAATAGCTCACAGACCACCTTCGAAATAACATCAAGGTTAGGGTTTTGAAAGTTCTCTGTTCAATTTGCCATATTGATCGCTCTGTTTTCATAGTAGCTGCCGAATATAGCAGCATTCACGAACCATCAACATCATTCCCAAATTCAGCAGGGGTGGCCCATTGTGCCAGTTTCATTTTGATGGCGATTGTTGACTTGTTTTCTGAGCCGTTCATTGTCAGCAAAGAGAAAAAAAAAAATTTAATGCAAATGGGGTGTAGTCCACGTGGTATCTAGCAATTCATTCGAGTTGTCAAAATGTATTTTGGACGATTCAGATCCGAGCAGAAAAAAAGAGGAGAGAGAGTGCTTGAGCCGTCCAAAACGTTTGGACGGGTCAAATGGACGCTAGATACTGTCACGTGATACCCAATTTGCACCGAAAAACTTCTCGTCCGTTTGAGAACAATATTCATTAGGAGTATTTCATCACATTGGGTCCCTAAGAGCATCTCCAACCCATACTCTATTCCTCCATTTAAGAGTATAAAACTCCTCCAACCCATCCTCTCAAGCCTCCTCTATTTGAGAGGATGAGATTTTGATCCTCCATATTTAGAGGATGGGAGAAAATATGAAGGATCTCCTCTATAACACTATTCACCTTTTAAAATGGCATTTGTATCCTTAGAGCATCTCCAACTCATGCTCTATTCCTCCATTTGAGAGTATAGAACTCCTCCAACCCATCTTCTCTAGCCTCCTCTATTTTAGAGGGAAAAATAGAAGGTTTGTGGTTGGAGTAAATAGGAATAGTGATTTCCTCTAAAATCACTTTATGAATAAAATAGAATATTTTAATACTCTCAAATAGAGTATTGGATTGGAGATGCTCTAACTGCGGTCTCAAGTGGAGTAGTTTTTAGAGTAAAAAGTCACTTTTTTGTGTGTGGCTAAAACCACTAGTTCTCAGCAGTTCATTATTTCATCAATAACCATTTTGTAGCATAAAATGACACTTAATTTTTTTGGCTAAAAAGTGATTATTTCTCAAAATAGTTGGATAAAAGTAAAAAAATAAAAATACTTTTCCGATTTCTCTCGACGAGACGAATCAATAACTCACAAAAGTTTGGCACAAAATTAACAAATGTAAAAAAAATTTCAAATAAAAACAAAATTCTTAGATTTAAGTTAAATTTAAGTTAAGATCATAAGAACGCAGCCTCAACTTGACTCGTTTCAAATTAGTTTTATCTGGTTGGGTTTACATGAATCACAAACTATTACCTCCACACTTCAACCACCATTACCAAATCTCTTTTACTATTATCTCACAGAACGTTACTAACATCACAAAATTACTAACACCATCCGCCTTTTACGAACATCATATAGTTGCAGATACTCCATAAGCCGACAAGGGGATAGGCAAGCGGGTGCCAAGCGGCCAATCCGGCCGTTCATCTCGGAATCAACGGTCCGGATCGAAACATCTTTTTCCTTTTCCTTTTGGACGGCCAAGATGCGCTCGACACCCCTGCTTGGCAGGATCTCCCGGTCCGTGGAACGAATGGGTGAGTTGAGTTTTATTCATTCTAAATAAATGAAATCGAGTATATGAGCGATACTATGTAGTGTGTCTCGATTGGCTTAACAGAGGCTCCATCATTAGGACCTTGTTCGTTTTAGGATTCAGGATTTTGAATTTTCTCTCAGCGCACGTGTCTAATAAATTTTTTCTAAATTATTACTCTCATTTATCTCTCTACTCATTACCCAAAATTCCAAAACCAACAAGCTTATTCATTTGGATGAAACTTAGGGCTGTTAGCTGAAACCGGAGAATCGATCGAAACCGAAAAATCCGGACCGGATCGAAATTTTTAAACCGATTGAATAATTTCGATCCGGTTTATGTGTTTTAAAAACCGATCAAAACCGGACCGGTTATATATATGTCTATTGGTCTAATAAATATATTTATTATATAAAATCAACCATATATATACATATATAAACTGTTTTTATGGGTTTTTTTTTTATGTATTGGGTTCAAAATTGATCCTTTTTTGTTAGGTCCAAAAAAAGGGGTTGAATTATGGGTTTTTGGTTGATATTTTGTGGGTTGAATTGTGGATTTTTTGATGTGTTGGGTCCAAAATATGTCCCGTGAATGAAAACCGGATAAACTGGATAAACCGGACCGAAACCGGTTGAGCCAATCGAAACCGGATCAAATTATCTCAACCGGTTCCGGTTTCTATAATCTCAAACCGGATAACCGATTTCGACCGAAAAATATGCCGAAACCGGTCGAAATCGGACCGGTATCACCTATAGTGAAACTCGTACACTATCGTCCTTACCCTTGTACTTGTAGAATCCAATCTTGGATTTCCTTTCGTAAACTCAGGTAACACCGCGCCCGGATTTTACCCCAGCCCAGCCCAGCCCAACACACATCACATCGGACCACAAGAGTCCCAACCTTTTTCCGAGTGTCCGTCTCATTGCACATAAAAAACCACATTTACTTCCTTTGTCTCCTTCTCCATACATATACCATTATACCAACACACGAGTCCCTGAGCGCTCTCTCTCTCTCTCTCTCTCTCTCCTTGCAGTTTGTTACTAGTATTAATCGAAACAGTCGATGCGGTGGGTTAACGCCCTAGCCATGGCCCTGGCCGGAGTGGCCAGGAGCGCCATCGTTTCGGACGCGAATGATATCGAATTCGGGAACCCGTGGTGGTTCGTGTACGCAGGGGTGTCGTGTTTTCTCGTGCTCTTCGCCGGAATAATGTCGGGTCTCACTCTGGGGCTCATGTCTCTTGGTTTGGTTGAGCTCGAGATTCTTCAGAGGAGCGGCACCTCTACGGAGAAGCAGCAAGCAGGTTCCAATAATTTTTGCTTAATTTCCTGGTTCAAGTTTATGTTCATCGAACAATCAGTCAATTGGTTCGGATTGGAAAAAAAGAAAAGAAGAAGCTGAAACTGACAAAGATGTGATATTTGAAACTGTTACTATATTCTTTATCTTGTTTGATACTGTCACTAAGGTCTTTTAATCAGAAATCCACGTGTATCCAAACAGAGCTAATTTCCTCCCCCTTTTTTTTTAATCAACGGGGTGTCCGGATTAGCATATCCACACGTCTACTAATTCGGGACACTCAAGTTAACGACCGGGCAAAACTTTGGTAGGCAATTTACCAAGGTTCGGAAAGTTTGGTAGGATTAGTCGAGGCGTGCGTAAGCTGACCCAGCCACATGAGTTATCCAAAAAAAAAAAAAAACCCTTCGCAGCTGGATTATACCACCTCAGGATTTTAAAAAGTTGTTAAGGATGCTAATCCAGACGACTCAAACTTTTGGAAACCTCTTGGTTGCCATTCTCGACTGCCTTTCTTTTGCTTAACTTCCTTCTAACAAAGCAGAACCATAAGTACGCATATATTTTATGTATAAGGAGCACATTTTAATTGTCTTTTTCTTCGTTTTCAGCTGCTATCCTACCGGTCGTTCAAAAGCAACACCAGCTTCTCGTCACTTTGCTTTTGTGTAATGCATGTGCTATGGAGGTGGGTAATTATTTGCATATCCTCTAATTTTTCGGTCTTTATTGTCAGTGAAACTATTGGAGTTTCTTTTTTCTACAATTGGATCATTCTTCAAATTGGAGGAAATTTGATCCAGGGGTGGCTCCACAACCAATCCAAGGTGGTCAATAGAACACCCTAACAAACTTTTCTTTTCATAATACTTATAGTAATTTTATTTTAGGCTTTCTTTCTTTGAACACTAAGTTCTATATTATGAATGCCCAACAATTCAGGGATTTCACAATTGAATACATATTGTAGTAGCCCAAAACAAGGTACACACTCCTAATGAGAAAAATTAGAAAATAGCAAGAGAAAAGATCTATTGGTATTGGTATCACGCTTTGGCTTCTCTCCGAACGACAATCAACTCTATATCTCAAAAAACAAGAGCACGTGTCCAAAAAGACCCATACAAACCTATTCACCACAATTTTCTAAAAAGAATATTAATGTACTTACGACTATTGTTAATGTGGCATGAATTAACTGTCATGGTAAACATAGAAATCAATTGGAAACCACCGTATCTTCTACCTTTTTTTATCGGCATTGCAACTTCTATTATATTGTAACTGTTATGGGAAAAGTAGTTAAAATCTGTGCCGTTATTCTGGTGATGTTTTAAAAGGAATAGCAAAACCTATGTTGCATGGACTCGAGTACCAGTCCCAGTGTTGGCATGTGTCTAATTGTTCGGTAGTTCTTAGTTCAAAGGTAGGGACATGGATAATATATTGCTTAAACTAAAGTTAAAAAATATGTTTGCTTGTGCCTTGTTGATTGTGGAACTAAACATGCTGGACACATATCTCATGCCCTTATCTGATGTTGAGTGCCCAACACACATACTTTGTACACTTGAAGGAGTTCATGCAACATAGGTTAAAAGTTAAAACAAAAACTGATTGGGCTATCACATCCAACGATTAAGAATGGCTATATTTTGTAGTACTATTTGCTTCATCTAGGCAGGACAATACATAAAATTGCTAGTGCATTTGATGATCATGTCCCTCCCAGGGTGATTAGTTCATTCGTATTTGTTTCTGGAAAATGCAGGCCCTTCCTATATATCTGGATAAGATTTTCCATCCCTTTGTCGCTGTTGTGCTATCAGTAACTTTTGTTCTAGCTTTTGGTGAGGTACTTTTTGTTATCTAATTTCATAATAATTTGCTTGCAACTGTATTAACCGTTAATGGATGTACTTATTTTTAACCAACATGTCGTTTAAATCCTTGTCAGATCATTCCACAAGCCATATGCTCAAGATATGGCCTTGCTGTTGGAGCCAATTTTTTGTGGCTCGTCCGTATTCTGATGATCATTTGTTATCCTATTGCTTACCCCATTGGGAAGGTAGTTTTTATTTAGCCTCCATTTTTGTATTATGGCTATGGCTATTAGCATGACGGTGTATGATTTCCTTATACTGAGATTGTGTAATATTCATCACAAATGGCATTGCGTCTTACATTATTGTTCCATAACTACGCATGCAGTGCTACTTGCAATAAAAAAGGCCTTCTTTTAGATGAGGCATAACTATTTTTGTACCTAGGTTTTATGACATATCCATGTGCACAAATGACTTTGGCTAAAGAAGGCCCTAGGCCCCTTCTGAATTGCAAGATTGAGATATTATAGAAATAATAAGTAATCAAGTTCTTTCCGGCATTTGAATTGGACAGAGGGTCTTGACATATTGTGCCTCCATATTAATGCTATGTTTGTGGGTATCTTTGATTTTTCAACTCCTTTTCTGGAGATTTTTTTGTCTATGTTTCATACTTCATGCCGAACTTTATGTGCTTTCAGGTTCTAGATGCTGTACTGGGGCATGATGATGCTTTGTTTAGACGAGCTCAACTGAAAGCCCTCGTCTCTATCCATGGTAAAGAGGTAATACACGAATTTTACGTTTGCATGACAACCCACTGCTTACCACAAGCTTATTATATTTTATCAATGAGACATCTTATAGCACAAATTACAACAGTCAACTATGTAGCACGGACACTTCATCGAAGGCAAGGTAGCGGTGTCGGACATTCTCCGGACACGGACATGCTCAGTACACGTGTCCGACACGCAATTTGCCAATTTCAATGTGTCTAGATTTTTTTGCGTTATTTTCTATTGGACACTCTTCCAACATGCTCAAACACTCCAAGGACACGCTTGGGACACACTCCGAACACGCTCCAGACATGTGTCCAACACTCGATTTCAAAGTGCCTGTATTTTTTGCTTTAGTTATAGTTGGACAGTCTCCCAAAACGCTCGAACACCCGAAGAACATGCTTAGAGTCGACACTTTCTGGACATATTGGGACAAAATTGCAATTATAGAAACATTTTAAGTGGCTGGAAATTAGAGGAATCACAAGGTTTAAGTGCAGTGAAAATAAATATTACTAATTCTTCAAATATAAAAGGTAGGTCTCTCTTATCCCAGTTCCAGTCTCTCTCTCTCTCTCTCTCTATATATATATATATCTTTCTCTCCTCTCCTATTGTCTCTCTTGCATTCTCTTATTTCAGTGAGAATATATGTAAAAATGTAGAATATTATTGCGCGCTATGATCGTGAAACGTGGAATGTGGAATAATGGTAAAAACCGTAAAATGCAGAGTATGTCATATCCTGTGTCTGTGTTGGTGCTACATAGCTCACCTTCTTGTGGTCCTTTTATCTTCCCATAACGTGTTACTTTTTGTCAACATCAGGCTGGTAAGGGCGGTGAACTCACGCATGATGAGACTACTATCATAAGTGGAGCACTTGACTTGACTTTGAAGGTTTGTACTTTGTATTGCAATTAATGGAGCATTCTGGAGGGGCCATTTGTTGTCATTATGTCTTTCTTGGGAATGTGTTTTGAAATTTTTATCGCATCTCATTCTGCGGTTTGTCTCTCTTATTAGCAGCCTATCTGGTTGTACATCATCAGATAACAACGCTCTGCGCCCCTTGGTTTAGACACCTTCTTATGAGAAGGAATAAACCCTTTTTTTTTTTTTTTAAACATTTGAATCATCAAGTTTATGTTTATCATCAACGAGCCTTCAATAGTGACTTGACACGATGGAAATGGTATCCACCACCAGCCATGTGGTTGCAAGTTCAAGTCACAAGAATCAGTCCCTCCACAGAAGAAGTGGGGGTGAAGCTGCCTGCCTACCTACTACGTATTCCCTGATCTGCTATATGCAAGAGGTGATAAGCCTTGGGTTCAACTTTAAGATTTTAATTAGCCTGTAATATGATTGTTGAAATTTTGATGTCTTCTCGGGTTTTACTTTCGTAGCAGTTAGAAATTAAAAGGGTTATGATCGTGAATTTTTTTTTGATAGGCAACAAAATTTTATTAATAACTCGACAAAGGGTACATCGAGGAAAAACCAAATACAGATCATTGAGAAAGAGGTACTGTATAGGCCTGAGGGAAAGCAAAAGAAAAGAAAAGAAAATTACATTCAATGGAAATTGAATGGTTTCCAACAGCTATACTAAAACATTTCAGGAGCAGCCTCATTAGATCATGAACTCAGCAAAAGGATCTTCCTTAAGAATTTAGTAGAGCTCATCTCATCCAGCACATTTCCATTAGCACCAAGTGCAGCAGAAGCAATCCCATTATATCATGAAATCCCAGCAAACTAGTCTACAGCATAATTCATCAGTACTGTAGTAATAGTTCAGCTCATTATTCAGCCATGATCAAAAGCAAAAGGAGCAACAGCAGTTGGACAATAAAACATGCTCAGATCCGCCAATAACCCAGATATCTCTTAGCCCTCCCCACGGTTGGGAGTTGAAAAGAGATAATAGTACACACCACGATCAAACAGCCACATCACAACTCAGGCTTCACCACGAGAAGAATTCAGAAATATATCAGCAAGAAATCCCTCTCATTCTGTTCAGGTCCATTAGTAGCAGATTCAGCAACAGTTGAAATAGAGAAAAGCATACTCAGAATATCCTTAACCCACCAAACAATATTGGCTCACAACCAGTAAACCTCTTAGTCCTCCCTAGAATAACGAGTTGGAAAGAGGGATGTTATACACCTGCTATTCCACACCAATCAGCCAACTTTATTTAAAACCAAAGCAACATTTAACAGTTTAGCCTCAAAACATAGAAGACTAAAAACTGAAAAAATACTCTTAGCCCTTCAAAACTGTGAAGTTGAAAGAGTAAAGAATCTCCTGTCAATAGCATACCTACACCTTGAGCTATCTTCATATTGCACCAAATTTCAGAGAAAATCAGCTTAACCTCGAAGCAAACGGCCAAGACTGATGTAAGACTCTTAGCCCTCCAAATCTGTGGAGTTGAAAGAGTGGTAGAATAACCTTCATCATCTCCATGACTTCATATCACTAATCTTCAGCTCTCTAAATTCTCTTAGCCCTCCTTATAGCTTAGGAGTTGAGAAGAGAATGAATCTACACAGGTGAGAGGAGAGACCACCTCGTAGCCCTCCCAACATGGGAGTTGACAAAGAGCCATTTACCAGGGGTCTCCCAATAGATTGCAGCTTAGCCCTCCAAGAACTGCAGCGTCATTAGGGGCATATACATTAATAATGGCACATTCCAAGTCTAACAAGACACCCGTCACCATAACAAAATGCTTGTGTATAGTGACACTTCTTGGTTTAAACTTTTCTGGATTCCAAATTGTTAGCATAAACCAAACCAAACCAAACCAAACCGAGCCTTATGTCCCAATCACTTGTGGTCGGCTACATGAATCCTTTTCCTCTATTGAGCTCTGTTAAGGGCCACTTATTCACACAAACCTACTATACTCGTATCTTTGCGCACCACAGCATCTAATGTCAATTTAGGTCTACCCCTCCCCGTAGCATTGCTACTCAAAGCTATCCTATCTGCTCTCTTAACTACTGCATCTCTTGGTCTACGGTAGACATGTCCAAACCATCTTAGCCTATTTTCCCTCAACTTCTCTTCTATGGGTGCTACACCTACCATCTCACGAACCTTTTCATTTCTAATCCTATCTCGTCTAGTCTTACCACACATCCACCTCAACATTCTCATTTCTGCTACACTCATCTATCTTGTTCACATGTTGTTTCTTAATAGGCTAACGTTCTGTCCCGTAAAGCATCGCTGGTCTGATGGCAGTCCATAGAATTTTCTCTTCAATTTTATGGGTACCCTCTTGTCACATAGTACACCAGTAGCGCTCCTCCACCTAAGCCACCCCACTTGGATCCTATGGGTTACATCATCGGCAATCTCTCCATCTCTACTAATAATTGAGCCTAAGTACCTAAAATGATCACTCTTAGGTATCTCTTGGTCTTGGATCATCACTCTTTCTTCGTGCGCACTGCTGGTACCACTAAACTTGCACATCATATACTCAGTTTTACTCCTACTTATCCGAAAACCCTTTGACTCTAATGCTTCCCTCCAAATTTCTAGTTTCGTAAACACCTCTAGCGGTTTCATCTACGAGGACAATGTCATCTGCAAATATCATACACTATGGGATATCCTCCTGAAATTGTCTAGTCAATTCATCCATAACTAAGGCAAAGAGGTACGGGCTCAAGGCTGACCCTTGATGCAATCCTACAGTGATTGTAAATTCACTCGTTTCCCCTACTAGTGATCGAATGGTAGTGACAGCACCTTCATACATGTCTCTAATCACCTCGATATATCCTTTGGTCACTCCCTTTTCTCTCCAGAACCCACTATATGATGTCTCTAGGCACCCTATCATAAGCCTTTTCTAAGTCTATGAAAACCATATGGAGATCCTTATATTTAAAGATCTGACGGGCTTTTTACGTGCTGGCTATCAGCTTTGTAACAAACCTCTTTTTAACTGAACTACCTAGCCCCCTTATATTCCAAGAAATGATTTTCATTGGGGCCTCTTAACTACTTTCACGCTGTTAAAAAAAATTATTCGTCCCTCATAAGAGAGGCAAAGGAATTGTTTTTCAATGATGCTTTCAATATTTTTGCCTCATTCTCTATCATCTTTTTCATCCTCTTAATACCAGAGTCCCTAAATTTAATGTCAAGAGTGTTACCTGCTATGATAGTATTCTGCACCTCCTTGTCAATTTCATTATGTTCCTGTTCTTGAGAAGCAATAATATACTCTTCAATATCGTCCCCTTTTGAACTCAATGATGCTTCCAACTGTTGGCTTCTAACATTTCGTCTAACGGCACTTGGATTTAAATCTACATGTAGATTAATGCCATGCACCTGAGAGGCCCTTACAATAATGTTGGAGTCGCACTGCACTGGATCATTAGCCTCAGTTCCTCTGTCTTTTTCTTGCTCCTGTTTGTCATCTACTCGGACCTCTGCATTTTGGACTTGGCTTCTATTGTTAGCAGATTCGAGGCATTCTTCATTTAGTGGGCTTTGAGAATCCTGTACAATAGAATCCAGTCCATGAGCAGAATTAATGCTCTCCTCATTACTGCTCTCAACAGTATTAGGATTCCCGAGAGACATAGCCCCTTGGAAAGCTTGCTTTTTATGAGCTGGTTCTTTCTCCAACCCAGATTGGTGGCTGCCATTAAAACCATTGTTCTCAAACTTTTCAGCTTCCTCTTCGTTATTCTTTGCCCTGTCATCCGGAGTTTTATTTCTTTGCTTTTCCATGTCATCCACTGAATTATCTTGCTTTTTCTTGCTGGCACCCATGTCACCATCTGTATTATCCACCTCATCATCTTCTTCCTCAGGTTCAAAATTTGCTTCAAAGTGTGAAACCTGGTTTGTCGAAATCACCGTTCTGAAAGATTCCTCCTCTTCCACTCTGACAGTGTATTTTCTTCTATTCACCATCAGTTGCACCTCCCCTCCAATTTTGTCAGAACTCTCTGTAGATATAAGAATTCTGCCTTGCAAACGATACTTCCCTCAATGTGTCACTGTCTACTTCAATAAAACAACCCCAAAGACTTCCAATTGCTGTCAACGTTGGAATATTCCAAGCATTGAGAGGCATTCCGTAGCAAGCAACCCACACAAATCTCTCATTTTTCGCTGATTCACCATTCCAATGTTTAACCTCTTCAAACCACAATTCGAGCCATTTCTCCTTCAAAATTTCGTTTCTTTGGTCTTCATTCAAGAAAGTAATAATCACGAACCTCCCTCCCATAGGTTTAATCTGCACATTCCCTGCCATCCCCTTCTTAAACAAAGATTCTAATTCTTGTGCTGAGATTAATCGTCTCATCTTTCCGACTGCACTCCTATTTAACCATCCATTTCCCATTGCTTGTACGTTTATTGTTTTACCTTCATCCTTGCCCTCATTTTCTTGGGTTGCCAATCTTGTATTTCCTCCCTGTTTACTTGATTCTGGAAGCCCTTTTCTCCTCCATACCTCCTTGCCCCTTTCTTTGACTTTCTTCAACGGTGGGTTATTCATCTGGATCCGAGATTTCTTCTGATAAATTACGAGCTGTTTCCCATTACCTGACGAGTTGCTACTGTTCGCTAATGGTCTAAAATTTGAGTGTCGATTGTTATACCTCCCCTCATTTTCTTGGGTTGCCAATCTTGTTATGATCGTGAATTGGTGTGGAATTTCTTTGTTGTCTAAATCTGCTGTTGTTTCTAAATGAAAACTTGCTCATATCTGTTTTGCTGCTTTACTGTGTCAATGCTTTATAATTGTTCGCCTGCAGTTTAGTGTTGATCTAGTATCTAATTATGAGGCATCTCTGCATCATCCCTAATTTAAGGAAAATCTGTCATGTGTGACCATAGCTGCATGTGCTTGGTCCATTTTGGAATAGTTTAAGTGTCGGAAGACTCAGAAAGATTTTGGTTTTTGTTTTGGAGTATGTGCAGACTGCTGAGGAAGCTATGACCCCTATTGAATCAACATTTTCTTTAGATGTCAATTCGAAATTAGACTGGTGAGTTTTCTATTTTCTTACAGTTGGTTTCGCTTCTCTAATCTTACTTCTTGTGTTTCTTGAGTAATCAAAATGGTCAAGGAGCTATTATGTTTTTGTATTACCTGCAAATCGAAAACACCAGATCAAAAAAAAAAGAAGTGGAAAACAAGTATTATTATGTAGTGTTTTGAGGGCTGAACTTCTGGTTTACCATATCAGAGGAGCCCTTCTATTTCTCTTCCCTCCATCTCTTCCTAAGATGTTTTTATATCCACTTCCATGCATGTGCTGTGTGTGCTGGCAATGATACTGTCATACAGATGACATTGGCTGCTGCACCCGAATGGGCCGAATGCACTGATAGTCACATGTGAGCTTAATGGCAGCAACACACTTCTTTTCCCGAAGACTTATGCAAACAGTAGATTCCCACGTGTTACACAGAAAGAGTTTTTATCAATTCCAAGAAATTTATCTTTTGGATTGGAGACTTGGAACCTCTTTGTGTGTGATTTGTGTATAAAGAAATCCATTTAGCAAATGCATCACACTGCCTACACCGGATAAAAGTGACAAGATTATTCAGATGATCATCCAAATGCCAAGCTGCAAAATAAGAGACATTTGCTAGTCCCCGCAAACCCCACCGTAAATGATATTTTTCTGTCTTCGATCCATTACTTCCTTCTACTTCCATTTTGGTATGTTGCATCAAAACCAAGAGTATGAAGCTTTTGGATTGAAAAAGAACTAGGTGAAAGTTCAGCCTGTGAATTAGGAGGGTTCATTTCTTGAATGGGACACATCTTTGTTTCAGCCCCTTACTATGCCGCGTAACATCTTTTTATGCAGGGAAGCAATTGGAAAAATTCTTGCACGAGGTCATAGCCGTGTTCCTGTCTATTCTGGCAACACAACTAACATAATTGGACTTTTACTGGTTGGTCCGGAAACTTGAAGATTGTCTGGATTTGTTTTTATTGATTATGACTTCTATTATCAATAGCCATCTGGTTGTAGCATTGACCAATTCGTTCTGACTCACAATTATTTGCGAGGTAGGTGAAAAATCTTCTTACTGTGCGAGCAGAAACCGAGACTCCAGTTAGTGCAGTGTCCATTCGGAAAATGCCTAGGTATACTCAAATGTCATTTGTTCACCTTTTTATGTAGTCTACTTGTGTTTGATTTAAGATAGTAACCCAATGCCGGAATATGGTAGGGTTCCAGCAGATATGCCCTTGTATGATATTCTCAATGAGTTCCAGAAGGGAAGCAGTCATATGGCAGCTGTTGTGAAGGTCAAAGGAAAAAATAGGAAACCCCAACCTGCTTTAGGAGGAGAGAACTTTGAACAAATTGACAGCAGGAATGGGAATTCCCAATTAACTACCCCCTTGTTACCCAACCTGCATGAAAAGGGAGATAGTGTAATCCTCGATGTTGATAAGGTTTCAATGCCAATCCCTGCAAACAAACTAAAGTATTTCCCGCAAAATGCTGCCTCGACAAACACTTGGACACGTTTCTCAGATGATTATGAAGATGGGGAAGTCATTGGCATCATTACGCTCGAGGATGTTTTTGAAGAACTTCTACAAGTAAGGTCTCCGTCCCTTGCTTTGTTCTAAGGTTTCTTAATTGATGCACACGGAGGTTGACTTGTGGAGGTTAATAAATTTCCTTACTTGTATTAGCCAAGGCCCTCCTATGGTCTATAATCATTTGGTTGGTGTAGTTCTTTTTATGCTAGTATTACTAATACTTGCAAAAAGCTTCGGTTTTCTTTATTTTTTTACTCAGCCAATCGATCGTCCTGAGTTTATGATTTTGGCTTCTATCAATGCAGGAGGAAATTGTAGATGAGACAGATGTATATGTTGATGTCCATAAAAGGTAATTAGGATCTGACTTTGATGGGTGTGTTGTTTGTTTGCGTTCACTACTCATACAACGCTCGTGTGTGTGCATCATTCTTCTTTCAGGATACGAGTGGCTGCTGCTGTTGTCGTTGCCCGGGCCCCTCAAAATCGGAAGTCAACTTGTCACAAGCCTTCAGTAAGTTGCCATAATTCTCTGCATTCATGTCTTATCAATGTTATGTCATGCCTGTTGGTTGTCTGTTATGAACTATGATATCCGTTCAAACATTCAGAATGGTACCAAGTCGGAGGAACTTTAGCAACCGCTTTACTACCCCTGAATTGAGCAATCATTGGAACAAAATTTCACTGTTTTGATATTCGCATTGAAAACAGGTCAAATCTGTTGTCTAAAACTCAAACAGTCAAGTCGGAAAATGTTACATCACCAAGCTAATTTTCTCTTCTCTTTAGAATTTGAACAGCAAAAAGAATTTTATTAATCTCAGAAAGGATAGCTAAATTTCTCTCTTGTTGTGTTTGTCTTATGAAATGCTTTCTTGATCCTTTAGGGAGGGCAATATAAGCAGAGTCAAATCCCAAAGAAGGATTTTGAAGACGATTTAATCCGAGGTGACAAGAATTACCTGCACACCCTTTTCTAGGCAGCAGCAGATGTAGCAGTAGTAGAAGTTTTGACGGGCAAGAAGGTAGATGTTGAAGTCTTTCTAGTTTGTTTTCTTCTGTTCTCAGGCACTATAATCTAACGTGTTGTAACATTCTCATTTCCAATCACGTCGTAGGTTGTAGCGCATATATCTTGTAAAATTATCTGCACCGTAACCAGCAAATACATTTGAGAAGAATGGTGGTGTTATGATCGATCGAAAGGAATAGTAGTACTTGTACATGCCTCTGCCATAAGTGAGCATGCATGTTTCTGGGTTTGCCAGCAAATTCTCTCTTTCTTTGGGGTTGATAAATTGATTGGGATCTGCTGTGGATTCGATCTTCTTTGATTTCGTCCCTAACACTCCAAGGGATGCTTTGGTTCAATTGTTAAAAGGCATGTGGATTTGTGGAGGAAAATCAGAAGGAAAAGAATATCATGCGAAGTGGTGTGCTGTCTTTTAGACAAATAATGACCTTTCCATTTTTGATGAGTCTGTATACATTTTCTGCTGTGATTTCTCTTATGTGGTTTAGGAAAATAAATGGTGTTTCGCTTATGGAAGGGAAATGATTTTTACACTCTATTTTCTTATATCTACACTTTCTTTTTTTTGTCTTTTAGCAAAAAAAATACACACACTTTAAAAAAAAAACAAAAAAACAATTGTAGATATCAAAAAAGGGAGTGTGAAAATCACTCCCCTTCTTGAAATGGTACTTAAAAAACAAATGCTATGAATTTATGTTACTATAATTAACAAATCAAATAGGAGTAGATTTTTGGCTTAGATAAGTTACACACATCTTGTTAAAGAAGGAATGAATAATCTTGGGGAAATTGCCAATCAGTGGACAGTGGGGCAAATATTGCCCAGGTGATGGAGAAGTTTTTAGGAATTCAAAATGCATGGGAAGGACAAAAGTATTTCCCAATACATGGAATCCAAAACAGACAGGGACACAAATACCCCTTCTCCTTACACGACGTCGTTCCCCTTTTATCTCCCACCCAAAACGCGTGAAACCCTCCCAATCCCACCCAAATCAGTCTGTAACCCTAGCGCCTCTCTCTCTCTCTCTCTCTCTCTTAGTCCGTTGCCCTCTCTCTCTCAGTGCGTTGCTCCCTCCCTCTCTCCTCCTCTCCGACGACCAGAGAAACCCCTCTGTGTGTGTGTGTGTGTGATGCTCTCTCCCTCCATCTCGTTGCTCCGTTGATTTCTCCAACTAACGACGATAGAGCAGCGCTTTGTGGCAGTGGGTTTGTGGCTGCGCTTCTGCGACTTCCATTCTCGTCCAAGGTAAAGAGTTCTTGACCTACAGAACTTCAATTTTATCTCACGTACTTACTATTATTTGGGACCATTTTTAGGTTGAAACTTTCCCTCATGCTTCGGTCTAATTGATCCCTTTAATCACTCTAATGTGTTTCCCCTGTTAGATGATCACTGTTTATGGGTTGTGCAACGGATTACTCTGTCTCTCTATATAAATGACACGGATGATAGTTTCAGTTAGTAGTTGGATTTTGTTAAAAACTGTCATTATGTGGTGACAGAGGTAGGAAGGAATACCTGTAGCCTTTAGGAATTGGATTGAGAAGTATTGAATTATACCTCTAGTTGTGATAAAAAGAAATGGTTTTTATTATTCAGTTTTTGTTTACATATCGTCACATACGTCAGTTTGGAAGCTATGTGTAGCCTCAGTAAGGGGAAAAAGGGTGAGTAATCTCTATGTTGTGTTTTGGGATTGGAAGTCATAATTTTATGCCGTTTAGAATGATGTTCTTATTAGGGGCAGGGGAAAAAAAAAGTTTTGTTAAACATTTGGTGTTCATGGGTCATGAGCGGATGGAGATTATTTTCTTTTCATTTTGTTTCACTCATATAGCTAGAATAATGTCTGATTTTCTAGCTTTCGATTTACTTGATTTGCTTCGAGAGAAAGAACCCCAAAACTGAGTTATGAGAAGTGGTCCTTCACTGGGACTAATTATATGATTGGGTTATTAACTGAATGGTTTGTGGAACGTGGAAAAAGAATACATTGATTTAATATGAGGTGCAGGGGTGAAAGAGCTTTGTTGTGGTGGGTTGAAGGGTGGCCAACAGTAATGTTTCAATGAGCATATGTGCAAGAGGTGAACATGTTTCTTGAAAGAAGGCTAGGCAGAACAGTAGGAACTCTCCACGCTTTTAACATTAATATTTCAGCAATTTTATTGTATTGTAAAATGTAATATGAATTTTAAGGAACTGTGGTATGACTCTTAACAGTGACTATAAAAAGAAAAGAATATCCATGGTAAACGGGGGAGGAAAAGAAAGGGGAACAGATTATAAAGAAAGATTACGTTGATGCTTTAGGTTATGTTGGTAAGTGCATGTCCTTGGCTATGAGGGCTGGGAATGATGTCAGATAGTTGGAAGGGATGAATGATAATTACTATAATTTAATTTGAGGAGTTTTGGGATGTTACAAATTACTAACTACTTTCCGTCCAATGTGGGATCTGGTTGAAGGGCTGGACTGAATGGTTCACTTAACCTTGTAAAGTACTTGCATATAGTGGCTTTTATCTCCATTGAACTGGGTGTTAACAGTAGATCATGAGGTTTTCATGTTGCACGCAATGGTATTTTATTGGAATGAACAAAGTGAAGAATTACTGTTGGAGATTGACATGAGGGAGGGAGGGAGAGAGAGAAAGAGATTCAAGGGGAGGCCCCATAGACCTTGACTAACCACCTAGTAATAAGTGCATCAGTAGGTGCATGCCTGGGGCAATCCACTTACGTAGACGGTGGAAGAAGAAGAAAAGGAAGAAGGTTAGGGTTAGGTTGAATTGAAGTTCAATTACGTAATTTTCATGTTCTTCTATACTTGAACCTATGAGTTTATTGTTCTTCTATACTTGAAACTGATAAAAGTGACAAATTTATTATCATGCCGACATGCAACTTCTTAGGATACAGGGTTTCTTCCCTTCTTTTCACTATTCTTTTGGGAACAGAAGTATCATGAAATTTAGTTTCTTCAATATTCTTCCTTTCCTTTCACTTCTCTTCTCTTCACTATTCTTTTGGGTTCAAAAGTTGTCATGGTTTCATAAAAAACTCTAGATAAGAACATCAAATTTAGTTTTGACAGCCAAGGAATCACACTTGCTAAGGTGGAGCATGGCGAGCTTTCCTAAATGACAAACAACCAAAGTATTTGTTTGCTTTGGACTGAAAAGTGATCAGCTAATGTAGTATTGTGTCAACTGACTTGAATGCTGTGATAAAGAGAGACACTTTAGCCATAGCTATCCCTCATACCCAGACCTGTCAATAGCCAATGCTTTACCAATATGGTGATGAGGTTCTGATTAGAGTGGTGGGATTAGCTTACCTGAGCAGTGTTCCCACAAATGAAAAGAGTTTATTAGAATCTTGGAAGTCCTAGTGGGGCTCGTCAAGAGATTTGAGTCTGAGGCCATTGTTAGTAAATGAATAACGCTTGGCCTCGGGAATCCTTTTAGTGCTCTCTCTAATATTGGTTTTAAAGCCCAAACTGTGCCATTGAAGCAAACTTCCGAGCATTCTCACTTTCACACTGTCCATGCTTCCTCCCTTTCCACTTCAATCATCGAAGGAGCTTTCTTTGTAGAAGCAAGAGTAATTGATCCGAGTCCTGACCTACAGCCACCTGATCTACGACCATCTTTAGGGGACCTGGGATCGATCTCCAACTGTAGCTTGGCCTTCGCTGCCCTTATAGACTCAGTTAGGAATCTTTTTAACAAATGTCCCTTACTATGTAAAGGGTTGTTTGTGTCCTCCAATAATATTCACAAATGTCCCTTACGACACAAAGGGAGTCCTCACTAAGATGGATTGCTTTTATGCATAGAGTATGGAATTTTAAGTTTGCTTCATGTGAATGTGAAGTTGACGTGAAAATTGTGTTAAATGGTGGATTGCTTTTATGCTTGGAGTATGAAGTTTTAAGTTTGCCTCATGTGAATGTGAAGTTGATGTGAAAGTTGTATTAAAAGGTTTGCCTAGCTCTATTTCTCAATATTTTAAATGTTGTTACGTGGTATAAGTTGAGTATGTGTGCTTCAATTTTTCAGGGACTTCCCAACTGCATATGGTTTGAAAAATTGTCATACTTTTAGGCTAGTATGCCACTCGAGTCTTGAAATATTAGTACTTGTAGAGAGCTTTCCAATGGCACACGGAGTGTTATAATTTCAAACTTAGAGGAATTTATGTACAAAAGAACGTTAATGTAAGGTTGACATAAATATCAAGCATTCCTTGTGAGCGTGTTTCAGTTACTACTAAATTAGTTTGACAAATATAGTTTTGCATTAGCTCATGTGTTACTGGCATATTGTCAAAAGCTTCTTTTGATAATAATGTCATTCTCACGCAAAAGGGTTTCAGTTTAATACCCTATTCAGTCAAATGATCTTGAAGCTTGAGTTCACATTAGGGTTAGCCCAGAGGCTCCAGACTACAAGTATGCAATGCCATGCTTTTTATAGCTTTTCTGGTTAAATGTATGCTATTTGTAACCCATTGAAAGCTGCTTGTCTAATCTTTTGGCGAGAAATGCTACAATGTCATCTCAGGCCATTTCCTTCTGAAGCATGATAGGTAGATGTCCTGAATGCATCTCATGATACTTACTAGTTTATTTTTTCTCTTGTAACAGGTATTGCTGGCTAGGAGGACATGAAATATCAGTTATTTTAATAGGTGAAGAAATTTGGTGTAGCTGGTCAACTATGAATTTTGCACACTCCCTCGTGAATATCTCAGTTAAAAGATGGAAACGAAATTCATTATCTTATCTAGAGCTAACCGGAGTGCCTATTTTGAAGACTGAGTTTAGTGATACAAGTTACTTGAGATTTTGTGTTACGGATTGAGTTTTAAGTTACCATTCAGGTTTTTTTTTTGGTATTTGAGTGAGATGTAAAATCAGATTGCGGCGTGTAGTCAGAAACGTATCATGCGTCCCTGTTGAGGCGTCGACGCACTAAAAAGATATACGTTTATTTTGGCTGTAATTTCTAGATTCTCTCTGTTTCCTGCTGTAATGGTTTCTGCAAAGTTGTAGGTGTTATCATTCCCTATTGTAATTGATTCCAGAAATTCCTTTTAATGTTAAGTTCCTCGTTGGATTGGCAGTTTTGAATTCCTGAGTGTGGTGTCATAACTTCCATTGACTCACCATTAAAATAAGGGTGTGGTTAATGCTACGAAACCAATAATGCGACAACCCAGTTGTGACATGTCATCTTTATTCTACAAATTAAGCCTATGGTTTCTATATAGATTACGTACAGAAGATTGAGTGACAGGTACTACAGTGTTGCGATCACCATTGGTGATGAAATGAAAACATTGGGTCCAGAATCCAGACAACGGATTCGTCGTGAAATAGATGGAAGATAACGACATGCATCCTCTTTCCAATGGCCTCCAGGAGGGAGACAGAGAGAGAGAGGGAGGGAGGTGGGTGGCTCAACGGTTGGCGAGAACAGAGGAACAAAGCGGTGAGAAAGAGGGGAAATAATGGTTATGATAAACGTTAGTATCGCTCATCAGTAATTTTGTCACACAACATGAACAGTCGTGCCATTAAAAAAACACTTCGTGGCATCTTCAGTCCTCTAAAATAAATGTCTCGCATTTGCAACTATATCCCTTGGCCTATAATTCGGAATATAGGAGCTCCATCCTGTCCCAATTCCCTCACTTCCGTTGACTACTAGGATCAGTATCATCGGCATGTACTTTTAGAAAATGGCAAATGAATATACAACATGCCAAACAACTTCATCGTAATATTAATTGTTTACTACTACTCAAAAAACATACCAACTATATTCAGTAGATTGCCCATCTTCATTCAAGTAGTCAAGAAGGATGTCATCATCCTTGAGGAACAGGAATCTCGTACAAGTCGTAAAAAAATATGTCGACTATATACGTACGTACCACTTGTACTCGAAGGTATTGACCGCTGAAGATTTGCCATTGAAAATAGAATAAGCTCCTTCTTGACAAGTCACTGTACTTGATGACCTTCTCCTTCTGATCAAGGTAAGTACCAGGCTGCAATGACCAAAACAAAGAAAGTGTTGTCCCCATTACAAAACTAAACTTTTGCAAAACAAAAGAGAACTTACAAAGTTGACGAATACATTATATAACGTTCAACCTCAAAGTGTCGGAGCCAATTGCTTCCCCATCTCATTCATCTTCCCAGATGATGTCTTTCATGTGGCATGCGTGAACAATTTATGAAGTATTCCTGTGGCTTTCAACATCATTCAAGATCATTGGTAGTTATGGCCTACGTGGCCAAGAAACCGTTACCTAACCTACCTTAACCGGTCCCCCCTTGGCGTGTATATGGTGTAACTTATTTTCATAGAGAGAGCAATTTAATTTCCACAAAGGGCAACTTTATTTCATATAAGGAGCAACACATGTGGATTCACAGAGCAACTGTCTCCGGTAAGAAAACATAAAGTTCTTGCATAGATCAAACAACAATACTACCACAAAATTATAATAATTACTAGAATGAAATAAAATACAATTACTCCGTTTCGTCATCGGAATAATCGGATACTTCGGGGTCGGATGCATACTGTGGATCCCTCTTAATTCCTCTAATAGACTCTCTTGGGTCGAAGCCATCCCTTTCAGCTTTCCTCACTTTCTTGACTATTAGGCCTTGACGGATTAGTCGCCTGGACATAGCATTAATCTCGACCTACAGCCTTTCGCACATGTCGTTTTGGAGACGGTTTGGCCTTCTTCCGGCCCCCTTGTCGTGTATATGGTGTACAAGGTTTTCATACACCCCACAGGGCAACATATTTTCCTGACGAGGCAATTTACTTTCATAAAAGGAGCCACATATATGGACTGACAGAGCAAGTGTCATGGGTAAGAAAACATAATGGTGATATGACCATGCACTGGCCCCAATAAGAGACTTGTAGTAAGATTCTCTGATACCTATTGAATAGCTACCACCGACCTCATTTCTCAGAAATTGTGGAAGTTACTCTTCTCATACCACATTTCATCTGCATTCAAAGAATTAGTTCGTAAATTTGTTTGTCAACGTCTTTGGTGGCACGCCGAGCTTGGACCGAGGTAGAGGAACAAACGTTACTAACACACGTTACAAACCTTGGAGATTAAGGGATTTCGCAAGCCGAGGGCAACTGTCACGGGCATTTGCCATTTCATGGCTTCCATTTTTATTTTTTCCGTATGTGTATTATAATAAATTCGTATGTGTGATTTGCGTAGATGTTGAACCCATTACCGGCCTGTGTTGTAGCACATTTTAAATTCAATTTTCGGTGATTAGGACTGATAGACCAAGTGTCACGGGTAAGAAAACAAAAAGGTGACATGACATTTCAATGGGCCCCCTTGTCGTGTATATAGTGTAACTTATTTTCATACACGGGGCAACATTTTCCAAATAGGGCAACTTAATATCATAAAAGGAGCCACATATGTGGACTGACAGAGCAAGTGTCACGGCTGAAAAAACATATTAGTGATATGACCATTCACTAGCCCCAGAAAGACACGTGTAGTAAGGGGGAAAGGACCATTCACTGGCCCCCCTTTTTGAATTAAATGTTACAACGAAAATGTTTGACTTTGTAGACCTTCATCCATGGAGAACACTCCAAATCGCAGAGCAACTATCACAGGCCCTAAAGCAGAAAAGGGGGAAAGGACCATTCATGTCATCCAACTAGAAATACCAACAACATCTTTGTCACGCCCCGTTCCGGAATAGCACCTCATCAGCTCCCGATACGACACGCAACAACCACCCAACGACAACCAACTGGCAATTCCAAGAATAACTAAAACAGAAGATCAACAGCCACATTTTATTTACATCTCAAAATAACTGTCATTTATAAACTACAGCGGAAGTCTGACAAGAAATAAACTTTACATAACAAACTATTATCCAAAAAAAAAACTATACTAGGCAAATATCATCTATGGGCCAGGAGACAAAGACTCCCACAGGCCTCAACCACGCACTCCTCGAGCAAGTCACAAAACGCAAAACGCGACCTGTAGTGGACACTGACCTATACCTGCAAAACTGGAACCCAAACGAGTTCCAGGAGTGTATATGAGACATGGATGCTATTCAATGAAAACAATAAATCTAGCATCTCAAATGAACATGCGTTAAGCATATTATCGACACGAAGTCATTAGCTCGACACAAAGTCATTAAATCCGACACGAAGTCATTAACTTGGCATAAAGCCAAAGAATTCGACACGAAGTCAGGAGCACAACACTAAGTCCGGCCATTTGCCGTTGTTGCCCATCAACACGAAGTCACAGTTCTTTCTTAAAGTCATGTAAGAATGGTGTGGACTGTGGAGTGATGAGTTGGCTATGTATACAGAGTATGAGAGAGGGAGAGGGGGGGAGGGTTTTGCACGTGGAATTGTGGATTGATGTGGAATGACATTTTTACCCTTTTCGTTGTGGAGAATTGTGGATTGATGTGGAATGGCATTTTTACCCTTCAGATTCACATGCGTGTTTTTCGTTTAAAAGTTAATAGAAGTTAGAGAGGAAGACAACATAGACTTCAAGGACCAAGTAAATGTTTTTGATAGTTTGAGGACGAAGTAATCAGATGGTGTATAGTTTTGAGGGATGTTTCCAAAAAAAACTCTTTCAAGAAAAAAACATGTTACATAACTTGAAGAAGAACCACATTTCATACAGACCAACACACAAAGGTAAAGGGACAGCCATTCAATGAGTTAAAACATAGGTGACTGCCCTTAACAGTCTAGGGCATACTTTCTTACATAAAGAGCAACAAAAATTTTTACAAGGAGTAATATTAAGTAACTTAAAGAGCAACTATTTTTTTCGCAGGAGAAAACATGTTACATGACTTTAAGAAAGAAGAACCACATTTCATATAGACCAACACACCCTTGTAAAGGGACAGCCAACCAGTGAGTTAAAATTGAATTAACTCCCCTTAACAATTTAGGGCATACATTCTTACATAGAGAGCAACAAAAATTCTTACAAGGAGTAACATTAGGTGACTTAAAGAGCAACTATTTTATTTTCAGGAAAAAATATGTTACATGACTTGAAGAAGAATGAGAAATACAAAGTACAACATCAAGAGTACACCACCAGCCTCCATTCGTTGACCTCTCTCCCTTCCTGTGACCTTCCTCCATCTCCAGCCATGCATTCCTCATCCTCTTCCTCTTGAAACACTCTAAATGAGTACCCTATTGATCATTTTTTGGTTGACAAAAGTGTAACTGCTAGAAATCTAAAGCATCTACCATGAAGTTGTGTCCATGTTTGAAGTGCTGAAACTGAAGTAATGACTGTGTCCTGAATTGTGTCTGTGTCCAAAATTTGTGTCTTAAAATGCAATGAAATGATTTCACCACTGCCTTTCATTTGTTTGTGCAATGAAATGATTTCAACACTCTAAAATTGGTAAAAAAAGCTACATCTAAACTGGTGCAGGAAAGTGCATCAATCAAAGTGCAGCAAACTATAGCAATCATTGCAAATCAAAGCTGAAACTGAAAGTGCATAACACAAAACTTAAACTGAAAGTGCAGATTCAATGACAAATACAGATTCAGCAACTATCAAACTAAAGTAGGTTCAACTAGTTCAGATACAACTGTCAATAGCTACAAAAAAACAAACCACATTCTGGTTCTGCTATTAGTTACAAAATTCTGGATTTGTGTGTGTAAGAATGGTGTGGATTCAACTGTCATTAGCTACAAAAATTGTCCATTGTAGCCAACTCCTCTCCTTAAGCCTTCATCGATCAAAATTCTAGATTTGTGTCTGTAAGAATGGTGTGAATTTAACTGTCATTAGCTACAAAAATCGTCCATTGCAGCCAACTCCTCTCCTTACGCCTTCATCGATCAAAATTCTGGATTTGTGTTTGTAAGAATGGTGTGGACTGTGGAGTTATGAGTAGGCTATGTATACAGAGTATGAGAGAGAGAGAGAGAGGGGGGGGAGGGTTTTGTGCGTGGAATTGTGGATTGATGTCGAATAGCATTTTTGCCCTTTTACTTGTGGGGAATTAGGGCATGTGCTGCTCATGTACGTGTTTTCCGTTTAAAAGTTAACAGAAGTTAGAGAGGAGGACAACATACCCTTGGAGGACTAACTAAACGTTTTTGATAGATTGAGGATGAAGTAAACAAATGGTGTATAGTTTGACGAATGTTTCCAAAAATATTTTATTTTCAGGAAATTTAGGGTTACATAACTTGAAGAAGAATCACATTTCATACAGACCAACACATCCTTGTAAAAGGACAGCCATTCAGTGAGTTTTAATATAGGTCACTGCCCTTAACAGTGTGGAGCATCCATTCTTACATAGAGAGCAACAAAATTTCTTACAAGGAGTAACATTAGGTAACTTAAAGAGCAATTATTATATTTTCAAGAAAAAAACATGTTACATAACTTGAAGAAGAACCACATTTCATACAGACCAACACACCCTTGTAAAGGGACAGCCATTCAGTGAGTTTTAATATAGGTCACTGCCCTTAACAGTGTGGAGCATCCATTCTTACATAGAGAGCAACAAAATTTCTTACAAGGAGTAACATTAGGTAACGTAAAGAGCAACTATTTTATTTTTAGCAAAAAAAAAACATGTTACATGACTTGAATAAGAACCACATGTCAGACAGATCAACACACCATTGTAAAGGGACAACACACATTGTTTCTTTCTGCTGTACAAACTAAAAATTCCACAAAGGGGGAGGGAGGCAGGAAGAGAAAGTAACCTTATGCCAGATTAAGGTGAGAGCCCATAATCACCTCATGGCTACACTTAACAAAAATTCCATCCCACCCTGAGAACTAGATAAGCATATATTAAAAGAGTAACTCACAGTAATCTATATTTTCTTCTTTCTGTCATCCATGGGTGTTTATATTATTAACTTCTCTTTTTGGACAGAGGCGTTGGTTATATTTTAATAGAGATACAATTTCACAAGAAAAAGGCAAAAACTAGGGTTCCTTAGAAGGGGTAGGACACAAAAACCATTTTGGGAGCAAAAAAATTTCATACAAATTTATTTGGTAAATTAAACTAATAGATTTCAAAGAGATGAAAGATAGAAGAACTAACAGTTGCCTCTCCCTCCAGCACAAGAATACAATGGGGAGTAATACATACAAAATATTAGACATCCACCTACTCAATACCCAATTCTAGGGTTTCCTTGACCTCTTCCCCAAAAAGTATAGGCTTTTCTTAACTTTGCATCAATCAACCGAAAAATAAAATCCATATTTGGCCAAGTTGGACGGCATGTCTGCCTCTGAACACAACTTCCAGATTATAGATACTCATAATTTCGGTGGTCAAAAACAATGCCAATGTCCATTGTTTTCCCAAAACCACACCTAGTAGTACTTATCCTTGTCCACATATTTCCTATATTCTTATCAACTGAACAACTATTGTCCTTTAGAATTAATTTGTTTTCAACTTACAAATGTTACAAACTTGGATACATAGGTTTGCAGATAACATAAACAAGCATTGAAACAGTAGTAATGTCATCACAACAACTTGATAGTATCAATCAAAAGTTACACTAGGGAAGAAAAGGAAATAAATCGCATTCAACGAATGCCCATCAATGAATGGCATCAGTTCTACTTGTACCAAAGCTAGTAAAGAGTTTCCATCACACTAATCCTGCGCAAAGGGCAAAGGCCAAAGGAATGTATGAGAATTGGAACAAAGAGTTAAACTTAACAGCCTCAATAGTTACACATACAATTTATAGATCAGAGTTTTCAGAAAAGAAAAAATCTAGTGCTACAGCACGCAAACAAAGGAACTGAACACAATAACAAAGAGGCCACTCTCTCATACAATGAAAAAAAATCAATTCGCTTACAAACACAGACACATGGACGAAATGAGAGAGGAGAAAAGATAGAAAACTGCAAAAAAATTGAAACACCCAAAACATATACGTACCAGATGCGGACGTCCCTTGGTCAAGGAGAAGAGACTGCTTCTTCTTCGATGGAATGGAGAGAGGATTGTAGCTTACAGAGAGATGAAGTGAGAGAGGAAGAAGAGGTGAGGGAGAACGGTTGTTGCAGCAAGAGACCAGAGGCGGAACCCTCCCCTGTTCTTCTCTCCTCTTCAGCAGCGTAATGAGAGAACAGTGGGGCTTAATGAGAGAACAGTGGGGCTGGGATTTCAAATTGGGGAAATTTAGGGTTTCTTTCATCTGGGGCATATTGGTCATTCTAGGTTGCCCTCTCCATGTATGAGGAATTATTTTTCTCCTTCTCATGTCTACATGAATTAAGGAAAAACTGGTCCATGAGGTGGGCAATATTTACCCCTCCTTCCACTGATTGGCAATTCTCCCATGAATCTTCGGACTACGTCATGAAGTGGATCCACTCGACCAGATCAATCTAATAAGAAAATAGGAGTAATAATTTATAGTATATATGTAATTTGGTCCGGATCATAGAATGACCTGTTTATAGCACTTATATTATGATTTTTTATTTTAGAAAAAATAACAAAAACGTTAGTAACTGATACTATTACTTATGAATGATCACTTATTTAGTTTTTCTCGCTTACTAACGATAATAGTATGATTACTTCAAATCATAATGTAATTCTTTTGCTTATTTAAAATTATAGTAGTATGTTTTACGAAAAAAACGTTTAATTCTTGACCTTTTTCTATGAATTTATCAAGGTTAATCGACAATTGACTTGTTGATCCAAAAAAATAAAAAATCTACAATTGACTTTTATTGTTTTTACCCTTTGATTCAGGATTCCCAACTTTTGACATACCTATCGATATCCGAACAAGCTGATTTTTTTAATGGATACATTATTTTACAGGCCCTACAAGATACACGATTCGAATTTTTCAAAAAAACATGTGAAGAAGGGCCCACAAGGGGCTGTCCGGACAACCTCCCTTGTCCGGTTGAACCGGACAAAACTTTCACTCTTAAGATATTTGTAGTACTCCATTATTTAAGTCTAACTTATACACTAAGGAATTAAAAAAAAAAAAGAATTCTATAATACAGTAACTGTGACGTCTGGCTGTGGGTCCAGAATCATCGTCATCCGTCCCTCCAGCCGTCTACCAACCGTCCGATTGCATGGCAAAATGACGGGGAGCCCACCGGTTTATATTCCTGTTAGACGAAAATACCCCTGGCACAAATTCCCAGTAACTTTACGTATATATGTAGGTCTCCTCATTCTCGCAGCCGACTATGTGCTCGCGAAACGACGAACACTACATTTACGTAATCCCTATCCCCCTCTCTCTCCTTACTCTCTCTCTCATAGGTTGAGAACAATAAAAGACGCTCGAAGGTTAGTTTAACACCTTTCGTTTCTATCCAGGGTTTTTCTCATTATACGCGTTGAATACTAGTAATCTTGATCGCTCTCCGTATTCGCGTCCTTGATTGGGGAAAAAAAGAAGAGAAAAAGAAAACGATTGTTTCATCGAGTTTCCAGTCCAGCGAGCCCAATTCCAGTTACCGGCTTTGTATTGGTTGAGATTTTTCGCATGTTTTGTTTTCTTCTTGTTGCTTTCTTGTCGACCAAACTAGGGTTTTCAGGAAAATATGAACGATTGACGTGTAGTTTGTTTGCATAATCGATCATATTGACGTTGAATATTACCAAAAATTCAATCTTTTCGAAGTTCTGGTTTTATCCCCTTTTTTTTTTGGGTATTCTTTATTTGAAGTTTTGGTTTTATGTGTAAATTGAATACCGACCTTGATTGCTCTTCGTATCTGGGTCTTGATTGTTGGGTGATCAAGGACTGGAGAAGAAGAAACGAATTGAATTGTTCGTCAAGATTCTAATCTTTTAGCGAGAAAAAGTCTTTCATTTAAAGTAGTAGCGAATTTCAACAGTTGTTTTGAAATTAGCTTTCCTGTTGATCAAAAAGACATTAGGGTTTTCATGGGGAAAAAATTTCTCTTTTGATTGTGGTTGCTTTTTTCCTTCCCCCTAATGGGTGATGCTTGAACCTAGTGGGTATTTGTGATATCAAGAAGTTTTTTTTTTGGTATGGGTCACTTGTTTTCTACATTCTTTATAGAAGATTGTTTATTTATATTAACCAGCTCATGAATCTACTCTTCCTGTGTACTGAAATTTCCTGAGCTCTTGTTACTTGTTTAATGCAGATTTGATTGATCTGAGAGATGGGGTTCAATTCAGTTTATCGCGTGTTGCAGAATGTCTTTCCGCAGGTACAACTTGTCTACTACTGCTACAACGTTTGATTATGCATGTTTGCGATGGGTACAAGTAGATTTAGTGCTATTTTATGCAGGTGGTTGTTTTAGAGTTTTGAACAAGGCAATACTAGTCATTGACATCATAACTTTCAGTTGAATGTTATAGTATTGGAACAATAATTTTACCAATTGAAGCATACCATGTAGTATAATTAATCCATTCAAGGTAGTATCAGAGCAAACTGAGTTCTTGTGAATAATTAAAAATCCTTTTATCGGTTCCTGGCTTCCTGCCTTTAGTGAAATGAACACGTCTCATGACATGATTTTTCAAATGAAAATGATCCTACAGCCAAATATTGTATCACTGAGTGCTTGGCCTTTTCCTGTTATATTTAACCCCCTTCCCCACCCCACGAAAAATGTGATGAGATATCATTTGCTGCTAATTATTTGTTGCGTCATTGGAGCCATTTTTAATAATGTTGATTTGAGCAGGTTGATACTCGTGTACTGAGGGCTGTTGCTATCGAGAACTCGAAAGATCCTGATACAGCTGTGGAAGTTGTTCTTACGGAGGTTATTCCTTATTTGTCGAAAGGTACCACAATCACGTCCTCTGAGTCTTCCAATAATTGTGGGTTTCGGTACCTATCAGAAAATAAATTTTCATTCTATTGAAATGCTAGTGCAGTTTTGAATATAACTATCCTGATATGTATCACAGTCATGAAACATGTGTAGTGAAAAATACTACATCAGTCATGAATTTGAATACACGGTCCTTTATGAATTCGAATGCACGGTCCTTCAGCTTTCACAATTGACGTGGTTGATGTAATTTGTGTATGCCAGTAGCTGTGGAAGATGGATCCGCTGCAGAGGACACCCTTCAGGCGGATTCAACATATTTGGATTTGGATGAGTCCACTAAGACCTTAAGCGGTTCTGCATATTCTAAGACAAATAATTATCAAGATGAAGTATGTAGAGATGATGGAAATGAGGAATCAGCTTCATCAGGGAAGCATGAACAAAGCTATGTTGTAGGTGGCTCTGATGTGATCTCCCTTGTCCCGCCAATAGCTACGCCATACGCAAATGGTGCAGATGATCATTGCAATCATGTAGACCTGAAAACTCAGGAAACCAATTATTTACAGGAGTCTGGCAATGTTGAATTTGGGTCAAATCAGGGTTCACATGCTTCATCAACCAGTTCAAAACATGGCTATGGTGGTAACAATGGGACAATGAATGGCAATCAGGTGGCTGATTCAGAAGATTTTGATCGGGCTTGTCCTTGTGGTAGTAAGACGGTTATCCCTGGGGAAAGCCATCTAGAACAATCACCTATAGATTTGGAGGTAGAGAATGCTGTGGTTCAGCTGGCTCCATCACCCGTTCAAGAATGCATACCAGATGCTCCAAAAGGCAGCCTTCAATTAGCAGTTGCGGATCTGCTATATAGTGATTCTGAGAAACCAGAATCAAGTGGTGCTTATGATGGTTCGAATAAAGACGTACCTTCTGGTGATATGGTTGACTTTGATGATATGGTTGACTTTGAGGATGAGTCTGCCATGAACAATGTAGTTACACGATCAGGGCAAATTTGTAGAATCGATCTGCTGGAGGATATAATTGAAGATGCAAGAAACAACAAGGTATTATCAGGGTTGAACTTGCTTGTTTGTCTATTTTTCTGTGTGATCTAAAAGTGGGATAGGCAACTAATACTGAAAGTTTACAGATTCTTTTTCGTTTTTAACTTCTTTTTTGTTTTTGGGCGCCTCATGATTTTTTCCTCATTTTATTTCTTTCATTGGTTGGGAGAGTTGGAGGTGCATGACTTTTCTTCGTTGATGTAGTTTCATGGCTCTTCCATACGTGTAGCCAAAACTTAATGAGGGACCGGGTTATGGATGTTCCAACTGTATTGGTAGGAGGAACATCTTGCTGCTGTCAGATCACCAATCCAAATTCCGTGTTTGGAGTGAAAATGGCTGAGTAAATGTAATTAGATTTTGAGTTGACCTTCAGAGTTAATCTGACCCCATGTGCTGCAGGTTGTCCTCTCATTCAAAGAGTGCTCCTTGTTTTAACAATTGATTTTTCTTTCTCTTAGATTAATTTGTTTCACTGCGTATGACCAATTTGGTTGCTCTGTAGGGTTGGTATAACCATGGTAATTAGTATGTATGGTTGAGTCTTGGTCTGGTATAGACCTTCTCCCAGGTTCACTTATTGTTTAAACATACAGGAAGATACATGCTTAAAGTTAAAAAAAAGAGTGTTTTTCTGAAATGGTTTGGATCCTAATTATTAAACAAATCCTAATTGTTTAACATGGTGCAGAAAACCCTGTTCTTAGCGATGGAATCAGTGATCAGCTTGATGAGAGAAGTGGAACTTCAAGAGAAAGCTGCAGAACAAGCCAAGGAAGAAGCTGCTAGGGGGGGCTTTGATATTCTCATCAGGGTTGAGGATCTCAAACAGATGCTACAACATGCAAAAGAAGCAAACAACATGGTTATTCTTTGTTAATCCAATAAGACTTTTGAATTGATCGTTTGGTAATTTAGTTGGTCTTTGGCTAATCAGGACAAAATTGGGCCAATTTCTTTACCCTTGGTTGCAGCATGCTGGTGAAGTTTTTGGAGAGAAGGCTATCCTAGCAACCGAAGCGAGGGAACTTCAATCTCGCCTGCTCAGCTTGGCAGATGAAAGAGATAAATCTCTTGCAATTCTTGATGAGGTACTTGTATGGTTACTTTTATCATATACTCTTTGCCTTCTCAATTCAATCTTGGTCAAATTTGTACTAATCATCATACACCTTAGTAATGTTGCCATATTTGGATTCTGGCATAAATGTTGCTTTATGTATTACCTATTCTGAGTGGTTGGTTGTTCTTGCATATGTACTATTTTCCTTGTTTTTACTGCTTATTTTACCTATTGATTTTCCTGTCACAAAGCTCATTTGATCTGCATCGTTGCCATAGTTAGTCCCCAGTGCTTTGGGTTTAATAATATGATTTCTTTTTCTGATGCTTTGAATCTTCTTATTACCTCTCCAAAGTTTTTGTGCTGCTGTCTGGCAATGGCTACAGTGCTTTTGGATGGGAGAAAATCTTTGCATTGTAAATTTTTCGGTGAAGTCTGAAAATATGACTGGATTTGTGTTATATTCCTGTCGGTAGCTTTATGTATTAAAGGAATTGGACGTACTTAGAAACAGTTTTCCACAATTCATTCTCATTTTCATTTACATGCTATTGGTTGCATTTATCTCAATGGTCATGCTACATAGATGCTTGTGTCCTTTCTTTATGTTTGCAATGTTAAATTCAATGCGAGGCATTACACGACTTTAACGCAGTTGTTAACAAGTCTCCTGATGAGGTGCAAAATGGTAGCCATATCTGTTCTGAGATTTAAGAAGTCCGTGGTCAACTCACCCATGGTTTGGATGTGTGTTTTTACTCTGGTTAAGAAATTGTTGGATTGGATTGTTTAATTTTCCTATATATTTCTTGCAGATGCGTCAAAATATTGAGGAACGATTGGAAACAGCAGAAACAGAGAGGAAAGTAGCAGAGGAAGAGAAGATGGAAAAGGAAGCGTCTGCAAGAAATGCACTTGCTGAGCAACAACTGATCATGGAGAAGGTGGTGGAAGAATCAAAGATATTGAAGCAAGAAGCAGAGGAAAATTCCAAGGTAGGAACTCTTTCTTCAAGTTAATTTTCAATATTCTACTTATGGTGAAGAAGAATCCCAACCCTAGTTTTGATCGTATCATCTTTGTTATTGCAGTTACAGGAGTTCCTAATGGACCGTGGTCGATTTGTGGATGTGTTGCAGTAAGTTTCTTGTTAGCTATATTTCTTTTTAGGTTGCGGTAGCTTGTACACTAGGTTTGGCTCCAAACTTTTGGTGCCCTATGAATGCATTTAATTTTTTTTGACCCCTTTAGTGATTATATGTTTCGAGTACGACTTTGGAATGTGCCATGCTTTCCAGCCATAATAATATCAAATCCTTGACGTCAAGCAGTATTCTTTGCGTAACTGTCCAATTACAAATGTAGTTGGATCAAGTGCATTTTTATGTTAACACTTGGAGTTAGCGGCCCCACATGCACATTTCCTTCATCCGTCCATCCATCTGGTTGTGTATTCCTGAGTTGCACCGTTAAGCATGTCACATGGCCTGTTTGTGAAAACTGAAATTGTAGTTCTTGAAGTTTGTAGCATATAATTTTTGGTGCTGAACTAGGTTCTAAAAAGATGTTAGCCGTGATTTTTTGCCATCCAATTTAGTTATTGACTTATTGTAACATTACAGACCATCATCACTCAATTTTTGGAGACACAAGCTTGTATACTTGAAATGACGGCTTTTCCTTATTTAGTTTTTTTTGGTAAATGGGATCCTCCATTTTTCAGGCCTTAAATCATTTTAGGCTATACTCTGGCAAATTTAGTCAGTATTTTTGCTTTATATGCTTTTGTTTTCTTGGTAGACTCAGGTTATAACTCTGGATTCCTAATTCTGCAGAGGAGAGATATCTGTTATTTGTCAGGACGTGAAGCTGCTGAAAGAGAAGTTTGACGAGCGTGTTCCACTTAGCAAATCTCTTTCCTCTAGCCAGACAACCTGCATTTTAGCTTCTTCAAGCTCATCTCTTAAGAGCATGTCTCCTGATCTTGTTCCTGAACTAGCCGAATCATCTGAGACTGCCAAGAAGACAAGCCCAAGTCCCTCGGTTGATTACCATCTCTCCTCTGGAGGGGAGGAGAGCGACAGAGAGGATCGCAAGGCATTAACTGATGATGGATGGGAATTCTTTGACAACCGTGAATTTGACACGTGAATTTGCTACATTGTGGATGCTGCAGGGAAACAGAACTATTAAGAGTAATATAGTTAGTAATGAGTCTGCTTCCTAGTTTTTCCTTTTGGCGCCGCAAAATACATTTCTTATAGTAGCTGCCCTTGGGGCATCTTTTTTCAATATCCCACAGTCAATAATTACAAAGGGATGATCCCTAGAACTGCCTTGATTGCATATAACAAGAATTTCTAGGCTCTTATATGTACAGCATAAATTCAAGTGGGAATATTTTGTTTGCATTTTTAGTTTTTGATGCTCAACCTTTTTGTTCTTTCATGTTAAAGAGACTAGCTTGATCAGACAAGGGTGGGAATAAGCAGACAGGAGAAGATTTTGTTTGATGGGAGATTTGACGATTTCAACCCATAATTAGTTCCTGTAACTATACACCTGTATATCAAGAAGTAAATTCTACTAGAATAATGTACGTTCATCATCAAAGATTAATTGATATGAAACGAGACAGCAGATTTTTCCCCGGTCGGTTGGGTGGGACTATGAAAAAGAGAAACAGGAGAAGACGTCCGTATTATGCCTCTACAGAGGTTGCCTTTTTTTGGGTTAAAGGCTCTACAGAACTTTAAGAAACTGATCTGAAGAGGGGCTGTGTGCACCCATTATACAAGTATATCTAATAAGCCTACTCTCTCTCTCTCTCTCTCTCTCTCTCTCTCTCTCAGTCGTGCCAGGATAGAAGCATAACAGTACATCTCCAGATGATGTAAACCCGAGCCCTTTGCTCTTGGATCTGCTTTGAACACCGTTGCCATGACCATGACCGGAGCTTGGAACGCCTCAAAGGCAATGAGTTTGCTGCCATTTTCATACAAAGAGATGGAGTGTGCTGTACTGTGAATATTGGTGTGTGAGTTTTAAGATTGTGGAATGAAGGACTTCTTCTTGGACTTAAAAGCCCTTTATATTGGTGGAAGAGTTGGAGATGTGAAGAGAGGAATGCGTGGCCGCTGAAAATGTTGGGCCCATTTAGTTTGGTCTTACCATTCTTGAGTTACATGACAAATCTGACCCTACTTGCTTGTCTCCCTTCCCTACCCCTCCCTGATAAGGACTTGGCATCAACTTTTACTTGTAGAGGGTCGTTTCGGTCTCCCATGGATTCCCTCGATCTCTATCGTAACGAGAAATTCTAAGATATATCCGCAACTACTTCATCAGTCATGCACCAGTATCCAGTAAATATACCAACGAGACCAGATAGTTTGCATAATGGTTGAGCAGTTGCGGCAAGGGGAACAAAAGCGAAGCGTTGCCGAAGAGAGGTGAATATGAGAACTCTGAACTTGCGGTTGATATCAGTAATATCGCGAGACTTGACAACCTCTCTCTAATATTTACTTAATCATGGAAGTAGAGATCAGCCAATCCCAATAGATTGGGACACAAGGCTCGATTTGGCATGGCGATCAAGGAAACAAGAACAACTGTACTTGTATATTGGTCTGCCAACAAACAGAGTTCTTATAAATTTGTATATGAATGTCTCCTAAACAAGGTGCCCAATCTTTCTTTTTTTTTTTCCATCTAATCATAGGTGAACAACTCAAAGGAGGAGGAACATTAGGAGGAAGTTTCTGCGTACTATTTTATATGAATATCCTACAGGAAGACATACAAGATAATAATGTATATTGAGGGGTTAGTTGTCAAGTTGATTAGTATTTTATAGCACCTTGAAAAGACGGGGAAAAACATTAGGTTATTCATGCAAGATGTCATGGCGCAATCAAGGTACAACCTCTCTTTTTTTATTACTCAGCTCCAGGAGACCGGGTCAGCTTACGTGCAACTTTACTAATTTCGGGGAATTAATTCCACCGTCAACTTGCGGGGATCCCAGCTAAAGGTAAAGCAAAGCTCTGGATAGACTGGCTCCAAAGGAGTTGATAGCACTTGAGAGGTTTCGAACCTAAAACATTCGAAAGGAGCATGCCCTGATTTTAGCGACGAGACAAATTAGAAAAAGTATAAAAATGCGGACGAAGTTGACAAAAGTTCATCCAAGATGACAAAATCAAATACCTTCTACTCCTATTTGGTATTTTTCGTCTTTGATGAGATTTTTTTTTTTTTTGCTTTCTGCTATAATGTTCTGTTTTTTGTTTTTTGGACTTTTCTCACCGGTACGAATTATTAACCTAAAAAAATATGACATGAGTCAAATTAAAATCCAGGAAAACGAAAAAAATACCAAAAATTTAGTGAGAATGAGGATAGTTACTATACGTATATTCATCTTCTGTAATACAGTAAAACATTGACGAAGGGGGCCCCCCCACATCCAATAGGCAAGTAGGCTTGGGCCCCCAATGTGACCCCTCTGGTATACACATTGGGCCACCCTCCTTGATGTCGGGGCCGGGCCCATATCACGTGCCCAATGCATGTCCACTTGTTGCAGGAAAGATTGGTTTTAACGTCCTATCCCTCAGCTTTATCTCAATTGAGGGGGAAAAAATATGGAATCGATTGAAGGATAAGGCCTTTGAGGTGTAATAATGTGACAACTATATCTCTTCTCTTTCTAATAAGAGCCGATTTTGGATGGACAAGATTAGTTCTGGCCCCCGCGGGAATGGACCCGAGCCGTACAGGTGTCCCGATGATTGATGGATGAGAGAAAATCATGCATATGCAATGGGCGGAGAGAGAGAGGGAGACAAGATGGATGTTTTCAAATTGAATTAGTGGTACAAACTACAAAGACAAGTTTTTTTGTTTTGTTTTTTGTTTGGAAGAGAAAGACAAGTTCAAATCACCAACTCTATCTTGATATGTGCCAATACAAACAAACATGTACATCTATAGCACATTACACTTTTATGTAAACATTAGCCTCTCAAGGTTTTCAGAAACATTTTTCTTTCTGTTTTCTTTCTTATACTTTTGTTCAGACCAAAAGAAAATTGTTTGGTGCACACTCGTTACAAAAAAGATACTCCTTTGCCAAAACAAGCAGGCGGCAGCAGGCCGGAGGCGCTAGAGGATGGATCGAGGAGAGAACGGAACTTGTCTTTTTTTTTGAAACGGCAAAAATAAGTTTCATTATCTCATAACGCGAAATACAGAGCTAATAGATTCATGGATACATCGGTCTGACCATCCATGACCCTCATCTCCTAACTACACGGAAGAAACTGATTAAGACCCAACAGGCTGAGTCCAAACCATGGCAAAAACCTAAACGGCCCAGGTTGGAAAGAAACCAACACAAACCAAAAAAGAAAAAAAGGGAAAATGACGGCCAATGACGTATTTTGATAATTAATGTCCTTGGCGGGTATTAAATATCAATATACATCATTGGCCGTCATTTTCCAAAAAAAAATTGGGCTAGGCCCACCTGGAAAAAAACCCCAAACACCGAAACCCTAATCCTCTGAAATCAGACCCTAAATCTAACATCACACTAACCCAACCGCCGTCTCGCAACTAAACCTGCACCCCCAAACACCTCTGGCCACCATAGAACCCCGTCCAAGAGCCCAAAACATCCACAAGCCACCACCATCAGCAGCATATGCATGCTCGCACCCAAACCACCGGACAAACCGGAGCACCAAGGACGAGCAGCTCTACACATGGACTGAAGAAAGGCAGCACAAAAACAATGGCTGCGTGGAACCACTACGCCGTTAAGAACGGAACTTGTTCTGCATAAGGTGAAATCAAACGAGCTTAAATCAAACCAACCATGAGCCGATTTTAAATAGCTTGGATTTTCAATACATTATAAGCTGAACGAGCCGAGTAGTACTTAGATTGTTCAAGCTTGGTTTGAAATCTTAACGAGTTTCAAAAAAATGCTTGAACTTTGTTTGTTTATGTAACAAACATATCTTGAACAAGCTTTTAACGAACGATTATCTTAACGAGTTTCAAACCTCCGACCAATTACCGTAGTCTTGAGGCACTGCCACGTAATGCCCTAGCACTCTTAGCCACCATGTGGCGATGCCGTAAAGTAGGAATCCAAACAGTTGGGGTGTTTTCCCTTTTGGTAATTTGATTTGTTCTAATTAAGTAAATTAATTAGGGGTTGTTTGATAACTTAAATTCAGCACTTAAAACTGAATCAATTAAGTAATAAGTGATTCAGTAAGTTTGATAACCACATTTTATATTGCTTAACAAATTGAATGCTACTTAAAATGTAGGCTAAAAAGTTGAAAAAAATTAAGTAGCTTTGAGCTACTTAATTCTGGCTGAATTTTTGTGTATTTACATTCAACCACCATACCACCACCACCACCACTTCATCACCACCACCTCCACCACTCCATCACCACCACTACTCTACCACCACTCCACCACCACCACTACCACTCCAGCGCCCACCACCACCACCACTATCACGCAGCTGCTTCCATTGCACAACCACCACCAGCACTACTACCACCACTCCTCCACCATTACCACCACCACCACTATGCCACCATTGCACAACCACCACTCCACCGCCACCACTTACTGCCACCATTACACCACCATCACTCCACCGCCACTCCACCATTACACCGCCACCACTCCAACACCACCACCATTCCCACTCCATCCCCACCTCCACCACCACCACCACCATCCCCCTCGCTCCATCACCATCAACCCACCACCACCGGCCACAATCACCACTCCACCATTATCATAAGTACATTGTGATCATTAGTAATTTAAGAGAGAATTGAAATTAAAATTAATTCATCATTTTTTTAATTCAGTACTTAATATATTTATCAAACAGCTTTTCAACTTAAAAAATTCAGCATTCAGCTTTCAGTACTTAATTTTTCAGCTTTCAGTTTCAATTTTCAATTTTATCAAACAACCCCCAATCATCTGATGGTTAGTGATTGGTCTTAATATATTGAAATGTTATGGGCTAACGTAGGAGAATAGTCGACCCCACGTGCCATATGTCGTGTGTGTGCGTGCATGTGTGAATCAAAACTCAACTCGTACTAGGTGACTTTTGGGTCAAGGATTAATGAGAAATTTTTCAGTGCTGGGGGGTACCATGTGGTGCCCGCTTGGCACATCCTAACCGTCTGATACGATTTTGGACGGTTGTAACAAATTTTTAAGGTAACAAAATTTTTTGTTTCCCGATCGCTATTTTTTGAGATTTGTCATGTCATGCAATCCACTGTGGCAATGCAAACATAAAATGTAAAGTATTATATGGGTATGACTCAAATACCACAAAAGAGTTTTACATACAACCTAGAAGCACAAATTTATTTCTAGGTGGAGAGGCCACCCTTGTATTTTAAATCATAACAAACGTCATACCAAACTAGCAATATCAGATTCTCAGATAGTCAACTTCATTAACCTAACATTTTTTCGTTTATTTGAGTTAATAACATCTGCATTTGAACTATTGAACGTCTACCAACTTGCTAGCTCGGAAAAGTCTTTTTCTGCTATTAATTTTAAAGTTGGATGCAGGTAGCATATTTGTATTAATGATAGAAGTTATTTATTGAGTAATTCTCTCTGAAAACATGCGCAGTAATGGTCACATGGCTCAGTTAAATTTCGAACCTAGGAGAGAGAGAGAGAGAGAGAGAGAGAGAGAGAGAGTTTTAATTAATTTCACACTTTTTAGATTCATCTCGTTAAGAAGATTGATTAATTTCATATAAAAAAAATTAAACGAATATGACCAAATTTTAAAGAAAAATGACTTGAGGAGAATTTATGACTTTTTGCCCAAAGGGTTAAACATGTATAAGTTGTTGTAGGTTGACTTTAATACCATTAATTAAAGAATTTTACATACAACCTGAAAGCTTACATAAATTAAGTGGAGAGCCAACCATCCCATTAATAGTCATATACTAATAAGAATAAAAATTGGAATTGGCGTAAAATTGCTTATAAATGTTGCGTGGATCTATATTGAGAAACCACTCATCAAAAGCCATAGTAGTTAATTACTACTAATATTCAGAGAGAGAAAGAGAGAGAGAGAGAGAGAGAGAGATTGGAATTGAGAGGAAATGGTGCAACTTCCAAAGTATGTGGCGATCAAATCACTCTCGAACAACAAGTACTTGCGGCCGGTTAGTGGGTCGAAGAGGTTGCTGAAATTCGATGGAGCGGACGTTAATAGCAGGGGCGTGAAGCACAAAGTTGTTTATTCAAAGTCTCAACCCGGAAAGGTCCACATAAGATGCGTCGAAACCGGCACATATTGGGGTTGGCCTGAGTATGGAGCCGCAGGTAACCACAACCACAATGTCTGCCCTCACCGCACCGTACGTTTAATCGCCAGCTCCATTGACCGCATGCCTACGTTTCAGGCCCCACAAAAATACAGAAAAATACCCATAAGTTTCAAAATAATTTTTTGGGGAGTTCTGTAAAAAAAAATCAGCTCAATTAAATAACTGTCGGTATACTCCATGTTTTCTGAATTCGCTGACTGCTCAGTTTTGTGAATTCGCAGGAATCATTGCTGCACAGATTAAGAAACCAGACTCTCGCCTATCAGGTGATACTTGTACGTTGTTCAAGCACACCCAGCACACCAGGGGCGGTGTTAGTGTCTTCCACTCGGAAATTTCAACGTATGCGATGTGGGTTTCCATCGAAACAGACAGTAAGGGTTTTTGAAAACTGAATCCGAAGGTAGAAAAAACCCAACCAACTTCATCATAGAAGATTGGAAAAAGGCGTCACGCCCGAAACCCGAAGGTGGCACCGGCACGTCAACTGGGAACACGGGTACCGGACGAGGTGGTGCATCCGACGACGACTTGAACGACGATGAAGATGAAGACTTGAATGATGATGACGATGGCGACCTTGACAACGACAATGGCGAAAATAAGAAGAATACCGGAGGTGGTTCATCAACTGGGAACACGAGTAGTACCGGAGGTGGTGCATCAACTGTGAACAACTTTAGCGGAGGTGGTCCAGCAATTGGGAGCACGAATACCAGTGGTGGTTTTTCATTTGCAAACCTGAATATCAATGGTGGTACAGTAACATTTGGGAAGTAAAAGCCGCGATAGAAGAACCAAATGTGCTAAAATGCAATCGTATTTTCCTGCCGGAGTTGGTTTTCATCTCTTGTGAATAATTTTTTCTTTTGTGGAACAATAAAGCTGTAATAGTCTCTGTGATTTGAACTTTTATTGTATCTTTTTTTCTTTTTTGGAAATCAACTCTTATGGTATTCATGGTGCTTACTCAATAAATTAAAGGTACGCCTGGCCAGTAAACTTGCTACCGAATGGTTACCAGAAGATGGTGAAATTATACCCCATTAGTAACTAAACCTACTAGATGTGAACAATTCGTTTTTAGCCCTGCAAATGGTTATCAAATGTTTGACCGTCTGATCAAGTACTGTATAAATTTCCCTGCTGTTGCTTTTACATGGCAATTCGTAATAATGACAATGTTTCCCTTGAAAAAGCGAAACAACGCCCTTGGCCGTTTGATTGAAATTCGCAGGTGTGTCAGGACCACGGTTGGTCCGAATGTGGATGAACTAACTTCTGAACAGATGAGTTGGGCGCGGTAGATAAAATCCACCAACAGTTCCTTTTTGCCTCAACGAAGAGGACTTCACAATTTGCTCGCGGTTTGCCAGGGTTTTGAAGCTTGGATCTGGTCCGGTGGGTGGGCGTGTGGCAGCCGCTCTTGCTGGTTCTGGAGGTGGCGATGGCTTCTCGGTGGCTGTGGCAGCAGTATGTCTGTGCGCAGCGGATCAAGTCTTAGGTCGGCTGAGGGTAGGGATCTGACTAGGGTTTTTGGTTTTTAGGTTCTAGGCTTGGCCCATTGGTTGTACGGGCTTGTCCCTTTTGGGTGTTTGGGTTACGACCCATTGGTGCTTTGGACTTGGCCCATTTGGTGTGTCCTTTGTCGGCTTCTCGCCAATCTCGGATTTTTGTCTCGGATAGGATTGTTCTTAGCTTTGTTTAGGAACAAATTCTTGTTCTTTTAATCTTTGTAACAATTTCAAAGATAATAAAATTTCTTTTGCCGTTCAAAAAAAAAATAGTTAGCATAGCATGAAACTTTTTGGTGTACTGCTTTTGACAGGTTTTGAGTTGAAGTGGTAGCATGGCAGAAAAGCCAAGGCCGAGACAAATGTCAACAGTTGCTGTCAAAAATGCAGCAGAGCAGAAAGAAGTCCTGTCCGGGACATCGAGGCCAAAGTTCTGGCTGTGAGTCTTCTAACTAGTCTAGAGAAGAATTGTTTCCAAGCCATCTTTGGCCGTTTTGCTTCTGTACGAAAAATCAACCAAGGGTTAGATCCCTTCTTATACCTAGCTAGAGGTGTTTGTAAGATCCGGATTTGGATTGGCTTTTTCCTTTTTGTTTTGAAAACAGGAACAAGTGTTTTTAAACAAGAGTTTTGAAAACTTGTCCACTTGCTTGGATTTGAAGAGGAGTGTTTGCTCATTCTGCACAGACGTTCATTGATTGGTACAAATGTTCCTGAATTGCCCCTTGTATACAACTATACATGCCTCGGGAGGACAACCCCTTAATTTGTTTGATCGGCTTCCATGTCTCAGACGGGCTCTGGTGGACACCTTGGCAAGTTTTGGCACCTCACATACTGTTTTGTGTTTTTTGATTGGACCGAATCTTGAGAAGAGATTGCCTACGTATCCCACTGGGAGAATCAGACCGTTAACGTAGTTCCAGAATTGTGTTTTTGGTTTGGGGTTCGCTCAGTGTGTTATGCTCTCTCATTTTGTGCTCTAAGTTTTGCCTAAGTCTCCCTTGCAAGGTTTTTTACCTAGCGAGCTTTGCTATAACGTTTGCTTGACTCCGCCCACCCTTGTGTTTTCATCTCAACGAGCATTTCACAGGTGTAATACTTGCAGTATTGTCGGGGTCTTCCTTAACTGTTTAGTCTGTTTTGATGCTGCTTTAATGTTCTGCTGACTTTTTGTGGAGGCGGCTATGCCTTTGAATTTTGCCCCTTGTGTATGGGCGTTTGAATGTTCTTTTTGAGTCGTCTTCTTTGTTTTGTACTTGCAGTGGTTTTGCAGCTTCTTCGGATGGGGTGTCCGCTGCTTCTTGCTTTTGTGTGCTTTTCTTCTTTCTTTGGGGGAGATTTTCTTCATGGATGATTATGGGCTTTTCAGAACGGGTTTGTACTTGTATGATGATTATGGGCTTTTCAAACTGCGTAGGACGAGAAACACTTCAGTGCCGAGCGGGTATTGCCCACGTGGCACCTGCTCGGCGAATCCGAGCCGTCCGATACATTTTTCGACTGTTAGGATTAAGACACTCTCTCTCCTCTCCCCCAAACACTTTCTCTCTCCTTTTCTCTCTCCAAATCTGAGCCGTTAAAAAACAAAATCGATGGCTCGGATGGCCGAGCGGCACCACGTGGTACCCGCTCGGCACTGAAAAATTTTCCGCGTAGGACGATCTGGTGTGAGTGAATATCGATAAGTGGGGCACTTTTTCCTCCTCTCTCTCTCTCTCTCGCCGTCGCACCTCTTTGTTTCTTCCTTCCCCTCTCTCCCCTTAGGGTTTCTACCTTAAAATGGGGGGAGGGAGGATCTCCCCTATGGAGTTTTTCTCTCAGTCGGCCTCCGATCGGAATCTCTTTTCCCCTCCTTTCATCACTCTCCACCCTCATCCTCTCCCCACGCCTCCCGACACCTTGGCCTTTCCGGTTCCTCTACCGTCGGACCTCCTCCATATTCGTCGTTCGCCGGTGACTCATCTAATGGTGGGTTCAGATGTGCGGAGCTTTTTGTGCATGTTTGGGTCACCGGAGTTTGAGATCTAGGTTGGTGGATAATGATGGCGGGGTTTTTTATTTTCTTGTTGATTTGCGATCTTTTGCTTATTCTTCTTCCTTTTGTGGAGGTTTTCTCTCCGATTTCTTGCCGAGAGCTTTTCTCTTGATTGGATTTCTCCCAGTTGGGTTGTTTCTTGTTTCCGCAAGAAAATATTTAGTTGGTTTGAGATATAATTTGTGGGATGAATCCCCGTTGTCTTGGTTACTTGGTCCTTTGTCTAAGGACGAATTTTCATCTTGATGTAATCTTTTGTTAGAGTTATAATATCATCTGTTATCGTTTGGCAAAAAAAAAAAAAAACTGCATAGGACAATCCAATCGGATGATCTTTGTGGGACCCGCATGGAAGATATAAGAGCAAAATCTGTCCATGTGATCTTTGTGCATAGCAGAACTGAAAAACAATAATGTTACTACCAAACTATCAAAATTCTCATTTCGTGCTCAAATAATGCTAGAACCACAAACACATTTGCACACTACACTGCAAATGTGTATTTGGGAGCCCACGTCCATTGAGAATGCTTGTGCAAATGTGTTTGTGATACTCCACTAGCATAATTGTTCCATGCTCTTCCCTGCAAGGATAGCCGCTTTCTGTTCATTGTTCCAAGTAGTAGTACAATCACAATAGATCTGAGACAAAAAAAAAACCCACCTCACTGTATTATCCACTAATATACTGCGCAGGGAAACAATTAAGAACTTCTCAATTATGAATTTCATTCAGTTTCAATAACTCCGAACCAACGGCTCATGCTGAATACTCCTTGAAATGTACAAATAAAATAAGACAGACAAATTCTTACAAGATATAAGACACCTCTTAAAAAAAGACGGTGGTTAGAAAAGAACTCCTAGCAAATTCCCCAAAAATGATATTAACATCCTATAGAGGGCTTCAAAACATAAATTAGACTTATTCTCTCAAACTTCCAAAAAAACAAAGAAGATATAATCCATACATAAGTCGACAGCCTAGCTATAGGTTACAGCTCTCTCCATTCACCAATGGCCTGTCTTCACCATGCGCATTAGCAGAAGAGAGGATAGAAGAACATATATACAACCACGTACCAAACATTTCTTTGTTTACTGCTGCATAACTTTCTGAAGATTGAGCCTCCGAATTCTAGAAACAGCAGGACCAGAATATTATCTCAAACATTTCAACAAGCCGCAGTACCGAGATCAAAAACGGGTTATACCTAACAATTGCAACAAGAATGTAGTCAGTAGCAAGGTAAATATGCATTGAAACGATGCAAAAACAGGAGAAGGAAAGTGTATAGTACCAGCATTGTTAGCCCCATAGTGACGGTTTATCTTGGTTGCCAAAAGCTAGGAGCTGAAGGGATGCAATAAGCGATTTTAGTTCCCTCAAAATTGAGCTAGACACGATATAAAGGATCAAATAGCACACAAGAGCAGAATTTCCTATTCGCCTAAAGAAGTGGGAAGCGAACACAAACCTCTGGTTGCCACTGGGATTGGACCTCTAGATGGTGGTCTATGAGCCGTGAATTCTCTATGGTTCACAGTCTGGGGAGGAAAACCCCACCTATGGTTTGGTAATGGTGGTTCACACGGTGGGCCACCATACGGCGCAGGAGGATATGGCCCTCTGGCAGGTTCAGGGTAGTGTGTACCTGAGGCAGTGTTGCCATAAATAACATGTAACCAACAAATATCAAAGCGAAAAAGACAACGCGTGACCAGACGTAGAATCTCTGAGTCAAATCAACACACACAACTCACCAGAGAATGAGGGCCCTGGAAACCTCCAGCTCTCCCTGTGCTCATGTGGGGCCACATTCATTCTGTCGTGGTCGGTGCAAAAACTCCCACCATCTGTGCTCTGCGCAAAATGGGCTCTGTTAGGATAGGAAGGGGGAGGGGGTGGGAGCTCCCTTAGTGACGGCACTTGCTGATCAGACTGAACGTAAGAGAACTGATTTGATGGTGCAGGTTGAGGTGGCGGCAGATGATAACCCTTGTTGTAGAAGGTGGCACCATCCGACTGTTGGACACCATTCATAGGTAAAACTGGCTGATGTGGCCCAGGATTACTGCTGAAATCTGGTATCTGTGTTTGCATCTTAACGTCTCTGGATTCAGGAGCCTGATAAAGCACCGCATCAGAGTTTATTGAGTTTACTCCAGGTGCAACAGGCTGCTGGGCCCCAAACTGATGCAAGTTTTCTCTGACGTTCTGCAAATGTAAGCCCAATCAACAGAAAGAACAGTAAAATGAATGCTCCAGAAAACAGAACACAGCTCTCCATTAGTAAAGAAAAACATTGAAAAGAATTAAGGAGCAATGCACTTGTACTCACATAGAGCTTTGAATCAAGACTATCGGATACAGAAGCAGACATTGGAGGCATCGGCGGCAGGACTGGTGGTGGGGGTGGAAGGACTGGCGGTGGGGGTGGGGGTGGGGGTGGAAGGGCTGGCAGTGGGGGTGGGGGTGGAAGGGCTGGCGGCGGGGGTGGAGCTGCAGGTGGTGGTGATGTTGGCAAAGGAGGAAACGATGGCGGCACATTCTCAGGTACTGGTGGGGTGAAGGAAGGTGGAAAATGTTGTTCAAGCTGAGGGTGCATAGACTGTGAAGTATTGATGCAAGCAGTTGAGGTGGAACTCGTAACAGCTTCACAAGTGGGAGCCACATCCTCCATTTCAAGCTCGCCATCAACCTCTTCCAAAATATGTCTATGGTTCCCTATCGCTGCAGGTACTGGAATTCCTTCCCTTTCTTCAGGGGTTTTGGAATCGTGCTCAGGAGTAACAGCCTCGAAACTCCCACCGTCAGAATCGCTTTCTTCCCCTTCATCCTTGAGCATAGGGGGCATATGAAAACCAGGAAGCTGAAAACTTGAATTGCTGAAACAACAAGACAAATTGATGACTTTCGTGTCTTTTCTATTTCCAAGAGAACGATGTAAAGAAGTTAGAGAAAATTTCAGACCTTCCATATTCATCAACAAGCATACCCTCCATTTGCCTAATAGGATCGTCAAAAGCCCTTTCTGTGCGCAAGGGCCGACGAGAATAGGGACCAGAAGAAGATGAAACACTGAGGGACTCAAGGTCTCGAATATGGCGGCGAACAATGGAATCTGGAAGGATCCTTCTTTCCAACCAAAGCTTCAAAACCTATACAGTAAAAGGAAGGAGAAATTGTAAGCCAAAGGCCCAAAACCAAAATGTCACATCTGTTGTTATTACTGCTTTTTTCTTCTGTATTTCGGTTGAAGAAAGGAGGTCACTGTCCCTTGCCTTCAAACACTGCCTACGATTTTCCTGTGCATCACTTCCAGGAGGAGCAGCAGCTAATAATAAGCGTGGCAACACTGCTTGGATTGCTGAAGGATATATACCACCAACGCCACCTGGAAATTCGCATCAAACCTCAGCATCACCAATTCAAATGAAAGACAAAGGATGATCCGTCATCACCAGAAGAATCGTTCAAATATACATAACATCTAGGAACATCACGATCCAGTGGTTTTATAGCATGGCATTGAATACGTTACCTTTCAAACCTCGAGAGCACTGTGTGATAGAGTCCACAAGGAAAAACAAGTCAACCCTTCTGCGCAAACTTAATTCACTTTGCAAATCACGGACAAGAACTTCGACCACCTGAATTTAAATACTCTACGCATCAATGAAAATATATGGTACAAAAGTATAATGTCTGCTGCAACTGCTTACAATTACCATAGGGATCTTAAATAGGACATGAAAGAGAGAATAAATTAAATGCAGTAACCAATTACAGAACACTCCATTATGGTTTCCACTAAAGAAAAGAAAGACAGAGAAAGGGAAAGAGAAACAGAGAAAAGAACATAATGCACTTTATAGCAAAAACTTTTGATGACACCCAGCGAAAACTTATGATAACACCCCACAAACATGATGTTCTTGACCCTGGTATATAACAGATCATGAGATGTAAAAACATATGGTTGTAACAAATAGGAGCAAGCTACTTAATCAAAAGACTACCAAGAAAACCTTAATCAAGTATTCCAAAACTTAACCGTCATTCAGCTTCTTAACACACTTATTTTATTCTCCTTATTACTCTCCCTCCCAAGTCCCAACCAAATACTTCAAATTGTCATCAATTATCTCTTCAATCCACTTATTTTCGGATCATCTCTCTGTTAGTGGTATTTTGTGAATTCAAAATTCCTGAGGCCAGGGTGTTGGCTTTTTGCCTTGAGGGTTCAAAGGCCCGATATTCTCCCATTAAACTGAATTGACTTCGTAAAATTCAATTACAACGTTAGAGAAATTGTTCGCTGAAATAGCGAACCTAAACCATTCCATTCAGTTGGCAGATCAATGTCAAATCCGACAGAACTTTCATTTGGTTGGCAGATCAATGACAAATCTGCCAGAACTGAACGATGAACAACCCAAATAGGTAGACAGTGTCTCCATCCCTCAAGCAGCATTGCGACATGAGAACCACAAAAATATGAACATACCTTAGCAGCAACACCAAACTTTGCACAGTCAATTGCAATGCGAGTGGCTCGGCCAATGCTGTCCTTTGTCCTCGTTAATGTTCCAATGACGGCCTGAAAAGATGCTAGAGCAGTAGCTGCTTCTGCTTTACTGCTCCATTTGCCCGTATTTTTGGATTTTGCAGGGTGCAAATTAACATCGGGACTACAACAGCCATTATTTTCAAGAATGTTATCATTATCAGATGTTGAAGTATTGCAGATCGATGTATTGGGAGGAGACGCGCGTGCAAGAGAGCCTACACCATCTGAAGGAGTTGAAGATGAGACATCCTTATAACCCAAATGGTCATCAGAAACAGAATTAGAATGAGATAAATTTGGCGGACCATCCGCAGCAGCTCCAGCCATAACCATCACTGATGTAGACGTTAGAATACCATTAGACTCCCTCTGTGTTGGTTTAATTTCTTTCACAACCTCACACCTAAAATGAAGAAGCATCAAGCCAAAAAGTTTCAAAAGACAGTGGCAGACAAGAAATAGAGTAAATTAATATCTGAAGGCTGAAATTAATTGAAAATTGTAACATCTAATTGACACTAAGAAAACCATATGGTAAATTATCAGCACATGCTTACATGCCATCAACTTGGTCGTCTGCATGAAGGGAAAGTTTCCACAACTTGTCACTCCCAGAATAACTACCCTCTGTGCTGCAAATAAGCAAATTAGTACCATTTTGTGGTGAACATTTACGATCAACAGCTGTTAAGACAGGATCTGAACACATTCCAGAATGATCTGATGGATCAAGTTCACTCAGAGGTTTTTCAGCTTTATCGTTGCTAAACTCAGACCCGGGATTCTCATTTCTGCATTCATCCTTCAGAGGCAACATCTGAGCCAGTGAACCTTGATTGCATCCGAGACAGGTCTGTTCTTCAACAGAATCAGGTGATAAAGGCTTTGGAATTTGGGCCACAACCATCGCCTCACAAGTTTGACTACCTGAACATGAAAATTTGATACCTCTGGAATCAAAATGGTCCCCAGCATCCACATGTATATCTTTGCATAATTCATGCTCGGGGCTACTGGAACTTCTGACTGGTCCGTGACAGATCAAAACTTCTATAGAAGATTTCACAATTTCCTTTGGTTCAGCAGGGTCACAAATGTCCGAAATCCCACAGGTGCCAAGTGAAGCATTGTTGCTAAGAATGCTTACATTCTCTACCCCAAATCCATTACTCAGTCCGCTCTCCATCGATGTGTGAAGGGAGTCCGTTGGGGACGATAAACAACATCCATTAGTCAATATCTTCTTCGACAATGGTTCTTCCATTTGACCATCTTCTGCAGCATTAGCTGACATAGCTTCCAGGGCTCGATGAAGGCGTTTAGATGGAGGTAAAGCAGCTTCTCCATCCACTGAACAACAAAATTGTTGTTTTTTCTTGACATCCGAAAGCTGAGGCAGTTGAGCTGAAGATTGAGGTCCTTTATTTGGCAGCGATGGAATCTCCGTAACTTCGTTCACCAAAAACAAGTTTTTATCAGGACCATGTTGTTGAGATTGTGAAGAAACCTGCCTAGAAAAGCTATTTGACACTTCTATTAATTTATCTTCAGATTGTATGACGGTATCAAGCTCCTCCCCCACAGAAGATGGTCTGCCCATCCGAACCCTAGCTCTTTTTACTAATGGAAGATGCTCGTCGCCATCTTCTTTGGAGAACTTTTCCAAGGACTTTTCATTGGAAGTTCGCGAAACTTGTCCAGCTTTATGCTCTTCAATCTCAGCTCCTGCCTTGTTGTTTAGCCTACCAATACTCTCAGGAGCATCGTTAGTCACTCGTTTTCGATTTGGTTTCCTTTTCTTCTTCAGGACAACAGCCTTTATTTGGAAATCAAGCGCTAGGCTCAACTCAACATCTCTCTCACCACACTCAACAATGGACTCAGGCTGCAGAGGCTTACAACCAGACTCCACAGCACTGCCTTCAGTTAGGCTGAAAGTATCCGATTCAACCGTGACAATTTCAGAACCATTTTCTTCGTTGCCACCATTCGAAAGAAGAGCAGGTGAACCAGTATCATGTCCTTCAGACAAATCGGGTGATTTCCTGATTCTTTTGCTCCTTCTCACCAAACCATTCTGCAAAACGTTAGCAGCTATGTCCTCCGCCAATTTATTGCTATTACTGGAGGGTAACATGGACTTCTTTTGGAATCTACTTGTGTAGACTCTTGATGAACTTCTAGACCTAGAAGCAAATGAATCCCTCTTCTCTGACGAAGAGTTTTGTGGCTGTACATCTCCTCGTCTTTTTTCTGACGAGAATATATTTGCCCGAGGTTTTCTTGTAACTACTGAACTATCATTAGGCTCCTCAGACGATGTATCCCTATCTCCTAAATCTGCCTCTGTCGCATATGCAGCATCTCCAACAGGAAGGCTTGACTCGTTCTTTTCTCCAGTAGAATTAGACTTCTTTACACATGAACTAAGCATTACAGAAGGAGCCTCAATCTGATCATTTAATGCAACATCACCAACTAAGTCCAATGCATTTGTTACAGTAGCTTCATCAACGTAGTTAATATCAACAAGTTGCTCCTGTTTCTTCAACTCTTCATAGCTTTCAATAATCTCATGAACAGCACGGACATAATCAGCACCTTTCCCATGGCGTCTAACAAGAAGAGTGTCTTTCTTCTCTTCGGTAAATTCTTCAACATCGGCAGGGTTGCAGAAGGCTCTGCAATAAAAATGTACTTCAGCACCCAAATCCAGGAAAAAACAGTAAGGAGAAGTTGAACAGTACAGTAAGACCATTCAAGCTCAATGAGAGAAAAGAAAGACAGAACAGGAAAGGAACTATACAAGTAACAAAATCAAACCAATATGGGAAATGAACAATCAAATGAAACACAAACAGGTGGTTTTTCGCAGAAAAGGAACTTGATAACAGCCTCACCAAGCAAAAAGCTGCACGATTCTCGTCTCTTTGGATCTCTCTAAAGCATAGGACAAATTGGGACACCACACTAGGAGGAAATGCCTTCCCTAATGTTGACTCTCCTAGGTACTGCAACAGGCTAATCAGGAGACAAAGGACGAAACAAATAACAGTCCTCGTTGAAGGAAAACCCCATCCGCCAGACCACATCAAGCTTCAATCTGATGATTTGTTGACCTCATAATACACTGTAACCCAAGCGAGTCCGTACACTTGCATTCTTTTCTTCTTCTTTTTTGTCACTCGATAGATGTGTAGCCTACTCCTAAGGGGATGGAGAAGGGTACCAGCAAGCCCAAAGGGCATTAACCACCACACCAAGCACTCATAATCCTGGCGAGGATCGAACCCTCACCTTCCATGTGGAAGAGGTGAGGAAGTGCCGTTGAGCAACAAGCCCGTTGGCCCGTACACTTAAATTCAAGCATACAAATTACACTTATGTATGGAGCACAAACTCTACACAGAAGATCACTATCAGAACCTTAAAGGAGGAGTACAATACTGGAGAGCAAATCCAAAAATTTCCACTTCAAATAATGTTTCCCACCAACATACAGCAAAGCTGGTGGAAAAATTCATCTGTAAGTAGTTTTTCCGAACATCGGATGGCTCACAGATTTCTATTCTTTATAAGATTTCTTACGTTTATTTGTATTCATGTGTGTGGGAGGTATTAACAAGGTTGGGATAGCCAATCTTATCTGATGGGAGCTAAGTTCTAACTAGGTTATCCCTGTGAATCGAGGCCAAGGTTTGAGAGCAGATTGGTCACTGACAGTAGGACGTTCGGTTGAATTTCTGAGAAGTTTAGCCATTCATTTGGCATCTAGTACCATGAGAAACTCAGGCACCATCTCTGGTCTTATGTAGATACGCATCTTTCCCCTAGCCCTCTGGTTTCCTTTGATTTGTTAGTTTTTAAACTAACCATTTGTACCCAAAAGGACAGCGAACAAGATGGATCCACGTGGTAAGTGGTTCGGCAGAAAAGTGGATTAACTGGCAGTTAGTTTGGTGCAATTAAGATGAGCAAAGGCTAAGCGAACTGGAGGTTGGACCTGTCAGTTGATGGAAATGTGGAATTCCCACAAATTTAGCAAGATTGTTGCACACGGGCAGCACAAACCAACGAAAATGGCCACGCCGTAAGGATACAAATGTTGATCAATAGACCAAACCAACACACACAACGCGCAAAGAAAACAAAATGCAAGACAAAGATTTTTATGTGATTCCCCAACTGTGAAATTGGGTACATCTACGGCTCACACCAGTTTCCATTCTGTATCAAACGAAGAGAGTAAAAGTTACATCGACTGCTACGTATAGCAAGTATTTATAATCTAGGGTATACATCACCAAGTACTGTAATACCCTTGTCTAGGTTTCGGAGGCGCTACCCCTCGGCCCCCGTGACCTGACCAAATCAGGCTTCACAAGCCCAACAATAAATTCCCTCAAGTTGATCAAAACGGGAGGTGGGTCTTCATAACATTTGATGGGCCACTCGCCAGATTTCTATGCACCAAATGTTTCGTGGTGGAACAGGCTTCATGCAGTATGAGGAAAGAATGCCAATACAGGAAGAACTGGGCTGATTCCATGCTGCGCGGGTACAAACATTAACTGCCCTAATCAACCAGCAAAAAATAACAGGAAGAAGACGGCAAAAAGGGTCCCCAACCACACAAACAATGCCTCTTATTTAATGACAGGAAAGGGAACATAGAGAGAATGTTTGGGAGATAAAAAGGAGAGAACCCAACAGGAAAGATAGAGAGGAGGTAACAAGAGAGGAGAGAGAAATATAGAGGGAAACCCTGGTACATCTCGTATAGCACGATTCGTTTCAACCAACAAAGCCTACATATAGGCTTCATGACATCCTAAAGATACAAAGAACGAGCCAAATTTAAACTTTCCTAAAGAAGAGGTACTACTACGAATAGACTTAATCACTTAAACCCCTGAAAGTCCGAACGCATTGGAAATAGACAAGGCTTTTTTCAGGCTTCTAAGAATAGTTGACAACTTAATATATCCCTAGCATTATCTCCTTGCGATCCCTACAGGCTACATCAATTTGACTACATTTTTCTCTTTGTTGGGGGGCCTTGGGTTTTCATCTTTTGATTGATAATGATCCATTCTTGTCATGTATAGGTGAAAAAGGGTAGAAGGAAAACAAGAGAGACAAAGCTATCGAACGCTGTCAGAGGACATACATGATTCATGATGATAACAAGGGAACAAAGTGAGATTCAAAAGTACAGGAATATGGAGAGAACAGTCAAAGGTAAAAGAAGGGCAACTAAAGAAAGGAGAGAAGATGAAGAGGACAGTCGAGATCGTAGATAATACCAAATACTACCAATAGGCCATACCAGAAGAAGTTACAAAAATTCTCTTCCTATTTTGATAAAATAAAAAAGTACAGAGTAGAAATTATACAAACAGAAAAGTATATGATAATTTGATTTTAAAGAAACAGGCACAACCATTTTCAAGATATACATGTCATACTACTTGTATTAAATTGGCTAGGGAGCTTCGTCACCACTTTCCTATCCGCATTCGGCAAAGTCAGCAGCCTCGCGTGAAAATAACAACTTTTTTGCCGGACATGTGGCAACAAGTGGGAAAGCTAGCTTCCCATGTCAAAAGCTAAACCGATTTCACCAACACAACACGCACGACAATTTATACCTCCAAGGCTCCAATATACTGCCTGACACACGCGCGCACATTAAATCTGTCCATATGTTGGACTGCAGCAAGGAATATAGCCCGATAAGTACGGAAAAGAATGTAGTTGATTTAAATTCAAAAGGATACAAATATTGTCATCAAAAAATATAATGCACAAGGGTCTTTCACAGAGCTGAGCTGAATCCAAATATTGGAGTAGAAAGAAAGGTTGCTTAACGATGACGACAGTCGACAAGATTATTGAGTAACAGGGGAGCCGAACGGCAAAAAGAAGAGATACGGAAACAGTCATGTACTTGGTTATTATGCATTACTAATGCTCTTGATTTTGAATGAAGGAAGCAGGTAATGAGCACAGAAAATGAATTGGGTCTCTAAATCTGCTCTCTCTGAAGCCTTCAGGCTTTGATACGGGGGCATTCCACTGCATAATGTCTCTTGAGTTCCTTGATTTTTGGAGGTACAGAGGAGTCGCTATTTCAACAGTAAAATTTATGAGAGCAATCACTTTGTACATTTATTGGCAAAGATTAGGCTTGTCTCCGGACCTCCCCCGCCCATACCCCATCAATTGGAGATTACATGGGTACTGTTATTACTGGGTAGAAAGAAAGGAAAAAAAAAACTACAATAGTCGCCAAACATAAAAATTAGACATTACCAATGATATCATCGAGTAATAATGTACTTCTAAAAAAGCAAAAAGAAAAGTTGTGATAGATTAGACTGAATTTTTTTCCGAAAATTATAGTGAATTTAGAGTGCGAGTCGAACTCCAACAACAACGATAAATACCCCTAGCGAGATTGAAATAATAGATACGGTTAACAAATTGGAAGAAATAATTAGCTATGGTAAAAAAATTATCACAGGAGATTAGAGGCTCATAACCACGTCAAATGGCAAAAGGGAATTAACTTTAGCAAAATGCAATGCACCAAATAATATAGCGGGATCAGCATTATTTTTTAAAACAATTGCCAAGGGTCAGCACTTTAGAGTTTATTCTTCACTTGTAGTTGGATTTGTTTTCTTATGTCATTTGTTACCTTCAATATCCTCTATCTATCCTAACATGATAAATTTCAATCACCACCAATTATTTCTCATTTTGCACCTATCACAACTACATTAATCATCTGGTCATTATTGTATCTATTTGAAAGGAAAGTTGAGTTTTGAAGAGAAATGGGTGAGTTTTGGCAGAGACTTGTGGTTGGACTGTAAATAGTGATATGGTTCTAAATGCACTTTCTGAAAAACATACTCCCTTCGTTCCTTATTGTTGGTCCCTTTTGGGAGTTCCAACTTTTTACAGAGACATATAAAGATTGCACCTGTGTTCAAATTTAGTGACATCATTTTCATAATTGCCCCTATATTCTACCTACTTTGCAACACTTAATATTCACTTATGAGGGATACTTTTGGGAAATCATGAAATTTCTACTTCCTTTTCTAGAAAAGAACTAACATTTTGGAACATCCCAAAATCGAATGCTGGACTAACAATTAGAAACAGAGGGAATAATTACTAGTTGGGTTAAAGAGGATTTAAGTAAAGAGCTAACACTCTCCTGCAAAGAGACTAAAGTGCTAACCGATAGTGAGTCAGTGACTGTGAAAACTATTGAGAATGGAGATGCACTGACAGTAACAAAATGAAAAAAAAATTCTACCAAAAAAAAAGGTATGAGCTCAGATAACAAAATCGGCATAAATCATGTTAAAAATCAACAGTGGTGATCAAATCTGCACAGTGGTTGGCATGTACGGCGTACGCATACATTCTCTTGTTATTATACCAAGTGTTTCTCATCCACTGAAGTTAAGCACGTGCACGGATCTATATATGTAACACCAGTGAGGACTATCTTCAAAATACTATAGACCTACTTATTAGCCTACCAACTTAGGAGAGAAGATAAAAAGAACTGAGAGAGAGAGTTGTGACATAGGGAGGTCAAGGTTGACTGGTCCAGAGACGTAGATGTATCAAAGACGAGTAGCCACCAGGCACCACTTGCCCACTACCCCAAAAAAAAACACCCAAAGATGCCAAAGGCCGAAACCAGCACCCCTCTTCACTTCTCCTCCACCCTTACATATAACTATGTAGTCAAGAGCACTCATTAGCGGTAATGATGCAGTCGGTAAGTCCCCATTAGGACAAAAGCAGATAGTTTATTAGCAAAGAAATAACACAAGTAGACCAAGGATCTTTGTTGAATGGCATTCACCAGTGCAATAAAACATTCAGTTATTCAGTGGAAACATCTGACCATGACATATAATCCAAGCAAGAATTTTCATTTAGTTCAATTAGAATGCCACGAAATCAAAAAGAAAAAACGTGCTACAAGAAAACATAGGCAAAGGACACATAAAAAGAGCCACGATGAACATTCATAAGATGGCACACATGGGTTGTATAACCCCTGAGTAATATCATCCTAACCAATGTTATGTCTCCCTGGCCCTAACACCACACCATCCTCCATTGGAAGAAAGAACAAAACTAAACAAAGGAAAATGGGAAAAGAAGGCTCCTACCTGGACAGGAGGTGCTTATGTTGAATATGAAAACCCAAAATAAAATTGGAAAACAGCATGAAACAGCGTGAAGGAATGAAGATTCCGGCTTCTACCTGGACTGGAGGCGATTTTGTTGAATATGAAAACCCAAAATGAAATTGGAAAACAGCATCAAGAGCAAATAAAAACAGATTGGGAAAAAGACTAGAAAGTAGCACATGACTAAACCCTGAACACACAATCGTCTCTATCTTTTCTACCATGCACAACCAGGTTAAATTGCATTTCCTGCCAGTCAGGGGAAAAAATTTCCCTCCAGAATATCAAGAGAACAAGATTTGATCACGAAACCTACTGCTTCCACAATGCATATTTGGAAACGACACAATAACAGAAATAACTATCACTGTTGGATGGGATGGTGGTGCGATGAGGAGATATCCACATAAGGCATAATTCAAGAAAAGTATTAACCACAAGAAGATCTCATCATGTACACAGCAATATCTACAACCTACTTCCGGGTGATCTAGTAAAACAGTTAGACAAGGCTTCAGAAATGGACAGAACTACTCACATTTGCTGGGTTCCAAAGAAGTGCACAAGAACCTTCTTCCAACCAGCAGTGTATCCCCACTTCTCTGGCGCACTTACCTGCCACCAACAACACAAATTAACTTTCTTTTTAACCTCTATCTCAGAAGCTAACAACGCCTATTATAACACTTAGCACTTGTATATATGAAACTGAACCAACAAAACTAAATCTCAAGAGTCAAACTCAGAGCAATCAATCTTTGCCTCAGATCCATCACCAACAACTACGGAAATAAGCCCTAAAATTGTTTAAGAAGTTTAAATACGTCTGTATAAGAGACCATATCACTATAGGCATACCGTTGCGGGCCAAGCTGGGAAACCCTTGACCTTGGCGAGGACGAGATCACCGACTTTCCACTTCTTGCAAGCGGCGGCTGTGGCGGCCGCCGCGGAAGCTCTGCCTCCGCCTTTCCTGCGACTCGGCGCCATTCGAACACGAGAAATCGCAGGAGTCCGAGTCAAATTAGGGTCTTGCGCTCATTAAGCAACGAGAAATCAGAAGTATTGCACCCGAAGAGGTCCCGAAATCAGCAGCTTCGAGCTTTTTAGGGTTTACAGCGGACGATGAAGTTAGTGGATTTCCAGGCATTGAGAGAACATGCACTGCAACTGTTAGGAAACCCTAGGTCACAACCAGACGTGTGTTTGTCTAAACCCTAGGTTGAGAGGGAGGGGGGGGGGGGGGGGGTGTGGATTTTGGGGAGTGAAGGGAGTTGTGTTGTGGGAGAAGCGACCCCTATGTGATGGAAACCAGCAGATACGCCGCATATGCGTTTGCTCTCTTTCCCCGAGGATGGATGCTAAATTGCGCTTGGGTGTTTATGTTAGGGCTACGGGAGATAACGTGCGCCGTTTGCGGATGAATCTAGTCCATAGATAACGCGCATCAGCACGTGACCTACCCAAGTACTAGTTTGTTTGTTTTTTTTTCCTAAGCGCCAAACGATAGGATGTTAAAACCGCTCGCGAGCCGCTCAAGACTCGGCTTGGTAAAAGCTCGTTCAAGCCGAGTCCAGAACACAGAAATGTGGTTACAAGTGGGCTAGATTTACTAGTTATTGGCCCAACTTTTGCCCAGAACACAGAGAGAGGTCAAGCTTCCATGGACCAAAACACGGAGCCCATTACCCGAGTATCAATGGGCCATAATGCGCAATTGAACCTAGTAAGTTGAATTGATTTCGAAGTGGCAACATTCTGGGCCAAAGCGGGTCAAAAATATTCTGGACCAATGTGCAATCGTAACAGCAACTTTTTCGAAGTGGTTTGCTAATTCAATGAGGTACGCGCTTGCAAAACGTACCATTGGAGTTTGACTCGTTTACTAAATAAATAGAAAATTCGAGGCTCAAGCTTGTCACTGCTATAAACGAGCCGAGTCCTGAACAAGTTGAGTCTGATTCATAAACTAAAACAAACCTAGCCTACTTTATTGAGCTGAGCTGAGTTTTGGAGTATTAATCTCGGTTCGTTTACTAAAAAAGACTAAAACTTGAACTCGGCTTGATTGATTACTAAATGAATCGAGCCGAGCCTCGCAAACAGCTTGGTTCGTTTCCAGCTCTACTTCTCTTGTTTAATAGAGAAAAAAGAAAACAGGAAGACAAATAAAAAAGAAAGGACACTGACTGGAGTCATAAAATGCCCACGGAATCCATTTACCTCCATGTGATGAAAGGAAAAAAAATTCAGTGCCGGGTGGATACCACGTGGTAGCCGTTTGGCGTATCCGAGCCGTCCATTGTGTTTTTTGGCGGCTCGGATTTGGAGAAAAAAAAATGAGAGAAAGTGTCGGGATGAGAGGAGAGAGAGTGTTTCAATTCAAGCCGTCCAAAAGTGTATTGGACGGCCCAAATGTGCCGAACAGGTATCACGTGGGATATACCCACCCGACACCGAAAAATTTCTCGTGATTCTGTTGTGTTTGGATGGATTTTTGAGAAATTTTGTAGGGTTATGAGTGGAAAGATAAATGATAGTAATGATTGGAAGTAGATGTAATAATTAAAGAGAGATAAAGAGAAAATGAGAAAAATGATTGAAGATAGAGATGAATAGTGATTGAAAGTAAGAGTAATGAGTGTTTTTGAGTTTGGAGAATTTATTTCACAAAACAATCCAAACAAAGCAGAAGGGAATAATAAAAACCAAAAAGCGCAACAACACTCCAGTCTCCAGCATCATCGGTTGGTGGTCCACCCATCTTGCAAGTTCGCCACGCGTCCAGACAAAACTTTATAGGGTTTATGCTCGTCCGCCACGCGTCCGTCGGATTCTAATGACCAGAGACCACGGTGCACACATAGTTTGGCGCCGGCGAGTCTCACGAGCGCCACGTGCAACTAAGACCCAAATCATTTTCACGACACGCGTCGCTATGGTATTGCGAAGAGGTCATTTGTAATGCGGAGAATCGAACCGGTTCAAAGCCAGTCATCGTGCCCTAACACGCAGCAATTGGTGGAGGAGAAGTGCTAGGGGTATGTATAGCAGCCCAAGTACACCGGTCAAGTACAGATTTGTTTTGCGGATCAAAAAAAAAAAAAGTAAAGATTTGTTTTGCGCCCGTCTCGGATCCCACAAAGATGATTTGAGCCGTTCATTTTGTTCAAAATATGTTGTTTAAGGCTCCTACAAAAAAATCATCTCAATCCGATATCGGTTATTGGGTCTCACAAAGATGATCGGCCGTTCATTGAGATGATTTTTTGTATGGGCCTTAAACAACATATTTTGAACAAAATGAGTGATTCCGGCCGATCATCTTTGTGAGACCCAAGACGGACACAAAACGGATCTGTACTTGACCGTTGTACCCCTAGCATTTCTCTTGGTGGAGCTGCTGCGCTTTGAACCGAACCACCTGTCTTTCATTATGCGACACAAAATTCACTTGCTTTTTTTATATATATATATAAAATAAATAAAAAATCAAAGGTGACCACGTTTTCCATTCACTTGCTTTTTTCTTTTAGAATATTATCCACATTAATTTTTTTTTATGTCTGGATCGAAACAAATTAGTCTAATTCGACCCCGTCGACATGGTAGGTGACATTTTTTAGAAAATTGTATGAACAAAGGCTCTTATTTTCAAATTTTCATTCCTTCCTGTAATATTAGTATATTTTAAGTTTGAGAGATTAGTTAAACGGTTTTTGTTAGCCATCGTTGATAAATACTCTTACAATCTCAAAAGAATTTGTTATACATCTTTTCACATATTTGCTGTACAGATACAATTAAATGTAATTTTTTTTAAAGAAAATGAATATTGATTTTACATGTTATCCATTGAGATTATGCCAAATTTGGACAACTAATCCAAGAACTCTCATGGGCTCTTACAAAATCTGTCTAGGGATCGTGATATTTTTTTAGTCCTCCAATGATCAAATTAGTTGATAGTGCGGTAAGGTTAGCAAAGCGCCGTTCGTTCAAATTAATAGGTGATTGAGATTTATACATATCTATTTATTGGCAAGAAGTATGGGATTTGGCCCATTTAGGCAATCTAAAATGTACACTATGTTTTGTACCATGTCATAATCTCCTACTATCCTTCCCCAACTCTCCCCGTTGGCTCTTTTGCAGGCTGAAAAGGGTACCAAGTCTCATTACAGATGGAAAAAGAACCAAATGGGGAAGGGAGAGGACAAAACGATACAGTTTGTGGGATGCAGGTCGTTGATGATTTAGGTCGTTTTATGGGGCTGTAGACACCCTATTTTGGACTTTCCAGAATAGTCTATTTACGGTCTTTTGATTCCCCAATGATGATTAAGGTCAAGAGCATACCGAGTTGGTTGATGAGTTTGAGCTTTGAGCGTCCCGAACCTCGTCTAAACCCATTTCAAACCCTTGTCGAACCCTCAAGCCAGAACCAAATGGCCTCAGCAAAACCCTGCTGGAGTACGCTGGTGGTGGACTAGCGTGCGCAGGAACCACTGCCACGTGTCAGTCACTACCGCTCTCTGGCGCACGCCATTCAACCAATGGCGCACGCCATTCAGCACCAGTCAAATCACCTTTTCAGCCAGCTGGGCGTCAGCTGGCAGTCCCCCTGATCATTACTTCAGCCAGAACTGTTCCTTTCTCTTCCATCAAGCCAAGTCCCATGCATTAAATGCATGGGAGCTTCCTCCAATATTTGGCCATCCAAACAGCCCCTAAAGGCCAAACTGATCTCAGCCCCTTTTGCCTATATATACTCCCCTCTCTCACTCTTGCAAAGGGTTACCAAGTTAAAAGGGTTGGTTAGCACCATTAAAGAGTTCAAGCCCCTTTGTCCTCTTTTTCATTCTCCTTTGCTTCTTTTCTCTTCCATAGAAAGAGCAAGCAAGGGAACATACTCTCCACAGTCCATAACCTTCACTACATCCACATCCATCATCATCTTCAAGCTCAAAGCTCAAGCTCTCTTTCAAAACTCACAAGCAAAGGTATAATACCTCTTGCTCCTGCTTGCTGTTCTGACCCCTGAGGGGGGCTGGCAGGGTCAAGGCTGGTAATCTATACCAGTCCTTGCTGGCAAGGTTTCAAAAACCGTGCACAATGATCAGTGGCGCACGCCAGTAATGAGTGCCGTACGCCAGTAATGGTAGTATGTGCAAAACCGGCGTGGGGATCATGGATCATTGTTTTCTTGCATTATCTAAGCTTTGATCACCTTGCTGCATGTTAAAACCAGTTTACAGCTTTCTGTATTTAGAGTTACTATTCCATCTATATGTAGTGCTTAGTTTGGCCTTCGGGGTCCATCTGGTCCTATTCCAGAGCCCAGAATGTGCAAAGCCAAAGCATTGGTGTCAAGAGAGAACTGGCGTACGGCTTTTTCTTAGTGGCGTGCGCGGGTTATCTTTGTCCCTGGCTTGGCCCTTGCATGGATCTTCCATCCGGGCCTTTGATCATCCTCCCCTCACCGTTTAAGGGGTTTTCTGCCTATTTGGTGGCTTTTAAGCCTTTATTTTTTTGTAATAGCTTAGTAATCTACATAAACTGCGTGGTTTGTCTCGGGTGTGCACTGGTCCTTTCCAGAGCCTAGAGGGTTGAAGCAGAAGCTGTGAGCTTAAGTCTACCGGCGCACGCCAGTGGGGTGGCGCACGCAGTCATGATCGCATGCGGTGGCTTGGCTGCATGCGCTTGATCTGTGTGCAACATTTCATTGCCAGTGTGTTCTAGTCCGCTTAAAATGTCCACAAAAGCTTGTTCTCAATCTATTATACTGTATAGATCAAACATCAAACATCCATAAACATTTTATCATATATTCTTGTACACAAACTGCAACTGTTACCGCTTTAATCCCCATTAACTGCTCCCCGCCCTAACAGGTTAAAAGAATGATCAAATAAAGAGAGAAATGCAAATGTTTTTATAAAATGCCCGAGTAGAGACCGGTCTCCGGATCGGGCGAGGGGGTGCCATAAAACCCTTCCTCTCGTAACGGCTCCCGAACCTCAAGATCGAAGGTGACGACGGTCCAGTCTACAAAAGCCTTTTTCAAAATCAAACAAACGTGGTCCAAACATTTTCAAAAGGACGGTTTCTTGGGTACTAACCGCAAAACCCGAGTGGCGACTCTCTGATTTGCGAAGCGTTTCGCCGCGCTTTCCAAAAAAGGGCGCACCCGGAATTTTCACATACTAAAAATGCGGGGATTTTTGGGGCGTGTGCCCACAGTGGCGACTCCGCTGGGGACATTACATTAATCAACATTTGGAGATTAATACATGAATGAACAATTTTCAAAAGTCTGTCAAAACAGTACGCTCCGCGCGGAATGGTAACGTAACAGGATTCTACATCCGACCACTCCGCACTGGGGCTTTTATTATTGTTCGCTTATGTAGTTTCCTCCAAGTGTCGATTAATGAAGTGAGCCAAGCTTCAAAAGGCATTTTTTAAAAAAAGCATCGCGTTTCCCTCTCTCGATCATTCTTTCGACGCGCGTTCATTTGCATCGGTGTTCTATCAGCCCCGTTGAGGTGTTTTGGGTAACCGGCACAGTTTACTGGAGCCCGGGGTCCTCGAATGCCCAACAACCTTGGACGATGATGAGACGTATTACCGTTTGACCATTGCTCGCTGCACGCATTGCAATGGGAGGTATAAAACATCTCTAGTCTGAGGAACCCCTCTAAGCCAAAACCGGCCTCGCCATGCGTACAAAGCAATAGAACCTTCCAAACTAAGACAGGACCCACAAGGTAGGATTACTTGCATCTAACCCCATAAACTGTCTATGTGTTATCGCTTTCCATATCGCATGCCCGTGCATACATTCATACCGTTTGCGTAGGAGCATGCTAAGGCGGCTTTTAGGGTTGTCTTTCTTTCAAACCCGTTTTATGCCTGCTAGGGCGTTGCCTGGACCGATGACGAGTCGTGCATTGTGATGGTGCACGTTATCAACTTTCCAATTCCTTGGGCCAACGAGACTTTGGGAAATCGAGACTTTCTAAGTCCTTGCCTAAACTCGATCGAGGTTTCAAACAGAAAACTAGGAACAACGGGAGACATGACATGATGCTCATACCACCCAGGTTAAAAGTGCTAAACACTTACACCATTCAAGGCTCCGGCACAGTGCTGCTTACGCCCTCTTGGTTACAGTATCATGTCGTCAACACCAAGTTGTTCCGTTCCAACATTGAAACTTCGAGAGCGGGATAGTCAAAGACTTAGGCTGTTTCGACATCTCTTAGTGTTAGTCGATTCCATCAAGGTACACCATCGAAAAGAAATCTGAGGACCTGGGCAGCGTCCGGCTGTCATAAAACGGTTTTGTCTGCTAGTTCTAGAGTCTAGGAGGACACCGACGACGCTCTTACGGGCATTTTCCGTTGTTTCATGTTCCTTTCAAAGATAAAACTATTGCAGGGACACTTCCTGAGCCTTCGATTGCTTTACTGTCTAGCTTTGGGCGTGGCACCGTCGAGGAAAGTACCGAAAAGAAGAGCCAAACCTGCTTGGGAGTGTCTGCCGGGGCTATTTCACTAGTACTTCCAAAGCCGTATCACCTTCCTCGATCATCAATCCAAAATGGCGGCACAAACAGAGCTGGCTGAGATAAAGAGGGTTGTGGAAGAAATGAGCCAGAAGCTGGACAAACAAATGATTATCATCCAGGGGCTGGTTGACCTTTTTACCTCTCCCCTGTCAAAATCGGATCTGGTGCTAAACGCTGCTAATGCCGGAGCCAAAGAACCTCCTCAGGCCTGCCACTATCTAGCGGTCGGAATCAAGCCGTGCTCAAGAGACATGTTCAAAAGTCTGGCCGAGTTCTGTTGTTTGGAAAGAATAGAGGAAGTGTGTAGAGTATGTTTCACCCTAACACACACACATATATTTATATTACTCTGGAGTGTTACATGTACATTAGATTGGCAATGTGGGACAAACCCACTTATTCTACTAACACTCCCCCTCAAGCTGGAGAATAGATATCACAGACTCCTAGCTTGTTACATAAAAACTCTAAACGAGGTTTAAACAGTGATTTGGTAAGAATATCTGCTATCTGAGCTCCTGTGGACACAAAGGGCGTAACCAACACACCACTGTCAATCTTCTCTCGAACAATGTGACAATCTACCTCAATATGTTTGGTCCTCTCATGAAACACCGGGTTCGAGGCAATATGTATCGCTGCCTGATTGTCACAATACATAGGAATAGGTAACTGTACCCGAAATCCCAGCTCCTCAAGAAAGGATCTCAGCCAAACAACCTCACATGTAGTATGAGCCATGGCACGGTACTCAGCTTCTGCACTAGACCTTGCAACAACAGTTTGCTTCTTACTCTTCCAGGTAACTAGGTTGCCACCAACAAAAGTACAGTAACCAGTTGTTGAACGTCTATCAGAAGGTGACCCAGCCCAATCTGCATCCGTAAACGCCTCAATACGAAAATGACCATTAGAACGATAAAATAAACCGCGTCCAGGATGAGCCTTAAGATACTTGACAATGCGAATACAAGCCTCCCAATGTGGAAGACGAGGAGCAGACATAAACTGACTCACCAAACTAACAGCAAATGAAATATCAGGACGTGTGTTGGTAAGATAATTCAACTTACCAACCAAGCGACGATACTGGTCTGGATGAGGAAATATCTCCCCCTGATCAATGCAAAGTTTGACATTAGGATCCATTGGAGTCTCCACAGGTTTAGCTCCCAATAAACCTGTCTCTTCAAGAATATCCAACACATATTTCCTCTGAGACAAACTGATCCCATCCTTGGACCTCGCTACCTCAATACCCAAGAAATATCGCAACTTACCCAAGTCTTTAGTGTGGAACTGACTATGTAAAAACTGTTTCAACTCATCAATCCCTTTCTGATCATCTCCAGTAATAATAATGTCGTCTACATAGACAATGAGCAATACTTTCCCTCGAGCCGACATAAGAGAGAATACAGAGTGGTCTGACTGACTTCGACGCATGCCAAATCTCATAACGGCATCACTAAACTTGCTAAACCACGCTCGAGGAGATTGCTTAAGTCCATAGAGTGCTTTGCGAAGACGGCATACCTTATGACGCTCCCCTGAGCAATAAACCCAGGTGGTTGCTCCATGTAGACTTCCTCTTGGAGATCGCCATGGAGAAAGGCATTTTTGACGTCGAGCTGGAACAACGGCCAACCAAGATTGGCGGCAAGAGAAATAAGAATCCGCACAGAACCAAGCTTGGCAACGGGAGAAAATGTTTCTGAATAATCAACACCATAAGTCTGGGTGTAACCTTTGGCAACCAGGCGAGCTTTGTGACGCTCAACAGTGCCATCAGGAAGATACTTGACAGTATAGACCCAACGACATCCGACAGTAGTTTGGCCAATAGGAAGAGTAACCAACTCCCATGTGCCATTATCATGAAGAGCAGACATTTCATCCTCCATAGCTTTCCGCCACTCAGATCGGGATAATGCCTCCTGAACATTGTTAGGGACAAAAACGGAGGAGACAGTAGTAGTGAAAGCACGGAGAGATTGAGAGAGATGATCATATGAGATAACCCGAGAAAGAGGATGTGAAGTGCTAGAACAATTAGAAAAACCATATTTTACCGGAGGGTGGCGAGTCTCACGAGTAGGATATCGACGAGCAGGCGGATCTGGCGACGGGGGAGAAGACGGAGGTGCTGGCGAAGATGGTTCGGCAGGTTGGGAGGGTTCTATAGGTGGAGGCTGGGTTGGTGCTGGTGCGTTGGAACGCCGAACATAGACCTGTAAAGGGTTTGGTGGACCAGTACCAGTTGGAACAGCCATAGGTAACACAGACTCTAAGGTAAGGAGATCATTGGTAGTAACAGGAGCCGAGTAATATGGCAGAGACTCATTGAACGTGACATCCGCACAGACAAAGTGACGACGTAAAGTAGGAGAGTAACATCGATACCCTTTCTGGGTGTGTGAGTATCCCAGAAAAATACACCTAAAAGACCGAGGATCAAGTTTACTCCTATCAGGGTCAAGAGCATGGACATAACAGGTGCACCCAAAAACTCGAGGGGGTAATGAGTGGAGAGGCCGACCGGGAAACAAGACTGTATGGGGAACCTGACCACCTAGGACCGTAGAGGGCATGCGGTTGACTAAGTAACAGGCAGTGAGGACGGCGTCACTCCAATATGACTTAGAAACCTGCATTTGAAATAATAAAGCACGCATAACCTCAGACAAGTGCCGAATCTTGCGCTCAGCAACTCCATTTTGTTGTGGAGTCCGAGAGCACGACGATTGGTGAATAATGCCATGATCATCGAAAAATTGAGAAAGTGTACTATGAAAATATTCACGGGCATTATCTGAACGAAATATCTTAATGCAGGTATCAAACTGATTCTTAACCTCCATGTAAAAGGATTTAAAAACAGATTTCAATTCAAATCTCTCTTTCATTAGATAAAGATATGTGATACGAGAAAAATCATCCACAAAAATAACATAATACTGAAAACCAGAAATACTGGGCACATGAATAGGCCCCCAAATATCTGAATGAACTAATTGAAAAGGACGCGACGCACGACGCTCAACCCTAGGATAAAAAGTGACTCGACGGTGTTTACTAAATTCACAGACTTCACAAACTAACTTATTAATGGAACGACACGAGGGCATAAGACGCTTTAAACTCTGAGTGTTGTTGATACGGAGACTCTGATGTCTGAAGGGCAACAGATTGAGGAACAGTCAAGTAATATAGGCCATCTCGCTCAATGCCCCCACCAATCTTCCTCCCCGTCTTGAGATCCTGAAAAACACAGCCATGAGGAAGAAATGTAACAGAACAATTTAAAGATTTTGTAAGTCGGCTCACAGACATAAGATTAAACGGGAAACGAGGAACATGTAATACAGATGTCAAAGTAAGAGAGGAAGAGACAGGAACTGAACCCAAACCAGTAACAGCAGTGGTAGATCCATCAGCTAAGGTAACATGAGATGATCTACCAACTGGCTGTCGATCACAAAGGAAAGCAGGTGTACCAGTCATATGATCTGTAGCTCCCGAGTCAATAACCCAAGGAGAGGAAGAAGAGGAGGCAACAAAAGCAATAGAGGAACCGGTCTGAGCGAGCGTAGCAGTGGAAGATCCTGTCGCAGTCTGAAATGACAATAAGCGCTGGTACTCATCAGTTGAAATAACCATACTATCGGCAGAAGATTGAGTAAACTGTCCAGTATCCTCAGAGGTAGAGACAGCAACCTGATGAGCCTGAGGAAAACCATACAACTCATAACATGTGTCCACCCAATGATTGGTTCCCCCACAGTAAGTGCACAACCGAGCGCCACGGCCACGACCGCGGCCTCCCCCTATTGTGCGGCCGCCACGATTAAATGTACGATCTCCACGACCACCAATAATAGTATCTGTACGGCCACAAGAACCACGGCCACTCACCCCAAAATCTCGGCCACGACCTCTAAACCCAGAATCACGGCCGCGACCACGGCCGCGGCTGACTGAAAACACAGAGCTATCAGAAACAGCGGAAGTCAAAGCAGAACGATCAGGAGTCGGTGCAGAAATAGACGATGACTGACGGAGACGACTGAAAACCTCGCTGAGAGGAGGTAAGTCACGAGTCCCCAAAATCTGATTACCCACAGGACGAAAGGTCGATGATGCACCGGATAAAAAACGAGTAACCCGCATACGTTCACGCTGGCGCCGCATAACTTGAATATCAGCAGTAAGAGGCTCACAAATATCCAATTCATTACAAATGCGCCGGAACTTAGCATAATACTCCTCAAAGGAATCATCACCCTGAGATATGTTAAAGAAAGACTGATGAAGATCATATGTGCGACGGAGATTATCTACACCTGAATATAATTCTTTGGCCTGTGTCCACACCTCTTTAGCTGTATCACAGAACATCAACGTACTGGCAACTTGTTCTGTCATACTATTCCATAGCTCGGAACGAATACGGGCATCAACTGCTTTCCATGCCTGATATGTGGGTCCAGCAGCAGGAGGATCATCAGTCAAATAGGAGTCCTCAGATTCACCCATATAATATACCTCAACGGCTTTAGCCCAAAGAATATAATTGCCCCCATTTAAAGGTGTGGAGGTAATAGAGCGCCTATCGCGAGGCCGAGAACTACTCGATGAACTACCAATAACAGTAGAAATAGACCCAGAACCAGTACCAGAATCAGACTTCTGTTCAGACATTGTACCGGTTAATGGAGAAGCACCCAACGAATAAGAACCAACAAGATCAACTAATAGGAGCAACAACTACCAACAAGTTGCCATCAACAGTAGCAAGAACATCTACAACTTACTACAACCATGATACCCAACAGATTGTACCGGGTTGGACATACCAGTCAAGTATACTAACTCCATAGATGAAAGAAAACCACCAATAACCAAATAAGATAAATCGATCATGGTCCAACCCAGATAAACTGAACAAAACAACTCCAAAATATCCAACTTACATCAACGTGGAATAGAAATCAGACTTGACACAAGCAGAATTGCTCGGAGAACACCGAAATAGCACGAAATCAGAGATCCAGTAGCAGCAGAACACAGAATATGTAACCAGGAGGGTCGCCGGAATCAGGCGAGGGTCGCCGGAGGATCGCCGGTGATGGGCGATGGCCGGCGAGGGTCGCCGTTGACTGGACGACCTCCGACGAGGGTCGCCGGTGACTGGGCTGTGGCAGTTGACGTGATTACAGGCGTAAGGGTGAGGTATTAGAGGCTAGGGTTTCCAGCAACACTGTTCACAACCGTGAGATTACTGTGCACGACTGCTAGAGTGATGGGTAAAGCTGTTAGGGTTGGATCTATGGTGGGTTAGGGTTTGGCTCTGATACCATGTTGTTTGGAAAGAATAGAGGAAGTGTGTAGAGTATGTTTCACCCTAACACACACACATATATTTATATTACTCTGGAGTGTTACATGTACATTAGATTGGCAATGTGGGACAAACCCACTTATTCTACTAACAAGTTCCATGAGGTTAGAGTTCACCCAAAGGAGGATGCTGAATCCCTAATCAAAGTCGCCCCCAAAGGCAGAAGAATGCACCCTGTCGAAGGCGCAGTGTTGTACAAAGCAAGCAAAGGCTCCACCTTGAGCCCTCAATCTCGTCGTCGGAGCCAGCCAAGGACCTTCTCATGCTTATCTGCACCTCTGGCCTCAGTTTACGAGAAGCTTCTCGATGCCGGTTCCATCAGGCCTCTAACCCCAACTCCACTGCCCAAGGTTCTCCCTGCTAGCCACAACCCCAATCACTTCTGCACCTACCATCAAATGCCTGGCCATTCCACCAATGCATGTTATCGCCTCAGACATGCCGTTCAAGATCTCATCGATAATGGCACTATTCCACCCCCACTCCCATCAAAACCTGACGACAGTCCCAGCTCCTTGCTCCAACTCAATTCTGACCCTCTGGTTGGTCAGATATCTATCACCTCCACTCAAATCAACCCCACCTCCACTCAAATCAACCCGAGCTCCACCATACTCAACCCAACCCTCTGCATTGTCCCAGAAACTCAACCCAAACCAACCCTGTTTATCCCTTCTGAATCCGAGGCTGCGGGGTGCGAAATAGAAGATGGGGCTGAAAACTTGAAAGCACTGGTCGAGGACCGGATCGATCAAGCAGGGAACAGACTGACAGTCTGAGGTCCTTCACTCAAGGGCATTTGGAGTTGCTGTTCTCCCAAGTGGGTTTAATCAAAGAAGTTGAGGAAGCCGAAGTGCTGCTGCTTGGGCCTGACATCCTCTAGATCTCACCTCTCTGTGAGGAAGCCAAGGGTAACAATAAAAGTTGCATTTTCAAATCGCGTTTAGCTTGCATTGCACACTTTTGAGTCTGAGTCTGACACAGTGTCTGTCAAGTCGTCTTAGTCTAGCTCTGAGTCGGAGTTCGTGCCTCTTGGCCCTCCATGTCGTAGCTTCTATTCTCAATTCGAGTCTTTTGCTATACTTGGCAACCCCGTGGGGCTTTCTTTATGATATGCACTATCTTGCTTCTAAGTACTTTGCTGGCTTTTGAATAAACTGTGTCGACCCTGACGACGAAGGGATAGATTTCGATGGGGTCATCCCCAAGGAAATGTGTTCCCTCGCCGAAAGGGAAGCCGAAAGGGAAGCCGAAAGGCATGCTCGGCCTATTAAAAGAAGAAGTAGTTTCAATAAACTTGAAAGATAAGGTAGACCCCGGGTGACTCAAAATTGGCTCAACGCTTGAAAGATGAGGTAGACCCCCGGATGACTCAAAATTGGCTCAACGCTGTCCCCAAAGGAACATTGCACCTGATCAGACAGTGTCAAAGAATTCATCGACGTTTGGGCATGGTCTCACAAAGACGCGCTTGGCGTTGATCGTGCGATAAAGAAACTTCAAAACCCCTGCTAACGGATGTCAAGCCAGAAAGCGGAAGCTCAGAACGCTCTAGGCCTCGTACCATGTTCAAAACAGCGTCAGCGGCATTCCATCAAGCGCACATTAAAAATGCGCAAAAGTGGCCTGGAGCAAGGCATTTTCAACTGAAGCAGTCAGGACCCTGCATTATCAAAAGCCATCTTATCTGGGGCTGCAGCCAAAGATCATCGACCTCGACGACAACGAATTCAACACTCTAGTCAACCTGGATCAATTCAAGAGCCACTTTTCCCTGAGAGAAGCTCGTTGGGCCGAAAACCACAAGGGTTGGCGGTGCCAAGCAAAAGTTAGAGCAGCCTGCTAGACCGAAAACCTAAGGAGGCGGTCTAGGCAAAAATAAATAGGCAAAAATTCGAAAGCTCGCTAGGCCGGAAACCTGAGAAGGCGGCACTAGGCAAAAGTTAGAGCGTAAAAAGGAGAGGTAAAACACACGAGTGAACCTTGGCCTGAACTACGTTTTGACCTGATTCCCCAAACGTGGGATACGTAGGCAGTCTCTCTTCAAGACTCGGTCATATTCTATCAATTGGATCCATGGTTGACGTTTTGGTACACATCAAGGGTCGAGAAGTTTCAAGAACAGAACAAGCTTCACCAGAAACAGAAGGGGGAACCCTTTGTCTTTCAATCTTATTTCAAACTACTACTTCAATTTCAAAGCTGAGCAAAAGCCCTAAAAAAATATCTAAAGCATCAAAAGCAGAACGAAATGCTAGAGGCCCCAATGGGCTCACAGTTTATTCTAGTTCAGCGAAGTCTAATTTGCGCAGCTTTTCAGTCACGCGCGATAGTTTGAGACTCACGCACGTTTTCTCAAAGTGACACGCGTTGGTCTCAAACCTGCGCGCGCTTCTTCCAGTCGGCAGCCATCACGCCTAACAACGATTTTGAACCCCCGGTGGGAATTTCAAGTTAAAACCAAGGTTTCGGTGCCTCGAAATTGGTTTTAAGGGCTCTTGCCAAGTTTTCTATGCCGTGCAGGTCATATGTGCCTAATGTGACTGTGCGGAGGTGTCGGTTTCAGTCCGGGCCTATATGAGTCGTTCCATTTGCGTCTTTTGTCCATCTTTGCGATGTTTTTCTTTTTTTCGGTCTTTTGCCCATTCCGGGGCTTTCTTCTCTGTTTTGTTATTCACACAGGCCTTTGTACATATTTGACTGTGTGTGAGTGTCAGTTTCACCTATCTAGGGATATTTTGGATTTTGGCCTGTTAATGCCCAAAATTTCATTATTGCCCATGTGTCAGAGAGTCTGCATTGTATCCTAGGACTCTTCTTCCCCATTCTTCCGAGCTAGGCAGTCTATACGTGTGCGTACGTCTGTGTGTCAACTCGATTCGCTCGTCAATGCAAGTTGGATATTAGCGATTGGTTTATACTCTATCTCCAATGAACCGAGAATGATGCAACTTTTACAGCGCCGCTACGGCATCCATAGTCCAAGCAGCAAATCGTCAAGTACAGAGGGGTAAATTGGCCCAACGCAAAAGCAAATCAAGCAAGTCACAAGGTGATCTAACCCGCTCAAAAAGTTATCTACTTGGGCACACAGGCCCGCACCTCCAATCAAAGCGGCAAACCTCTGACCCATTCGAAAGCTATCTACCGGACCTGCAGGCCCGCAACTCAAATCAAAGCAGTAAAGCAAAAGTGTGGCTCAGTGGTAGCCCTCGATCGTCAAAATTGTCTTGGTCGTCGTTTGTGTCGTCCCGTTCTCTAGAAGCCGCCCTTAGCTTGCACCTGCATTTTCAATTTATGCATTCGATTTAGTATACGTTATCGTTGCATATTGTATATTAAATGTCAAAAGCAGGAAAGTGCTTCAAATCAAATCAATCCAAAGCACGTGGAGGCTTTCAAATCAAATCAAATCAAATCAAACCAGCATTGAGGCGTTTCTATCGCCAGTGTTGCGGCATGGGCAAACCAAATCAAATCAGCGTTGAGGTCCATTCCCAACAGGCAGCTCATGTTGCCCTGATCCATGCTTTCATCCCGGTTCGCTATTTCCCCAAGCGGAGCCCGTCCAATTCAAATCAACGACGATCTATCCGTCCTAATTCTAAATCAACGACGATCCATCCGTCCTATTTCCAATCAACGACGATCTATCCGTCCAATTCAAAATCAACGACGATCTATCCGTCCTAATTTCAAATCAACGACGATCCATCCGTCCAATTCAAAATCAACGACGATCTATCCGTCCAATTCAAAATCAACGACGATCTATCCGTCCTAATTTCAAATCAACGACGATCCATCCGTCCAATTCAAAATCAACGACGATCTATCCGTCCTAATTCTAAATCAACGACGATCTATCCGTCCCAATTCCAATCAACGACGATCCATCCGTCCTATTTCAAATCAACGGACGATCCATCCGTCCTATTTCAAATCAACGACGATCTATCCGTCCTATTTCAAATCAACGACGATCCATCCGTCCTATTTCAAATCAACGACGATCTATCCGCCCTATTTCAAATCAACGACGATCTATCCGTCCAATTCAAAATCAACGACGATCCGTCCGTCCTATTTAAAAATCAACGACGGTCTGTCCGTCCGGAGTCAAATCAACGACGGTCTGTCCGCCGATTCAACAAGTAACGCATCTTCCAGCAGTCTTATTGCTCTGTCTCGGATGGTCCATGATAAGGAGATTGGCTCTGATTCCCAACGGATGGAATTTAACCTACCTGACGCGACCTACCCGTGATTTGTTGGAACTATCCGTGCCATGGTCAGCTTTATCCTCAGAACAACAGCCAGTCCTGTTCAAACTCGACGATGACCAGCCATGTCATCACCGACGATCAGCCATATCGTCCATCTCAACGATGATCAGCCATGTCATCACCGACGATCAGCCATGTCGTCCATCTCAACGATGACCAGCCATGTCATCACCGACGATCAGCCATATCGTCCCTCTCAACGATGATCAGCCATGTCATCACCGACGATCAGCCATGTCGTCCTCTCAACGATGATCAGCCATGTCATCACCGACGATCAGCCATGTCGTCCTCTCAACGATGATCAGCCATGTCATCACCGACGATCAGCCATGTCGTCCATCTCAACGATGACCAGCCATGTCATCACCGACGATCAGCCATATCGTCCCTCTCAACGATGAACAGCCATGTCATCACCGACGATCACCATGTCGTCCTCTCAACGATGATCGGCCATGTCATCACCGGCGATCATCCATGTCGTCCATCTCAACGATGATCGGCCATGTCATCACCGACGATCACCATATCGTCCTCTCAACGATGATCGACCATGTCATCACCGACGATCACCATGTCGTCCTCTCAACGATGATCACCGTCATGTCATCACCACCGATCATCGGCGATCAGAATATTGCCCGCGTTCACCCCGAGCAACGGCGATCAGAATATTGCCCGCGTTCACCCCGACCAACGGCGATCAGAATATTGCCCGCGTTCACCCCGACCAACGGCGATCAGAATATTGCCCGCGTTCACCACCGACCAACGGCGATCAGAATATTGCCCGCGTTCACCCCCGACCAACGGCGATCAGAATATTGCCCGCGTTCACCACCGACCAACGGCGATCAGAATATTGCCCGCGTTCACCCCGAGCAACGGCGATCAGAATATTGCCCGCGTTCACCCCCCACCAACGGCGATCAGAATATTGCCCGCGTTCACCCCGACCAACGGCGATCAGAATATTGCCCGCGTTCACCACCGACCAACGGCGATCAGAATATTGCCCGCGTTCACCCCGACCAACGGCGATCAGAATATTGCCCGCGTTCACCCCGAGCAACGGCGATCAGAATATTGCCCGCGTTCACCCCGACCAACGGCGATCCGAATATTGCCCGCGTTCACCACCGACCAACGGCGATCAGAATATTGCCCGCGTTCACCCCGACCAACGGCGATCAGAATATTGCCCGCGTTCACCCCGAGCAACGGCGATCAGAATATTGCCCGCGTTCACCACCGACCAACGGCGATCAGAATATTGCCCGCGTTCACCCCGACCAACGGCGATCAGAATATTGCCCGCGTTCACCCCCGAGCAACGGCGATCAGAATATTGCCCGCGTTCACCCCGAGCAACGGCGATCAGAATATTGCCCGCGTTCACCCCGACCAACGGCGATCAGAATATTGCCCGCGTTCACCACCGACCAACGGCGATCAGAATATTGCCCGCGTTCACCACCGACCAACGGCGATCAGAATATTGCCCGCGTTCACCACCGACCAACGGCGATCAGAATATTGCCCGCGTTCACCCCGATCAACGGCGATCAGAATATTGCCCGCGTTCACCCTCTCAACGGCGATCAGAATATCGTCCGATCGATCCACGACGACGGTCTGCCCGTCCAATCAGTCTACAACACCGTTCGCCTATCCTTGTCCACATTGGTCTACAAGTAACACATCTTCCAGCAGTCTTATTGCTCTGCCTCGGATGGTCCATGATAAGGAGATTGGCTCTGATTCCCAACAGATGGAATTTAACCTACGACGCGACCTACCCGTGATTGTTGGGATTCTTTGTGCCAAAGATAGTTCGATCCCCCAATGAACCTTCCAATCAACGACGGTCTGTCCGCCCAACCTTCAAATCAACGACGGTCTGGCCCAACCTTCAAATCAACGGCGGTGCCCAACCTCAAATCAACGACGGTCGGTCCAACCTCAAGATCAACGACGGTCTGTCCGTTCAACCTTCAAATCAACGACGGTGTGTCCGTCCAACCTCAAATCAACGACTGGTCCGTCCAAAATCAAATCAATGACGGTCGGCGTCCGACTCAACCGTTAGCACATCTTCCAGTAGCTCGGTCTCGGATGGTCCATGATAAGGAGATTGGCTCGATTCCCAGCAGATGGAATTTAACCTACCCGACGCGACCTACCCGTGATTGTTGGAGTTACTTATGCCAAAGAAGGTTCGGCCCCTAGCGGCATTAATCTATCCGCAACTGTTTATTCCCCAGGAGAGTCCGCCTCAACATTCAATGATGGTCCACCCATCCCTATCTTCCAACAGAGTTCAAACTCTTTTCCAACGATCTTCAGATGGTCCGCCCATCTTCGATCTCTCAATGGACGGTACATTTAAATACATGTCCGCATTTTCTATTTCTTCTGGATAGCCTTGAGAGGGTGTCTAGAAACCTTTGACGTTACTTGTACCAAAACAATGGTGCTCCAAGTGCCGTCAAAGGGGGGCTACTGTAGACACCCTATTTTGGACTTTCCAGAATAGTCTATTTACGGTCTTTTGATTCCCCAATGATGATTAAGGTCAAGAGCATACCGAGTTGGTTGATGAGTTTGAGCTTTGAGCGTCCCGAACCTCGTCTAAACCCATTTCAAACCCTTGTCGAACCCTCAAGCCAGAACCAAATGGCCTCAGCAAAACCCTGCTGGAGTACGCTGGTGGTGGACTAGCGTGCGCAGGAACCACTGCCACGTGTCAGTCACTACCGCTCTCTGGCGCACGCCATTCAACCAATGGCGCACGCCATTCAGCACCAGTCAAATCACCTTTTCAGCCAGCTGGGCGGGAGCTTCTGCAGCCGCCTGACGTCAGCTGGCAGCCCCCCTGATCATTACTTCAGCCAGAACTGTTCCTTTCTCTTCCATCAAGCCAAGTCCCATGCATTAAATGCATGGGAGCTTCCTCCAATATTTGGCCATCCAAACAGCCCCTAAAGGCCAAACTGATCTCAGCCCCTTTTGCCTATATATACTCCCCTCTCTCACTCTTGCAAAGGGTTACCAAGTTAAAAGGGTTGGTTAGCACCATTAAAGAGTTCAAGCCCCTTTGTCCTCTTTTTCATTCTCCTTTGCTTCTTTTCTCTTCCATAGAAAGAGCAAGCAAGGGAACATACTCTCCACAGTCCATAACCTTCACTACATCCACATCCATCATCATCTTCAAGCTCAAAGCTCAAGCTCTCTTTCAAAACTCACAAGCAAAGGTATAATACCTCTTGCTCCTGCTTTCTGTTCTGACCCCTGAGGGGGGCTGCTGGTAATCTATACCAGTCCTGGCCCTAATGCTGGCAAGGTTTCAAAAACCGTGCACAATGATCAGTGGCGCACGCCAGTAATGAGTGCCGTACGCCAGTAATGGTAGTATGTGCAAAACCGGCGTGGGGATCATGGATCATTGTTTTCTTGCATTATCTAAGCTTTGATCACCTTGCTGCATGTTAAAACCAGTTTACAGCTTTCTGTATTTAGAGTTACTTTCTCTTCCATCTGTATTTTTGCTTAGTTTGGCCTTCTGGGTCCTTCTGGTCCTGTTCCAGAGCCCGAATGTGCAAAGCCAAAGCATTGGTGTCAAGAGAGAACTGGCGTACGGCTTTTTCTTAGTGGCGTGCGCTGGTTATCTTTGTCCCAGTGGCTTGGCCCTTGCATGGATCTTCCATCCAGGCCTTTGATCATCCTCCCCTCACCGTTTAAGGGGTTTTCTGTCTATTTAGTGGCTTTTCAGCCCTTTAATCTGTTTGTAATAGCTTAGTAATTTACATAAACTGCGTGGTTTGTCCTGGGTGTGCACTGGTCCTTTCCAGAGCCCAGAGGGTTGAAACTGTGAGCTTAAGTCTACCGGCGCACGCCAGTCGTGGGGTGGCGCACGCTGGTCATGACTGCATGCAGTGGCTTGGCCAGTGCATGCAGGCTTGATCCTGTGTGCAACATTTCATTGCCAGTGTGCTCTAGTCTGCTTAAAATGTCCACAAAAGCTTGTTCTCAATCTATTATACTCGTATAGATCAAACATCAAACATCCATAAACATTTTATCATATATTCTTGTACACAAACTGCAACTTGTTTACAGTTTTAATCCCCATTAACTGCTCCCCCGCCCTAACTGGTTAAAAGAATGATCAAATAAAGAGAGAAATGCAAATGTTTTTATAAAATGCCTGAGTAGAGACCGGTCTCCGGACTGGGCGAGGGGGGTGCCATAAAACCCTTCCCCTCTCGTAATCTGGCTCCCGAACCTCAAGATCGAAGGTGACGACGGTCCAGTCTACAAAAGCCTTTTTCAAAATCAAACAAACGTGGTCCAAACATTTTCAAAAGGACGGTTTCTTGGGTACTAACCGCAAAACCCGAGTGGCGACTCTCTGATTTGCGAAGCGTTTCGCCGCGCTTTCCAAAAAAGGGCGCACCCGGAATTTTCACATACTAAAAATGCGGGGATTTTTGGGGCGTGTGCCCACAGGGGCCAAATTGTGGCTCATCACATACTACTCCTACACAACTTCCCTAGCTATGAATAGGACCGCAAATGAACCGAACAGCTCGCGTGCTCGACTCGTTTGGTAAACGAGCAAAGTGGAGCTCAGCTCGTTCAACAAAAGCTTGACTCATTAAAGGAGACTCGGCTCAATTAAAAATGCTCGTTTAGCATATGACTAGTGTGGGTGAAAAGCGGGTTCTGTGAGGTCGCTTACGTGTACAAGAGTGAGCTGGAAAGGTTCGATTGGTCGATAATCAGTACCAAGGGGGAAAAGAGGAATAATCTCGTGGGGTGAGGGCTAGAGCAAGAGGTACAGAAAAGACAAAGGCAACGTGTCTCCTTTGTTCTCCGCGGGGGTGAATGACGTCTGCCCTTTCTGGAATCAGATGAGTGAGGTTACCTTCTCTCCGGGGAAGAATGTTCTCCTTCCTCAGAATCAGTGCTCTCTCTCTCTCCTTTTCCGCCCCCACTCTCTCTCTTCGGGAATGTCAGGGGTATTTATAGGGCACATGGGCCTAGGTCAGGCCCAGGACGGCGCTCCTGTAAGACCCCAACACGTGTCCCTCCCGTACCTCCAGGTCGCGGAAGACTCGTCCTCCCGCGGAGGACTTCCGCGGGGGGGACCCGCACTTCCGCGACGCTACCTCCATCCCAAGCCACCAAGCCACAAGAGCTTCCCCAATTCCCGCAAGAGCGAGGTCGCGACCCGCGGCGATCGCTTGCCTTCCGCGGGATCCCTTCCGGGCCTGCCTTCTAGGCCCGAATATGATCCCGGGATCTTCTTACATTTTCTGTATCGATTCCGGTATGTCTTTCAGTTTTCCTTGGCGGGGCCCGCGGGGGGGTCCCGCGAGATCTTCACTTCCGCGGGGGTCCACCTTAATGTGCTACGTGTTCCCTTTCCATTGGTCAGTCAAACGTCTTCTTGGAATAGTTTTTTGACTAAGATTGACTTTCCGCGTGGACCTGGTCGCCACGTGTCCACGGCCGATAGGCTGGTCAAAAGGTCTTCCCTGATGACATGTCAATAATTTTGACCGCGCCTACAACTAGGCTCGACTCATTAATGCTCAATCCAAGCTTGAATTCAAGTTTTTGCTCGTTTACAGTCCTGTGCACCAGTCCAATTTTCAAATTCACCAGTCCAATTTTCAAATTCCAAGGGGTCAAGTGGGTTCAAGTCAGAAAACACGTCCTCTCTGTTCCTGAAAAAAAGTGAGGTTCCGTTTCGCTTTCTCCCAAAACCTTCTTTTTCAAAAAGAAAGTAATTTCAAACTCAAATATAACGAAAATAAAAAATAATTTTCCAATTTTTTTTGTACCGTTTAAAAGATCTTAATAAGATCTATCAAATAAGATCCATATTTGTCACGACCCTATCCCAAAAGTTGTTAAAATGATAGGATTATCGTGACCGGCCAGTGGATCTAACCTCCACCCGATGCCTCATTACTCAGTCAAAGAGATGCAAAGACTGTAAAATTTAAAAGTGCGGAAGCATAATTGACATAAAAATACCGTCAGAGCCTTAAAGATTTAAAAACTTTACAATATAAAATGACCTTATGCCAAATAGGGAGAAGTCAATTCCCAACTTTGAAGTTTTCAAAATATTAACTAAACACCTTCTTTACATGTCCCCCAAGCAGCAGCGTTCTCATTCCTACTTGGCAATACCTGTAGGAAAATAATTAATTTTCATTAGCCGACAGCTCGTGTGAGATACAGTATCAGAGTTATACGTTTTACCATGGAAATAACATTCATAAAATTCTTTGACACAACTTATCATAACTTTCTCATAACTTCATAAGAGAAGGATTCATAACATCATCATTACATAATCTTATGATGCACATCCAACAGCTAAACATGAATAGGGGAGCGACCCCACGTGGTGTGAAATGATCAAATCACTGGCAGCTGGTGCCACATAACATTCCTCCCTTATGACCCCTTCATTGGTCATGGTATCTTTAAAATCCGTCCCCCCCGACCCGGGACACCACTGTCTGGATGCATCAAACTTTGAGATCATAGAATCATAATGATATTAAACCGTCACCTTTAGATAGCAAGGCCGGTGTTCATAGAATCATAATTAATAACATTACACCGTCACCTTTAGATGGCAATGCCGGTGTTCATGGAATCATCCTTTCTTAAACATAGCCATTCTCATAAAATCGCCGTCTTTGAATAAAGAGTTCATAACATATTTCCATGGCATAAAATGAGACGCATAAATCATGTCATCAAATCATGTTTTCTTGATAACTTGTATACATATCATAACTTTGGGCATATGAAACACAAAACATAATTTGCTTGAAAAGCAATATAACCAAGGTGACTTTGCCGCCGCTAATCCTCGTTTTCCTAGCCGAGAAAAGGAAGGGAACAAAAGGCATGGGCCGCCGCCGCGCGCGGTGGTCTGTGTGGGGAAAAGAGAAAAGAGAGGAGGAAAGAGGAAATTACCCAATTGAAGTTATCCGGCGGTAATCGAAGGATGTCGGATCGAACCAGAGGGGGTGCACAAAGTGCTTCTCTCTTTTCCTTCACCGTTTCCCTTTCTCTTCTAGTTGCTTCTTTTCTTTTTCTTTTACTCTTCAATTAATTTACTCTTACCAGCATATATATATATATTAGGTATTTTTAGAGGTGAAACACCCCTGAGTAATAACTTTTAACCTATGAGATATGCGGACACATGTGCCAACCAAAATTTCCTAGTATGATACGTGGAACACTAAGGTAATTTGGAATGCCAAAATTTTAATTCTGCTTTCTAACAAAAATTTGTTATGATTCAATTATTCATGTCCGGGTTCCGAACTCAAAAAGATTACAACGCAGATTGATTAAAATGTGTAGCTTATTATGGTGTCATTCGCTTTCTAAAGAAAAGTACTAAACCCCTATAATTATATCGTGCTATCCTCGTGTCCTAAAAACTTCGACTGAAAATATCCCTTTTAACCTTGATCATTTTTCTTTAGCCTATAAATTGGGTTTAGTAACCTAATGAAGGTTTCGTAAGTACATTTATAGATACCGGGCTTCACAATATTGGTAAAAAAATTAATTGCATAAACACATACTACTGTAGTATTTTACCTTAAAATTAATTTGTTTTTTAAAAAGTTCATTTTTCCCAAAAGTGGAACGCCCGCCCTCTGAATCTTTTTGGGGGGAAAGCTCAGCTTCCAACCGCTTCCTTTGTTTAGCAATTCCCACAATAAACAAAACAACCATTTCTTCTTTTCCCCTTTTTGGTCCACCCCCACTCTCCTGACCATGTATGTGACTGGCTGGCTGGCTGGCTGGCCGCATAAACAAATACTACTCCTCTGTAGAGAAACTTTTTGGTACAACGGGTATATAACCCATTTGGTATCCCCCTTCACAAACAAAACTGACACGTGGCAAACAAAATCTAAAATAAAATCTGGGGACTTCAATTGTAATTTCCTTCTTCCCGTACAAAGGCTTGGCTCTCTTTAACTTGTTTTTTTTCCTGTGTTTTGTTCGTCTTTTTTGATTTTTTGTTAGATTCGCGTGATATTTTTTAGATTAATCATCCGTCCAGATGAGATGCGCCTAAAAAGTAAAAAATAATGACCAAAAGAAAAAAAAATCTCTAAAGACGAAAAAAAATAAAACAGCTGTCTTTTATAGCTTAAGTGTAGTTTTATTTAAATTTTTTCATTGGTCCATATTTTTATAGATTAGGTATTTTTCATGGAAAATAATTTTGGCACTCCATTTTTTTACGATGGCACTCCAAAATTTGTCTTTCAATGTGCCTTTTTGTAATATAATTTTTCCATTACAAGACAAGTTTTAGAGTGCCATCATAAAAAAAGTGGAGTGCCAAAATCATTTGCCTTTTTCATTGGGTATTTTTTATGGATTATAGATTGTGTATTTTTTATATCTTTCAATCCATATTGGGTATGTTTAGCATTATAAATTACAAAATATATATAAAAAAAAAAACATGTTTGGAATAGTAACAGGGACACCCAATATGGAACGGAGGGAGTATTTGTTCGAAACGGTACAAAATTGTCATCTAATTTGGGACGGAAGGAGTACTTTTTTCGTCTATAATGATTTTTTTTTGTTGCTTTTGGTCATAATTTTGTACTTCTTAGAATCCTCTTGTTTAGAAATATGGTTAAATTTCAAAATAACACCTGACCTTTCACACAAATCACACATAGGCACCTGACCTTTTAAAATTATCAAAAAAACACCTGACCTATTTAAAAACCCATCAATTTTCCACCCGCCGTTAACTTCCCATCTAAAACTAACGGAAATGTTGAAAATGGGACAACATTCATTTGTCTTAACGTTTTTTACACCTACCATTATTTGTCTTCACTTTGCACAATTACTTTTCTTTCTCTGTCGTCACTTTTCACACCTACCCATGACTATTCTATGTTTTTTGTTTTTGCCTTTTCCTTTGTTTAATACAAAGTAATCTTGTTTGGCTGCATAGTTATGGATATTTAATTACTAAATTAAGCTTGATTTCTTATTTTGGGTGGATTTGAATTGAAAAGTTAAGTAATTTTGGTGACATATTGATTCGTTTTGACACAAAACTAACAAATGCAAATTTTTTTGAATAAAGACTAAAAATAAGTCATTGGTAGGTTATTTTTTTGTAGGGATAGTCAATTAATAACTTACTACCTCCGTCCCAAAATGTTTGTCCGGTCTGCAAAACGAGAACGTAAAAATAATTCAAGTTTTGCAAGAAAAATTTAAATTTTTTTCAACAATTTACTAGATCTCGACGAGTTCTTTTAATTTATGAAAAAAGTTTAGAATTTTTGTTAAAAGAAATGCATTATTTTTTTGCCCTCGTTTTGCGGACCAAACAAATATTTTGGGACGGGGGAGTATTTATTTTTAGTCGATGAGGGTATAAAGGCAGATAGGGTTAACAAAGATGATGTCATGTGGGACCATCCTTCTTATTCGCGCCAAAATGCACATTTTCAACATTCTCGTTTGTTTTGGATGGGAAGTTAACGGTGGGTGGGAAATTGATGGGTTTTTTAATAGGTCAGGTGTTTTTTTTATAATTTTAAAAGGTCAGGTGCCTATATGTGATTTGTGTGAAAGGTCAGGTGTTATTTTGAAATTTTCCCTTCTTCTTATTCGCGCCAAAATGCACATTTTCAACATTCCCGTTTGTTTTGGATGGGAAGTTAACGGCGGGTGGGAAATTGATGGGTTTTTGAATAGGTCAGGTGTTTTTTTGATAATTTTAAAAGGTCAGGTGCCTATGTGTTATTTGTGTGAAATTCAGGTGTTATTTTGAAATTTTCCCTAAAAAATATCACGCAAATCTAACAAAAATTCAGAAAATATGAACAAAACACGTAAAACGAAAAAATTAAGTTAAAGAGAACAAGCCTTTGTACGGAAAGAAAAGAATAGTTTGTGCAGAAATTACAATTTAAATCCTCAGATTTTTTGTTTGCCACGTGTCAATCTTTTTGTGAAGGGGGGATACCAAATGGGTTATATACCTGTTATACCAAAAAGTTTCTCCTCCTCTGTATTACCACAATACCGACACAATCTCCCCCGATATTTATTATACGTGTACGTCACCGATCACTCCACGCGTGCCTCCCCCAACTATTGCCCTGACAAACAAAAGTAATACTACTAAAATAATCATAGATATTTTCGGTGTCTCTCCACAGTCTTCACCTGTTTTTTACTACAGTAGATTCTTTCTGCCACGTTTACTTACGTTATTACCCTCAGATATTTCATTTCCCCACTCATCCATCCCAAACACACCTGCCTTGTTCGTTTAGCATATTTATTTTGTTTTTCAAGTATTATCTTATATCTTTCTCCAATTATTATCCTATTTCTCCAATTATTAATTTCATTTATCTCTCTCCACTCATTACTCCTTTCTTCAATTATTACCTTATTTCTCTCTCTACCCACTACCAAAACTAAAATACTCAAATGTGCTATTCCCTGATTCCGCAACACCACAACCAGCAAATAAAAAACCACCACGCGTCCACCACTGCCCAATCACAACGCAACACCTGTTGTGTTCCTAACTTGTTGATTATTATTGGTAGACCTACGATTAATTTACGCTTCGACACGTGTCCGATGTTGACATATACTCCTGTAGAGAGACAGCAGCTATTATGTAGCTTAGCAATACAGTATATATGGAGGAAGAAGAAGGAGCGATATGCCCACCCAAAATGCCGGAATTTTTCCCGAGAATGAGCACTAACCAGAGGCCGAGGCTCAACACCACCACCGAGGAGTCGGGGGGCGACTCCTCCTCCTCGGGGATACTCGACGAGCGGATACTCCTGCTCGTGTTCGGCTCGATCCAGTGGGACGTCCGCGCCCTGTGCGCGACGGCGTCGGTCAGCAGGAAGCTGCGCGCCGTCGCCAACCGCCTCCTGTGGCGGGAGGTGTGCGCGTACCGCGCGCCGCGGATGATGGAGGCGCTGACCAGCAGCGGGTCGAGCAGCCGGATCGGGGGCGGCTGGCACGCGCTGGCCAAGCTCCTCTTCTTCTGCAGCGGGTGCGACTCGACCCGCCACTTCCGGATGGGCCAGTCGTGCCCGGGCCACCTCGTGAAGGCGTCTCGGTTCTCGAAAACGTCAGGCCGGAGCTTCCTGGCCAGGAAATGCAGGAACGATCTGCTGTTCGTGAGCGACCCGTGCGAGCATCCGAGTGGCAGTCACGCGGATGACGATTTGGGGATTTACAGGGGGGTATTTCGGGGATTTATGAAGTCGAGGACCAGGGCGTGTTTGATCGCGAGACAGGTGGAGCTCGAGGAGAGGGTGAGGTGTCCCTTCTGCGGGTCCCGCGTGTGGAGCATGACGGCGGCCCGGCTCGTGCCGAGGACGGCGGCTAAGCGGCTCGGCTCGCAGGACGGGGGTTTGGAGTATTTCGTGTGTGTGAACGGGCACATGCACGGGGCGTGTTGGCTGATCCCTCTGTCGTCCGATGAAGCTGAATCGGATAAGGAGGTTGATGGTGATGGGGATAGTAGTGACGACGGTGGTGATGATGATGATAATTGTGGGACCAGAAGAAGTGTTGGGGCCGATGGAATTGGAGTGCGTAATGGGCCGGCGGCTTAAACGGTCCAGTTATTCATTCGTGGTCAGGGTATCTTTCGGCTTTCCCGTGGGTATTAATAACAGAACTTGAGAGGTATGGGTATCCTGCTTTTTTTTCTTTTCTTTTTTTTTTTTTATTGGTAATGCATAGTATTTCAGCCTAGTTTGCGCGGGATTAATCCCTGCAGCTGTTTCACTAGCTTACGCATGGGTGAGGTGGCCTCGGATGAAACAAACACCTAAATCTCAAGGCTAAGATCACTCGGCCAACCCCTTGGAGTTGAATTCTGCTTTCTTTTACTACTATTTTTATATACATAGTTTGTTTTATTTGTTTCTTTTATTTGTTTGAATGAATATGGGTCGGTATTTGTGGGTCCCACCGGTCGGATTACTCAGAAACATTTGAGAGATTAAAACCGCAACCAACACTTGCACAAATACTCAAATTAATATACGACGAGATTTTATACACATTGTATCTCGGACTCCAGATACTAGTGTGCGTGTTTATTTTTGTAGACAAAGGTAAATCTTATTCTACTACTAATCTAGGCTAGGGAAAATGAAATGAGGATGGTGGGATTTGAACTCTCGCGTGTTACGTGGAGGGTAAAGTGCCAATAACTTGGCTGCTACTGAATTTGGAATGTGCGTGTTTATAATCAATCAATCCATTTATACTCTTTATATATGCTCTTAAAATTTTGTCATCATTCCCTCCCTCTTTCAAAAATACCGTCCCTACGCCAACAAACACAAATAGGTGTGGGTAGTGTCACTACGCCTCCGGAAACTTTAGTACTCCACATAACCATAGGTTCTGTTTGAAACTCAAGGAAAGGAAAAGAAAAGTAAAGAAAGGAAAATTAAAAAAAAATTCATTTCTATTGTTTGATTGGAAGAGAAAGAAGGAAACAAATAAGTTATTTTCTGTTTTGTGAATAGTAAATTTTTCTTCCATTTTTCTCTCATTTTCCTCCTATTTTATTTTATTTTCCTTTCTTTTCTTTTACATAGGTTCCAAACAGATTTCTCTTGGTATATTTTGATATCTACAACAAAACTTAGTGTTTTAACCACTTCAAATCTTAATATCTTGCTTTAACTCCTCTAAAATTGGATATTTTTTTTCAATGGTCTTCCAATCTTTAACAATTTCATAATATTATCCCCTCTCCGTGAAATTTCTACAGTTTGCCACTAATGCTTTGTATTTCTGGCCAAACGGAAGACAAGTTATGGGTATGCTGTCTCTTTCGGTACTCTTTCTTTCCCCCTTGTTTAGGGCACTGAGGTTTCTCTCTTTTTTCTTGCAGGCAAATCACCACTGCCGTATACAGACTGGAACGGATGGAATCATAGGACCACAATGAGTTGATGCACTAATTCAAGCGAGGTTGCTAACACACTTGGTCGGTTGATCCTATCGTCGTGACATGTTGCGATCAGCGATTTCGACGAGTTGCAGCAATTGGCCGGACATTCTCTTGATATTGAGAACATGATGAATATACGAAATTTCCTTATTTTTTCCATTTTTTGGGATTGTAATTGATCTAATGGAGCTGATGTTCACAGCTATCCTTAGAAAATTTTCCTCGGTAGTTCTGAGTGTTGAATTTTTTTACTTATGTATTTCCACGTTTTATGTATGTTTGTACCTGATATGCACGCATTAGAAGAAATGGATGAGAAATTAAAAAGATTCATGCATTGTTCTCTTCCCTTTTCAAAAAGCATTTTTCAAAAAATTCCCTACTTCTAACATTTCTCTCTCTATCTCTCTCCACTTATTAGTTATTACCCTTACTATTTTTCAAAAAACTTTTCAAATACCAAACCAAACATAGCATCAATTTCAATTGTCCGAGTTTGTTTAACAGCAACATAGAATTGGTGGCGACAAATTATTCCAACATAGAATATGTGCTAAGGTAGCCTGAAGTTAACTTGCACTTATAAGTTGACACCCAAAAAAAAAAAGAAAAGTCAACCTGTACGGATAAAAAGTCAACTTGCATTGAGGGCAAAATAGAGAAATCTTCATGAATAATCTCAACAGATAGAAGAAAACAGTAGAGCCACACGCATTGAAATACTGCATAAAAATGGGAGGCAAAATGTCTCGGATATCTGTCCACAATGGTTGTTATGAGCATGAATACGTATCCAACCAAGCTGTGAATGGTTCAAATTATTGCAGCGGGCCAAAAGTTGAACTCATAAAAAGACATCTTTAATTAAGGGATACAACTAAGAGAGAAGTATGGAGAGGAGCTTAAACATTGAAGGCAACGTACACCAATCATCTTGCTGCCAATAACAGATCTTCGTCATATATCCCCTCCGTCACCTTTTAAGTGTCATGCTTCGTAACTCCAACTTATTAAAAAGACATCATCATTATACCTTTCACATCAACTTTTTCCTCCATTTTCTCTACTTGCCCATCATTATTACATTTTTACTCACTAACTTTTCAAAATAAAATCTACTTTAAGGGATAAAATAGACAATGCACCAACTTTTACCTACTAATTTTACAAAATGAACACTTATTAAGGGCCTACCCAAAATGAAATACTAGACTATAAATAAGGGACGGAGGGAGTATAACAGTTCACTTACATTTTTCCGAATTTGTTTCACCCAATCAGTACACATTCATTCACAAGGCTTCAAAACATCAAGTCAAGCATTTTCTCACAGTTTAAATCTTGGTTATCTGTACAGAGCTAACCAGAGAACGAAGTCCACAAGTGCACCAAGAAAACTTGTGTTTGTTCATGGTGCAAATATCAATATTCCTTGTGGTTAGGAATACATAATTTAGTAACCTAAACTTAATTGTTTCTCCTACGGCTACTTATTTCTGGTAACATTCAAACATCACTTTCTACAATCAATTCGGCAGCTGCACCCATTGCACCTACGCCACTAACCCCAAGCAGTGCCAGAGCCAGTTCCTCTTCATTCCACTGCTTCAACCCCTTCGCCACTCTCTTCAACACATCCACATCCACCTCTCTCATCCACATCGGCGTACACCCCACCATCAAGCTCACAAACCCCGATACGTAAGCCCGCCACGTGGCACAATCGCTACCGAGCGAAATCTTACCGTCGAGTGCACTGGCCAAGAATTCCATGTGGGCCTTGATAACCTTTTGCCGACGCATGGACGCCGGCGACGATGAGTCCACTCCCCAAGCGAATGTACCAGAAAGAACTGCAAAGTATGCTAGCGCGTAGCCCCTTAACATGGCCACCATCCCACGGGATTCCACTCCATCGATCTCTGACTTGTGATTTGAAATAAACCAGGAGGGTAAGGTTTCCTTGATCAAAGATTGAACCAAACTTAATCCGCCAGTAATCCAAACTAAGGAAGCCCCTAGAGTGGCGGCAATCTTGACGCGATCCATTGCCGAAGCAAGGGAAACCTGACCGTATCTCATCCCATGATTTGTCGTTTTCAACCTGTTGATTTTCTCCATGGGGACCCCACAACTCGCGATATCCTTAACCGAATGCAATAGGAGGCTGACGATTTCCTCCGTCATGAACATGACATTCCTCACAGAGCGATGAACTCTCAAGTAGAGTATTCCAGGGGCCACTGGAGAAATCCCGCCGGAATAGTTTGACCCGAGTCCGTGGCCAAGAAGGGCACCCACACCACCGTTGCTAGAGATGGGAGAGGAGTTTAGGCCAAGGGTGGAGGTGAAGCAGCTTCTGAGGAGCTGATCTACCACATCGATATTGTGGTGGAACACGGTACGTGATGCCGCAAAGATAAGGAAGTCGCTCCAACGCTTTACTTTCTGAGCCCACAAGGAGGCCATGATGGGAAAACATGGCCAGGGACAACCGGCAGCTAGGGTAATTAAAGCTGGGCCAATAAGAAACAACAAACGCTCGGCGGTCCGGTCTAGTTTGTAGGTTATTGTGAGGCTTACAAGCGCAGCCAAAGGGAAAGGCAAAGTAGCTGGTTCACTCGCTCCTGCAACCAACAGGTTTTACTTCTGTTTTACCATGTTGATTTACCAAAACATGAAAATCCCGGAAACGCTTAAAATCTGATGCTCAATTTTTGCTCGGGATATGTGAAAAAGGCTCTGTTCAGATTGATGTGGATTGCAAAATGACAGGATTTGGCATTATTATTATGCCGTAAGAATAACTCGAATTTTAAATTTATACACTACAAAAGGATTTCGACATGAGTTTGGGGCTCTATAATGATGGATTTGAAATAACTAGTTAATAGGAGAGATCTGAAATCCTTCACGCTAGGAATTGAGAAAATACATCTGTTCTACCTCCAACTCCAATCCATCTTTGAAAGCCACCTTTAGTTGAACAACTCTTTTTTTTTTCTTCTGAGATTGAATACAAGATCCATTCATTGGAAATCCACATTTATTTAAACAGAGCCTAAACGTCAAAATTAGCAGCTATTTCCACTAAAATAACTGTTCTATTGTCCTTTGATCCGGTAACTTTTGAGGGTTGAAACTTGAGAGATCAATAATAGAGCATTATAACAAGGACATACCTGCAGCAAGACTTGGTACATCAACACCGGTGCCAGCTAAGATTTTCTTTATCTTTTGCTCAACAATCTCTAGATTTGCAGCAGGGCTTGGCCAATCAGTACCATTCATAAAAGCCGGTTTCCAAATTCCCCGAGTCACTTCCGCAGAAAAGTAACTCACAATAGTAGCCAAGGATGCAGGAAGAAAATCGGCAAGATCTTTGAGACCTGAGGTGATATAGACAAGAGGGTATTAAGCAACACACCGACACCAGTACAGTCGAGCACTAGTTTCTAAAAAGTGTAGTTTATTTTTAATTCGCTGCAACATGAACTCACTGCAATTGCAAATATATTGTTTGTATTTGCTATAGGTGACACAGAAGACGTTACAAGTATACAGAACACATTAACCATATCTCGAAGTCTGATGAAGTGTATAGTTTTTTTTGGAAGAAGTTATGAAGTTGACAAACATTTCTTGTTAAATAATACTCTGTATCTTTCTGCTGAAGACATTGTACAAATTAGCTCAAATAAATAGGAAGAAACATGTCATTTGCATGTTTGAAGGCCATACAACTCTAACCATTTATTGTTACCGAGTCACTGACGTTACTAGAACTGATCAAATATTAACTAAAAGGAAATTGATTTTGGCACTCCAGTTTTAGCCACTGGCACTCTACTTTGTGTGTTAATCATGTGAGAAAACAAAACTAAAAGTGGAGTGTCATCGGCTAAAAGTGGAGTGCCAAAATCACCTCCCTAACTAAAAAAGACGTTATCGTCACTTAACTTTATGCAGAGTGGGCTGACATTGTAAAAGCAATGTTTTAAGAAAACAAAACTACATATAAGAGATTCAATTCAGATGCTGAAGCTAAAAAAGACTCAAAGCACATATTTCATCAAAGCTCCAAACGATTACGAAAAAGAAACGGTTTCTCTTCGACAGAGTCGACACTGGTTTCAAACTTCCAATGGTTGACATGCATAAAGATGTGAAAGCATATATGAAATCTCAAGCAGATGGACTAACCTGTCACAAGTTCACGAGGAGACAATCTTCCATGGGCACAAGCTGTCAGAGAAGCATCAAGCACGAAAGGAACTGCTTCCAGAATATCCCAAGCTGGTAATTTAAGTCTAAAGGAGGAATCTTCTGCCGCAGCGCCAGAAGAATCACAACTCCCAGAAGTTGCAGGTGTCACTGGCTGACTGCCTCTAATTACCTTTCTAAACATCATGTTCAAGAGCCCATCAACAATCTGATGAACAGGGCTACCGTGTATGAGACCAGAGAGGATTGAAGCCATACATTCTTGATGCTGCCGGTACCAGCGTTTTAACTTTGGAAATGAATCCATGAATATTGGCTCCGTCGAAGATGGGCTTGCAAATTTCGACACTCTCTTGCTTTTATGTTGGTCCTTAGGTGTGTTTGCATATGAAGCTAATTGGGAGTTGCGCACCAATAAGAGGTATTCTGGAGTCAGTTGAGATCCCACTGGAGCCACATCTCCCATAACATGTTCAAGAGGTGGACGATCAAATCTCCATAGCTTCAGCAGAAGAGTGAATGCATTGGAGAAGACAGCATGGGAAGAGATTTCTTCTCCTGTGCTAAGAGTCCATGGGACCATGGGTGCACATGAGCCAAAGACCTCACAGATTGGCATCAATGCACCTGCGAGTTGTGGGACCTGGACAGACAATCACAAAAAAGAAAAAAAGAAACGAAATGAAATGAAATGGAAAATCAATGGCAGATGTTGAGGTATGGGGATTTTTACATGCACAAAAGCTCACCCTCTCGCTTTGGTTTCCATTCTGATTTCTGGTCTTTCATACATCTTATAACCTTAAACATATATCATCCATTGCCTGAACTAAGTGCAATACTCATGTGTTGTGTTTTTACAATACGAAGATACATATAATAAGGTAATGCATATAAAAGGCATTTTCCACTCAGATGAGGAGCGGCATATGTATTGTCTAGTTTCTTTCTAGTGCACAGCTGTCACATAATTGTGTAGACTTTCTTCATCATATCACAAGGAATGAAGTCCTCTGCTCTGTTCTTAGCAATTTGAAAAAGGAAAGAACTTGTATTAACGATTTGTATAACTTGACTGCGTAAAGTAACAAATTACTATAAGCACTTCAGTCTTGTTCATTACGTCTCTAAAGCAAATTTCACTATCTAAGATGAAAAGATTGCATGCTTCCAGAAGCTCAACCTACCACGCCATGTACGGAAAAAATCTGAACATGATCAATAGACGATATCCCCACAAGGAGAACATTCAGAAATGGAGCATAACCTATCAAATGACTCTCGCTTCCAGAGTAATCTGAAGGAACTGGAGGTGACAGCAGTTTTGTAATCAAAAGAACAGTATGTTCCTGCAAGTAGAGAGGAAAAATATAGTTTAAAAATCATGAGCAAAAGGAGGGCGAAAAACTGAAAGAGATATCTACGCTCAAGAATATACTACAAAAGATCCATCAGAGTGATTCCATAATGTGCAGCAAGGTACCTGAATATTCCAACCGCGTATTAGAGATGCCCCACAAAGAATTTTCGCAGCAGATATCTTCTCCTCATCAGAACCACTGACTGCGATCTCATATATCTTTTCTATTTCTGCTAAGCTTCCATCAAATCCACGAGTTTAAATTCAGTTGCCATACAACTGGTAACTTAACAAAAAGACCACATGATGTTATAGTTACTCGTATGGTTGCCACTTTCACATGAGCCGAGAAATAAAATGGGAACACACAAATTGGTATTGGTAAGAGCTCCATTTTCAGTTTTTCACTGTAAAATTAGCTATGAGTAGAAAAGCTTTATTTGATTATTTTGGTGAACCATCCTGCTATTGAATTTAAAAAGAGAATTAACCTATATCTGCGGCAGAAAATACAGGCCAGTTGGCAGGATTGGACCTGACAAACAGGAAATTCCTTGAGCTAAAGTTCCATCAATTGAAACACAGTGCTTAGAACTGAGTCAATGAATATGGCCCAGCAGGTTTTGAAGTTCGATAAGATCCCTCGTTGAGGACAAGATATGGTTGCAGTGGGGTATAAATTTGAGATACTGGTCTGTTTCCATTAGATTCTGCTACTGCCCATCAGAGCTTAGGGCGCCCAGGCAAAAAAAGAAAAGAAAAGAAAATAGTAAACAACTTTCAACAAACCTTGATGCAGGAGTTGAAACCAATGCATTTACCATTGGAGGTGTTAGAGGGGACCCCTTCATCAAGGATGACCAACCAGGTGTTTGAGCAGAAGTGCTATGAGGTATTTGGTTGCTGCGGCCTTTTACATAGCCAGGCCATAAATATGCTGATGTGTCCAAAAGATTTTTAGCGATGCAAGCCTCAACAATCAGATGCCTCATGTTTCCAGCTGCAAATGAGTTTTTATTAGTCTGCTGCACGTCAAATAAGTGGCACTGTGATACAGAACCCACTGAAGTGAGCTAGAAAAATAATGAACTATGAAAACCCCAGATGAACATCATTGAAAAGCAATGATAGCAAATTTTTGTTGCCCTTATATTTTGTGCTAGTACAAACATGTCAAGCAAGAATGCTCTACCGACATGATCAGCTTATTGTAAAAAAACACACCACTAGGTCGTTTGAAAAAGCCACAACTGTAAATGTGAAATTGGAGGAAGCAAGCTATGTAAGTTCTAAATTATGACGAGACTTCCATGACCAAAAAATATCATCTAGAAACATGCAAGGATATCTTCATAGAGAGCAGATGCAAGGTTTTTTCCTGTTGCGGAATTAATTTGTAGAAGCCTGATATGCATTCTTGGGTCCATTCCATGACACCTCAAGTATTAGGGCAAAAGCAGAGATCTACCAAGGTATCAAAGCCTCAACTCCACGAGCCTGTAGGTTCAAACTCTCTGTTTTTCCTACTTTATTTGCACTCGATAATCGGTGTTTTTTGGCTTTGATTATTAGCAATGGGTGATCTAACCCAGTTGGTGTGAGAAAGATAATTGATACTTACAATAATTCACTGGCATGTCATTCAAGCTCAGTCCATCAAGGTATCCTCCATTCCCAACTGTTAGGCCTGAAAGAAACATCATTGCTTTGGCAGCAGCTTGATTGGCTACTGAAATTAAAGGTAAGGGAGAAGCCAACAAGTCTTCGTAATCACCCAATTGTTGTAGGCTGGAAACTAGATCCCTGCGGCGCTTTCCCGAAACATATTTCTCTTTCCTTAAACTGGTGGCGCTGCACTCAACCTCCTTACTCAGGGCAATTTCCTCCTCCTCAATGATACTAAAAATAGCAAGTGTTGTGACAGACAGTAACATGCACAAGCACGTATCCAGACGCGGTACAGGACCTTCAGTGGGATCCCTTTCCTAAAAAAAACAAGAGGAGAAAAAATTCGATAAATCTTTACGAACATCACAATTTTTAAACACTTGGAGTTGCATATTGGCATGTTGCATTATGAGCAAATGAAAACCTAAATGAGGTACCCCGTAAATTGGAACCAAGGATAAACAATATAAAAAAGAAGTTAGAATGGCACTATATCTAGCCAACCCTTGGGCTTGAATCTTTCTTGAGATATGATAATTTATAATTCCCCTGGGTACATCCGATCAAACGTAAGCAGACAAGATCCTCTCGCATATAGTCCTTTTCCAGTTGTAAGGCATTCCTCATACCATATGCAGATGATCCATACTGCGTACCACTGAAACATTCGTGGTTCGCTTTTCTCAATCCCAGTTAAATTCACAATGAACACCAAATTGAACAGAAATATCACATAGGCTATAGTAACTCCCAACTGAAACAAATTACTCAGCTTATGCAAAAACTTGTAACTTTTAGCAAAATTAATATGCCATTAAGTGGAAGAAAAGGCAAAAACTTGCCCCCGATGTTCCTATGAAGCTATGGATATTCTGTCCAAAAAATAAATCGACTACAATCCAACGACTATTTGAACAAAGTTTCGATGACATCTCACCCTCTGAACAAGCCTTAGAGCCGCAATCCATAGGCCAAGAAATGTATCATGCCATGTAGTTTGATTGACAGCCTGAAGAGCCTTCGCTAAACCTGCAATGCACTTCCACTTCAATGATATAGTTTGGGAGGACTATAGTTACATAAAATCCATTTTCTCCAAGTGGTGATTTGAAAAGTGCATGAAATAAGTACCAGTGAGAACTTCAACAGCACTTGTAGTTGCCACTTGAGATCCATCCATACTATCTTCCATAAACAAGTCAAAAGGAAGCCAAAAAGCAGAACGACTAGTGCCATGACATTGACTGGCAGAAGATGCAGGTGACCCACAAGCTATTACAGCATGAAACTGTTTCTGGGAACTTGTTTTGCATTTACGGGACAGGACTTGGCGCGTATCAGATGTCAACTGTAGAAGAGCATCAGGGGTAATATCTTTTGAACTTGTCAATGCTGATGAGTTTGCAGCAAGTAGCCTCAAGTGTTGAATGAAATATCCCCAGTGCGAGCAACTAAGAGGAAAAAAAAAGTAATATTAGACTCCATTATAACAATACAATAGCAACTCCTAGTCTAGTCCAAAATCTAGATAAACCAGGCTGTCAGTCAAAGGCTCCTAAAGAATTGCTCGTTTTGCCCTCCCATAATGACAGTTGCTAAGTGGGACAGCAAAAGAAGCATAGAAGAACAAAAGGATTTTGCAAGGAATTTTTACATGTTTCGACGTGCCAAGTAAAGAATTCTGGAAGTCACTTTATGTTTGAAAAATTCTCCAATTATCTCAACAGCCATAACGGTATTTAGTTTGAGCATCCCCTCCTGACGTTCGGTCCTCTTCTCCTCAAAATTACCATTACCGTCTATTTCCATTTCTTGTGTCCCAGTTAACCAGCTAGACTTCTTTTCTGCAGTAAGCTCCAGTAGTCCTTCATCATCTAGTGATGCATCAAGTAACTGCCATACAATTGAAAAGACAAATCCAACTACAAGTAGCCCAGGTTCAGATGTCGGAAGTGCAAATATCTGGGAAAGATGAAGAATTTCATCTATTGATTTCATGACCCTGCAAATCCATACTAAACAATGTTAACAACCTCAAATGCCAATCACTTTTCTTGAACACAATTAACAGGGAAAAACGTAGTTCAGTTGTTATCCATAAATGAACAGGTTTTTATCAGCATAAAAAATCATCAAATCGCTCTCCATACAAGTCATATAGACACTCTACTAAAACCCTAGTAGTTATGTCAAGATGAGCCAAGATCACTACAAGAATTAAGTAGCACTGGGAATTTACATCAGCCACAAGCATTGCATACTTGCACGTGCATTAGAAAGCAATGTAATGGTTCTTAGTTACATTCTAAAATACTTGAGCATGTTGTTCCTTTATATTCTGTGGAAATTTGGTTTCTATACAACCAAAAGAGAACCAAATAGAGCAATAAAAACAAGTAAGAAGTTACGGTTACAAATGTCTATACCCGTGTCCATTGACTGACTTCAACTACAATTTGAAGAAATAATATACACCTTGGACAATCATTTTATATACAGTGCAGTCTAAAGATACAGTATGTCAATTAAGAATACACATCATGCCACACTACCAGTTAGCATATAGAAACGTGGCTACGAGTCATTCGGACATGATGATTTCCAATAAATAGAAAAGCTATAGGCCATTGCTATGAACTATATTCTTCCAAAACCACGGTAAATTGTTGACACAAACAGTAAAAACTAAAAACACAAGCTTGGCCTGAACTTACTTTTCATAATTTGGACAATTGATTTGAGACACAAATGAAAAAACATGTCTTTTAAGGAGCTCCATATAAAGCCTGTAAGCTCCAGGGTAGAACCGTCGACTTGGGATTACACTGTAACAAGCCAACATTAATACAATCAGGCTTCATGGTTGATCAAAAGGGTAAAATACGCAATACACAAAGAGACACCTGTAAAATCACTCACAAGGCATTAGGCAATGCATATATGAATTGATAGTACTTAAGGTGAGAGGTCAAACAGAAAAAGTTAACTCAAATTCGACATACCCTGTGGGATGCAAACAAAACCAGAATCAGGACCCAATGTTATGCCCACCTATTTTGGATCAGCTTGAAATTTTACAAAATACTTGCACAACTGTTAGTGAGGCAAGTTTTGATCCCATCTATCTTTTGAGATAAAACAGTGTTCATGAGCCCCATATATCAGGCCAAAATGGTAATTTCAGTTCCTACTGTACCATATATTGGAATAAAGAAGAGACGAATGAAAACCGCACACAGTATGATACAACCAAACCACAGCTCATGAATTTATCTAGAACCAACCAAGATATGTAATCAGTAATAACTCTGCATAAATACCAACTTCATTTAAGACTAAAACCAAGATAGAATACAACCACAGCAAACCTATTAAACATCACCATTTGGAAAATAAGGTTGCCTCCATTACCTGGCTCGGGAAATGAAAAAGAATAGATAGGGAAGTTCTTAGTATCTCTTGTTTTATTTGTTTGGTTTCTACTTAAGGGCAGAAAGGCAAGCACATTGAGAAAGTATCTTAACACACGAAAGTACCAAATATCTAGGTTCCCTGCATTTATGACAATTCATTTAGCAAGAAATTTGTGGACCACATCTCAAACTTTCCCATTTTCCCTCCAACCTTTTTCTTACAAAAACTTTTTTTTTTGGTAGGAATCTTAATTCCTTTCGATGACAACTATTCCCTTTGGATTGAGGGATTTGATAAGAAAATAAAATAAAGGGTTAGAGTTTCTTTCCCTTTCTTACGAAATCTCACCAAAATGGTGATTTTTGGTGAGAAAGGGCTACCCTTTCTTATCGCACCCTTTCTCACAATCTCACAATCCAAAGGGCCAAAAAAAATTCGTTTAGAGGTGCTTTAAATTCTGGAGTCCTGTTAGGACAAGGAAAGTAAGGTGGTTGAGGGTTTTAATCAGTGTTTGTTTCAGATTAGGAATCTTATTTTGAGCTCCCCTGTATAGAGGAAACTTTAGGGGTATAGGGTTTCATTCTTTTGGCTTTTCCTTGATATTGTGGCCTCCCTCAAGAGTTACAGATATTGTTGGCTCTTTGTAATCTCTTTGTTCATAGTGAATCCTCGCCATCCCTCACCCATGTAGTGTGCTTGAGCGGAACCACGTAAATCCTCTTGTATTAGTGTGGTTTGCTTTCTTTGTTCTTCTATATTCGTATTGTCATAACAATTCCCAACCGGAAGCACATAATAGAGCCCTTATATCATTGCCCCGACCACGAATATCGTTTGGAAGCACATTTTACAACAATCCTCTTATCTTCACTTGGTGTACTAATCCTTCCCTAATCCAAAGCGATACACAAATATAAACCCGTTCTGAATTTTAGATATGCTACAAATAAGTGACCAAAAAAAAAAAATCTATACCTGACAGAAAGAAGAGCGAGAACGTGAAACGGGGGCACGATCTTCATCGTCAAGGCGTTATCGAGGAACTTCCAAGCTATGGGGACGTTGTTGGACCAACATATGTGCGAGACGAGCAAGTTCGCGAGCTCCGTCGACGGTAACGAAACTCCGGCGGAGTTTAGGGCGGAGGAGAGCTGAATCGCCCACGCCAAGGGGTCGCCGCCCCTTTCTTGAGCCGACTTGGTCAGTTCTGTTACGCCGTCCCATATACTCCGATGGACGGTCGCCGCCATCGTGTCCTAACGGAACCTTCGAACCTTTCGCCGATTCCGTTTAGAGAGAGAGAGAGAGAATGGGGGAGTGACTGTTTGTTTGTCTGCGTCGCCTTTTTGTGAATTGCTATGGACCCAAAATCAAAAGTCAGACACGGAGGCGGGATTATGATCGTGTTCAGGACCCATCCAAATTTATCTATATAACTAGTGTCACGCGACGTGCTTTGCACGAATCGCGTGCTCAGTAAAAAATTTCGGAATTGTATTGTTGTTTTGAGTACGTGAACATGGTGACGCTTGTTAAGGAAGTACACAAGAACATAAACATGACGATGTTCGCTACGAAACTACAAACCAATGAATTTGGAAGTTAAGTTGAGGTTTAAAGATTTGGTAACTAAAGTTCTGTTTGTTCATCCTCGTGTTTTGCACGTTTTCGTGTGCTCATTAGTGTAATTGGTGGTAGTGACCGGAGCACTGAGAAAAGGGAACTTATCATCTACTTAAAAATCACTTAAATAGACGACAAAATATTCATATTCGTTTAATTCATTTGTAGTATCCTTCAAAGAAAAGAATTTGTAAACTCTGTACTTGCCAAATCCCAAATTGAAAAGAAAAGCTACTTTCTGGTGTTAGTTTCTATTCGTCTCGGTAAACACTTTAGCCGCCGTTCCGCTTTCTTCCAAAATCTTTTTTTTTCAAAAAGAAGGTAATTTCAAACTCAAATATAACGAAAATGAAAAATAATTTTTCAATTTTTTTTGCATCGATTAAAAGATCTCAATAAGATCTATCAAACAAGATCCATATTGGTAGGAAAATTATTTGCGTAAATACATGATTTTTGAGCTTAAAATTGTCTTCTTTTTCAAAAAGTTATTTTTTGGAAAGAGTGATTTAAAAATACAAGGTAGCAACTTTAGTTCCCGCTCACATCAGCTCATTGGTTGGACTATATTACCACATAAAAGCGATTACAGTGCACGATTAGTGAAACAATAAACCTGTGTTTGCATAATATCCATGCATCCCAAAGAGCCTTGATAGCCGATGTGGTTAGTATTTTTGCAAAAATTAAATCAGATAAACAATAGTTATCCGTAGATCATATACAAGCAAAAAAATAAAAATGCCGTAAGCAGACCTCAGCGAAAAGAGTGATCTGTAACTAAAATACATGATTCTATAAGGCTGCGTTCTTATGAACTTAAATTAAATTTGAGAGTTGTCCTTATTTGAATTTTTTTCGCATTTCCTAGTTTTGCACCAAACTTTTGTAGGTTATTGATTTGTCTCGACGAAAAGAATCGGAAAAGTAAATTATTTTTTATTTTTACCTAAATATTTTGAGAAATAACCGATAGGTTTTGGTCCGTACACATAAACTAATAAACAAAGTTAGAGACATAGTACTACAGTAAAATCCCCAAAAAATTGCATTAACAATCAACTCTATTCTATACTGCAAGATGAATATAGTATCCATACACTTGAAAGAACGGGTAATGAAGTGGAAAAAAGGATAGCATCACACGAGGCATGATAGACGTCGGGTCTAGACAAGACTCCCCATGCTCCAGTTCCCAATCAGAACATCATATTCCCAAATTTTGATCAAAGTCTACATCCTTTTCATTGCAATTTTGTACAATGCTCATTTTAACCAAATTCGGCACTTCAACTTCTCTTGGAACTGGGCCTGCCCGAATAGTTTTTTAAGTTCTGGAAATCAAGTTCTTCAGTTCCCGTTGAAGAATCTTTCCGGCCACTGACCTAGGTATCGACTTTGTGAACACCACCATCTTCACTTTCTTAGATAGTGCAACCTGCCATAAAGAAAGCAAATCATTCTAAAGAGATAGAAATAGAAGGCATTGAGCTCTTTTTCTTCACGTTAAGCGGTGGAAAATAATTCCTCCCTTGCTCCCACTTCTTCCCAATGATCAAGTACATCTTCTCTAGTAATACCTCCATGAATCCGAAGAACTGTCTAGAAATTCATACCTGCGATCTAAATCTGTCGTTATGGATTATATCAAGGGCCCCTTTAAATACCAGCATACTTGCATTGCCACAATACAAACGACACTCAATGCTTGTAGCATAATTCTATTAAGGATACACAAATGTTATTGAGGACATGCTGATTTACGCCAAAAACAAAAAAGAAGGATAAGCTGCGGTCAAAATACAATCTGAAAAATAGAGATGTTACATGGATTGAATAACCCTTGTTATTGAAAAACTATTGCTTACCTTTCATAATAGCAGACCCTCTTGGAAAAGATCATCATTCCTCCTAAGAGGCAAGAAAGAACCGGTAACCCAATCTACCACTCAAGCTTCCATACAAGGAGCGAGAAGCCCCACAAAAGAATAGCTATGAATTAAACTTGGTTGTATTGAAGACATGACTTGCTACGCTAGTTGACTCCATAACCCTGTGAACAAATAAAATATACACAAAGGGAAAATGAAAATCCATACCTAAGAAAAAGACCACAAAACACGAGATAGTTCACACTCCAAAGTAGAACGAAAACAATGCAATCCCAAAATGCACAAAAGGGTAGTTTGGCACTTGGCGTGTAAAAACCACAAAAGGGTGCTCAGAATCCAGATGTGATCAGGAGAAAAACATAATTGCATTACTTGAAAGATGCTTAAATGCATGAAGAAATGTACTGCTTGATTTTTACCATTCAAGTAGTCCATGGAAGGTGAAGTTACCCTCTTTTTTGCTAGAAATTTAGAATCACAAACCAAAAAAGCCTCAAAAGTTTGGCAATCAACTCCAACTTGGCAGATGACCCATAAGAAATGGGCAAGTTACAATGAAATTGATCCCACTATGACAAGTTCCAAATCTGCGCATAAATGGCAATGGTCCAAAACATTGATCACCCTGTACGTGCTCACTTTGAGAAGAACATTTCCAATCCCTTCTTTATGGACAACAAACATCATTGAGAGAGAGGAAAAAAAAAAACTTCAATAAACTTTAAAAGTTGAGAAAAGGGGTATTCAGCTTACTAAATTGGTTTAGTTTGTCTTTGTCATGGCATGGATCACTTTATGAGCATTCCTTTTAATAGCAGCCTTCACATTTTAAAATTTTCATTACCCATAAATATCTCTCAAGCCAAAGCTATTTTTCTTTCTTTCCCATTTCTGACTTCTTCAAAGCAATCAATGCAAGAATATACATGATATCTCATATTTACAAAGCAACAAAACAAAACCACGTAGGTTATACAGAAAACATAGAAACATGGCAAGATATGAAAACAGACTGAGAAACTAAATATATCCCTACAGATAAAATGGCTCTTACCAGAATACTCATTTGTGAGATTCTTCACAGCACTCAAGAATTGACTACTCAGCCCCTCCTCCAGTAGTTACAATGAATTAGGAAAGCAATATACAATCTACAATTTACCCCAGCAGTATAAATAAACTAAAATCAGTAGGAGTGAGCCAACCCCAACTAATGTGTTTGACTACACAACATAAAACTGAGCACACAAAAAGACCACACAAAATCTATGTTATAAGGAGAGTCTCAGTACATACTACCTTTTTCTTTCTAGTATTGTGTTCATAATAATTATAAAGTTATCCACACTAATTCCTTCTCTACATAGCTAGTCCTCCAGCATACGACACTAATGATCACCTCACCAATGATAATTGCATACATTTCACAATCTTCTAATAAAAAACATTAGGAGAAAAGAATAGTGATTTCCAACAAATAAATAGTGAATCATCACTTCTTGAAGTTTGGACCAACTTGAGACGTTCAATAATCATCTTGTAACCTAATTTGAAATCCCATTCAGGATATGACTAATATATTCATTAGACCAGCACACTACAAAAACTACTTGGTTTAACTGGTTGGGGTCACCCAGCAAGTCTATGTTGCACCTATATTCTCCAATGTCCCCATTTCAAAGCAGGTTTCATATACTACCATCGACATGTAAAGTGTAGATCAACAATTGCAAATCTAGTATTCCAGTTGGAGGAGAACTCCCTGGTAATCTAGATAATAATAGGGAGTGAGATGTAATATAGAACAAAGTAACTAAAGAGGCAAGCCAAAGTACAATAATGATAATAGTCAAACAGGGGAAAATGAAAGAAGCTTGCCTTTTCTTTTAAAGGGGTTTGTTCAGACCTTTTGATGAGACAATTCCCTGGACCTGTAACGAAAATAAAATAGAATGTGTCAACATTTGTCACGAGCTTCATCTACCACAAAAGGCAATCATCCATGTATCCCAAACACAACTCGTATCAAGTCTAAAGCCATTGCTGACCGACTAAGCCTTCGTTTGGACCAAACCATAGAAATTGACTTACTTTTTTCTTTGCGGAGTTTATGTCAGTTTTGAGTCAAACTCTTTTACTTTTCTGTTAACTATATGGATGCCAAAATAGAAGAATAACAAACAGAAAATGCACCATTTATAGTTGTTTACGATGACCGAAAATATACCAGTTATCTTGATATTTCTGTTACCAGTTTAGTTTAAGAAATGGAACAAATCAATGTGTAAAAGTAAAACCATACCTGGTGGCTTTTTCACTCAGGCAAGTGGAATAAATTTTGCACCAATTGCCAGCGCTATTGAAGGAGCGAACATAAATCCTCTAGGTTCAACTCCTAGGATGCACAAAGAAGCAACAATGAAGTAGGCACCAAATTTTTCCATGTAAAACTTGAGAAGTTATACTTAAGCATCTTTCAATATTGACATACCACCAAAGGGCTACTATTAGCAGCGAGCTGAATCATTCACACTTGACACTAAACTTCAAGATATTTTAAGGCAAATGACAGACAAGTAGTGTAGGTAAATTAAGAAGGGGATTGAAAAATGAAATTGGACTCAAGCTGAGGAGAACTACATCCTATAAACCCCTACTTGCAAGGATTTCCTGGTTCGGACATACCTTCTTCAAATTGAAAACTTTTGATACATTTTAGTAGCTAAATAATATTTAATCCCTTACATCACTTGTACAACATAAGTCGAAATCTATTGAATACATTTTCGAAATAAAACAAATAAGAAGTTAGAGGTAATGCATTCAGAGTAATGTATTGAATCACTCATACATAGCAATGCATTCAGAAATTAATATCTTCCATGTAGCATCCATAACTTCAGATGTACTTATTGTGGCCGACTTGGACCAACCCAAACACCAAATCTACAGTCTGAACTCCCCACAGTTGCAGAACTAAGGGGGTGTTTAGGATGTCTAATCAGGCACTTGTCATCTTTTAGTTAATTGGCAGCAACCAAAGTTATAGAACTAACCACTTTTATGAAGAGTCATTAGAGATCCTCTTATAGTGATTGTAAACTGCCACCGAAAGCACCTGTACACTGTAGCCAATATATAATAAGGAGAGTATGCAAGACAAACTTTATCCAAGCAAAAGTTTCTCGTCAATGACGCCATAAACAATAGAACCCAAGAAACTATACATCATGCATACAAAAAAGGTCTGTCCCGCATACAAATATGCTGCAATTACTGTTCCATTTTATCTTTTCTTTTCCATCTTAATTCCAGAAACTGCAAAAGTGTCATTGCATACAGTGAGCTATCCAACATTACACAAAAGTGTCCTTGTATCCAGTGAGCTATCCAATATTACACCACCAACAAAAGGCAGTGGCAAAAAAGCACTTCATAGAAAATAGCATATCTTTGGTTAAATGTTGCGAAAACCAACAATGATTGAATTAACTTTTTCGATTTGTCTAGAAGAGATGAATAAATAATCCACAAAAGCTAGACTCAAAACTAACAAACGCGAAAAAAAAATTGAATAAGGACAAAAGTCCAAAAAATCCAAAAATCTAGCGGAACGACGCCTCACTCTCTCTGCGATGTGTGTTCGTGTGTGACATCATTTCTTCTATTTCAAAGAGTGTTTTTTTTTTCTTTGGCACTTTGGAAAACTTTTTGAAAGAGTTTTTGATGCAAGGGGAATCAATGAATTAATGCAGAAGTTGGCTTAGTTGTTCTAGCTATGATTGATCAAATTATCTCTTTCAAGTAGTTTCTTTCACGAATCGATTTAGTGTTTGAGCTACTACGAAGATTCAAAAAGTAATTTCAATCGAGGTGGGTAGTGCCGTAGGCACACGCAATTCGCTAGAGTTATACAAATCAACATGCTATACAAATCCACAAAAATAAGAAAACATGATTCTGATTTCAAAGATTGTTGGGCACGACAAAAATTGACTGGAAATGGAAACCCCAAAATAGAGGCCACGATCGATCCCACGATGCCAATCAGTGGCCCCGATAACCAAAACCAAGGTCGGATGCAGCACGAAAGGGGATCGGTCGGGCCGATTCAAACAGAAACGTTTGTACGAGTGCAATGAGAGTGCCTTATACCTTGTTCCGGCTTCTCCTATGATTTTCGCTAAAACTATGAGGGTGCACAATGGGTAAAATGCCCTTTGTTTTGATGGCTTCCATCATCAGGCCTTCTTCTTCTCCGTCCATCGCTTGTATTTCGAAATGGAAGAGAGAAGGACGGAACCACACCCAACCCTTAGAGCTTCCTCCTCCTCCTCAGATTTCTGCAACCTATCTCTATTCCCTTCATCGCCATCTCCGACCACACCACCATCAGGTCCACCACCGATCGCCACCGCCACCACCGTCTCTCTCTGATGATCGGCCTGCGACGCTGGGATTCGTCACGCCGTTGGAGTAGATCTCATCGATCATCTATGACGATGCTCCGTCTTCGCGATTTCGTTTTCTCCGTCGCTCTCTCACTCATCGTTCACCAGTCAGAGAGAGAGAGAGAGAGAGAGGGAGAGACAGCAAACGTAATTTCTGGCGGGATTTGTGTGAATCACTGTGTAAAGAGGAGGTGATTTTACCAGAAAGCCCCCAAGCCCAATACCACTACAGGACAAAATAGTATATAAAAATCGGGACGCAGACGGAAAACATCAAAAGTCCGAAAACCCGTTAAAGTAATTCAAAAATAACCCAAATAGTGCCTGTGGCCCACCACTTTTGGGTGTGAAATGACCAAAATGCCCAAAACCTAGAAGAAGTAAATTCAGCCAGCTAGTTTCCGAACCCAAGGGCATTTTCGTCCGGAGCTGGCCAAAGTGTAAGCCACATTTTGGATCTATGTTCCTTTATAGGCCCTTGTGGATATGGAAGAGCGGTACATATTTTTCACCGTTGAATTGGTACATATTTTTCAACCGTTGGATGGGAAATACAATCCTCACCGAAATCAAAATTTGAAATACAATTCTCTCCTTAAATTCTGGAAATTAAATTACAGACTTCTAATTTTCATGTTTTAACTTTCCGAAAAACTATAATTAAGGAAGTTATTCTAAATGGAATCCATCCTAATCTCCTTGATTATCTCCATCGGAAATATATAATTAAAGAATTTATCCTAATTGGAATCCATCCTAAACTCCTTGACACACACACACACTCTCTCTCTCTCTCCCTCTCTCACACACACACATTATTTCCCCACAAGAAACCAAAACCGATGGCTAATTTTTTTTGAATACATAAAAAAAAAATCCTATGTTCCAAAAAATGGGCATTTGGGTTTGTGATAGTTTGATTAAGGAAATCGAAAAATACTATGCCAAACGGTTAGAAAAATATGGAGTATAAGCTATTATGGAGTACATTTTTCCTGACCTATACTGTTCTTTTCTGGCCTATAAGAAATTATGTATTTTTGTAGTTATCCGAGCAAGCTTCCTCACACGTAGAAAGAAGAGAAAAATGTTTGAATCTATTTTTTTTAGAACATAGAAGGAGGATTCGCAGAAATGAGTAGAGGCTAAAAGTGACTAAGCAGAAGTATAATGGGACAATTGGTAGGGTCCTAGGGAGGATGGATTGGATCCATGCACTTAATACCATCCCTGTCTAATTCTAAAACACATCCCTGATAAAAATGATGGGATAAGCATATATTTAGCAGGCCCTCAGAATCCAAAAAAAATACTATCACCAACATTAAAACTACCATTTTTATTTGCAAACCGGTAAGATTTTAGGGTTGGAGAAGGTGAAGAAACCACGGGCAAACTTATCTATGTCTATGGATTGGCTCCATCCCTGTCTAATTCTATGTCTATTGTAATCTTATCCACACACTATCAACACGCACTCAAATAATTATTTGAATCTATTTTTACTAACGTAGTTACCCATCTTCATTTTTTTGATGTCCCGTTTATAGGATGAATAATGCAAATAAAATTAACATGTTTCCAGTGGACGAAGTCGAGACGCATAAGGATGCTCCAGTTGAAGAGCAAAACATGCAAATTGACCCACCAACTGGTAAGACTTCTAAACTGCGCTTTTTAGTTTACGAAAGAAATAACTGGTATGCATTTATAGTAATAGTGATTTGTAGTCGAGTTTTTTGTGTCCCGTGTACATGATAAATCGTGACAATGAAATGTTACCAGTGAGCGTAATCGAGACGCGTGCGTCTATTGAAGATCAAAACATGGAAACTGACACACCAATTAGTAAGACTTCTAATTACAAATGCTGACACACCAAAATTTTCGTAGCATCAACTGCGCTTTTTAGTATACTAGCAATATAGATTTTCTTTTGTTTGTATGCTTGATGATTTGCACAATAATAATGTTCTGTTTGCTACGGGGTTGAAGGTCGACGACTTTAAACATTTTTATTCCAAAAAAACCGAATCTAATAATTTTAGTATTTTATCTTCTAAGTCCATACCTTACCACTTGCATGAAGAGCGAACAGTATGTGAACCACCCATTTCCTACTGACGGCATTCCTAATGGTAAGTTGGATATAAAATGAAAATTGGCTATAGATCGAGATGAATATTATTTATTCGTTTAATTGTTCTAAACAAATTACGTGCTAATCTAGGTTTGGCGATGACAAAGATGCACAAAGGTTGGTAGCATGGAATCGCACATGTGGATTTTCAATTACACAAGTGCTAATAATATCAAATGCTAAGAGAATTCAATAAAACAATTTGTGTCCATGCCCAATGTAAGAATTTTTCATACTTGACTCTATGGTTAATATTATCTTCCCATTATATACCTACAATTGGAATTTCTGAATTTTTTTCATAGGTGCAATATTATCACATTCTTGGCCACATTGAGAAAATATACGGAGAACACCTATGGATTTATAAATGCAAGACGTGCTATACAGAAGTTGAAGATCAGTACGGCTGGTTTGTCTGTAGTCAATGTGGACGAGAAGATGTGGAAACAGTAACCAGGTTTTTTTTTTTAAATAATAGTATTTGAACTACGTCATGCATTTTATGGGTTTTTTTTACTAACAACTTATATCTACAATTTATTCGTAATTCGTAATACATTTTAGGTATAATGTAAAGATGGTTGTTAAAGACTCGATTGGCTCAATGGAGTCTATTTGGGCTTTTGTTGACTTATCATTCTTTTTTAGAATTGGGATCGAAAAGACTCGAAGCTCAAAAGGATCAATAGTGTTGAAGATTTTTAGTCTTGACATTTTTCATGTTTTCTTTTTAGATGTCTCCTCGAGGCATGCATTTTCGTTAATGTGTATCGTTTTATATTTTCATCGGTGTTTCAGATGGTATTTTTTTATTTGATCAAGTTTTATGCATTTGAGTTTGTTCTATGTGTTTTAGTTGGTTGAATTTGTTGTTCAATATTTATTTGCATGTGCTGAATGTTCGAGCCGTGCCTTCAGGCACGGGCATCCGCTATTTATTTATATAATCCAGCAGGATCAACTAACCACAAATTAACCGGACTGGGGGCTCTGCTGTCCCCATTGAGGGATAGCACCTGCTGTCCCGGCCAAGCAGGACCCGCTCCGGTCTCGCTCCGATAATCGAAAACTTTCACTTCGTATAGCTCGTCGAGTAGAACAATTTTTCAAGAAATAAGCTCGATCAGATATCATTAAGTACCCGATCAGAACATGTATAACTTGTCAATAATGGGTTCCAACGGATTTGATTCTCAGTGTTTTGGATCCATTATTTTCAAGATCAAAATGTTTTAATTAGATATTTAATGATATCCGATAGAGCTGATTTTTTGCAGAGTTATTCTACTTGACGAGTTCTACAAAATGAACGTTTTCGATTATCTCCGGGACAGCAGGTGATGTCCCTCAAGAGAGACAACAGAGCCCCCGATTTCCAAATTAACGATGTGATTTGGGAATCGGGGTGTTGGGGTAGAGGCGGTGTCTGTGGCGGTAGAGGCAGTGAAGTAGTGGTAGAGGCAATGAAATGGTGGTTGTGCTCGTGTAGGGTGGATTGGTAGTGGTGGTGGTGGTAACGGTGGTAGATGGACGGTGGAGGCGGCATTGGTATTTGGTAGTAATGGTAGTGGTGGTAGGTAGTGGCAGCGATAATAGTAGTGGTGGGGATAGCGGTGGAGTGCTACTGGTATTGGCAGTGGTGATGATAGTTTTATTCGATACATCTCCCCTTTTTTCTTATAAAGAAAATGATTGAATAAATTTGAACTCAATTATGAGTATTCGTATATGATTTATGTAGTGTTTAGATTGTGTTTTGAAATTTTTTTTGAAAAATAGCAGGGATAATAAGTAGAGAGAGATAGAGAGAGAAATGTTGAAATTGGAGGGAATCTAGGAGGAATTTTTTAAATAATTTTTTTTGAGAAAGGAAGAGAACAAGGCATTAATGATTCAAATAAGTTAATGTTTTATTTTTAAAAAAATTCCTGTTAATTTCCCATTGCTAGCTCTCACTCTTTATGTGGTTTGATGGGTATTTGAAGGTCATTTATTTATTAAATGAAATGATAATGCCAAAAATAATTAGTTGACAGTGGCGCAAATGTCATGCATCTAAGAGCATCTCCATCAGTCTAGGCTGATGCTCCATTTCGCTTGATTCCCCGAGTAAAGCCCTAAAATCCCAGTCCCAACAACCTCGCTTTCCACCTCGCTAAGGCCAGGGAGCCACAGAAACCTTGCCCAAGCCAGCGAGGTACGGACCCCTCGCCCCAGAGTAATTTAATCTTTTCTACTTTGCCGGACTGTCGGAGCTTTCGTCGGGAGGGAATTCATCTCGTCGGACCATTAATTACGAAATCGGTGGAACCAATTTCAGAGCTTTTCATTGGTTTCAGTTGGAGAGAAGATTTCACAGAAGAGGAATTTGTGGGTTTTCAGTTTGGGAGAAGAGGATTTGTGGGTTTTGGTTCCATATCCGGTTGTGTGTGTGTGAGAAAGAGAGAGAGGTGGGTTTCACTTCCATGTAGAACACAGAAGTCGGTGCCAGAGAAGGCAGAATTGTGGTGGCGGTGAGTGTGGATCTGGTTTGGGAATTGTACGATTATATACATATATATGATGTGTATATATGTTTATATATATAATAATGTTAATGGGGTTTGAATAGTCTAAAAAGGCTATGTTGTTGGGTAGTGCAAAAATTTAGGGGCTAGCTAAAGAAGATAAATGTACTTTTTCTAGTCAATTTGCTTAACATTTTGTTGAGGTTATTGGAGATGCTCTAACCATGCTATTTCCCCCCCCCCCCCCCTTTCTAGGTCCTTTTTAAGATTCGTGTTTTGTTTCCATTACTAGGTGTTTAATTATTCATTTGGGATAAGTGATGCACATGATTGGGTAAATCGATATATCTTTTACCGCACGAATTTTTATTTATCACATGTGATATAATAGGTTGAGATTTATAATGCTTAATCCTTATTTATGTAGGAATGTTAACCAAAATCACAAGACGTGGTGATCGTAGCAAAGTACCTACTTAGTTTTGTGGAATTATAGTCTAATTGAGTGTTCGACATTTTTAGATAAATTAAACTAAGAGACTGAAGTATTTTGCATTGTCTGTGTTTTTAAGTGCTAGCTAAAATCTTTGAACGAATACACGGAAGTATTTTCATTGTATGAGTTTTAAATCGATTTGTGCCATGCAACCGTGACTATGCGTACATCAAGTGTACACCACAATCGTGAGGCTCCAAAATGAGTTTCACATGAATATTCGGAATCGTTAAAATATTGGTTTAGAATATTCTGTAAGTGTTGTTGAAAAAAATCAACTCAAATTGTTCATGTTTTGGTCCGTGCAAACGCGGGGATAAAAAATTTAATCAATAAATTACGCTATTTTTGATATTCAATTAATCTTATTTTTTTACAAAAATATTTAAAACAAATTAAACGAAGCGGTATCAATTGTGTGGTTCTCGAGTTCCACACAATCAAGCCGACACATTTTGGCGTACCCAAACAGGACGCAATGGGATTCATCACTAGGTCGGTTGTACAAGGGCGGGGGATTCTTGTTTTTTGCTCTCAAATAGTACTACTAAAATCATTTTTTTTTCCCGCTTTAAGTCCCTCCTACGAGGAGTTATTGCATGCCCCAGGGACATGATTGAGCACAAATCTAGACCGCACATCTGTCTACACACTTAAGTGGACCTCTAACATTTCTGCGGTTCCAACTGCGATCAGGGGCATTGAATAATTTCTCGCTCTTATGTGACAGAAAACACGGTCGAAATCATTCTGGCCTGAGAGAGAGAGAGAGAGAGAGAGAGAGAGAGGCGATCGAGTTCTTCCGTTCTAATCAAATCAAATCATGTCGTCTCGTTCCACGCCTCGTCCCTTCGGCGTGTGCGGCGAGATCAAAGTCGATGAACTCACGGATTTCAGTCGACTTTCACGATGGAGTTTCGAGAAGAATTCCTCCCCTGAGTTACGTAGCCCGCCGTTCAAGTTTGCCGGACCCTTGGATTGTCGATTGGTACTACATTCTCGAGGTAGCAACTATTCTTCCCTCTATCTAGAAGTCCTGTACACAAATATCGTCAAGAAAGGAAGTTACCTGGCTTTTTTCAGTTTTACGCTTGAAAATTCAGATCATTCGAAATCTCATAGTAGAGATTGTATCTCTAGATTCACGGCCAAGAAGCCTTCACAAGGAATTTGCAAATTCGCTCGACCGTTTGCCCTGACAAACCCCGATTTCGGGTTTATTTTTGACAATTCAGTCAAAATAATTGTTGATCTCCGTGTTTTATCCGAAGCTTGGTCCATTACGGGTGATAATAGTAGTAAAAAGTGCAGTTGGACCCTAGAAAATATAAGTCTGTTCACTGATATGTTGAGTAGTTACCAGCTTATTAGCCCAGCGTTTGAAACCGGAGATTGCATCTTTAGGATTATCGTGCGTAGAACAAAGGACGATTCGGGCGATTATTTGGGACTGTTTTTAGATAGCACAGAAACAGATATCTCTAACAAGGACTTGTACACAACTTGTTGGGTGATGTTCAAGTTGTGTATAGTCAATCAGGAGTCTGCATCAGAAAATGTATACTTCGACTTTTACGGGAGGTTTGGAGGGGTTAATAAGTTTGGTGACTACACGAAAATGGGCCAATCTAAGCATTTAGATTGGCCCAAGTTCATAGGGTCAGGTTTTTTGGTGGATGATTCTGCAGAATTTGTCCTGTTGATTAAAGTGATTGAGGAAAGGTTTAGTCAATCTCTCCCCTTTCATTCAAGAACGGAGTATTCAGATGAACGTTTATGGGAAATCAAGAAGTTTGCAACTTTCAAAGACACTCTGAAGAAGAGGAAGGTTCTTGGACTTTCCGTGGAGAGCATGCGATTTGAAGTTGCAAAACAAGCCTTCCGTTTGGTTATATACCCTAGAGGTAACGTTCAAAGCAAAAAACTATTATTGTCCCATTTTTCTAGAAAATTTATTGTTATTGCTAATCTCATAGAAAATGATGCACTTGAACCAAGCAGAAAGGAAAAAAGCTCCAGTACCATGGCCAATATTTCCTTGTTTTAAAAAGTTATGTCTTGTGAAGTGGTCTTAACCCAATATATAGAAGGGGGGTTGGTGCTTCCACGTCCTTTATTTACATTTCCTTTGTAGATTTAGTGGCTTTTGTTTATTAGGACTCATGTGGCTAGATGTTTTTTTCTATTGATACTTTTGCCTTGTGTGTTTTGACTGTTGCAAGGCTTATCCAGTTTCCTATCTGTCTTCATAGGGCACCAAACACCCATCCCACTCCCACACGACAAAAGATGTAAAGCCATTTAATACCAATTTATAGGTTTTTTGGGCTTTGAATTATAAGCTGCATTGTTTGGATTTTCTATAGCTATTCAATGTGCAAGAACTGATGGTTACATGTATATGGTTGACAACAGGGAAATCCTCTCAGTCCAGTCAGCAACTTTCATTTTTTCTTGAAGTTGGGGAGAACTTTAACATATCCTTTGACCAAAGTTGTTTCGTATCATATGAACTGTCTGTCATACACCCAAAAACAATGGACAAGTCCATTAGAAAGTGTGCAGTGGGCCATTACTCGACAAGATGTCGAGACGAATTGGGCTGGACTGATTTTGTTTCTCTAGGTAATCTGTTTGATCCATCATCTGGATATACTTCCGGGGACACTATTACATTAAGCGCGAAGGTTCTACTTCTAAAAGAGACCTTTTTAGAGGGTAATGCAGAAGTAGAAAAAGTTGGTTTTCCAGTTGACATGGATGGTGAGAGTTTTTATTGGGAATTGGAAAACTTCATATACTTTTGCGACAGTTCAGATGGCATCAGCAAGGTAATCCGTAGCCCAGATTTTATATTTGGCAGACAAAAGCTACGTATGGGTAAGTTGATGTTATTACATTGTTCCTGAATTTCTCTTTATTTGCTTCTGTCCTATTCATGACACACTTTTGCATTTTCTCTACACAGGGGTGTTATGTGCTTTAGACGGCACCATTGTTGCATATTTGTTACGTGACCTACCAGTTGTGGAGAATCTTGGTGATGGTGTTCCTCTTGAGTTTGAGTGCAAATTAGCTCTAGTTAATCAAAATAGTTTTCAAAGGAGCATGTGGAAAACGGTTGTTTTTAGAGAAGATACTCCGAAGGACCATACTGAGTATTTCAAGGGAGCATCAAACTGGCTGAATAAAGATAGTGGGTTTCTCGTTGGTGGATCTATTGCTTTGTTGTGCCAGATTCGAAACTGCCCCCCAGTTGATTTTCCCCAATTAACGGTGTGGGTGAAAAGCGGGTTCTGTGAGGTCGCTTACGTGTACAAAAGTGAGCTGGAGAGGTTCGATTGGTCGATAATCAGTACCAAGGGGAAAAGAGGAATAATCTCGTGGGGTGAGGATTAGAGCAAGAGGTACGGAAAAGACAAAGGCAACGTGTCTCCTCTATTCTCCGCGGGGGGTGAATGACGTCTGCCCTTTCTGAAATCGGATGAATGAGATCACCTTCTCTCCGGGGAAGAATGTTCTCCTTCCTCAGAATCAGTGCTCTCTCTCTCCTTTTCCAGAAAAGTCAGCCTCTTCTTATCATTGGGAATGTCAGGGGTATTTATAGGGCACATGGGCCTAGGTCAGGCCCAGGACGGCGCTCCTATAAGACCCCAACACGTGTCCCTCCCGTACCTCCAGGTCGCGGAAGATTCGTCTCTCCGCGAAAGACTTCCGCGGGACCCGAGCCTCCGCGACGTTACCTCCATCCCAAGCCACCAAGCCACAAGAGCTTCCCCAATTCCCGCAGGAGCGAGGTCGCGACCCGCGGCGATCGTCTGTCTTCCGCGGGATCCCTTCCGGGCCTGCCTTCTAGGCCCGAATATGATCCCGGGGCTCTCTTACAGTTTCTGTATCGATTCCGGTATGCCTTTCAGTTTTCCCTGGCGGGGCCCACGGGGGGGTCCCGCGAGATCTTCACTTTCGCGGATCACTTCCGCGGGGTCTTCAGTTTCGCGGGCCGGTCCCGCGGGCATCCATCTTAATGTGTTACGTGTTTCCTTTCCATTGGTCAGTTAAACGTCTTCTTGGAATAGTGTTTGACTAAGATTGACTTTCCGCGTGGACCTGGTCGCCACGTGTCTACGGCCGATAGGCTGGTCAAAAGGTCTTCCCTGATGACATGTCAATAATTTTGACCGCGCCTACAAACGGTTAGTGTGCTTTTGTCTTCCAAAGTGGTCTTATGAGACGTCTCTCCCCTTTGCCTAGCTGATATTGCATTCATCACCATACCATAAATGTTACATTGAGATTAGCTAAACCACAGTGATGCATTTAGCTGCTTCAGCACAGAATAATTCTCGGGAACTGCATGTGGCAATTCAGTGGTTTTCTGGGTTATGGGGGATAACTTAGCCGAAATAAATTATTTTTGAAGAAAATCCCGATTGAATTTAGTTAAAATAGTGGAATCAACTGCAATTAATTGGACCTATTTTGTTGGTTTAATAAGTAAGACAATGAGTTAACAAAATCCAACTCATCATCATGATTTATTATGTAAATGCTAATGAGTACCCTAGTGATGGCATTTGTATATGGAACCAATACCTTGGTTTCTCTAATTATGAGATGATTTATATAATAAGAGATTTTTGCAACCACTGGTAGTTAGTATTAGATTTGTTGGCTTAATCAAAGTCTAGAAATTACAACGCGTATTACTTGCACATGAGAGCGCTCCGTAGATGAATGTTTGCAATTGTTGGTATAAAGGTTGTTTGGTCATGTTTCTCTGTTGTTTTAAACAGGCTGCTCCTGGGAGCAAAAAGATTGTTGGGGTGTTCTACAAAGCTGGCGATTATGCTGAGATGAATCCAAATTTTGTGGACTGTGTGGAAAGAGGATTAGGCCTACGCGACTGGTTGGAGTCACAAGGTCACCAATACATCGTAACTGATGACAAAGAAGGACCAGATTGTGGTAAGTATGCAAACACAGAAGTAATGTAGATATTTGTTAACAAAGCAAACTTGACATTGGTTATATGGTCAAGATACATGTGCAGCATGTTTTGTGATGTCATTTCATACATAATCAAATCACATAGATATTGGTTACGTGGGTATTTCATTTAGAGATTTGTCCAGTTCATTAATGCTTTGAGTTTTCAAAAGAATGAAATGAAGGAATATTGGGAGCTTATGGAAGTACAAGGGATAATATGTATGTATGTGTGTGTATATAGGTAAGACCGTGGTATCAATAAGTACTTTTCTTTTGTTTCCAGAAAGCCATTGTGTATGTGGTAGGCTGCCGTTTTGCGAAGCAACTTATTCTTAGATTAATTATGAACAGGAACTTGCAAACATGTGGTATTTGCATGTTTCCATGCATGAAAAAATGATCAAAACCTTTGAGAAATGACATCAGGGTGATGCACAAACCGTGGTTATTTTCTTGAGAACAACTGTTCCTCTTTCACATGAAATTATCTGCTCTAGTTTCAACCAGTAATTAGTGATTTCTCTGTTTGCTTGGTAATTGAATACGTATTGTCCATAGAAACCGGGAATGCATTGCATGATGCTTTATGTTATTGCATGATAAGTTGATACAGATAGCTATGAAATCTTTGCTTGTCATCTCTTGACAGTGATGTACATTTTATCCCTTCTAGATTTCTAAAATCCTTGACCATGAATTACTATTACTTGTTTTGGTTATTCAATTGGTAAAATATTTCCAAAGTACTATAAATTGATTGAAAGTAAACTATCCTCATTGCAGAACTCGAGAAACACATTCCTGATCTACATGTCCTCATAACTACCCCATTCCATCCGGCCTATGTAACAGCAGAAAGGATCAAGAGGGCTAAAAATCTGCGACTGTTGCTCACAGCTGGAAGCGGAACCGATCATATTGATCTGAATGCTGCTGCTGCTGCTGGGTTGACAGTTGCAGAGGTCACTGGAAGCAACGTAGTCTCGGTTGCAGAAGATGAGGTCATGAGAATTCTCATTCTTGTTCGAAATTTCTCGCCTGGATACCATCAGGTTACTCGTGGGGAATGGAATGTTGCAGCTATTGCTTACAATGCTTATGACCTGGAAGCAAAGACTCTTGGAACTGTAGGTGTTGGGCGTACTGGCGGGCTGTTACTCCAAAGATTGAAGCCTTTCAACTGTAATCTCCTCTATCATGATCGGCTCAAGATGGACCCAGAGTTGGAGAATGAAACAGGTGCAAAGTTTGAAGAGGACCTCGATGCGATGCTTCCCAAATGTGACATTATTGTCATCAACACCCCTCTTACAGAAAATACAAAGTAATTACTCATCCTTGTATTTGAGCACAATTAATTACCATTGCATTTATTTGGTTGAAATGATTGATGTGGGAGATGAATTTTTAATTCTTTACATCTGCAACTGGTTTTGATGTCTACTAAAATTGGGTTCGTCTTGTTGGGGGATTCTAACTTCTTTAATTGGCCAGAATAAGTTGAAAGGGTCGAACTGTTATTGAGCATGTCAGAGGGGAAGCCATTACCAGTTATGATATTGTTTGTATTGTTTGAGATTCAGAGGGATGTTTGACAAGGAGAGGATTGCTAAGTGTAAGAAGGGAGTTCTCATCGTTAACAATGCTAGCGGAGCAATCATGGATACACAAGCAGTTGTTGATGGATGTTCCAGTGGACAGATTGGAGGTAACTGAATATCTTGGGTTTCTCAATTGTGTCTTGTCATAAACTCTCCTTTTGTAAACAACTTGGCAATGGATAAGTGTGTTCATATTAATGGTTCCTAGATAACAAGAGTGTAGTTTTTGTTTCTGTGTCGTCCTTCTTCTTGTACTCGTACATTAATAACTGTAAATTTGGCTGCTGTACCTCAGAATGCTAGACTATTGCTAGTATTTCTCAGAAATGGCAAGTGCAATTTGTTTTTTAAATTTGGAAAACAAAAATCCCTACTCCTGGAATTAAGTTATTGAAGTTTTATGTGAACACAATGGGCAAAGTAGAGCCTTTTGAATAGTATGTTCACTTTGGTTTTCCTTTGCTTAGGTTATAGCGGGGATGTTTGGTATCCACAACCAGCTCCGAAGGACCACCCGTGGCGATACATGCCAAACCATACCATGACCACTCACATTTCTGGCGCTACAATTGACGCACAGGTATTGGAAACTCTATTTTCTCCAACTTCTCTTCTTTTGTTGTTTTCAATATTGCTGCTTCTATTGTTCCCTTTTGATTCTCGTAAGTTGTAATTCATGAAAATGTGGAAACTGGCGCAGTTGCGGTATGCAGCCGGAACTAAGGACATGTTGGATAGGTACTTCAAGGGAGAAGAGTTTCCTCCGCAGAATTACATTGTTAAGGAGGGTGAACTAGCTAGCCAATACCGCTAAATCTGCATTTTAGGTGACTTTGCAAGTTTAATGTAGTTTGTTCTCTACACAGTACACACCAAGCAATAATCCAGCTTCTCAACAAATAACGTAGTTTTACAGTTAGAGCAGATGTAGAGGCTCTATGTTGTTAACACTTGTCGGTTGTAATATGATAAACTGCTTTAATTGCTATGAAACTAAAGCTGTTTGATCATGAGCATGGTGTTGTTAATTCGTGCGTATCGGGTTAGTATTTTGAATCTTGTTTGTGGCAACAGTGCTTCGTATCTTGTAGGAGCAGAAACAAGCTATCGGAGAAAACCATTTCCAAAACACAGGTCTATTAATTTCAGCAGATAACAAGTTGGTGGAGATTTTGAGTCACTGCTGGTGGAGAATTTTTGGGGTTGTTTCTCTTTGAGAAATGGAATTGGAGTCTCATGACTGCATGTTATAGTGTCATGTATAACACTCTCCTTTTAGTTTCGTACACTCCTGTTTTTGGGGTCCTTATTCATGTGAAATAACAAAACTATTCACACTACTACTTAACCAATTTATACTCCCAACTGTCATTGGTGCCATACAGCCATGGGCCATGGCCCTCTGCGGAACAGTGTGTGAGCCCTTACAATTGTCCAACCATTTTAGGTGCACCTTTTGGCGAGGTCAAATCAACCTCCATAGTGAGTGATTCTTTATAGTTGCGTAGCATTGGTAGCGTAATGCTATGTTGAGTCTGGCAGTCTGCCCATGTGGAACTCTCAAGACTTTAATTAGAACCAAAAGCTGGTGATATTTGGCCTATTTAACGCTAAAATAGCGCTTTTTGTTTTTTGAACTTTTTTTCTATTTTGGTATTAAGTATTTCGTAACCTGGAAAGTCTAAAAATCTTTTCAGTTGCTTGTTAAGCATATATAACTTGAAACAAATTGGTCTTGTGGCGCCATTATTAGATAAACTTATTATTGGACTGGGTTCGAAACTCAATACCTAAGGTTTATGAGGAATTTTTTTCAACCAATTAAGCATCTTTTTCAACCATTTTAGCTCATTTTTATCTCCCTCCCTCCCTCACCCAATATTCTCTCTATCAACCCTTAGGAGTTTGGCTAAGTGGTTGTGAGAAAACAATAACTTCTCCTCCATGAGGTCACAGATTCACATATTTTATTTCCACGGAGGCCAAACATTTCAAAAACTTGGGGCCACTGGGGTTATGCCCGGTCGTTACTTTTAGAGTTCCAGAATTAATCAAGGTGCGGGCAAACTGGCTCGGACATCCGGTTATAAAAAAAAAAAAAATTATCTCTATCTCTCACTAGTCACTACCATCTCTAGCGCACACATGCACATCCCTCAAATAGATACTACAAGGCTCCTGGCAACGGCTACCATGCCCCAAAGCAGTATTGGGGCATCATGCCCCCGTTGAAGTACAGCCTTTAGTTGTGGTAAATATGTCTTATTTTGTTGTAAATATGCCTTATTTTGAAAACACCCAAAAACGTTGAAGTACAGCCTTTAGTTGTGGTAAGTATGCCTTATTTTGTGGTAAGTATCAGCATAAAATATGGTAAGAAGAGCATGTGTTCATGGTAAGTATAATGGCTTTTTTAGCCTGAAAAATGCAAAACCACCTTACTTTTTTGGAGGTGATTTTGATCTAATGGTCCATATTAAATGAGAACATGATGCCCCAATACCACATTGGGACTATCATAGAAATTTTGCAAGGCACCTCCCTCCGTTCCTGGCGTTGAATGGGATTTCCGAGGAGAGCAACAACTCGCGCCATTTCAAGTAGTCGAATATAAGCCAAAGCATAACCCCAATACATGGCAATTTACCTATTGCCCATTATGATATTGCTCCAACCACCATCGGACAGTGCCAACTTCAGGAATTTACAAGTATGGGTCATTTACAAATTAAAATTAAAAGTTAAGATATTTCCCTTTAGTTGAAGAGTGGAAGTCGTTCAAATTGATATGAATTTTCCAAGCACAACTATTTAACACGACTACTAAAATGATGAATTTCGCATTGTGACTGTCTTATTTTCAAGAATGTGCCCATATTTTGTTGAACCGAAAGAAAAAGAACGCTAGAAAATCCTTTATTTTATTGGTACTTTGCATCAACCGAATAAGGAGAGCCGATTGAATTAGTGGCTAAACTGGGTACGCTTGCACCTCATGATGGGGTCAATGCTATATTTTGGTGGGTTCATTTTTCATCCAAGCCAAAATTGTACACAATAGTACTCCCTCTGTGATTTTGGGACGACAATTTTTAAAATTTGTGTCATTTTGCATTACTTATATCTTTCAATTTATAATATTTTTCATGAGTTTGAAAACTATGTATAATAGAACTAATCGAGAACTATCAAATAAGATCCATGTTGTATATTTTTTGAAATTCGTATTGAAAGATATAAAGAATTGAAATTGATACAAATATCAAAAATTGCCATCCAATTTGAAACGGAGGGAGTAAGAGATTATTTTTCCTCCATGGGGTCAGGCGACCCCACAACTTTGAACACCCTCCTTTATTCATAACTCATAACCAACAGATTTTCGCTTCACTGAGAACATCAGTGCACGAGACAACCAAATAAGAGACATGCTACCTACATACCGGTATGATACTAATTGAATGTCTCATAAACACAATGGCACACTGAGTAAAATACTCATAAATTAAGAAAGAAGGGAATTGGACCATGGCCCACTCACTCAGAGTAGTCATCCTGCTACACTTGATATTTATTTTTCTCCTGTGTTTTTTTCTTTTTCTGGGTTTGTTTTTGACTATCGCTATGACAGAACGGAATCATATCGTTCAATGGTGTTATATTTTCCTCGTAGTAGGATACAAGGAAGTGAAGGAACTTGTTCGTGTCCTCACACATGGAAGCACATAAACTGTTTTTGTCCTTGCGGATTGAAGCAGCAGATGGCTACGGCGACAGTGGGAACTTGCCCATTACGAACTTTTCAAACTTGCCTTTAGCGTGATCATATGAATAAACAGGCACTGTTGGCTTACTATGAGTCTCTACACCAGTCAACAACGTCTCACCTGTCATAGTGAGGTTACCAAGAAAACTCAATCCACCAAAAGGGAAATCAAATGGAAGATTGATGACCCGGTAAGTCCTTTCATATGACGGTGGTACAGATTCTCCTTGATGAAAGTTCAACTCCAATACCCAGAGCTCTAATTTTTCGTGGACTAATAACCCATTTAGATCTCCTTGAAGCTCCAGGACATGATAGTAGCTCTTCTTCTCCTTCGCCAGGGCGAAATGACCTCCCAATTGCAGCAAAAAATAACCCCGGAGTGAGGAGGAGGCCCTTCGTGGCGGGTTAATCACATGAAAGCTCTCATCTTGGAAGTTGAAGACGATAAGTCTCTGTCTGTCACGATGCCAGCAGCAGAGAACTCCTCCATCAATAATGTGAACGCTTTGTTTGCGTATGTCAATCGCTGGAGCCAGTGGCAGAGCCAGGAATTGTAGTGGGAGGGGGCACCCAAATACGCTAATACATTTGATATAAAAAATAAGTACATGAGTCCTACGATTAACCATTACATAATACCCAAAAAAGACACACGTTTAAACATGTTAATGATTTGGAGTTTGATGTTCTATCAAAACGGAACTCGACGATTATGTAAATCACGAAAATCTGTTACGATTGATTCTAAACCCAATTTTAGAGAGATTTCCTTTTCGATGTAGATAAGGGAACTATCCGAGAGGAATTCATTTTCCATTTTGTTCCGAAGCCTAGTTTTGATAATTTTCATGGCTGAAAATGATCGTTCCGCCGTTGCCGTTGAAACAGGAAGAGTGAGCACGAGTTTGATCAGTCGGAATACCAAGTTGTAGGTTGTTGATCTCCTAGTCTTCACCATCCATTGACACAAGGCATAGAACGCAAAGGTTTGAACTCAGGAGTTCCAATTATTACACTATGCTTGTAATGAGAAAGTTGCATCTTCAGCTGTGTCTTCTCTTGATCGCTGAAGTCTTCCGGAATAGGATTTGTTTTTCCCATCTACAAATCAAACAAAAACCAACAAGAAGACCTAATTAATTTTCAATAGATGACACTCAATAAAAGGGGGGACCCATCGCATCACACTTTCTCCCTTGACAAGCACTACAACAAAACACATCTAATGTCAAGGAGGGATGCAAAGGTATCCCACTTGCGCCCTAAGCAAGTATTAAAAACAATTAAACTAACATTTGCACGAGGCGTGATCGAATTGCTTTGTCTCCTGATGGCAGCCTCGTTCTCTTCGTTGCCGCGTGGGACAAAGATCTCGATAGCAGCCACGTTCTCGGTTCTGCCGTGGGAAAATCAGATGTGATGGCAGCCCCGTTCTCCGCGTGATGTGTAAACAATTAAAGGATCCCCTCGAAACCCTTTTTTCTCCTCTTTTATAATGTCGCCCCCTCCAGTGTTGTAATCAACCGAGAATTCTTTTGCTTTTAATTCAATTTCTTCCCAATTGTTATTAGTAATTAGTTGGCCCATTCACTCACGTTTGATTGCCGAGATTTCACGTGCAAACCCAATTCAGTTCCACGCTCCAATTCCATAATGTAGCTTAGGAATTTTATCCAGTGCCCCAATTTAAAAAAAAAAAATTTAATTTAATTTTTGAAATCCGGGGGGGGGGCATGTGAACCCTCCCTCCCCCCCCCAATCCCCTCCGCCCCTGAAAGTAACCCACTCACCCCATGTTTTTCCCCCTCTCTTCCCCCCGGTATCTGCTCCAAATTTCCCTTCCGTATCTTATGTTTTTCTTCTCAACCCAAAATTGCCAAACTATCCTTTCCACTCTCCCTTCATTTCTTTAATTGATGACCTTAACTCTTGTAAGCATAAAAATCCATACAAAAATGAGGTAATAATTTAAAGTAGATCTAGAACATTTGTTAGAAATTTCTTTGTTTGTTCACTTATTTTGCTTTTTAGTTTCTGCGTAAGTGAAGTACTAATGAACTAAGGAGTACTAATTACTAGGTTCCCTACGATTTCGGTCAATCAATCTACAATTCTCCCTGAATGAACTGTGATAAAAAAGAAGAAGATGCAATCAAAACTAGAAACGGTGGTGGGATTGAGCGATCCATTGTTGCGCTTCATCATAAATAAGGAAACTTTTGTGGAAGTTGGTGGTGTGGCGTGAGAGACATAAGTCACAAAATAGAGAATCCGTATTAGGTTTGAACAGGCTGAGAAAAAGACTGTAAGTTACAGAGCTTAATTGCGATCGTCCAAAGTGTTTTTGGACGATTTGGATTGAAAATCAATTATAACCGGTAATAATTGATTGTGAGGAAATTTTTTATTAAAATCTGGACCGTCCAATATTGAAATGGACGTGCGAGATTGAACAACTCCGTGAACATGTTAACGTAGGCTCCGTGAAAAAGACACTCTCATTGATTTTACTTGGGATGGAGTTCGTAATTTGTAAGGTAGCAAACGGGTTCGGAGAGGTAAAAATGGTTAATTGAATAATGCATATGATGCGGATCAAAAAATAATAATAATAATAATGCATATGATAGAATTAAATACGGGTAAATAATAAACGAGTTTTAATTCAAATGGTACAAATCATACCCAAAATGAGTATAATATGGGCAAACAAATAGGCGGATTTTAATATGACCCGACCCATTTTCCTCCCTTTTTTTCCTTACAAATAAGAATCAGTGGGGTCATTTCTATTTTCAATTTCCCACCTCCATTAGACGAGTAAAATTCAATTGCCAAATTAATAGTACCATTGTGAATACTTTCATCTAATTTGCTCCACTTTTCTCTTTTATTTTGCATATATATATTTCCAAATTAGATATCCACTTTCATTTTATCTCGCTTTATTAATTTTCTAGTCTACTAGCCAATTGCTTTCGTGTTCTGAGCTGTAAAAACAGGTTTTCTTCGAGCGTTTCCCTATATTACAAAAAAAAAAGAAAGACTTTTGAGATTTATATTGGATATTACAAAAAAAACTAGGATAAAAGTAAAAAAATACTGTAATTAATTTTCCAATTCTTCTTGTCAAAACGAATCAACTCCACAAAAGTTTGTAGCAAAACAAACAAATGCAAAATAAAATCGAATAAGGACAAAACTCAAAAAACTAAACCCCCTCCAAAAAAAAACTTAGTAGTATACGACAAACAGGTCTTGGTTCAGAGCAGATCAAATGGTCGGGCCAGTCTCTTAGTGGGTCTTCTATAATTGCATTTAACTTCAAACCATTTTGAACCCAATTCCAACCATGTATTTATGGTTTAATGTGCTTTAACCCATTTATGACCCATAATACCATATGAGCGAATTTGGGCGGGTTATAAGTGGGTAGGTATGGGTGGATGGCTTAAAAATTTCCACATCTAGTAATTCGTATAGGATGAAATCTCACAAGTTTTGATGAATTGTGGTGATTCCAAAAATGGAAAAATTGGAATTAATATTTTTTTCATTCAAATGGTAAGTGGATACAAGTATAAGAATTACATGAAATTAAAAATAACTCAACAATCTCTATAAATCAAATATGAACACTAGTCATTACGGGGGAATAATCCGAACAAATATAAAGAAAATAACACTCATGCACATGTGGGGAGATTCGAACTACTGACCTTCAAGTGAGATAATAAGGCTCCGTTTGTTTCGATGTAAAATATTTTTTTAGAACACAAATTTAAAATTTTTATTTTCCGGTTGGCACATGAAAAAACAATGGAATAAATTAAACTTCAAATTTTATCTTTTTGTCTCTTTTCTCTTTGTGTGTCAGATTTTCAAACCAAAGGTGAGAGAGAGAGAGAGAGAGAGTTGGGGGAAAAGTGAGAAATGAACGAGAGAAATTAGGCTGATTTTTGTTCCCGACCAAGGGATAAGGTAGTGCTGGCTTGCACGAGGGAGGGGGAACTGAACCAGAAAACAACTTACTGATATTTTGAGGAAATGTTATTTTGCCTCCGGTTCAGGAAAAAATTTTACAAGTAAAACATTTTACTCCCTCGACGATTGACGATAGAATTGATATCAACCATGGTTTGGGATTTTAAAATGTTGGAATCAATGGGATATTAGAGGGTAGCTCAAGTTTATAGTAAGTAAAAGAGGAAAGTCCACTTTCACTTCATGTGGTTATCGCCATGTGCGGATATCCCCCTCATGGTTTAAAACTGACTACATAACCTACCTGTGGTTTTGAAAATGTGCGGATAGACCCCCTGCCGTCATGTTTTCCATCCATATTAACGGAGGTGTATCTCACACGCCTCTAGAATGTAATCTGAGTCGTTCATAATGTATTAAATAAAGAATCGAGTATCTCTGTAAAAAAATCATCTCGATCAGGCATCAATAACCCAGTGATCTAATTTTTAGTAAATTCAAATTTGAAATTTTAATTTCATAACAAAATCGATTCGACCATGAGCTTTTCAATTTTTGATTGACTTGAATTTTGGCATAGACGTAGTACTCTTCAAAATTTATAATATCAACGGTTTGGATTTAATTTTTGGTATAGGAGATGGTGTGGTTAGATTTAAAAAAGAAGAAGAATCAAAAGACATGATGAGGGTATATCGGTCTTTTAATGTTGCGTCCATTAATATGGATGGAAAATATGACGGCATGGGGTCTATCCGTACATTTTCAAAACCACAGGTAGATTATGTAGTCAGTTTTGAACTATAAGGGGGTATCCGCACATAGCGATAACCACATGGGTGAAAGTGGACTTTCCTCTAAGTAAAATCCATATATTAAGGTATATTAGTGACGACAAATGGAGGTGGGGTCGCAATGGTGAAGAGGTGGGGTCAATATAATGGTGGAAGGCGGTGAAGAGACGGAGAGATGGCGGTGGGGGTGGAGGAGAGATGGCGATGGTGCAATAGTAGGATAAGCAATGACAGTGGCGGCAAGAGAGTGATGGTGGTCGTGAAGGGTGGTGATTGGTGGGGCTTGTGATAGTGGTAAGTTGGTAACAGTGGTAGAGTGGTGGTGGTAATTAATGGTAGCAATGGTGATGGTGGCAATGGTAATGGTGGTAGGATAACCTAGTTCTCTCCATTGTTTTGAGCTTGACATTTGCATCTATAAGCATCTCATTTCATGTCCTTGTTTTTGCTACATCTTAATTACTTATTTTCTGTGAAGTATGCCAGCTCTATGCCTTTACTTTTCTGCCTATATTGTAGCTTTTAGCGGGAAACTGCTTCATCAGAGGATCAATGGTTCGATACATTCAGTTACCCCCGATGGAATTGACATCAAATTGCTTAATGATGTGAAAAGAAGAGAAGCTCGTGGTGGTTGAAATTCACTAGAGAAAAAATTGTTGTTCGTAATTGTGTTTTATAAACATTTTTACATTGGATGTAATAGGTTTGTCTTTCAATTAGCTTACTTTCGACATTCTAATGGCTCGGTATTTGAATTACTTTCGCTTGATTTATTACTTGCGCTTGATTTATGTAATAGGAGAACCACATATAGTCTTTTATGCCTAGTTCTTGCCTATTGTCATTTTAGAATTGTCATTTTAGTTGAGTCGGTAGTCACTACAGGGGATATCGTATTCGTATGATATGATCACGTGTTTTGCGCTGCAAAGGGCATGTTTGGCCATAAAAACAGTTTGTTCTCTTGATTTTGCTCTCTTGGACAATCCAAGATCCAAAATGGTGTTTCTAGAATATCAATAACCTCTTCCTGTATTTCACTCTATACGTATATTTACCCTAAAATCTCTTACTAATTACATCATCTTTGGTATGAAAGCTTTTGATTTCCTGTATCCAAGCCCATGATAAATAGGCTCTGGACACTTGATACGGTAGTACTCCAGTGGATTAAGTTGCCTCTTTTAACGGTTTAAACTTCCAAATATTGTTTGATCCTTTCATGAATGCTAATGAGGCTCACGACTTCGCCCTTTCTGTTTCACTTTTTTTGGTAAAGAATTGTAACAAAGGGTAATATATATGCAACTTTCCATGTTCTGAAAGAGAATTCAGATTTTGTGGAGTTACCAGATTAGGTAAGGAGAATTTCTCTTGATTTTAAGCCTAACCATAAATAAAACGATCAATCTTCTCCATAAATGCACTGATCCTCTCTCTTCGTTGAACTCAAAGAAATTTCATCTCTCTCTCTCTCAAAACAAGATTCATTATAGATCGATCACTTTCCTTTGTCACGCCTCAAAAGAGTGAAGAAACAAACTAATCTCTGTTAGTTTGTGGCTAATAACGTCCTTTTCGATGGACGATTGTGCTTCTTTTCCGGTAATATGCAGATTATTTTTTTTTTGAAACGAATATGCAGATTAATACTCCCCACTATATTGTTGGCCTTCGTAGTTGTTTTTTTTTTTCTTCGTGTGTGCAGTTTTTTTGGGTAGACTTCTTAATGGTCTCTGATTGTGTGCTATTGCAGACTTGCATTTTGAAAGTGAACGTGGGGAGTTGTCAGGAATGTGCGGCGAAATTGAAGAAGTACTTGGCAAAAGTTGACGGTACTCTTCTCAGTAGGACATGATTTCTTCCAACCTTACCTAAAATGATGATTCACGCTTTTCGTGATTCATATAGTTTTATTTACATTGCACAGTAGAAGTCGAATGGAACTTAAACAAAAGTTGCTTCGTCACAATAAATTCGTCGCGCTATGGGCCATGGCCGTGCATTTGCTCTAGACTTGGGTTAGAGCAAAGTCTCATTCTCTTATTTACTAGTAGTTACCAGATTTGTTTGTTCAAGTTATACTCATAGCTTTAATTCCACAACTACGAACTAAACTCGAATTAATTTGTTTTTGGTTTCATTGTTAGGGGTTCATGGAGTTGATGTTGATGCAGAAAAAGGGCTGGTGGGAGTATCAGGCAAAGTAGACCCTAGAAAACTAATTAGGAAGCTTGCGGAGAAGAAGATGAAAGCAGAGCTCTTATCATATGGGGATCCAATCATGATTAGCGAAAACAAGGATTGCGTGGAAATGCAAAAGATAAAGGCGATTCATGTAAGGAAAGATTACCATGATTTTGATGATTATGTCCCAACAAAGATATATGAAGATTTTGAGTGCAGAGACTCCAATTGCATATTTGAACAAAAGAAACCAATTATGCACGGCAATCACCACAGCAATCACTACGTGCCAATGGTTAAGCTCCACCCTCCTAACCCTTATCGGCTTCCCCCTCCTAACCCTGGTCGGTTTCCCCCTCCTAACCCTTATTGGTTTCCCCCCGCTCAACCAAATTTGCACTATCCCGGGTACTATGGAAGACCTTTAGTGCCTCAGTATGACCATGGTGGTTGTCGCTTGGGTACTGACCTCCCCTATTGGTTTCCCCCTTCTAACCCTCTTCAGTTTTCCCCTCCTAACACTCATTGGTTTCCCCCCGCTCCACCCAATTTACACTATCCACAGTACTACGGCGGACCTATAGTACCTCAGTATGACAGCAGTGGTTATTGCCGGGGTGCTGACCATGACGCTAGTTGTATGAGGCCGTCGTTGCAACCACTGCCGCCTTATGATCATTACGGGGCTAGGCATATACCGGCAAATAATGATTTTACTCACTTCTTCAGTGATGAGAATGCTGTGGGTTGCACTGTCATGTGAGTTGTAGGAGCCAAGTTCATAAGTGAGATAATAAGCAGAGAGGATTTGAATTCTGCAATTCTCACTTGAAGTGGCATTTTTTTGTGATCAGACACTATTGTGAGGGTCCTTTTGATATCTGATAGATGAATTGTAAGTAAGGTGCTTCACCATATGAAGATTCCAGTGTATTTTCATATATGTTGCTGCATTTTTCTTGTTGCAATTGGTTTAGTGATTGGAAACTTGTAATTAGTTCAATAAGGCCCAGGTTCAAGTCTATCATAGTTTTTCAGTGGGGCTAAATATACGCTAACACGACCCACGTGTAATCCATGGGGTAATACTTTTTGACGGAGTTGACAGGTACCATACATGCACTCTCATTTTATGAAAAAGGCAAAACAAAGAATAGTCCAACGCAAGCTTTAGAAAAATGACTTTGTCATACATATAGTTTTCTTTCGGGGAAAGCAAGTCAGTAAATAGGATTGTACGTATCAAACGCTTACAATAAAACAGGACTATATTTTTGTTTCAAAAAATGTCGCGGACGCATATAGATGTGCACATGATTCGAACACAAATGTTTACAAACCTGTTTGATGTGTGTGGATTCAACATCTAGTGTATGAGAAATGTGTGGACGGTTTCGGACACATCTGTATGATTGTATCTGAATTTGTTCATATCTAGTTGTGTCATTAGCATTGCTCATGATCCCCGCCTCCGAAGATGACTTCTAATAATTTGGGTCCATAGCAATTGCCAGAAAGCCACAAAGTCTAAATTGACATGGAGGGAGTATCAAAAATGCCATGGACACAAATACATATGCACAGGATTCGGACACAGATGTTCACAGAACCGCTAATGTGTGTGGGCTCAACATCTACCTTGTGGAATTTACGTGTATCGAACGATTCTAAACACATCGAACGATTCACGTAAAAAATCGTTTCTTTTTTATCCTCCCTTTTTCTTTCTTTTGGGTGAAAATATTCCGAATACGATTTTCTAAGTAATATCAATTATACACATAACAATGTATTTTAATTAATTAATCTAACTAATTATTGAATTAATATTTAACATTTCAAATTTTGTATTAAAAAAAAATAGGGCGAAAATCCGGGTCATTACAGAGAGAGGGTCAATAGAGGCCTTTGGTGAGACAGACTCACTGACCGGTCACGATATTCAAATCCGTTAGATTTGGGTCGTGACAATTTTTTTGTTCTTGGTGTTTTAATCACTCTCGCAAATTTTCGGATCTATCGGGTTTTGGAAGCCCTTTCATCGAGACGTAGATTCATTAATAGGAATTTTTTTGTTATGTGCGATCAAGTATATAACGATAACCAATTTACTTCATTTTTTGCACGAATGATATAATCACTCCCACATAAAAAAGGTAGACGGTTCCGATTTTCAAAAAAACAGCTCGGGCAGCACTCGAGTGATGTATTATAGAACTCTACGGGAATTTTTGATAAGTTGGTGCATATGGATTATGGTGTCTCGTATGCACATGATCACACAGATCATATAAAAGGAATGCGATGCTGCCCTACCAGACATCTCATTCTCCCATCTCTCTCTCGGTCACAGCTCACGCTGCTCACCTCTCTCTCTCCGTTTCCGACTTTCCGGTGACACAACTCTCAAACGGTGACCATCACAAGTGAAGAGATCAGATCAGATCTGAACTCAGTGACCATCATCATCATCATCATCATCATCATCACCATGTCTCTCTCTCTCTCACAGGTACCTCATCATCATCATCATCACCGTGTCTCTCTCTCTCTCACAGGTACCTCATCATCATCATCATCACCGTGTCTCTCTCTCTCTCACAGGTACCTCTATCACTTCCCTCTCCAGTCTTCACTTATCTACTGTAAATAGGGTTTTGACCTGGTTTTTGAAATTAGGGCTTTTGTTACTAATTGAGTAATTTCGTAAATTAGGGCTTTTTTGAAATTAGGGTTACGAAATAGGGTTCTGGCCAGATCTGATGAAATGGCTTTTGACCTGCTTTTTGAAATTAGGGTTACGAAATTAGAGCTTTTGTTAGGGTTCTGACCGGATCTGATGATTTTGTTACTAATTTCGTATATTAGTATATTTTTGACAAATTTGTCGAAACTGATTTTGTGTACACACACCTGCACTAATTTCGTATATTAGTACACACATGCACTGTTGATATTTCGTATATTCTAGAAATGGCCTGATCCGATGATTTTGTTATAGACATGCACTGTTGATATGGATGAGTTTATTTTTGCATTCTCCCATGTGATTAATCAGTCTAGTGTTGCATAAGATTTTGTCAGTCTGCTGTTATATTGTACCCACTAAGTAGGGTCTGTGAAGCTATTTACTTGAATATTGCATTTAGGGTTACAAAATTAGGGCTTTCGTGTTTCCCCTTTAATAACCCCTGTTATGGTCTGTGAAGCTTGCGTGGACCTCCGCTAGTCCCAGGCGCTAAATTTAACAATCAGGCAAACCTCGGGTGGCCCAAAGTATTTGATATCAGCCTCATACTAACATATAATAAAGAGCCATGGTATGTGTACTATTCATCGCTTAAGGAGTGGAGAGCTCATCTAGGTCACTTTTTATCCAAATTTAAATTTGAGTTACGAGTGGAGATGACGTAATATCTAGGTTCTAGTGATTGCCATGTGGTCTATCTGAACTGGTGCTATATAGAAGAAAGACGGATACTTTTGAAATAGGAGTGGTACACTTGGTTAATATCTAGTATGCATCATTGGACAGGCACATTGCCACATCTTTGTAACTTGTGATTTCTCATTGTTCATGGCATTGCAGGATTTTTAATCATCACACAATTCTATAGAGTTCATTGCTTTGTTTATGTACCCCTACGAATGTGAGGTGGTTAAGACTCTCAAGAGTTTGAGATGCTTATAATCACGCATCAAGACCACTGAATAATTACTCATGCATGCGAACATTGGAAATTTTGAGAAACCCACACACCCTACCTTCTTCTTCTTTTCTCAGCCTGTTCAAACCTAGTACGGGTTCTCTATTATGTCTCTCACGCCACACCACCAACTTCCACAAAAGTGTCCTTATTTGTGATGAAGCACAACAATGGATCGTCCAATCCCACCGCCCTTTCTAGTTTTGATTGCATCTTTTTTATCACAGTTCATTGAGGGAGAATTGTAGATTGATTGACCGAAATCGTAGGGAACCTAGTCATTACTACTTCACTTACGCAAAAACTAAAAAGCAAAATAAGTGAAAAAATCAAAGAAATTTCTTACAAATGTTGTAGATCTACTTTAAATTATTATCACCTTTTTGCATGGATTTTTATGCTCACAAGAGTTAAGGCCATCAATTAAAGAAATGAAGAGAGAGTGGGAAGGAGTGTTTGGCAATTTTGAGTCGAGAAGAAAAACACAAGATGTGGCCTTTATTGTTTTTGAAACAAATCATAGCCTTTATTGTTTACTTTGTACACGTACCAAACATGAAGAAAAACAGTTTGGCCGATTAGGGAGGGAAATGGTGAGCAAAGGAGCTGATCCCTTCAGATAGAGTACAATTATCACGACCGTGTGAACTGCACATTTATGTAGTGTACCCGAACCTAAAATACTACGGGTAACAAAGACATACATACAGATAGAGTACAATTATCATGTGGGATAACTTATCCGAGCCTTTCATTTCGTTTGAAACATTTTTTAAAAGTCCCAAAGAATAATCAGCTCAATTGGATATCGATAAGGGCGAGATTTTTAAATTCAATTTTTGGTGTCTGAATACGCAGGGACCAAAAATTGAATGAATTGTTCAAGCGCTTCCTTACCGATACTTAATTGAGTTGATTTTTTTGGGTAGGAATTCTTAAAAACATATTTTAAACAAAATGAATAGCTTTAATGGCTTATGTGAGACCCTTAAGTGGTTCCCACATAGTCGTGTATGCAAGCAAAAATAACGAGGATTTAAGTGCAAAATAGTAATGAGTTTGACTCAAACTTTTAACCAAATGAAGGCCATATCTTGTGTTTTTCTTCTCAACTCAAAATTGCCAAACTCTCCTTTCCACCCTCTCTTCATTTCTTTAATTGATGGCTTTAACTCTTGTGAGCATAAAAATCCATACAAAAAGGTGGTAATAATTTAAAGTAGATCTACAACATTTGTTAGAAATTTCTTTGGTTTTTTCACTTATTTTGCTTTTTAGTTTTTGCGTAAGTGAAGTAGTAATGACTAGGTTTCCTACGATTTCGGTCAATCAATCTATAATTCTCCCTCAATGAACTGGGATAAAAAGGATGCAATCAAAACTAGAAACGGTGGTGGGATTGGACGATCCATTGTTGTGCTTCATCACAAATAAGGACACTTTTGTGGAAGTTGGTGGTGTGACGTGAGAGACATAATAGAGAACCCGTACTATGTTTGAACAAGCTGAGAAGAAGGTAGGGTGGGTGGGTTTCTCAAAATTTCCAATGTTCGCATGCATGAGTAATTATTTAGGCCCCGTTTGATAACCCTCCAAGGGGTTGGGATTGGATTGGTAGAGTGTTGGTATTATTAATACCTTGTTTGGTAACCAAAAATGGTTCGGACTAGTAGTCCGATGGGATTAAAAATCCGGGTAATAGGGGTATTGCTAATACCCTGTGGGACTTGGTATTGAGGGGTATTAATAGTCCAATCCCAACTCCTTCACATTACCAATCCCTTTTCATTACCAATTTCTTCAATCAATCCAATCCCATCATCTAATCCCATCTCAAACAAACATGATATTAATAATCCCATCATTTAATCCCATCCCAAACAAACATACTCATTATAAATCCCTTCTCATTACCAATCCCATCTCCTTACGAATCCCAATCCTAATCCCATCTCTTTACGAATCACATCCATCTATCACTGTTATCAAACGAGGCCTGTGGTCTTGATGCGTGATTATAAGCATCTTTAAGAGTCTTAACCACCTCACATTCTTAGGGGTACATAAACAAAGCAATGAACTCTATAGAATTGTGTGATGATTAAAAATCCTGCAATACCATGAGAAATCACAAGTTACAAAGACCACGTGGCAATGTGCCTGTCCAATGATGCATACTAAATATTAACCAAGTGTACCAAAAATATAAAAAAAATGGCTTGAACTTGATTTTATTTTGTTCTTCACGTGAATATAAAATGCAAATTTAGAGATGGAAGATAAGAATCAGTGAATCACAATCTGCAGCACCAGAGAGCTCCAGTGGAAAAAGTAAAAGCCATGGATATGGAGAGTGGAGTAGTGCTCCTCCCTTCTGACATAGTGGAGGCTCAAGTGCTGACAAGCCTTCCGGTCAAGTCTTTGATGCGATTCAAGTGCGTGTCAAAGCTCTGGCGCTCAACCATCTCCCATCCTTCCTTCTCCAAGGCCTACCTTGGACGACGACGACAGTCTGGCCTCTTCATTACATATCCCGTCGATGGCTCCTTGCGCTGCTTATATGCAACACTCCCTGTTGGTGGTGAATCCGCATTGCTTCACGAACAATTTAATCTGCCTGATTCTTTTGCCAATTACAAATACAATCAAAATGGAGCTACTCAAGTCATCAACGGAGGCCTCTTCTGTGTGTACGCTGATTATCGAGCTTGGATATGCAATGTCTCTACCCGTGAAATTAGAGAGCTTCCTGCCTCAGATCTTCAAGATGCCAAATTCTTCCATTATTATTTTGGGTTTGCTTCTTCGTCCAAGGAATACAAGTTACTTAAATTATGCTCAGCACCCATTGATTGTGTCTGTATGGATGGCGATGGTCCTTGGGCAATGGAGTGCGAGATCCTTACTCTGGGCAAGGATGCGTCGTGGAGAAGGTGGAGAAGACCCGATGCTCCAAGGGTTGACATATTCAAACAAAGCGTTCACATTATTGATGGAGGTGTTATCTGCTTTTGGCTTCGTGACGGACAGAGACTTATTGTTTTCAACTTCGAAGATGAAAGCTTTCATGTGATTAACCCGCCACGAAGGGTCTCCTCCTCACTCCGGGGTTATTTTTTGCTGCAATTGGGAGGTCATTTCGCCCTGGTGAAGGAGAAGAAGAGCTACTATCAAGTCATGGAGCTTCAAGGAGATCTAAATGGGTTAGTCCACCAGAGATTAGAGCTCTGGGTATTAAAGTTGAACTTTCATCCAGGAGAATCTGTACCACCTTCATATGAATGGACGTACCAGGTCATCAATCTTCCATTTGATTGCCCTTTTGGTGGTTTGAGTTTTCTTGGTAACCTCCCTATGACAGGGGAGATGTTGACTGGTGTAGAGACTCATAATAAGCCAACTGTGCCTGTTTATTCATATGATCACACTAAAGGCAAGTTTGAAAAGTTCGTAATGGGCAAGTTCCCACTGTCCCCGTCGCCATCTGCTGCTTCAATCCGTAAGGAAACGAACAATTTCCGTGTATCCTACTATGAGGAAAATATAACACCATTGACCGATTTGATTCAGTTCCGTCATAGCGATAGTCAAAAACAAACCCAGAAAAAGAAAAAACCCAGGAGAAAGAGAAAAAAAAATCAAGGGTAGCAGGATGACTACTCGAGTGAGTGGGCATGGTCCAATTCCCTTCTTTCTTAATTTATGAGTATTTTACTCAGTGTGCCATTGTGTTTGAGACATTCAATTAATTTGTATCATACCGTTGTGTTATGGGTTATAATGTGTTTCTTGTGATTTGGGTAGGGTATTAGTATAATGTGCTTTTGATGATGTATCCAATAATGCACTGGGCTTCAAGGTTTGCCCCGGTTAGTTGCATGTTTATTTTAATTTATGAGTATTTTACTCAGTGTGCCATTGTGTTTGAGACATTCAATTTGTATCATACTGTTATGTTATGGGTTATAATGTGTTTCTTGTGATTTGGGTAGGGTATTAGTATAATGTGCTTTTGATGTATCCAATAATGCACTGGGCTGCAAGTTTTGCCCCGGTTAGTTGCATGTTTATTTGGCCTCTGATAAGTGATGCTCCTTTCAGTTAGTGTATTTACTCTTCATTGTGCTATTCTTACCAAGTGGCGCTGGATGGTATCCATAGCCCACTTTTGCCGTTTTTGAATATGCTGTTGCATATTTGCTGGTGCCTCAATTGTATTTGGTTAATTATCTGTAGGTAGGACGTCTCTTATTTGGTTGTCTTGTGCTTCAGTTTGGTTATGAGTAATTAATAAAGAAGGATGTTTTTGACATATTGGGTACATTCAATATTGCCCCGGGCCAATGCTCAAACTCTACATGCATATTATGTATTTTCACACTTTTGTTGTTTACAACATTCTTTATATGATTCGAATTGAATCGGATGAGGAAATAAGGGTAGTATTTTCACGGTAGCATCTCTCTTTTTGTTCATGTGGGACCAAATCTTTTGTATTGGTGTAGTCATTTGTTTAATTATCCATTTAATGGATGCTTGGACCTCCGGTGGTGGTTGGAGCAGTATCATAATGGGCATAGGTAAATTGCCATGCATTGGGGTTATGCTTTGGCTTGGGAATTGCAAAGGCTTGTATTCGACTACTTGAAATGGCGTGAGTTGTTGCTGTCCTCGGAAATCCCATTCAATGCCAGGAACGGAGGGAGGTGCCTTGAATCTATTTGAAGGATGTGCATCTGTGCGCTAGAGATGGTAGGGATTGGTGAGAGATAGAGAAAATAGTGGGTGAGATAAAAATGAGCTAAAAATGCTAGTGAGTTTGGGCTTGGGTTGAATATTTTTTATCTCATTGTACTCACTTAATATTCGTTGAAATACTTCCTTCTGTCGGGCTAACCATTGAGGCCGAATCATGTAAATTTTGCCAGAAGAGGATTCATTTGGTTTTCTTTTTGCAAATGGGAGGGTAAGAACTTCATTAGATAAATAACAGTTTACAGGAGATGAACAACAATCTTGCAATTGGAAGCCACAAATACTGTGAGAGAGAGAGAGAGAGAGAGAGAGAGAGAGAGCGAGCAATCGAACTGCTACTACGAGTTAATAATAAAAGATGCATCGAGAATAGTAGTAGATCAGAACCACCATACATACAAAACAGGGAGGAAAAAAAAAGGGGAGTGGAGAATGGGAACTACAAAAAAAAATTGCAGTGTGGCTCCGCCACTAGTGTAGACTTCGCCCAAATGTGTGGTTTAGATTAGTAGTGTAGAATTCGCCCAAATGTGTGGTTTTGATTAGTGCTCAGCCATGTCCCTGGGGCATGGAATAACTCCTTGTAGGACGGAAGACTAATGATCTGGGGTGCAGGGTTTGTCCCGTTATAGTAGCGCAGTTATTTGGCCTATGGTAAGTGATGCTTCTTAAGGCTAAGGGGTGTTTCCACTAATCAATAAATTATTTAAGAAGTTTTATGTTTGTTGAGAAAGAATTGTTGAAAAATATTAAGTTATTTCAACTAACCAATAAATTATACTAAATGGAATGCAAAACTTGTTGCTTAGTATTGTCTGTCTAGTCATCATTACATTTTTACTCACTAACTTTTCAGAATAAAATATACTTTTAAAAATATAATAGAAAATGTACCAACTTTTATCCAAGATAAAATACTGAATTCTAAAAAATGGACGGAGGGAGTATCAGTTAATAGGAAATGAATAACTATCTTGCAATTGGAAGCCACAAATAAGAGAGAGAGAGAGAGAGAACTGCTACAACGAGCAAACGACCGAGTAAACTTGAAAACTCCTTGGGAATTCTTCTTGGACGTGAATCTACAAACACAGTCTCTACTCACAGATTTCGAATTCTCTGAATTGAGAAGCGTAAATGTAAAAAATGCCATGTAATTTTCGTTCCTAACGATATTTGTATAGAGGACCTCCAGATACCGGGAAGGATAGTTGCTCTGGGATATAATACCAACCTACAATCTAATGCTCCGGCGAATTTGAATGAAGGGCTTCGCAGCGACTCGGAATTCTTCTCCTGGAAACTCGACACCGACCATTGGGAAAGTCAAGAGAAATCCGAGAGTTGGTTGCTTAAATCGAAAAAGACCTTTGCCTTCGATACAAGGTTGAAAACCCCAAGCGTAGGGCTAGATCGTCGATAACATAATTTCCGGAAGTCCGGGATCGTACCTACAGAGAATCGAATATAGCTTAATCGGATTTTAGGTTCTATATGGTGGATTTCGGCGTTTAAGACGGCCAACTTGGTTTTGCTTTAAACGGTGGAAATGCTAATAAAAAAACTAGAAATGTGCTTAATGAACTTAAAAGAGGCAAGTCTAGGGATTGTCTATCCCTTGACAAAGGCCGTTACTGGTTCTCAATTATAACTCAAACGAGAGTCATGACCGCGTGCTCACGCTCGAAAGATTTAGCTTTAACGACTACGTTTATTGAAAGATGTGGTTAAACGGAACTAAACCAACATATTTTTTGCTAGTGTATCTAACACGTAGGAGGCCACGAGCCCTCGATATGCCGCTTGACTAAACACCATACCAAGGAGTTAACACCTCTCGTTTAGACCAAAATGGCTAGGTTAATCCAATTCCGAAAATCATGATTTTAAGCCCGAAGGTTTGAGAACCAAATAACCACCTAAGTCATTGGGAAAGAGTAGCCCAAGACTTAGCCAAGTAACTACTCATTCATACTAAAAGAACAAAGCATAGAGATAAAAAGAGACATGATTTTTAACCGATAAAAACGGAAACAAACTTGATATTAATAAGGATCTAGTCCATAGCTACAACATTAATAAACGGGAAAACAACAAACGAGAAAAACTTGCTAGTGATCTTGGAGGATTAAACTAGGAAAGCTTAGGAAGATATTAATAGAGAAAAAACTAAAGTAGTAATGTGCTAGGTCTACAAAAGGAGGGAGAGAGAGAGAGGCCTATTTATACAAAATGGCATTCTCTCATCTCTCATCTCCAAAATATCCAAAATACAGCCAAAAGTGGAAACTTGCCACTTATGAAAAGTTAAAAGCTGTCAAAAAGTAAGTCGGTCAGCACCCCATATCAATACAACAGTACCTGTATCGATACCGAGCAGCCTTGCCCTGAAATCCAAAATTCCCCGTAGAGGACCCGTATCGATCGAGAAACTTTGTATCGATACGTTGAAGCTCCCAAAACTCTCTGTTTTGATCCAGTATCGATACAAAAGGTTGTGTATCGATACCAAGCTCTTTCTGGGCATCTCTAGTTCTTCGTGCTCTGTCTTGACACCCGATGGCCCTTGACACTCTCCAGCCCTTCAGTTCTTCTTTCCCAAAGCCCTACGATTGCATTCCATATGGCCTCGCCACTCGGATACCCTCGAGGGTTGTCCATGGCGTCAAAACACACCCATTTTATTGCGTATCGCCTGAAATGCTCAACAAAATACCTTACGCGCAAAATCACTAAAAACGATAAATAAACATAAGATAAACGACATAAAACGGAACTAGTCGCACCAAAAATCTATAATATTGGGTGCTCATCATTGTTCAATTGTCAGCTCACCGCAAACGACGGCGAAACAAGACGTAGAACAAGGCATGATTTGACCCCTTCTCTTTCTACGTCACAATGATTTGGATCGACCGTGTTTTCTCTCTCTGTCTAGTGTCTTTAGAAGAATGACGTGGTTCATCATGTGTTGTGGGAGGAGAAATTATTTGTAGACGGGCAAAAACTTGAACCACAGAAATTATTAAGTGTGTAGACCAATGGCGTAACCAGGAATATGCATCAATGAGAGCACTATAAAGAATTTTTTTTTGGTGACAACAATGATGGATGGATGAATTATAAGTATCTATATTTTGTATTAACGACGAGATCACTTATTGACTTTCGTATGTTTTTGGAAATTCGAAGTAGGTGCAAATTCTCCCAATTAAGGCTCCGTTTGTTTGGACGTAAAATATTTTCCGGTAAAATGTTTTACCTATTTTTCGGTGTTTGGTTGTGTAAAAAATGAGAAAAATATTTTACATGTAAAACAATTTTCATCAATTGGATGAAAATAACTTACCCTTAAATCCTCCGTAAGTTATTTTTTGAAATGAACCCGCTGCCTTCTACTGCAATTCTCATTGCCCTGTTTCAGGGCCGGCTCATAAGTTTTAGAATCCGAAAGCGGACCTCTTGAATGAGGCCTCCCTATATCTTACCTCCCGTTCGACTCCTCAAGCGTCTACGTTCCTTTCTTCTTCTTTTTTGATCGGCTGCGTGCCTTTTCTTTTAGGAATTCTTTTTTTCTCTAATTCCCTCTAACTATAAAAAAAAAAAATGATAATCCAACATAGGTGGTAGCGTAGGAGATAGGGCCTGATTGAGTACTTTGCAATCACCGAACTGAAAATATCTTACAGGCCTCGTTTTTAACTTTTTTGGGGGGCCGGAAGTGCGGGCTTCTCCGACCTTGGCCATAAGCTGGCCCTGCCCAGTTTCCTCGATCGTTAGTCTTGACCCACGTTCAATTCCAATAATCTCAGATCTCTCCAACGTTTAAGCCCCCCTTCTCTCTTTACACTATTTTGTTGATTTTTGAAAATATTTTCAATTGCCAACCAAACACCGGAAAATAAAAGTTTGAAGTTTGTTTTCTGAAAAAATATTTTACATTATAAAACATTTTACATCGAAACAAACGGAGCCTAATATTTGGTGGGCGAATACTTGTACAATAATTTATACAAATACACATACTTTCTTTTTATAGTCATCCACCTCCTCAATGAACGACTAGAATTATTTTCATCTAACAGTCCACATCTCCTTTTAGAATCCTCCTAAAAGATATGTTTCCTTTTTCACATCTCTAGAATATTTCAGACCTCTCAACACAAGTCTAGCATATAATAGAGTTTTTTACAATCTTGTAGAACATTCCAAAAAAAAAGAAGTACAATAGTCTATTCTCATTTTTTAAAAGTATTTTATCGAATAACATGGTCTTGCAACAAAAAAATTAGATAACTTGATCAAGCACTTAGGAATGTCTAATTGAGATAGTATATTTTTAATAAACGTTTAAAATGTTAAAAATGGCTTGGACTATTGAAGTGAGACCTAGTATGGATTCTAAATAAAATAGATAATGTTCACCCTATTTTTAGTTAGGAAATTAATTTTGGCACTCTAATTTTAGCCATTAGCACTCCATTTTTTTTTTGTCTTTTTCCTATTTGAAATTACACAATACCCTTTAAAGTGGATGAACACTAACAAAATATTGGGTAATGCATGTAATTGTGTTAGCTAATTGGCTCAACTGTAACAAAGCAATATGGTTTGATTAAAGTAAAACTTAAACTACTGTGGGCACACGTCCCAAAATTTTACATTTTTGCATAAAAAAACGGGTGCGCCCTTTTTTCGGAAAGTGCGACGAAACGCTTACAATTCAGAGTCGCCACTTGGGTTTCGCGGAAAATCACCCAAGGAACCGAACTTAAAAACGTTTGCTACGTTGTTTGATTTTGAAAAGGCTTGTAGACTGGACCGTCGTCACATTCGATATCTGAGGTTCGGGAGCCAGGTTACGAGAGGGGAAGGGTTTTATGGCACCCCTCTCGCCCAATCCGGAGATCGGTCTCTACTCAGGCATTTTGTAAAACATTTGCGTTTTTCTCTCATTGATCATTTTTAGCCATTTAGGGCGGGGAACAGTTAAAGGGGATTAAAGTTATAACAAGTTTATTATGTGACAAAATGTGATGTATGTTTGGTTTGAATGAAGCTATGAATAATAGATTGAGAACAAGCACCTGTGAGCATTTTAGATAAACTGGAACACACTGACCCGAGTGACGCACGCAGGAGCAAACCTGTATGCACTGGCCATGCCACTGCACACAGAGATAACCTGCGTGTGCCACACCAGTAGTGGCGTGCGCCGGTAGATCTAAGCCCACAGCTTTTGTACTCAACCCTCTGGGCTCTGGAAGGGACCAGTGCACACCCAGGACAAACCACGCAGTTATATCACGGACAATATAGTTACAGACATCAGGAGTTAGATCTAAGAAATAAAGACATAAAACACCCCATAAACAGTGTGGGGAAAATAAAAGAGGCCTGGATCTGACTCCCATGCAAGGGCCAAGCCACTGGCTCCTGACCTAACTGCCGTACGCCAGTGGTGTACGGCCGTACGCCAGTTGGTCTTTCGTCCAGTGTTTCGGCTTTGCATCATCTGGGCTTTGGAACATGACCAGAAGAACCCCAAAGGCTATCTAAAGCAGAAATAACAAATGAACAAGGATATAACTCTAAGTACGGAAAGCAGTAGATTGGTTATTATCATGCAATAAGGTGATCAAAGACGAAAGAAAGCAGAAAATAGATGATCGGTGATCCCCACGCCAGTAGTGCACATACTGCCATAACTGGCGTACGGCATTAGCTTACTGGCGTGCGCCACCTATCACTATAAACGATCTTTGAATCTTTGCCAGTTTTAAGACCAAGACTGGTATTGATTACCAGTTTTAACCCTGTCAGCCCCCCTCAGGGGTCAGAACAGTTTATAGAAAACAAAGGTTGTATACCTTTGCTAAGAGCTAGTGGAGTGGTTTGAGCTTGAGGCTTGAGGGCTATATGGTGAATGTGAGAGCAATGTGGTGTGTATGGAAGTGCTCTTTGCTGTCTTTTTCAATTGATGAAGAAGAAAACAAAGAACAAGAGGAAGGAGAGCTCTTTTCCTTCTTAATGGTGGTAACCCCTTGCAAATAAATGCAATGGGGATATTTATAGAGGAGAGAGGAGCTGAGAAAGGGGTGTAACCAGTCTGGTTTGGGGGCTGATTTGATTAGGAGGGAGCCTCCCATGCATTAAATGCATGGGACTTGCCTTGAGGGAAGATGTAGGAGAGAGGGGGGAGCAGCACTGGTTGATGCAATCATCAGGGGACTGTGGCTGACGTCGAGTGGCCGCAAAAGTCCCGCGCACGTTGCTAAATAAAGTTGATTTGACTGGGTTTGACTGGCGTGCGCCAATTATATAACGGCGTGCGCCAGTGGAAACTGAGTCAACAGTCGATGACTGACACGTGGCAGTTTACCGGCGCATGCCAGCATAGAACCAGCGTAAGCAAGTAGGGTTTTGTTACGGCCATTTGGTTCTGGCTTGAAGGGTTCGAAAGGGGGTTTGGATGAAGTTTGGGACGCTCGAAGCTCAAACGCACCAACAAATTCAGGATGTTCTTGACCTTAATCATCATTGGGGAATCAAAGACCGCGAGTAAACTAATCTGGACAGTCCAGAATGGGGTGTCTACAACTACCAATTGACAAAAAAAACTAAAAAAGAAACAAAAAATTACAGTGAGGGACCGTGCTCCCGGTGGACCTAGGGTGGCTCCGCCACTAGTGTAGACTTCACCCAAATATGTGGTTTAGGGGCCGTTCCAGTTTTCCTTCTTTTTTTAAAAGTTTTTTTTCTTCAATTTTCAAACTCAAATATAATGAAAATGAAAAATATTTTTATGATTTTTTTTGCACCGTATAAAAGATCTCAATGAAATCTATCAAACGAGATCCATATTGGTAGGAAAATTATTTGCGTAAACATATTATTTTTGAACTTGAAATTACATTCGTTTGAAAAAAAAGTATACTTTTTATGAAAGTAGAGTAGTGCTCAACCATGTCCCTAGGGAATGGAATAACTCCTCGTAGGACGTAAGACTATTGAACTGGGGTGCAAGGTTTGCCCTGTTATAATAGCGCAGTTATTTGGCCTATGGTAAGTGATGCTTCTTAAGGCTAAGGGGTGTTTCTACTAATCAATAAATTGTTTAAAAAGTTTTATGTTTGTTGAGAAAGAATTGTTAAAAAATACTCCGTATCAAGTTACTTCAACTAACCAATAAATTATACTAAATGAAATGCAAACCTTGTTGCTTAGTTTTGTCTGTCTAGTCATCATTACATTTTTACTCATACTTTTTGAAATAAAATCTACTTTTAAGAATATAATAGAAAATGTACCAACTTTTACCCAAAATAAAATACTGAATTCTAAAAAATGAACGGAGGGAGTTATCAGTTTATAGGAAATGAACAACTATCTTGCAATTGGAAGCCACAAGAGAGAGAGAGAGAAGAGAGAGAGCTGCTACTACGAGTTTACTAATAAAAGATGCATCTAGAGTATTATAGATCAGAACCACCACACACACAAACCAGGACACACACAGAAAAAAAGAGAGTGGAGAATGGGAACTACAATGAATTACAAGATAGCCTAGTACACCAAGTGAACGCTACATTTACATCTCTAGCAATTTGTTAAAGCCAAAAGCTGGCTAAGTGTTTCTAACCCTAGAGAGAGCTTTTTCTGCTACCTTATTTATTTTTCCTTTTTTCCACTTTTGGTCAAACCGAACGATACAAACCAAATTTCAGAGTCTTTGCTTGACACGTCTACCATGAACATCGCTTCCATCTAGGAGAACCTCATTCCCGTGCTTGCTGGCCATGAGAGAGTGCTCGTTGATTCTAGCCACAAACTCCAAGAGTTCAGTCAGGACAGAGGGGCAACTCTCCTTTAAGTATTCAAAACCATCTGTCTGCATCACGGCTGGAAAAGAACATACAAAAACAGCATGCTTAGCAACAAGAGAATTCCGAGAAGGGTTAAAAGGGACAATTTCAAGTCATACTGATCCTCGCACATAAAATGATGAAACCAACTTGCGATAGATAAACATAAGCACTTGAATACTCTCAACTTTTTCATCCATGCTAAAGACATTGGCAGGTGATACAGGTCTAGAAATCTCTTTGTAGAAGTGCAAGGGAAGGGGTTCAGAAAAATCACCCAAAAGATGAGATACTAGAAAAATAGGAGGGATTATCTCCAAAAATCAGTTTCTGCCATTTCTTGTACAGTTAACTAACCACAATTTTATCCCATAAAAAAAGAACTGAATTCTAGTTGAATTTCAAATCCAAGATTAAAAACATAGGATGAAAAGGAAAATCTGTAATGATGGAAAATCACCTCTGAGATTTTCAGGCATCGCAACAAATTTAAGACACACAGATTTCAATTGGAAACAGTGATGTTGTTCTGCAGGGGCTAGTGTGGTTGCCACTGTATTTATGGCAACATCTTCACAAAGCCTAGCCTCACAGATTAACGTGAGCCTATCTAAACAATAGCGATCAGAAGCAGCAAGCAGATGCTGGGACATCAAAGCAGACGCCCATTTCGTGTTCAAACCAGTAAGTTCTGCCATGTCCGGCAATGCATCCCAGTAAATAAAATGAAGTAAAGCCTGCAAAACCAAAAAGCACAATAAGAAGAAACAAAAAAACACACGAGTGAGACCAATCCCAACCAAACACACACAAATGCAAGCTGGCATGAGATGCATGCAAACAACGCGGTCATTATGACGAATCTTGTAATTGCCAATGAGACGTATAAGAGAATTTTGTAAATAATCCGAGAATTGCCATGGTCACCAAGACAAGTTTTTTCCGTACTTGTTTACCTACACCGTAGATAATCTATTAAGAATAAACAGTCCTTACAACAAACAAATAGCCCTCAAAAAACAAAACTATACCAATATATTGTCTAAAAAATTTACCGACCCATTTGAAAAACAAACCATATCCTCTCCTATAAATAGCGATTAAATTACTCAATTTTTAGAAATGGGTCGCAGCTATATCATTATAACATCCCATCCTACGATAGCTATTGTAATAGCATGTATGATGGCTTTAGCCCTAATTTCATTTCTTCGACTGCTATTTAAATGGTATACGCTTCGCACAGACCCAAATGCCATAAACATTACATAGCAATATAAGACCCAAATTCACATCCCTCGTTGTAGTCCCAACATCACTTCAAGTAATGGAGATAGAGATAGACCCAGAAGTCGAAGGTTCATTCCAATCACGCACGGTAGAGGCACAGGCATCCACACAACTCCAACCGATTCAGCTCACATTCCCAACCAAAGCAGACCAGGCATGGACATCTAAACTCCACAGACGTCGCCTCTCAATGATCGTAGATAGATGCATAATCGACTACCGTCCACAATGTCCAATCAACTCAACTGGACGAGTTAGGGTATACGTCTACGACACACGTCTGGACGGACCTGATCAAGAACAAGCACAATATGTGTTCCCAGTGGCCTGTCCAATTGAATTATATTATTATGGAACATCACACGCTTCATTACAAGACGATGTTTGCCCATGGATTGCAAAGTACAGGCTAGAAGAGTCGAACATCCGAAAAGATGTCCGATATTGCAAAATCAAAGCTTACGTGAAGCTATGCACATCAAAGACCCCAGACGAAATCGAATTCCGACCACCGTCTTTCAAAATCAAATCAAAGCTATTTGTAGACACCCTATTTTGGACTTTCCGGAATAGTTTATTTACGGTCTTTTGATTCCCCGATGATGATTATGGTCAAGAACAACCTGAGTTTGCAAGTGTGTTTGAGCTTTGAGCATCCCGAGCCTCATCCCAAAACCTCTTCGAACCCCTTTCAAACCCTTCAAGCCAGAACCAAATGGCCACAACAAAACCCTACTGGAGTACGCTAGTGGTGGACTAGCGTGCGCAGGAACCACTGCCACGTGTCAGTCATCGCTAGTTACTGGCGCACGCCACTCAACAAGGGGCGTACGCCAGTCAATCCCAGTCACATCAACTTTATTTAGCCGTTCGCGCGGGACTTTTGTGGCCACCCTGACGTAGTCTACAGCTCCCTGATGATTGTTTTCGTCCAGGGCTGTCCCCTTCCCTCCTACAACACCTTTCAAGCCAAGTCCCATGCATTTAATGCATGGGAGGCTCCCTTAAGCCAAACAAGCCCTTATGCCCAAACTGATCTCAGTCCCTCTCCTCTATATATACTCCCCTCTCTCACTCTTGCAAAGGGTTACCAAGTTCACAAGGTTAGCAATATTAAGAGCTCAAGCCCTTTGCCTTCTTCCTTTTCATTTTTCCTCCTTTGCTTCCTTTCTCTTCCATAGAAAGAGTAAGCAAGGGAATACTCTCCATAGTCCATAAACCACACCACATCCATCTCCCTCAAGCTCAAAGCTCAAGCTTTCTCTCAAACTCAAAAGCAAAAAAGGTATAATACCTTTTGCTCCTGCTTTCTGTTCTGACTCCTGAGGGGGGCTGGCAGGGTCAAGGCTTCAAAGCCGTTTGGTATGATCAGGTGGCGCACGCCAGTAAGTTGTGCCGTATGCCAGTCGTGGCTGTATGGCAAAACTGGCGTGGGGATCATCGATCATCCTTATTTTGCTTTATTTAAGTACTGATCACCCTGATGCATGATAAAAACCAGTTCATTGTTCTGTACTTAGAACTGCTTTCTCTTCCATCTGTACTTTTGCTTAGTTTGGCCTAATGGGTCCCTCTGGTCCTGTTCCAGAGCCCAGAATGTGCAAAGCCAAAGCATTGGAACCAAGAGACTACTGGCGTACGGCCCTTTCTAAGTGGCGTACGGTAGTGGTCTACATTCCAGTGGCTTGGCCCTTGTATGGATCTTACATCCAGGCCTTTGATCATCCTCCCCTCATTATTTAAGGGGTTTTCTGTCAATTTGGTGGCTTTTAGCCCATTAATCTGTCTGTAATAGCTTAGTAACTTATATTCAACTGCGTGGTTTGTCCTGGGTGTGCACTGGTCCTTTCCAGAGCCCAGAGGGTTGAGGGCAGAAACTGTGAGCTTAAGTCTACCGGCGCACGCCAGTCGTTGGGTGGCGCACGCAGGTCATGACTGCATGCAGTGGCTTGGCCAGTGCATGCAGGCTTGTTCCTGTGTGCACTATCTCACAGTCAGTGTGCTCCAGTCTGCTTAAAATGTCCACAAAAGCTTGTTCTCAATCTATTATATTTGCTTAGATCAAACATCATCATCCATAAACATTTTGCCACCGATCTTGTACATAAATGCAACTTGTTTACAGTTTTAATCCCTATTAACTGTTCCCCCGCCCTAAATGGTTAAAAGAATGATCAAATAAAGAGAGAAATACAAATGTTTTATAAAATGCCTGAGTAGAGACCGGTCTCCGGACTGGGCGAGGGGGGTGCCATAAAACCCTTCCCCTCTCGTAATCTGGCTCCCGAACCTCAAGATCGAAGGTGACGACGGTCCAGTCTACAAAAGCCTTTTTCAAAATCAAACAAACGCAATCCAAACGTTTTCAAAAGGACGGTTTCTTGGGTACTAACCGCAAAACCCGAGTGGCGACTCTCTGATTTGCGAAGCGTCTCGCCGCGCTTTCTAAAAAGGGGAGCACCCGGAATTTTCTTGCACAAACACGCGGGGATTTTTGGGGCATGTGCCCACACTATTCAACGAAGAAGACGTGGATTGTTCACACGTAGCACGTGCACCAAAACAACCACAACTCTGCAGAACAAAAAGTACAATCGAGACAACGGGAAGACACAAGCCACTTCTGTTACCAGGCCTAACATTTCAACAGGCCAGATCATCAGTCAGTTACCCAATTGAGCCCACATTCAAAGGCCCAGAACAATCGGCCCAAGATCCAGGCCCATCCATATCTGAAGTGGGCTCGAACACGTCCAACACCACTGTCTTGGAGCCCAATGAACTGGCAAACATAGTGGGTTCCGCCGTGGCCGAAGCAATAAAGGCATCAACATCTCAACAAGCCCAAGAATCAAAGCCCAAAGTTTAATTTTATTCCCCGAATGTATTTTTTTTTAGAGACCATCTGCGATGCCTATATGGAAATTATTAAATTCTATTCTCTGTTTCGTCTGCAAGTCGTTTAAACTGCATAAATAAAAAGCAATTCCAATACAACATTCTATTCTCTGTTTCTTCCAATTCAATAAACAATAAACTGCATAAATAAAAAGCAATCCCAAGACAAAATAGTCTTTATTAATCATTTATAACAATACACTCAATGGAAATATACAATCCGACTATTGAGACTATATCGCAAAACCGATGGTACAAAGGACTCCCAAATAACAAACATAAATATTGCATTATCCCTAACATTTCCATATCGTCCACTGATATTGACCCCCATATCTTTGAAGGTAGTGATAAAACGATTACGACCATTAAGCTTCAAATAGCGTTTGAGAGTAAACATGGTCCCAGATACAGCCTCATTAACATATCTCCGTTCCCTTATAAGAACTCTGAATCTACTCAACTGATCCAATCTAACATGTTGATCCAACCGCGAACTATCACTGTTAGGCAAGTCTCCAAACACATCACTAAACGTTGGTACAGCAGTAGGAACAGGCATACGATCTAAAATAACAAAATACCCCACATATCCTTCAATATTCTCAACAGTCTGAGATGGATCTTCCACCATTGTTTGGTCAGCATGACGAATATTAAAACGGCCTTCCAAATTAATTGTCCAAATCTTCAAACGATTTGTATGCCTTGAATCAACACCTTGGCTCAAACTTGCTAAATTAAAATAATCATTGTGCACTTTACCATTCGTAACACCTTCTACAGGACTAAAAACTTCATCCTTTTTCTTAACTAGATCGGGAAACAGATCTTGACAACTAGACCAGAGCTAAGGATTCGTGGAAAATGAAGGAAAAATCGTGCACAAACTGGTATTTCAGATTAGATCTGAAATAAAAATAATAGATGGAAAGAAAACTGATAATAATCGAGGGAAGGGGAAAGAGAAGAGGTTAAAAGTGATGATTACAGAGAAGAAAACAAAAGAAAAGAAAAGAGATGAGTAGGAATTCATAGATCTGAGTATCTAATTTCCCACTTGTACTGAATCTGACCTAGATGGAAAAGGGGAAGGAGCTCTCGAGTGATCATCAAAGAGAGAGAAACCATAGTCTCCACTCCACCTCTTGTATTCTCTCTCTTCACTTCTCTCCTCTCTCTCTCTCTCTCTCTCTCTCTCTTTGTTTGAGGAGTCAATGGTGTTGTTAAAGCAGCTGGAGTAGCTCCTTTTCATTTCAGACAGAGCAAAGGAACACCAAGCAATCATAACCATGGTTGGAGATTTCAACTATGGGTGGGGTGGGGGGGGTGGAGAACTGTGGTTAAAGTAAACAGTGAGAGATCAAGGGCGAGGATGGGTTTGGTAGAAAGTTTAGAGGGAATCTTGACCGTTGGTGGGCGTAAACAATGTAATGCCAATGCATGTGTCTTATCTCTCTCTGGTTTCGAGATGATGAGGAGCTCTCTGCCAAAAAAGTCTTTACCCTCTCAGCGATTGGGGACTGTCCCCTGAATTTGACATTTGTTTTGGCCTTAATTTACAGGAATACCATGTTGTTGATAAGATCGAGGGGAGAGAGAGAGAGAGAGAGAGAGAGAGAGATAGATAATACATTTTACAGTATTACAGTTTAGTATTTTTGTGATGCAAAATGTCCCGGATTAATTTACATAATACATTTTACTTACATTAATTCCTACGGCATTCCTCACAGCCATTGGTGATTGGTCTCAAGAATCCTCCCTAGAAAAAAGAATCCAACTTGAAATTTTAGGAGAGAACAAATTTTATAGAACAAACAAAAGAATCAAAGAGTCCAACCTTGGGTTTAGCAGTAGTATATACAACCCAACCATATCATGACTCTGCTGTCACTATGGATTGCATTGCCTTATTTGTGATTCAACATATGCGCAATTATTGCTTTAACCCTTTTTTGATACTCTATTTTTAATAGCTTCAACAGAGATTGTAATGCGATTTTTGAATAAGTTACAATATCATCTACTCCTACTTAAGAGTGGAAAATCCTCAAACTGTTGGTACCATAGAGGTATAATGGAGAATAATTTTTATCAATCATTAGTGTAAAACTCCACTTTTCCACCACTGCTTATTATGGGCCCCATCGAGCGTCTATTGTTGTAATATGAACCATTCATATTATAAGACCCTCATTATAGTATTGTCATACAAAAAATCAGCTTCATCGAAAGTCGATAGGTATATCAAAATTTGAATTTTGGTTTATAAAATAGACGATCTGATTTCTGTCAATAATAAAAAAGATAAACTGTCCATTTTACAAAAAAAAAAAAAATCAATTTTTATACCCCTATCGATATACGATCAAATTTATTTTTTGTATTGACACACTATTATGTGGGATCTATAAGATGAACGGTTCAAATCAATAATAAACATACGGTAGGATTGAAAAGAGCGGTGGTAGAAAAGTGGGTTTTCCACCGCCGGTGGAAAGAATTTAATTTTGTTATGATGTAGTTGTTATCTTCGAATTTGGAACTTATGGCTCTCATGGTAGTAATATACGTACACAGCATTGGCGTTGTGGGTTTTTTGTTGTTTTATGTATAATTCTTTTTAAAAGTCTGATTGTTTTGGTTTTACGATCATCTTTTATTATTAATATTTTTTTTTATCTTTTGTCTGTTTTTATATTTTTCTAATTTTTCTAATTCTGACGAAAGATGTGATGTAAAGATTTGATCCTAATAAAATTAAAAGACAAACGGCCGAAAAAATTAATCAAGTCAAAGTACGGCCCGAATGAGATCTCGATAGTTCATTGCCAAAATAAGATCTGGACGGTTAGATGGCCAAATGGATGGCCCGATTGTGCATAACAGGGTCCCCATTTTGTGGGACATTTGAGTGCATAAAAAGCTACTCCCTCTGTCCCATAAAGTTTGGCACTATCACTATTTCAGCCTTATGAAAAAATTAACTATATCTTTTAATCCGTAATGTTTTTTATAAGCAATATGGATCTTGTTTGATAGATTTTAATTTGTTCTATTAAACAAAGTTAAAAAAATCGCCTAAAACATTATAGATTGAAAGATATAAGCAATTTAAAAATGACACGCATTCCTGAAAATGCCAAACTTTATGGGACGGAGGGAGTATAATCTTTGTTCTTCGGAATGCTTGTACTGCATTAATATGGTCTCGTCTGGTGGTACATACCCAAACCCAATAGTGCATAACTAGTTGTGGGAAGACATGTTGGGGGAATATATACTCCTAGATAGTAGTAGTAAAAATCTGTCACATTAAAACTTTACTTGTGTTTGTTTTTATATGCAGTATACAGTAGTTGTCCCGTCCAGTCAAAATGGGTTAAGATCGAGTAGAGAGTACTAGTACATTCTTTGAGGGACGATTCCAGTTGGCCAGTGGTGGTCCTCTTGGTTAGCAGCTAGCCAAGTGTGAGATCAAAAGGAAATATACTAGTACTACACTACTTACCAGTAAGATTCTAACTTTATGGTTGTGAAAAAAAGAGAAATGATTTATTATTGATTGTATTCAAACCATAACCTAGCATGCCTTTATATAGGCTACAAGACGCATAAAAAGGAAATACACATAATAAGAAAACCTAGACTAACTAGGAAACATAAATAATAATCTGCCTAAACTGGAAACATAATAATAAAACCTACAAAACATGGTAACATAATATTTCTCAATATTATGTTAACATCCCCCCTCAAACTCAAGTGGGATCTACCAATTTGAGTTTGAAAAAGTCACGAGAAACCAAGAACAACCAAGCAAAAAAAAAACCAGGAGCAGTCACGCCAAGCCAAGCCAAGCCAAGAGAAACCAAGAGAAGTCAGGAAAGAGAAACGGCCAGGAGAGCCAAAAAACAGCCATGAGCGAGAGAAGCCATGACAATAGAGATTTGAGGTGAAATCCGAGTGCACGAGCCGGTTACATATTACTACGAATGCCCGGCGGACGGCAATGAAGTATAGGCCGCCCGCCGAGAGCGAAAATTCCACAGGGCCTAAATCTTATAGCTCTGATACCATGTGAAAAAAAGAGAAATGATTTATTATTGATTGTATTCAAACCATAACCTAGCATGCCTTTATATAGGCTACAAGACGCATAAAAAGGAAATACACATAATAAGAAAACCTAGACTAACTAGGAAACATAAATAATAATCTGCCTAAACTGGAAACATAATAATAAAACCTACAAAACATGGTAACATAATATTTCTCAATATTATGTTAACAATGGTTAACATTTGTTCATACTTAATTGACCAACCCCTCCCTTCTTCTAGGCGCAGTTCAAAAAAAAAAAGAACCCCTTGATCTAGGCCAAGAGTGAGATATAGGGTTTTTTGTGTGTGGAAGTTGGGTCATGTCAAGAATTGGAAAATATGCTCTCTTTTTTTTTTTTTGGGTAAATGAACGATACATTAAAAAAGACTTAAAAGACCAGGGGTATTTAACCCCAATCAAATCCGCATAAGCTAAGCTTGCAATACAATTAGGAATACAAGGGTAGATGTATAAATCTCCCACCAAAATCGGGACATCATTTGCCAATGCATCCGCACAATGATTTGTTTCACGATAAATATGTTTGATCGTCACTACTTTAAATTCCTCCATGAGTGACCTGCAATCAAGAAGAATATTACCATGTGGATGATATGCCGTATTGTGATCGTTTAGGAGTTGTAGAACACCCAAAGCATTTCGATTTCCAGATTATGCACATTTCTGTCCTTTGCGAGAGCCAGGTCGTCGCGCAAGGCCCAGATTTCAGCCATGAGGCTGGAATTAGCAGCCATATTCCTATGGAAACCACCAAGCCAAGCCCCACAGTGATCACGAAGAAGACCACCCGTGGACGTTGTCCCTGTTGCCAAGTTAAAAGCTCCATCCGTGTTTAGTTTGATAAAATTTTCTCTTGGTGGCCGGGAACCCAACCCACACCAATATCATTCTTTTTTCTAGAACCCTTCTGATGCACAATAAAGAACCACTCCAAGGACTTACTCAAGATTGACTTGACTGTTGCTTCCGGTGAAACCGAGTTGGAGTTTGGTTCAAGAGACGTTTGTTACTGTCAATCCAAATGTTCCAAATTGCAAAGAGAAAGATTATACTCCAAGGGGTACCCGAACAATGGGAACCCCCAACATTTGAATTGGACAAAATCCAATCAAAAGGATTATCAGAGTCATTGATCAAAGGAAATTGAATGGACGTTCAAATAACCAAGGCACGGTTGCAGTCGCGAAGGACATGGCCAGGCTGTTTCCGTAGAGGAGATGCACCATTCACAGAGCAAGGAAGCCTCCAAGTCCAAGTCCATGGGCTGATTTGCAACTGAAAACACCATTAGAAGTGAGATTCCAAATGGTGCGATCAGGGGACGGATTAAACCATTGGAAGGAGATCCTACGGATCTCTCTCTCTCTCTCTCTTCAGTTTATTATTTTGAGTTAACAGTTCATCAAATCTTGTACTCCGTAGCTAGTTTGAGAAAAAATTGTCTAAATATAGCCATATAGGTGTATTAAATCAAGGTTGATTCAATTTCTTCTATTTTATGTTTTACTTCATCTACAAGACTAAAATTTTGGGACCTAAGTTTACTTTTCTTTTTGGTACTTTTAGGAATCTTTCACACGTTAAACTGTATGGATGTTAGTTTAAGACCACTTGAGTTTATTGTCGGTAAATAGAACTGTTGTAAGTTTTCTCTTTATATCCCAAATTCTTTGTTAATTTGGCGAATTGGCAAATGAGCAAAGTGTTTAATTAATGTCTTTATTCCCAAATATTCTTATAATAAACAAGCTTAGAGTTTTTTTTTAATACACTATGTATTCCTTATGACTAAACGGATTTCAAGATTGTACTACTCCATACACACTCACTCTTTCTACATTTATGTCGATAGGTAGATAAACATTTATTGCTGAATTATTCAACATTATGGGATCAAATAATCTAAAGTAAAACAGTAAGTTGCAATAACTAAATAAGCGCAATGGCAACATTAGTAGCCATCCTTGCTTCTTTTTTTTTTTTGCCACAACGATAACATGTAATATTATAGATCAAGAGAACAGAACATCAGGAGAAAACTCAATCTCTAAACAAGGATCAATAAATCAAAAGGAGGGGACTCCGTCCAAAGACTGTACCTAATTCCAACTAAACCCTCAACTCTAAACAGGCAGAGCACAGCAGAAAGTAACAGAACCACCCACGCAGGGATGAGAGAAGCCACACAAACGGAGAGAAATCTGGAAACACCAAAGAAAAGAACCAAAAGACCAAAAAGAAAAATCAACCCAAACCCAACCCTAACATAAAACAAGACACCACTCCACAGAAACGCCGAGCAACATCGGCGTTGTCTGCAAACGCTCTGCCCCCAGCGCCGAAATATGAGAAACGCCAGAGCAGCCGAACCGACTCTGGATCAACATGCCTTGCACCCTGTTAACTCCAGATCGAGCTCCAAACGGAACCAGAGAACCCAAAAACGTTTGCCTCTGCCCCTACCAAAGACCGCCGCAGCCTCACCACCATAGCCACCACCGAATCCATCCACCACCACACACGTAGTAGGAACTTCAGATCTGGGAAAAAAGTGAAAAGAACGAGCTTTGAATAACCAGAACAAAGGAGGTAGGAAGAATCTGTGCAAAAAAACACCCAAGAAAAAACTCCAAATCAAAAGATTGGGAGAGAAAAACTCTACGGCGGGAGAAATCCCTCCCCTCCTGTCGCCAAAAATGAGTGTAAAACCCATTGGAGAGGAGGGGAAGGAGGGGGCTGCTGTGGCTTTTGGGATAACCTAGCAGAGAGAAAAGTTTAGAGAGAGAAAAGGGCTGCCCCATTGTGGTTTTTAGCCATCCTTGCTTTGGTGGGGTAAAAATTACATTCACTCCGCTTGGATCAACTTTTTGAGAGTAATTTTTTACTCTCGGTACAATTTCCAATAAATCTCTCTCTCCACTCATTATCCCTCATTACTCTCAAAATAACTTTCTAAAATCTTTAAAACCAAACAAAGTGATTGTATTTTGACGAAATTTTATGCAATTGCCTGAATGCAACATGGGTGATTAACTCCTCTTTGACTCTCTGTTTTTTTTTTTCCATATAGAATGGTGGGGAGAGGAAGTCGGCGTAACGAGTCCCTTGGACTTGATCATTAGGGTTTTCAACCAATTGTGAAAAATGCTCTTAATTAAGAAGTAGCCACTGAACTGGACGAAACAACCCATTACCAAACCACAGCTCCATTAGGACACGAGCTGCATTAGGGTGTTGTCTCACTCGACATCCATTTCACAAAAATTACTACCATATACGAATTCGAACTTGCAACCACATAAAGAGGGAGGAAATTTCACCTCACACCCCTGCGGCCTTGCCAACTCGGCCACCACCCTTGGTGGTGGACCATTGACAACTCAGCTCTAATTAAAAATCTCCTACCGATACCCCCACTGTTATCAGCGCTGCTTATATCGGGTGCTGACAACCACTCTCTCTCTCTCTCTCTCTCTCTCTCTCTCTCTCTCTCTCTCTCTCTCTCTCTCTCTCTCTCTCTCTCTCTCTCCTAGAGACAGCCTGAAGTTTATCAAGCTAAGAACAAAGTCCATTTTGAGACTTGGATTGGATCCCCAAGATCAAACTAGAGTACGAGACTTTTGTACGCAAGCTATATATAGCGATATGATGTCACAAAATTCCTCTCCTTTTTCTTTTCTTTATATATATAAATTAAGAACTAAAACAGCCGTAAAGAGTATACATAGGGTAAAGGAAAAATGAATCATATCACACTAAGTGATCCTCTTTGCGTGCTTGTTAAATAAAGATATCTTCGATAGTAAAGAAAAGTGAAAAAGGTACAAGCCTAGTTGGTGTAGTTTTCAACAAATAAACTTAAAAAATCAATCTTCAGCTGAGTATTTATATAAATATCAATAAGAAGAAAGGAAGAGCATTTACACACATTGGATGAATACAAGGAAGTTGATAAAAAGATGAGTTAAAATAGAAGGCATTGGCAATCACTTTGTTTAAGAATGAGAGAACAATATAACGTGTGCTATAATAAGAAGGAAGGCATTTTTTTGATTAGACAAAAGAGAGTTTCCTTTGGGGATTGGGAAATCCTGTAGTGCAAGGTCATGCAAGGCACCTTGTAGGACGTACACGGGTCATCGATCTTAACAATAAATGGTTGGATATAATCCGAGTTTCTACAAATCCTACCCATCCATTGTTTGGATGAAAATCTGAGCCGTCCATTACCGAGATGGACGGCCGGATTGGCCACACTGCACATGTAGTGCGGGAGGTGAACTACGCACCCCCGGGTCCAATTAATCAACTAGGAAGATAGATACGTAATCAGTGATGACGATGATTGGAGTACGAATTAATCAAAACAAAAGGATTAATTAATGTAATTTATAATTAATTTTTGCAATGTAAAGGGAGCTGAGTGGTTAGGCCTAAAAGGAAGTAGTACTACAGTAGGGAGTAGTATTATCATTATCATTCATAGCCCCTCACTACCAAAATAACAACTAGAAGATCGAAGGAACATCATTGATAACGTACGTACGTACGTAATTAAGGCCACCCAAAATGGAGTACAAATTAATACTACTACGTACTGTACTCTTATTCAAAGGAGGGCTACTTAAGAGTCGACTAGCTCCTTGACTAATTATCATCCATCTCCATCTCCCATCTGCCCTCTTCCATCATTTGGTAGAATTGCAACCATGTCAATTATTATTATTAATTAATACTAAGTAAAAAAAAGTCATAGCAGCTTTGAATTAACAACTCCTTAATTATACACAAGTACATTAATTACACGTCAAGTAAGAAGCCGTATGTCTATTAATTTTGAGAACCAATAGCTATAAGATGCTGTTCAAATTGGGGAGATATATGACACAGTAATAATTTAGATGCAAAGGACGCACGCACCTAATTTGCCTTTGGTACCCACCGCCACACCACAAGACATCCAAGGTTTTGCATGCGCCAATTTTTATAGCGCATGGTTTGTGTTGTGGTCCTAAAAGCCACAGACATGTGTTAATGTCCCGAATTGCTGATTGAAACCTTTGATCGATCAGGATTCATAAATAAGGAAGTATACTACTATTGTATTGTATTGGACCACATATGATCAGATGGCTACTCCCATTATACACTCACACACATGTTTCCAATGGTCCACGTTGTTGCGAGTTCAGTTGGACGATCAATTGAAGTTCGTTATTCCAAGGAAACAAAACAAGTGGTGTGTTCCTTTGGTTTAAAATCTGAAAGTATGACGCAATCACTTTACATCACATCGTTGTATTAGGAAGAGGGAGATGTTATAACTTGTTCAAAAAGGAAGATGTTATAACTTGTTAATCGCTTGCGGAAGGCTTTTCCAAATATTGATCTTTTGGCTTGCAAATCAGATTATCTTCTACAGTACTTTATGATGGGGCAACATTTTGGGACATCCGGTTGAGAAGGCATGTCACGATGGAAGGAGGAAGAGTTGTTGACTTTGTTGTCTAGAGTGTATGTCATGCATGGGATAGGAGAAGGAGGAGACGAGATGCGCTAGAATCTGTCAAAATCGGGATTTTTTTCAGGTGAAGTTTTATCATCAAGGTTTATGTGGGAGTGGTAACTCTGTTCTTCCTTGACAAGCGATTTGAAAAACGACAGACATCGTTAAAAGTAAGTTTTTTTTTGTTTGGTGTGCAGCGCAAGGGAAGATTCTTACCATTGATAATTTGATTCGAAGGTGGAGAATTATTGTTAATTGGTATTGTATGTTCAAAAGGGATGCAAAGACGGTGGATCATCTCTTAATCCATTGTCCGATGGCTTGAGATCTTTTGTCGGTTGTGTTGTGCTGGTTCGCTTTACAATGGGCTATTTCGAGGAGTGTTATGAAACTTTTTAATCGTTTGAAGGGGTGCTAAAGGAAGGAAGCGTGTTTAGGCCATAATTCCACTTTGTTTGATGTAGAGTATTTGGCGTGAGAGGAATTCGAAATGCTTTGAAAGAAAAGGAAAACCTTTATTTAAAACTAAAAGTTTTGTAGTACTTAGTAGTTTGTATAGCTAGGATGAAGGAGAATGTAGTCCGTCCCTTGATCAATTTTCTAGACTAGTTTGAGTGGTTTACCTCACATAGTAATGTATAGGACCTTTTTGTCTTTGACCCATTTTTTTCCCTACGGGCAGCATTTTCTTAATACTTTTTTTCTAATATAATTATTTACTTGTAAAAAATACTCCTAAAAAAGGAAGAGGAGGAAAGGAAGTGTACGCAAAGTAGCCAACGGCAGCATGAGGCTTTTTTGTGGACTTGGAGAGCATCAAGTCGCCGGCTGCCGGCCTAATTAGGCCTTGAGTAATCCCAGCAAAAAGGATTGGGAAAATGACGGTCCATGACGTGTTTTGATAATTAATACCCGCCAAGGACAACCTAAGAACATTTGTTAATGCTGAAAATGTCCTTAGTGGGTATTAATTATCAAAACACGTCATTGACTGTCATTTTTCCAAAAGGAATTCGACTTTATGCGGGCTAAAAGTGGGCCTCACTCAATAATTATTAGTGGGCCCAGATCCACTATTGATATTGTCCCCACAGTCACAAGGCTATTAAAGAATCAAATGAGATCAAGACAAACCCATAGCCCATATATATATGACTCTTGACCAACTACTGCCAGGGAAAAAGGGGATGAAACCGAACGTCAAACGACTTACCATGGCTTCATGCAAGGATGGAAACAACATTCATAGGACTACAACTTCTCTCTAATAGTCAGACTAAAGCTTCCAAAGAGAAACCAGTGGCCAGGTTCGAGATGTGTTGATTTGGTCCGCTTGAGCTTGAGTTGGATTGGGTTCACAGAACTAAGCCACAGGCCCACAGCATGAGCAAGGGCCACCATTAGTGGTAGTAAAGATTAAAGTTGGCTTGAATGGAATCGAATAACAATGCAAAATGTGCCAGATACATGAAGTGGTGAACTGAACGTAATGCAAATAACCATCCTTTATTTATGGCAAACATTCAATATAATTAGACTTACGAAGGGCCATGAATTCACGGAGGTACCGGAGCTGCAAGAAAATGATGGAAAGTAGGACTGCATTGGCTCATAGTAGGGCAAGGGGTTTCGAAGGGACAAACTTCAGGCATGTAATGAAAGTTGACCTCTTAAGATAGAGTGACCCTGCTTGATAAAGCAAATCTTAACAGTAACAGGTAACCCATGGTCAAGGCGTCAAGCAGTTAAAATTTTCACGAAACAAAGAATAACTTCATGGCTGATCAAAAAATAAAAGAATTGACTTCATGAATCACGTAAGTAGAGAAACCCAAACAAAGGGGGAAAAAAACAATAAATCTTTTGTCACAACAAATATATTGTGCCTGCTTGACCAAACTAATGTAGAAAGGGGCACCATACCATTGTGGATCAATCCCCATCAGCTTAAGTTAAAACTTTTGCCACCAAAGCTGAAGTCTCAGGTATCCGAACTTGCATTAAGGCAAAGTATCTCAAGGAGACTGCATCATAGAATATGTCCCAAAAAACAGGCCAATAGCACGAGAAATGAGGTCAAGCTTCCCCACACAATCAACAAGTTTTTACGAGGATATTAACAAGTTTTTTCATGAAATCCTCCACACGAAGGTCAAGATTCCCCTTCATGTTGAAACTTTTAATGGTTTTTATTGTACGACTGAATAATGCTAAATTTTATTATACATTGAAAGAACTGTTTAGATGTTGATTTAAAGCTTGATGACACTTAATAGAAGCAATTTTTCCATTCTGAATTGAGTGGACGTGTTAGAGTTTGACAAGGCTCTTTTTCAAGGCGAAGTGCCAACACCCTTTGAGGGTGTGGATTTCATAAATCGGCAAAAAGAGTGTTGACGCCTCCAGTAGTATGTGTTAACCACATGTTCAAGAAGATGGCTACCCAGAAAGAGTAGCAACACCTTTGTTAGGAAATGTGAATTACGTTTTCCAGAATGCCAAAAAAGTGTCAATTTTGTTGAAAAAATAGAAATAAAAAGTAGTCAATGCCTGTTGAGGAGTTATAATATCCTCGATTGGGGTCATTTAATCTTCAAACCGCTACTAAACGAGTGGTTAAACACTTGGTATGATAGTTGAGTGTTTTGAGATTAAAAAAAAAACAACTTGACAGATCTCCGGACTAGATCAGTTGAGTTGCTCCCACTAGGATTGCTTCTCTAAAGGGGTACCCCGAAATGGGGGTACCCGGAACGGGCATTCCTTCCTGGTTGCTAACTTTGCAATCTGAGGGCTGAAATACTACAATACAAGTTGAGAGGCCCAAGGGTGGCTGAGAACCCTTCCTCACTCACGCCATCAATAAGATAAAAAACTGAGAAGAAGATCCATAGTGGACAGAACAAATAATCATGATTTAGGAGTGTGCAGCTCTTTCTGCTTGCAACTGAAGGAATCATGATTTATTCCGGAAAGAAGTGTCATGGATAGGTGATATAAATAGGATTTTAGAAGTCAGACCAGAGAAACATCTCGGAAATTTTTTCAATAGAATCTAGAATCTACAAATCAATCTTCGGTGCAAGTGGAAACATGAATACCTCATATTCCTTCCAATAGCCAAAAAACAGACCTACACACAAATTGTCAGATGGACAAAACTAACGTATGAACCCGAACCTTCCATTATTTCTTCGTCTTTCCAGATATTGAAACTTTGAATTTGTTTCTAATCTAGCAACCAGACCGTGCCCCACATTTTGAAATTAAGGCTAGTGTCATCCTCACAATATATCCAAGTTAATGGAAGAGAAACTGCAACGAATTTCGGGTGCAAAGAATACTCTCAAAAGCTCAGTGGCCATACAAGCAGCACCATATGCTATGTTGGTTGACCCTTCGGAGAGCTATTATCTCTGGTTCATTGATGAACAAACTATCCACATTGGCTCTAGAACTATGCAAGCTCAGTAGCAGCTTTAGCAGCAGCAGGAGCAGGAGCAACACCACCAGTGGTTGGCCTAGACATCACATGATTCTCCATCAGAATATATGATCCAATTAAGATGCACGCAAGATTAAGCAATGGGAACTTACAGCCCAACGAAAACTTTAAAGGCATCATATATTCCCCACTGGGCTCCAGTGAGAGTTCCGATCATGACAATACGAAGAGGAAGACCCCGAGTAAAGAGACCCCAGAGCCCAAGCTGCTTCACAGCCTAAACAACAAAGAGAAATTAAATATGCAAGGGTACCAAAGTACATGCAGGCCAAAACTATTCCCCAGGATAAGTGGGTCAGTACATGAAAACATATGTCCAATTCCCCCGACCCACGCATGTTTGTTCGCACAAATTAGTCCCAGGATAGGAAATCTAGATTGGCGCTCACACCCCACGTACAATGGCTTAATGCAGGGGTGGGAGTCCGCATATGGGGGAAGGCTAATTATGAAATTGCCTTCTCTGAATTCGAAGTCTCTGGATTTAACATCTGGGGATTCCTTTTCCCGCCCTATCCTATTCTGTGGAACAGAGGTGGCCACGGTGAATGGAAGGGCAAGATTCTCGCAAATATATTGAAAAATATCACGAACATCACCAACGGTTGCCCCCTTGGCACTGTTAAGGAAAGAGACAAGATTATCAGCGGGATGAGAAACTATTGCACAGAAAACACCAGCAAAGCTAACAGCAAGCTGCAGGGGTTTGCTGCACTCATTTTTTGGAGTGGGGATGGCATACTTGTAGAGCATCTCTACAATGGTCTCAAAGGAGGCAAACTTCATCATCGTATCTGCAAATTAACCAACTTTATTTTCAGAGATCCAAGAACTTGCTAAGTACAGTTGTGACTAGAAATTAAAGACCACCATAACCTGTATAAATCAGACAGAAATTAAGATAGTAGCTCATAGTCATAACTAATATCAGGGTTTGCTTACACAGAATTTGACGACCCCACAGAGGAACAAGTCCCTTGTACAACCTACACGGGTTGGAAAAAATGTAAACTGCACCTTTATGTTTTAGCAAGCAACTACAAAATATTCTGAGAAATAGCTTTTTAAATATAAACGAAATATTTCACAAGCATACCCAAGAAGGCCTTCAGATTTAACAAGCTTAGGAATCCATCAGACAGTCCTCTTGCAAAACCAGGTTGAGTTTGAACACGAACCTTGACTGCCTCAAAGGGGCAAAGAGCAATATCTGCAATAAACTCTGCAGATGCCGAGGCAGCAAGGTAGATTAGAGTTTTGTATTTCGATACATACTCTGGTCCAGCTATGTCAGAGTAGTACTTTTTGAAGTACTCATAGAAGCCAAACTTGCAGGCACCCTGAGCACTATAACCAACCAGCGTAGGCGCCCATCCTCTGAAGAGGCCCCTGACACCCTGCTCCTTCAACAACACTCGAAATCCAGACGAGATGCTCTTGTATTTAGAAGGGTCAATCTCGTGAAACAATGCATGGGTTAATCTGCTTGCTCGAAGAAAGAACATGTGAAATTCGCAAAATCAAACACAACTCCTTCATGCACAAATACACAAAACTAAATCGTGATTGATGAATTTCCTCGAGAGGATGAGAGCACCCTTATGAACTAACCAAAAACTCGATATGAAACCATAAAGAAGGAAGAAGGGAAAGTATAGTGTTTTAGTATTATCATATGTAAAGCTAGAAACAAAAATGATTAACACAACGAAAAAATGAAGAATATCATCAACAACAGGAATTGCTTTCTTAGAATCACTATGCATTGAAGCTGAGAAGCATGAGCAAAACAAATTCAACAGATTTTGTTTCCTATATAATGAAAGGGTAAAAAAACAGGATTGCATCTAGCTACAATTAACATAGTTTTGCTAACTAATTGTGGAAACTAGCAAAGTTGCAGCCAAAAAACCTTATAAACACCTTGTAGCAATACATTTAGCTACAATTTACGCTTATTTCAAGGAGAGAGACACAAAAATCAATGTAAGAATGGCATAGGAAGACGACCTAGATCAAAAAAGAATTTAGATACTACTCCATATTTTAAAAAGTTGAGCAAACAAGGGCCACAGCATGGAGTATTACATTTGATTTGAGGAATAGATGAAAGTAGGGATGGAAGTCGGACCTGCATATTACATTTGACGATGTCAAGAGGAGTAACGGCGGTGTGAGTGAGGCCACAGCTCAGTATTCCACCAACGGTACATGCGGCGTAGTACTGAGGCGAGTACAACTCTATCTTGGTTGCAGGAGGTTCGCTTGGCGCTGGAATGAGAAAGCTGATGATGTTGGACGACGAGAGCCCCCCAGTTCCATTTGGACAAGGTGGTGGCGAGGGACAGAGGGTTGGGCTTGAACATTTCTCAAGAAATAGGGTTGTAGATGATGTTGAACAAGAGTAGAGGAAGCTTGGGATGAGAGATTGCCGACAATTCTCCGTAAAAGCCATGGAGAGAGAGAGAGAGAGAGAGAACAAAAGCAGCTTAATTTGGGTGGGTGGGTCCGTCCAAAGCTGTAACAGAAGACGATGTGCCGTTTCCTCTGGGCTGGCCAACCCACTTTCCGCAGTAGGGGAGGAGTAGTACCCGTATGTAGGGAGTAACTCCAGCGGCCGACCAAAGTGACAAACTTGCAAACAACCGACGCAAGCGGTGGTGATGATGTTTGCATGATCAACATATATAATACTAAAACAAAGAAAATGAGTCACCGTCGGTGGTGGAAGTCACTGGACATCCTTTTCCTGTAAAATTCTAGAGAGAGAGAGAAACAAATGTTGTCGCCACCTTTCAACGTGCTTATTAATAAACCAACATAACTATCTAGTGTTAACTTCTCAAAGCATAACAAAAACTTGTCAATCAATACGTCCTTTGACTTCTTTCTCAGTTAGCGGCCCCGGAAGGACTAGGAGTTCATCTCAATGGCTATTTGGAATTCAGCTGAAAAATAAGAGCTAAGTTCACAATCATTTACTATTCAATATGCTCTACCGACACCGGCGCTATTATTCAACCAGTTGTTCCAAGAACCTCACAACCTTGTTCAACAAATACGTAGATAAAACCAGCGTCTCCTCATGGAACTCGGTCATCGCCGAGTTGGCTCGAGGCGGCGACTCCGTAGAAGCCCTCCGAGCCTTCTACTCCATGCGAAAGCTCTCTCTCAAGCCGGACCGTTCCACCTTCCCTTGCGCCATCAAATCCTGCTCCGCTCTCTCCGATCTCCATTCGGGCAAACAAGCCCACCAACAAGCTTTGGTCTTCGGCTTTGAATCGGACCTCTTTGTATCCTCTGCTCTCATTGACATGTACTCTAAGTGTGGCCAATTGCCACGAATTGTGAGTAGAGATGTACTTGAATTTACAATCCTCATTCATACGTTTATGATTAATAATTGATTATTGATAGCTAAGCTTATCTCTCTTCTCATGCTTATTAATCTGAGGAGTAGGAGTAGTATTTTTTGTTTTTTTGAGGAGATTTGAACATTCAGTTTGACTGAATGATGATGATACTCTATATAACAACCACCGGACAAAAAGTGAATAATACTGGTGACTTGCTAATCTCCATTTTTTAGCTTTAAATTGCAAAGGTGTAAAATTAGATTAAGAGCAGTGCCGGAACAAAGAAAAAAAATTATGATCATTGCTATGGACATAGATGCGAGTCGACCATCTAAGTACCATCTTACTCTTGGCCCCGTTCCGCTAAAGTTCTTATTATTTTTTTAAGTACTTATTTTCTGTTTTACGAGACAGGTTATTCCCTCACAATATACATTACATTTAATTCAAAAAATAAGTACTTGTTTTTAAAAATAATACTACGATTTTCTGAGTATTTAATTGCTAAATTAGTGTGGTAAGTAATCATGTACACACCGAGCTTTCATTCTCAGATGAATCAATGTGAGGAAAGAAGTTGAAGAAGAGAGAGGATAGTCCAGATCTGGACAAAACAAGGGGCTTCAATATTGAAATCATGATTACCATATCAGCATATATAAAGAAAGGTAGGACTGAGTGCTAAATAACTCCACATAAAAAAAGCGAATGGAAAAACTCCCCACTCTGTTATTGAATACATCTGATGTGCTCAAAGACCAGAGAACTACTGTCCAAACACCAAATACACCACCACCAGACCAAATATAGCAATGCTGCTCTCAACCTCAGCCGAACCGGCACAACTCTTCTTCCCAATAAACTCTCCTGAACTTGGAATCGGCACAAGTGCCCCTACACTTGGAGCCACCGCTGCCACTTCTGGAGGTTGATGGACACGAGGAGATGGGAAAAAAGAGGTCATGCTGGGTGCAGTCGCATAGAGCGTAACAGACTGAGAAGCTGAAATAGTTGTAGGCAAATTTTCTGATAACAGGGGATTCAAATTGGCAAAGAAGATAATGAGAATGGATAAGATACCAGAGAATTTGGAGAGAGTAGCCATGGAGATCTAAAAGTTTTAGCTGACAGCTGTGGTGGGAATGTATGATTGAGAGACCAGGGTGACCTGTTTTTTTACACCGACTGATATAATAATGGATATCACGGGATTGACAGTGTCAATGCTTGCTTATTTATGGCATCTGTTTTGTCTCTCTTGGTTTGTCTGGTGGAGAATAATCAGGCATATAAAGATCATATTCTTTGGGTTTGTGAGAGTAGCCATGGTGGAATGAATGCCCACAAAGAGAGTAGTTCTTTCCCATGCTGAAAAGATGCTAAACGTTTATCGCACACGATTAATCATCAACCAATGCCCAAAAAAGCAGCTTGAAGATTGTCTTAAGCAGAAATCAAACTTCCAGAGGACCGAAACAAATTCCTTATATGCGAAATAAGCAAATAGGTCTCTCACTCAAAATCAAAAATTATTGTTAAGGTTACAAATTGAAAGAATCACCCAGGACCAAGATCCAAACTCTGGGATTAGTTATAGTAATTGTCATGCATTCTCTCTCCTTGTTTCTGATGACATATTTGAAGAATCATTTTCTTCTGCAGAGGTGGTCACCCGGAAATAAATCTGACGTGGCCACAAAGAGCACAAGCATTCCTACCGTGAGAAGCAGCCCTTGCAGAGTTCACTGCGAAATTAGTAGTCTTTTTCCCTTTTGGATAATGATTCTCAAAATGCTCTGACTAGAGAAGCCTAAGATGTGCAGTATCGTTCAATCTCTTAATCTGCCAACCCGTCTTCCAAGAATGTTGTAACACTGTTACGGAAGAATCTTCTATGCAGATCCTATGAGAGATTGCCGGGCTGCACCCAAGGAGGCCAGTTACAAGACATTTGATTGGCACCGAGTGAGAGAAAATGCCAATAGAAGAAGATACACAAGATGAGGAACTCCTGACATTCATTTCGTTTAGACAGTTTTGGGTTGGGGGCTCTCGAGGAGACATCTCGTCATCAGCCTCATGATCTCCAGTTGTGGTGACAATTTGTAGCCTGCTCTTACCGGACTTCTTCTTTGGGAAACTACTTTGCCGCTGCCTGTGAAGCAAGTCCCATTGGGGTGGAGGGAGAGAAGGTCCATCCCGGTCATGAATGGAGTTTGTGGGTGTGTGAGAAGTGTGGCGTGAAAACTCTTGGCTCTCATTCTGAGAGGGTGGGGAGAAATCTGATCTGAATTTTTCAGGCAGTCCGAGAACTGTCCCGTTTAAGAACTGGACCATTCGGAATTCCACCTGCCTCAGTGATTCCCCTGATGGCGCAGAGAAATCAGGCTGGAACCTGTCCATTAAGCTCATTATTTCAGGGGTGTAGACTTCTGATTGGTGACAGCCCTCCCAATGTCCCTGACTCATATCCACAAGTGCATCAGAGGACTGAATTTGTTCCTCTGCAAGTTTCATCTCCTGTATGGTATAAGGGGTGGACATTTTGATCAAATAAAGCTAACAAGTACTAGATGTCAAATGGTAGCAATTTGTATGATAACTCAACCCCATGTAATAACCACGTATGAAAAGAAAAAGCAATAAATCACAGTTGTTGACAATCAGTCAACTTTCCCAAATCATCCAACCAGTACCCACTAGCCGGTGTTTGTCACGAAAAGATATTATATCCATAATGCCCTGATCTTCACAGCCATAAAAAAAAGAAGTACAATATTGATTTAGCTGTGAATTATTTAAGCAGATGCCTGGCTGAAAGCAGGAGGTGAATGCCTGAATGAAGAGTACCAACAGCATCTATCATCAAATAGCTCCTAGCTGATATTCCAAGAATTACAGACACTTTTATCACAAGAAGTGTTTGTGTTGGCTGTTTTGGATTTTGCCCAACACTTTGGCTCTCCACCTGAGCTAGATAAATCGCGAACTGGTTGACACTTTTAAGAGGCCTCTAACAAATCTTTGAGATCTACAATTTCATACATAATCGCCTAGGATGAGTAGCCCCATCACGCTAATAGTGCAGGGTTTGCAAATTATCCCATTCCCCTTGCTATAGTATTTCCCCTGTTTTGTGTGGGATTAATAGTTCGATGGCTAAAAAATCCCTCCTCTAATTGTTGCACTCAAACACCAGAAATGGAGTCCCCTACGATTTATAGTCCAACGGCTAATAAGGCCAATCAAATGGGCCCAGAGATCATACTTTTGTAGGCTGCAAGGGGTTACACTGTTCCAGAAATATTGGTGGAAGATATAGACTGAATAAGTTCGAATGAGTGCCAAAAATGGAAAATAGGCTGTGATTATGTACTCTAAACTTCCATTTGCCACGATATCTCTAAGAAGGGGGCCCAGCCTTCAAAGATGGGCATGACCGTCTCCATACAAATCTATAGCTTGAGCAGCTGCAAGCCTGCAACACTGCAACTAAGCTGAAAACAAAAAACATTTACAAGAACAAATCTTCCATGGGCATTCTACCTTGTAGCTTCGCCTATTGAATGTCATCAAGACCTGCAGGCTGCAGTACATCTCAACACAATAGTGCAGGAAGATACAATCACAAGTTATGGCGATGGCACGTAGAACCCCAGTGTCACTTTAGCTAGAGCCAACTAACACTCTTACGCATTCAGGAACTATAAGTTGGAGACTTGTTACATGCTTCAGTCAGCCTTCCCAAATGAAGTACAAACATCAAATGCTTGGCTAGACTAGATGAAGCGTATTTATGGAATTTATCGAAGAGTCATGTAACTTAATCCCTACACAGGCTACTTATAAACCTTTTTTTTTTTTATAAACCTATATGCTTACCTAGGGCTACATTTCATATATGCTTACCTAGGGCTACTTTTCATTTCACCAATTCCAACCATACAGTCGCAAAATATTCCCCCCAAGTGAGAGTTGATGACAAGAGGGGGTAACTATTTAAGGAAACTAAACTCGATTGACACATGCAACATCCATTTAACAAGTGGATGTAATGAAAGAGCCTAGGAAAGAATCACTAAATTTGCCATGCTTTATTGCCAGCGAAAGAATGTGTTGCACCAAAACTATGATCAGGTGTAGCCTCATTAAAATGAAGTTCCATCAAATTGAAGGCAAAGCATAAAGTTGCCGAGAGGTGGTATTATCCCTTAACCAAGGGACTTTATTTTGAGCTCAAATGTTTCATTAGGAAATGTACTTCAGCTAATAGAAGTTTACATTTCTGAAGTGAAGAATCTGAATTATTTCTAAGCTAAATATTCCCGCTCAACACGCTCTATCCTCCACAAGATATATGTCGATTTTCAAGTCCTTACGGAGAAATGCTCAACGTGTCATCACTCTACAATATTTCTCTAGCTTGTAGATGACTAGAAGGCTCATTTCAACCTGAACAATTGGAAGGTAATATTAATTTCAGCACTCAGCAGTAGAAACATCTGGGCTCTGGCCTACTGGATTGATTATAATTCATACTTATTTACGGATTGATCACGTTTGAACAACCAACAGACAGATCTATGCCCAAGATGAACAACAAATCAATTGCCGAGAAACAAATGTAACAAAATCTGTAACAAAAAAAAAGGTACCAAAACAGACATCTACCTGACAAACTGAAACAGCAGTTGCTCGCGCCCGATCCAACGGCGATGTGTAAACAGCACTAAACCGAACCCCGCTCGATTTCAAGAAGACAGCCAAAGCTCTAGCTTGCCGCTTCCCGTTGGGCGTGAGTGCAGCCTCGGGACACCGACCAGCTATCAAATCCGGCCTTAGATTCATGTGCCAGTCTCCGTGGCTGATCAAGAACACCTCTGTATTCGTCTTCCGATCATCGTTGACCGCATCGGACGAGAAAGTGCGCGAGAATGGCGGCGGAGGGGGAGGCGGAGCCAGAACATTGTAAGGGTCCCACACCTTGATGGAAGGACCGAGACGCGGCGTGCCAAAGGAGGAGAGCTGAGGGGAGAGTGGCGATGCGGATGCGTGGCAGGGTAGCATTTCCGGCTCCTGTTCTAGAACCTTCTTCACCAAACTGTTATCTCCTCCAAATTGTCTTCTCTCTTTTTCGCCATTTTCGTCGTCCTCCTCATTTTCGTCTTCTTCTTCCTCTTCATCTTCCACCACTTGTGCGGACTGAGAAGCACCCATCTGTAAATTGATCCGTAGGTGTATATGATTATCTATGGAGATGAATAACCTAGGATTGGCGCAAAGATTGAAGCTTTATAATCAGAATATTGCAAAAAATGCGAAAATTGTGTGCTGCTTTCTGGTATTTGCCCCCTTTTACTTCAACAGGAACAGAAAATGAGATCTGACGAGTGTATGGAACTCAGACTCTCTCTCTCTCTCTCTCTCTCTCTCTCTCTCCTGTGTATTTCCCGTTGGATTGGCACAACGAATCCAATCGGCAAAAGAAACTATAAATTGCAATGACTTCCCCTAAGGTTTGAAAACAATACAGATTCAGTCCTACTTTCTCGAAAATAACACGCCTAATCAAGTTTGTAAAATTGCAGGGTTTGGTGGCCCGGAATCGACTTGGCTTAACCAAAAAAGGCCTCGTTTGTAGAAGCCCCGCTCGCGAGGCATCCCCTCGCAGTAGGGTGACTCATGTATGTGCCAGTTTGTGGATCATGGTCTCCAATACTCCCTACTTAAAATCGATCATCACGTTGGTCCCTGGGCCACGTTGCTAGAAAGGCTCGGCTTCAAAATCGTACGCGGAGCTCCATCTCATACGGCTCCTTTAGGGATGGAGGTAGGCCCAACCCAGGCTTATGCAGTTAAAGTTATTAAACATGACCTCAGTCATTACACACAAAAAAAGATGAAAAAAGACACGATAGGGAATACCCCAAGAGATTTGCCTAGGGGTTTGCTCCCTCTTAAAGTCTCAAGTTTGAAACCTTACAGTTGCTATCAACTCCTTTGGGATCAATCCATCAGGAATATGCATCAATGAGAGCAATATTTACAACATTCCTTCTATGATTCGAATTGAATCGGATGAGGAAATAAGGGTAGTATTTTCACCGTAGCATTTCTCCTTTTGTTCATGTTGGACCAAATCTTCTTTGTTCTCCATTTAATGGATGCTTTGACCTTCGGTGTTGGTTGGAGCAATATCACAAGAGGATTCATTTGGGTTTCTTTTTGAAAACGAGAGAGTAATAAGAACTTCATTAGATAAATACTTCATCCGTCCCTTTTTAAATGTCTAGTTTCGTAACTTCAACTTATTAAGAAGAATCATCGTACACTTTGTACATCAACCTTTACCTCCACCTCCACCGTCTCTACTTACCCTCTATGGAGACATCATCATTATACTTTTACTTACTAACTTTTTAAAATTAAATCTACTTTTAGAAATAAAAAAAGGAAAGAGGGACTAGCAATTTACAGGAAATGAACAACAATCTTGCAATTGGAAGCCACAAATACTACAGGAAGGAGAGAGAGAGAGAGAGAGAGAGAGAGAGAGCAATCGTATGAACTGCTACTACGAGTTATTAATAAAAGATGCATCTAGAGTATTATAGATCAGAACCACCATACACAAAAACCAGGACACACACACACACAAAAGAGAGAGTGAGAGAGAGGAGAATGGGAACTACAATGAATTACAAGATAGCCTAGAGAGAGAGAGAGAGAGAGAGAGAGAGAGAGAGAGAGGAGAATGGGAACTACAATGAATTACAAGATAGCCTAGTACACCAAGTGAACGCTACATTTACATCTCTAGCAATTTGTTAAAGCCAAAAGCTGGCCAAGTGTTTCTAACCCTAGAGAGAGCTTCCTGCTACCTTATTTCTTTTTCCTTTTCCCCACTTTTGGTCAATCCAACGGTACAAACCAAATTTCAGAGTCTTTGCTTAACACGTCTACCATGAACATCGCTTCCATCTAGGAGAACCTCATTCCCGTGCTTGCTGGCCATGAGAGAGTGCTCGTTGATTCTAGCCACAAACTCCAAGAGTTCAGTCAGGACAGAGGGGCAACTCTCCTTTAAGTATTCAAAACCATCTGTCTGCATCACGGCTGGAAAAGAACATACAAAAACAGCATGCTTAGCAACAAGAGAATTCCGAGAAGGGTTAAAAGGGACAATTTCAAGTCATACTGATCCTCGCACATAAAATGATGAAACCAACTTGCGAGAGATAAACATAAGCACTTGAATACTCTCAACTTTTTCATCCATGCTAAAGACGTTGGCAGGTGATACAGGTCTAGAAATCTCTTTGTAGAAGTGCAAGGGAAGGGGTTCAGAAAAATCACCCAAAAGATGAGATACTAGAAAAATAGGAGGGATTATCTCCAAAAATCAGTTTCTGCCATTTCTTGTACAGTTAACTAACCACAATTTTATCCCATAAAAAAAGAACTGAATTCTAGTTGAATTTCAAATCCAAGATTAAAAACATAGGATGAAAAGGAAAATCTGTAATGATGGAAAATCACCTCTGAGATTTTCAGGCATCGCAACAAATTTAAGACACACAGATTTCAATTGGAAACAGTGATGTTGTTCTGCAAGGGCTAGTGTGGTTGCCACAGTATTTATGGCAACATCTTCACAAAGCCTAGCCTCACAGATTAACCTGAGCCTATCTAAACAATAGCGATCAGAAGCAGCAAGCAGATGCTGGGACATCAAAGCAGACGCCCATTTCGTGTTCAAACCAGTAAGTTCTGCCATGTCCGGCAATGCATCCCAGTAAATAAAATGAAGTAAAGCCTGAAAAACCAAAAAGCACAATAAGAAGAAACAAAAAAACACACGAGTGAGACCAATCCCAACCAAACACACACAAATGCAAGCTGGCATGAGATGGATGCAAACAACGTGGTCATTATGACAAATCTTGTAATTGCCAATGAGACGTATAAGAGAATTTTGTAAATAATCCGAGAATTGCCATGGTCACCAAGACAAGTTTTTTCCGTACTTGTTTAAAGATATAACTTGTCTATTCAGCCAAATTTCCCCATTTCCACGCAAAACTGCAACCAGTTTTGGCCAGCATACACATATCCATAGGGGACACTGAGAGGCTTAAATCGCATTCCACACAATTGTCTCCTTAAACAACTTACCTATTACAGGAAAAAGATCTTCCCATCTAAATAGGCATAGACCCAAATTTTATCATTTCATAGATGAAAATTCGTCTAATAAGTGGAGAAGAGGCCTTTTAGAGTGATTACAATATCCCTTATCATCCACAAGGTTAATCGTCTCCCTTTCTGTTCTATCAATCCTCATCTAATTATGATGGCAAAAGTTCCAACCCAAATGTCAATTACTTGTTTAAGTAGGGTTGGGTTGGGTCTTATTGTATAGAAACAGCAATCCACATTTCTACAGATAAAAATGGCCCGCAGAATATAAAAATAAACAATATCAGCAAACTCAGCATGAATAGGTCATGAACACGCTGAAATAGAAAGGAATCAATAAACAAGTTGAAGGTAACATAATCGTCAAAGGACAAACTCATTATGCAAATAAACTTGCCATTTTTGGCGACCTTTAAGTTCCAAAAAGCAACTGCATAGACAATATACCATACAAAAGTTGTACAAAAATGCATGAACTAAAAAAGTTCATAAACGGGTTATGTTCTTTCAAGACAGAGTTCACGGTGCATCAAAATCAGGCCATATAGGACCATACATGGCTTGAAAGAGGGATAAAACTGCACAAACGCAATGAAAAGAAAACTGACTACCTTAAAAACTGGAGGCTCCATGTCTTCCACTTTGATGCACTGTGCATTTTGATCCTTCATAGGCCCAAAAAGTTGAGCCCTGAAAACAGGCGAGCGAGCTGCAAGTACCAATTTGTGGGCAGCAAATGTTTCTCCACTAACTTCAAAGTTTACATCCGTCCCCTTACCACTTTCCAGTAGCTGCCCAAAATGCTGCCCAATGTCAGATGGGGGTACTGGAATAGAGTAGATCTTAGGGCCTTCTGTGTGCGACTTAACAACACCAACAATGCATTTAACTGAAAGGCTATCATCTTTAAGGTAGTCGGATGTCTCCAGAAGACTTCTTCTGAAAAACCTCTTATAACCCCTGCAACAGTAAGCAATTAACACATGACATTCTATCCAAGTTCATCTCCCAATGCTCAGTACAAGTCGTAAAACAATGCCAATCTCCAATAGCATGGGGTATGAAATATCAGAACTCTATAAACAATAGAATATCAAGTCTAAATTACGTACACATACCAATTTTCGACCCTCAAGTGTCCTCCAAACATAGAAACAACAAATCAATAATCATGGCTAAGCATACGACCAAAGTAGATTCACAATTATGTTTGCATGCCATAACAGTTCTAGGCTTCTAGCAATACTGCTTGAGCTCACTATTTTGTAAGGAGCAAACCGTTCAATTTCCATTAACCTTAAGTCACAAGAAAACACTTTGCAGCACATAATCTCAAAATAAAGCATCTAAAGTACAATTTTTTACAGTGTAAGGCTGCTATCTAAACTATGAACAATCTCCATTCCATCCCAACTAATGAAAGATAGGTAGATAAACCAGTCACAGTATCCTCCTCAACAACTCTTCATGCAACGGTTGCATCCTAGACTTCTAATTTTGTAAATATCATGAGATTTTTTATGGCGACTCCGGAAAGGTTTCCATTGGAGGCATCTGCCATATTTATATCTTATCTTGTATGAACCACCCAGTACATGCGATGATTCCTTTCTACAATTGAGTTTCACAACCCTTTCTAAAAATTTCCCTCTCTTGGTAAGCTTCTTTGGTTTCTTTACAATGTATACTAGCATATGTTTGAGTGCTGTCTACCTAGTCTGAAACGCAATTCTAACAATGGGTCGTACTTCTAACATGACTCATCAACTTGAGCGATTCTTGCAATCCATACTTTTCCATTTGATAAAGTAAAGTCACTGCTTTGATGCCATCCATGCACCATTCCATTCAAATAATGTTACGATATAAAGCAAAGATCGAAACTTTAAACTATTTCAGGCCAGGCAACAAAAGAAGACCTCAAACCAAATGACATATGATGATCTCAAGGATGAGCCCATGGGACCACCATCGAAACCAAGATCTCTGCTGCCAAACTGTTTAAAAAGGTTTCTATACCAATTGGTTCTCTGGACCAAAAAAAATACATCTCTCTGTGTTTCCCCCTCCTGATGATGGTGGTCATGCGGGAGGGGAGTTGAGGGTTCATGTGTTGGGGGAAATTTATCAGCCCTTACTTAGTAGACAATGGTTATGGAAGAAGAGTTGGAGAACATATAAAAAAGAACCCACGAAAATGAAGGTCATTACGATTCATGGGAAAAAGGAAATACAGTTGCTAAATAATGCTTAAAAACAAGAAGAGATGCGACTCTTCGAGACCAGCCCAATCTCATTGGCAGTAGTAGTTACGAACCATATACACCCGCTATCCAGGCATACCTCATTCACCGATAAGTAAAAACATCTTCCATGAATGGATAAAATTCTTCACAATTGTAGACTTTTCTAGTGAAGGCATGCCAATTGAAAAATGCAGATACGTAGAACTAATAACATTACAGGTTAGCAAGTACACATAAGCGTCATACTAGCAAATTAGGTTAGCTGATAGACATGCTTGCATAACCACATTTTTTTATCGGCTCGTATAGTCACAAATATATTTGTATAACCACATATTGCAATCTTTCATAAAAATATCCCAGAGTGCATAGCACACACCTTTAATTCTCATGCAAGCTCGTTACTCCTAACTAACATACCACAGAGCACTGGGAAAGTAAATTTATCGTAGCTGGAAGCAGAGAACACAAAGTTAAACCGAACTTTAAACAACACCAAGTTGTATTGTCTACCCTTCTATTTGGCCTCCGCATTTTAGTAAAATTCTATTAACTAGACAGTAATACTACAATACAACACAAGCAATTGAAGGAAAGAGGCTGACACCCACAATCAGGGGCGGACACAATTAAGTGGTGACTACGTATATATACACATAATTTCGTCTATCCTCATGCAACTTGTGGAATATACTCTGTTACCAACATAAAAATACATGTGAATCGGGCCCCAACTAAATACAAATCAAATCACGCCTCTGCCACCCAAGAATCTAATAAAAACCCCAATTCAATATCAAGAACTGAAAACCACGAAACGTTACCACATGCTTCCACGATACTTGAGCGCATACGGCCCGCTCTCCAATGCCCTCCCGAAATGGGTATGAACCTTGTGCCTCTCCTTCCCGCTCTGATCCAAAAGGGTCAGTTCAAAGAGCGCCCTCACATCCGTCCCTTCGCTGGCCAAGGCAATAAACAGTGACACGTAACCCGCATTGTCTTCCACGCTCTTCCCGTCCGGGTAGAAGTAGACCGCCCACGAGTACCCACCCACGTCGAACGTGTCCGACGCTATGTACTTCCCCACCCCTATCCCCTTCGCGAGCGAGTACCCGGTTATCTTGAACTGGTGCGACCCGTTTAAGGTCTGGGTTATCGCCGTGGAACATGTGAGTGGAGGCGGCGACGGTGACGACGAGGAGGACGAGGGTTTCGTGGTTTCTCTGTAAACCCTCCCCATGCCCATGCACGATCGATGAATTATACCGACCTAGGGTTTGGATGGGAAATTGAATTATCAAGAAAGAAATGGAGATGACGGGTGTAATTGAATTGTCAAGAAAAAATTGGAAATTTGATCGGATCTAGGGTTTGGAGGGGAGATTGAGACGAAGGGGGGAAATCTGAATTTGATTCGAATGAATTGTGGTTGTGAGGGGGGGTTCTGGGTTTGGTTTATAGGGGAGGCTTGGAATTGTTGAAGGTGAAATTCTAGGGTTGAGAGAGAGAGAGAGAGGTGACGATACAGATAAAGGAGAGAGCGACCATACAGGGGGTTTAAATAGACAGACTCTGTACAGAGGAATCGTGGGCTCTGACAATAGAGAGAGAGAATTATTGGTGTGTGGTGACGGAAGACATTCACAGATTTCACTGATGATGACGAAATCTATACGATGGCCAAAGTGCAATTGCACTAAAATTAGAAGGACCAGTGACGTAATATGCCAAAAGCAATCAATCAAGAAACTGTGCACAAAAATGTCGTCCCCTGAATCAGATCAATGGGTCCCACCACTCCAAGTTCACACACATCGACGGCAGGGATTAACCATCACAGGAGTACATAAAATATTAAGGTGGACAGCACCACACGGGAAGACAGATATCCAGAAGATTCCAAACAAGAACAAGTTGGCACCTTTCTTGTCCACATTCGGAATCCCCAACTTGGATTCCCAAGACCACTGGTTCCCAATTGGTTGTCCTCTCTTTGAATCGATTGGATCACGTAAATCCCAATAATTTCCCACTAAATTTGTTTTTCTCTTATTTTGGGCTGCAATAACAGCCCCAGAAATCACAATTAAAATCTTTGGGATTTGAGGTGGTAGGTTGGATAAGCTCACAAAGGAGAGGTTTGGTATCAGACTTGTTTTCTGAACTGGGTTTCTCTCAGAATGGTCAAGCTTTGTTTAATGGCTTCTTATGGGTACCCTCTTGGATTTGCGTCGAACCCAGAGCTGGGGTCTTGCAGGGTCTCCAAGGTAAGAGCGTCGGTCGATTCATACGGGTGTGATTTGAAGTTATTGCGTTTTTATACCTTGGTTTATTGGGAATTCAATTCATGGATTCATGGGTTGGTATTTTGGAAGTGAATCTGGTGATTATTTGTGTTTCCTGATCTAGGTTGCTAAATTTGTGTATTTATCTAGTATTATACAGTGTCTGGGAATTCGTTTCATGCTATGATTCTCCTGGATTTGGTTGGGATTTAGAGCTGGCATGGGTTTGGGTTACTAAACCAATCCAAACCGAGCCTTGTATCCCAATCAATTAGGGTCGGCTACATGAATCATCTTTTTCCATTGAGCTCTATCTAGGGCTACCTGTTCACTTAGATTTAGTAAGCCCAAATCCTTCTGTATCATGGCATCCAAAGTCAGTTTAGGTCTTCTTCTTCCTCTAGTCCTACTATCCACTGCTATCATGCCACTTTTCTTAACTAATGCGTCCATAAAACTACAATAAATATGTCAAAACCACCTTAATCTATTGAAAACTGTAAGGTAAATCTCAGGTCAGTTTATTATTTGGTTTCACAATCTTGAGAACTGGGTATTGTTCATCTCCTTGAAAGACTATCTCTGTCGGCTTTATTAAATATATATGTTCGTTGCTTTCGGTTTTTCTTGCAGTATGTTGGCACCTATGGATTTCAAAGACTAGCGCTTAGTTGGATTTTCCATAGACAAATCATTTATTTCATCAAGAAGTGTGAAACTGTCAATGATATGGATGCTAGTTACTAATCCAGCAAAGTCTAGGTTTTAGTTTAAGATTATTTATCCTCATCCTTCACATACTAGTATATCGATCAGTATTATCAACAAAAGAGAAGCTTCTTCTGTCAAATTAGTTAGTGCAATGGATAATTTGCAACCCCCATAGTAGAGGTGGATTAATCATTGTGCCTTACAGTGATTGCTCAGTTGTTAACCAAGCTAAACCAATTCCTTTTTGTTTTTAAAAAATATTCCTTTGCTCACTAAATTACTCTTTCGAGTGACTTTATTCATCAATAGGGGACTATTATAGGCCGTTGCTTCTTGGAATGCCGTTGTTCAGGCACATTCTGACAACTGATTCAATCTTATTATTTGGATGTGCATGCCTCTTTTGACTCTTCTCCCAATCTTATTATTTGGACGTGCATACCTCTCATGAGTGTAAAGTTTAAATGATTTATACGCATAACGCATGGAATATGGATTTCTTATGCACTGTTATGCCAATGTTATCTGTTGAAATAAGCATCTGATTGGTTGGATTCTGTTTTTCTTCCCAGCATCTGGTAGGCACTCTGGTTTCCCTGCCAGTGAAATGTCTTTACTAACTTCACATCACGTTTTATAGGTTAGAAGTTTATCTACTTTCTATAGCTATCAGCTTGCTCTTACAGCGCTTGACGTTACAAATCATAGATATTTGATTGCTTCAACTTGCATGTTTATGATTACTTTAAGTGTGCAGATGTCTTAACTACAACCAACATTTCAGATGGCCTGATTATGTTTAATTTGTTGATGAGATATGTATTACCCGTGGTTATTGCAGGATTGTCAACCTCTTTTACCAGGCCCTGGATCAAGACATGAAATGATAAGGTTGGATACCGATAATGTGAGGCCACATCAGAGTGTCGATCCGTGGAAACCCGTAAGTGGATTCCCAAAACCTACCCAGCCTGTCAAGGTTGGCTCCACCACCACAAAGCCTGTACTTATCGATGTGCAAGGTTCACAGCTGGCTACTAACTCTCTACTTTATACTATTCAGATTTTGTTCTATATTCGATCAACCAATTTCATTTTTTGCTCCATTGCATTTTTCTGAGTCTTATCCATCTTATCATACTGAAGGCCATGTGGAACAGTTATTAAGCCATTTCGCCTAGTTAATGTATATTGTTAATTTTGTTTATTCTTGATGAATCCATGCTTCCCAATTAGACACAGACGAGAACATAGTTTTGAAATGGTAGACTTCCCAGCTTATTTTATGGTATCCTGAGATGTATTTACTTATAGATTATTGTTGTTACGAAGTAAACCAATCAACCACCGAATATGGTACATTCGTGACAAGACAGGAGTAGATGTGTTATTATTAGCTGTGTGAGAACAAGCTTTAACAAAGAATAGAGCAGGTATTAGGCATTGGCACGGTAACATAGTTGCCTAATTGGGTTATTGAAAGAAATATAAGGAAGCCATTTGCCAGGTGCTGATCTATAAGGCTTTCTAAATGTGCCTCCTTAAAAAAGATGGAGAATGATACGAGAATTGTTCGGCCATTAGCGCCAAAGGTTTAAGAGTACCCGGTCAACGTTATTGATAGGATGATATGGCAAAAATGATTCATGCTGCCGCCCTTTTTTGTCTGTTTCTTCTATACCTTTTTACTGGTTTAATATGCTCAAGAAATCTTATTTTCTGTCTTCAATCTGGATGCAGACAATCACACAAACTCAATACTATTCAGCTTTGGGATTGTCGAAATATGCACTAGATATGAGAAAATCCTGCAGTTCCTCATGTCTGGGTCGAACGAAGTGCAAGGAGGTGGACTGGATTTTTCTATGCTGTCCGATTTAATAGGGCTTCAAGCATTGACGAATAGCAACATTCATCAAAATGCCTTCACTCCTGATTTTGGTGCTGGGTTCCAGCCTTCCCTTCTTTACCCCAGTAGTCAATTTTATGCCCAGAGAGCTCTCTCGGATCTTGTTGGGGATTTGGCCCGTAGATCAGATTTTAAGTTTGATCCAGATGGCCGAGTCTCATTCACAGGTAGTAGCACCGAGTTGAAGGATATACTTTCAGTTGTTGCAGAGTATCACTCGTCGAAGAACTCAACCCAATGGAGAAAACAGTCATTTCTGATCCCACACTTTGATAGGTAAAGATAGTGAAAACAGCCATCTCTCTCTCTCTCTCTCCAATATTTTCCTTAATGTTCATTTTTCCACCCTTTATTTCTGAGTACAAGATTTGAATAGAAGTATGACATGGGTTTTGGGTTATATCATAGTAACCAAACCGAGGCTTAAGTTCCAATCAACTTGGGTCGGCTATGTCAATCTATTATCTCCATTGAGCTCTGTCAAGGGGTCGTGTTCCGTGCTAAAAAAAACCTACATCCTTTCCAACTGTTGCCTCTAAAGTCAATTTTGGTCTACCCCTCCTCTTAAGTTCCAATCAACTTGGGTCGGCTATGTCAATCTATTATCTCCATTGAGCTTTGTCAAGGGGTCGTGTTCCGTGCTAAAAAAACCTACATCCTTTCGAACTGTTGCCTCTAAAGTCAATTTTGGTCTACCCCTTCTCTTAGTGCTAGCATCTACAGAAACCATATCACTCCTTTTAACTACTGGATCTACTGATCTCCGATAGACATATGCAAACCTTTTAATCTATTTTTTTTCTCATCTTATCTTCTATAGGTGCTACTCCTACCATTTTGCAAAAAAATTCGGTTTAATTTCTCTCTCTCGATGTTTTAACTCTTTTTTTTGCTCTGCAAAAATCAGTAGTATTAGTTGTTAGTGAGGTTGAACCTTAGTCAAGTGCATGAGAGTATATGGTGCCAACCACTGGGCTACCACTCCACTTGCTAAGTCTTAACTCTTACCACACATCCATCTTATTATTCTAATTTCAGCTGCACTCATCTTACTCGCATATTGTAGAATTTTTCCTTCAACTTTGTGGGTATCTTGCAGTCACACAACACTACTAAAGCATTCTGACACTTAATCCATCCAACTTGAATTCTATTTTTGCATCATCCGCAATCTCTCCAGTCTTACTAACGATTTAGTCAAGATACTTAAACACATGCTTCTTGATAACTTATTCGATCCTATCATATTTATAATGTTTTACAGTAAGCACCTCACCTGCAACCATTTCATTGAGCAGGTTGGATTGCATTGAAACAAGGGCTACTGTTCACGAGTCTAATACGATGGTTGAAAATGCGACATTCACTCCCCTCAAGAGGTATGCACCATATACCCAAAAAACTGTGTTTTATGTTAAATTTTGTTGTTCCTGCAGCAATGACATTGTTTATACTTCTATTCTCTGTACTGTGAACTAGTAGACTAAGCTTCTGGTGGTTCCAATGTTACCTTTGCATTGCTACAAAAATACAAAGGGGAAACAACTCAGTATGTGGGGATTCTATTTAGTGGTTATCTATTTAGCTTGCATCTGTTTTTTCCTCTTCTTTTTTTTTGAAAGCCTTGAGTTGTTCTTGGAAGTTCACCCCTGCATAAAAGACGTAAAAAAGATAGAAGTGAAAAAATCGAAGGACTTGATTCATTTAATCAAGTGAATTTGTACAATTCATCAACAATAGGGATCCACAGGGTGTTAACTTGCTTAACCAACTTGACAATGGCTTGCTGGGGAGGAGCTTACAAAGCATGCTTGCAAATCTTTAATTTAAAGCTTTATGAGGTTGCTTAAATGATACTCGTAAATCTTTCTTTTAAAGCAAAATAGACATTGATTTGATCTGGTTTTGCCCCCATGGAAAGAGAAGTTTACACAAAAATCAATTTCTAGTGTTGAGTTTTTACTCATGGCAGGAGGTGCTTGTGCTTCTTCCCATTTCTTTACACCCCATCTTTTTCGACCATCAATTCTCTGGCTCATGCATATTTTCTTCTTTTTCCATTTCTCCTTTTCCAGTCCCCGGAAAAGCAAAGTCAAGTCATCACCAAATAAGAAAACTAACAAGAAAGCAAGAGAGAGGGATCTTTACACAAAGAACTACTTCCACGCATGTGAGTGCCTTCTCTCAATAATGATTGACAAGAAGCGCAACAAATCTGCCATCCTATCTCTCAAGAAATTCAGCGGCGAACTACCTGAGCTTCTGATGCAGTTCTCTGCCAGCATCGCGGGGACAGGGATTGCAGTTATTTTCTCTGTCATCTGCAAAGTAGCTTATAGCAGGGTACCTTTCTGTGCATCCAGACTCTCTAGCACCAGTATTGGGTTAGGACTTGTTTGGCTTTCATGGGCAGTGAACAGACTGAGGGAAACTGTTGTTTATATCAGCAGAAGTTCAGGAAAATTGGACGTGAAAGAAGAGGAAATGATCACGAAGTTGGACGGAAGTGTTAAAGATATTTACTTTAGGGCTGCAACAGTGATGGCAGTGGCAGTGCTGAGGCTTGCATGACTACAGAGAGTTAGGGTTTCTGGAAAGAAGGAGATGTGAGATAAACCTCTTAGACTTTTGATGAGTGCAATGTAAATGTCCTACTGGAGTCCAAGGGCAGTTAGACAGAGCTCATGGTAAGCTTGAGGTGAGTTGTAAGTTGCTTTGGTTTGAACGGAAAGTTTTGGGAAAATGACTCGTAATTTTGAACCTTACGAAGGACGAAGAATCCTACCTCAAGTTTATGAGTGTGAGCTGTGTCTGATCACCAGTCAAGTTGGTTTTGTGCAGGTCAGTGTTTGCTGAAGGGGATGTATATTGAAGAGTGGTGAACTAATGAAACATTAACCCTGTAATAAATACAAACTATTTAGGCGTGAGATTTTTAAGCATTTTCTTCTATATGTTTTGTGCGAATGAAGATTATGTTTTGTTTTGCCTAATAAGCCAAATGGCTTTTTTTTTTTGTCCTTATTCAATTATTTTTTTTGTATTTGTTAGTTTTTCGTCAACTTTTTGTGGATTATTGCTTCGTCACGACGAGAGACATCTAAAAAGTACAAAGTTATGACCAAACCCTTTTTTTTTTATTTAAATAAAGAAGAAAAAATTGGCTTATTTTTGTCTTTATTAAAAAAAATTTGGGTTTTGATCATAATTTTGTACTTTTAAAATTTCTCGTCATGATGAAGCAATGATCCATAAAAAGTTAACGAAAAACTAACAGATGTGAGAAAAAAAAATTGAATAAGGACAAAAAAAGTAAGCCATTTGGCTATTAGGCCAAACAACCAATGTAGGCATAGGGAGTTTTGTCCAGCTTTGAGGATCCATGTTCCGTAAACTGAATTCTGCTGAATGCTGAAGCACCAAACATCTTAGCAAAGGGGAAGAAAGCACTTTTCACCAATCATTGTGGGTTCTTACACTACTCCGTACTATTTTGATTCCAAAAGGGAGTCGCAAAGTAGAATGTAGGTTGAACTTGTTCAAATACGAGAATATCCTGCTATAGTTGCAATGTCACAGTGAACACCTGATGTAGACTTTCAATTTTGTGTCCTTGAAATCTACCTGGTGGATACCTTTGCGTTGAGCATCTTGCGGCTAAGTGGATGTTTGTAATTTGTAAAGCAGGCATTCTTTCCTGGGATTAAACCCTGACAGCTGAATTTTGCGTCTGATTCCAATGAGAAAATACCATAATGGAAGAAGGTTTTGTCTATCATAATGCAATGTTCTAAAAGTCGCTAGGCGCTAGTTGGGTGGTCGACCACCTTCGAGCGTTTAATCGGATTAATTGGCAATTAATTGGTGCATATTAATTAGTAATTGGCGATTAATTCCTTGTTTTAGAACACTGTCATTATGCAAGCAACCATGGAGTAATAAAGAAGCAGATGGTCACCATCCCTGAGAGAGAGAGAAGGGGGGAGGGGGGGCGGGTACCAAGAAATCAAAAGGTACAAAATTCCAAAAGCGTTTTCCTATCTTCGATTCAAGATACTTGGGCTTGCTGCCACAATCTGCTCACAGTACATCTCAAATGTCCAGTTAACGTGATAAATTCCTCAGCAAAAACTCAATCCGATAAACATCAAATACCCTGTTCTGAAACATACACAAGAATCCATGCTTGATCGTGAGTATTATTATTAATGATACATGACATAAGAATGCCCGAAAGTATAAAAGCGATCGCAACTATGTTCACCAGTCATGCACTAAGAAATGCTGAAGATGAGTTTCCTTTGTCAATATATTGGATGAAAACCTTAGTACTCGGTAATTCTTTAAGAATGCCAAAAACGGGTCTCGGATCCAATGCCGCCCATGTAAAGTAATTATTACATGGTATAAATAAGTTTCAGCACAACCATGACTTCTGTTCTCACATTCTTTAAGATACCAGCAGATGCAGAAAGTAAAGGCAAAATCCAGCAACGGTACACCTCAGCTAATTACTTTTGAAACCACCCCCGCACCAACTGTCCTACCTCCCTCTCGCAAGGCAAATCTTTGTCCTGTCAGACAACAAAAAGTAAACTAAGGCAATCTTTCTCTGAGGTTCTTAACATAGAAAAACAAATTGCACGTATAACAGAATTGGATATTCCCAAAATTAGCAGTCCATAAAGGTATGAGGGAACCTACTCCGTGAACAAAATAGACAAACAACATCAGAGACAGAAGTAATACCACTTGGCCTTAATCAGTACTGATACAGAAAGAGCATCAAATCAATAGGTATGGCTCAGCTCAATTATGTGATGAAAATAGATAAACTCCCACCACGGAACGTAGAAGTTTTTCTAATATGAGCTATCCATTCAAATACAGGAACCTATATAGTTATATTAGGAAATATTGGACCTAAAATACATAAGATCTGAAAGTGCAAAAAAAAACCCTCTGAAATCCATCGAGTTTTTTCGCCTTTCTTATATTGTTTGGGGGGTTGACTACTACTCTGGAAACGTAGTTCTTTTGCGTAATGGTATATTTATTTCGACCACATTATTCCTTTCATTAGAAACATGCAGCAGAAGAAAGGGTATGCAATTAGTCCACGTCCCCGAAAAGACAACAATTATAAAGAGACACACCTGCTTCAAGAGGAACCGCCGATATGAGCTCAAACACAGCAGTTACATTATCCCCAGGCATAACCATCTTAACATTTTCTGGCAATTCCACTTTACCAGTGATATCTGCAGTTCTCAAGTAAAACTGAGGCCTGTAGTTTGAGAAAAAGGCAGTATGGCGACCACCTTCATCTTTCGTCAAGACATAAATCTCTGCCTCGAATCTCTTGTACGTCTTCACAGACCCAGGCTTGGCAATTACCTGTGTAACCATAAGATAGCAGAAGATAGCTAAATATATCCTTCAAGATTGATTTCAATTATTTTCCTGTACAACTGTACTCTTTCTCATACTTCAAATATAGCTTTTCCAAAACCTGCCACTGTTTTTGAGATTGTCTCAAAATTTCACGCATCATGCATAACCAATTAAAAATAATACGTCACTGACGTTAAAAAAGTTTTCCTTTCAGAACATAACAAGATTTACCCCAACTACTGCGATTTGAGACTTCTATTGCAATTTGAGACAACTGTATATCCAGGAACAAAACTTTTGACTGGTTAATTGGTGCCATTTACCTGTCCTCGCTGTATATCTTCACGTTTTAAGCCACGTAGAAGAAGGCCCACATTGTCGCCAGCCTAGCAAAATGTAGAAGCTTCCAATTACTTAATACCATTAGTCCTGTATCCTGTGTAACTAAATTGTTCTATCCCAATACTTACTTGACCAAAATCCAAGATTTTCTTGAACATTTCAACACCAGTCACTGTCGATTTCAGGGGAGCACCCTACAACGGACAGAACAATATTAAGGACTCAATGGTTATTCCTAAATATGAAGTTTGCCAGTTGACAACTTCCAGATCATGACTATGTTATAAAACCATCAAAGCCATCAGCACTGTTGCTTTACTCTGTACACAAGTTGCGGGCCAAACACAATAAAATTTTACAAATAAAACAAATAAAGCTTGATTCAACACTTACCTGCATCAAGCCTAAGATCTCAACATCCTCTCCAACTTTAATAGTCCCTTGTTCAACACGACCAGTAGCAACAGTTCCACGTCCCTTAACAAATAGAGACAGTCATATCCATGTTGATGAACACTTTGCAAGAAAATAGAGAGAAATTCTTTCTAGTAACCTGAATTGAGAAAACATCTTCGATGGGCATTAGGAAAGGCTTGTCAAGTTGGCGTACAGGGTCAGGAATGTATTCATCTACGGCATCCATTAATTTCAATATGGCCTTCTTGCCTATCTCTTCATTAGTACCTTGTAAAGCGGATAAAGCTGAACCTCGAATGATGGGTATTTCATCCCCAGGAAACTTGTAAAAGCTAAGCAGCTCTGCCAGAAATATAAATTATTAAAACACTTTCAAGTGAAGTTTCGGTAGTGCACAATCCAGCAATAGATGAAAATGAACAGAATTAACTGAAATGACACGTTACCACGGAGCTCCATTTCCACAAGCTCTAGTAACTCAGGATCATCAACAGCATCAACTTTATTCAAAAAACACACAAGTGACGGCACACCGACCTGCATTGCAAGAGAAAATACTGCTTCTATAGACACTGTTGACCACAATGCCGGACTAACATAGATCTAACATTGTTTCCAAGCTGCTTAAAATAGAACCGTACCTGTCGTGCAAGAAGAATATGCTCTTTTGTCTGTGGCATCGGCCCATCAGGAGCAGAGACAACAAGAATACCCCCATCCATTTGGGCAGCTCCAGTAATCATGTTCTGCAAATCAACAAGTAGGGGGAAATTAGTGCATATCTACGTAGTCTGTACAAAAAAATGAAATATACACAACCAACTGGAACTTTGGGGATCAGTATTCAATAGTTCTAAGCTTTGCCACCGTCCCTCAAATAAGAGGAGTTAAGGAAAATTCTAGATGCAGCAAGGATAACAAGCACATTTGGAAACACAGTTAAATTTCTTACATAAATTTAGCCACCTTTTCTTTGCTTCTAGATAAGCTTCATTTTCTTTATAAATTCATTTCCTATGACACACAGATCTACATATAGAGTGCTTGGTGATGTATGAGGCTTTGAGCTACAAGTTTCGTTCATCAATGTGGAAGACTGGCAAAGAACATATCAAGTGATGGAATTCATGCAATTAAAATAGCTTTCTATAAGTAAGAATGTAAGATAGGGGCCCAGCCAAGTCAAACAAGTGATGGAATTCAAGCAATTAAAATAGCTTCCTACACTGCCAGAATAGCAATATGGTGAATAAAACAAGTTTGGATGTCCAGCAAATGAACAATTATGGACGAATTACATGGCAAAAGGTGCAGTCTGCAACCATTTCAAGAAAAGGAAATCGAAAAGCTGAGGACCTGACGTCCTTAAGAAAACTTCTGAGTGCAAACACCGAGAGAAAAATAACCTCATGGAACATCTTCAACCAACGAAAGCTGTAACAACACAAGCGCTTTCACATGTTCACCTAGCCAAATTGCACAAGGCTTAGGAAAAGCTCATGAAATGAGTCATGTGCCATGAAAACTGCTGTCTAGGATGGTTTATGTTATAGATTGGTTACTCATTGGTCAGCTTCACAATGTTTATTCCTTCTTTAATTCAGATTGATCAGGATGGGCATGAAGATATGGTAACAACGAAAGCAATAATAACAACAAATGAAAAACCAAATATAATTCAGGACGATATATGATGAGAACAATCAAATTGACTTTTATGGTTGCCCGCACAGAAAAAAAAAATCGTAATTCGTTTGCACTGAACGCATATTTACTAGGTCTTACCTTAACATAATCTGCATGACCAGGGCAATCTACATGCGCATAATGCCGCTTAGCAGTCTCATACTCTACATGGGCCTTCAGCATAACATTGTAGTCAGTATGGAAAGGTGCTTCAAAAATATCACATGGTTTCGAGAAGCAATATGAAGGCTACGCTAAATCATATGGCCTAGCATAACTATGTGAAAACCAACAAAAGACATATCCTACTGTTGCGATTGTGATTCCTCTCTTTTTCTCTTCAGGGGCCTTGTCAATTTCATCAAAGGCAACAGCCTTAGCTTTGCCTTCTTCTGATAGCACCTAAAGGAGGCAATAACCATTTTAGAAATTAGAACCCACATATTTTACCGCAACAAACACATGTACAACTCCACATCTCATAACAGAAAAGGAGACTTTTCTGGGAAAGAATGGAATTAGAACACATTGACCAGTAATCAAATCCATCAGCAAACACACCCTTGTAATTGCAGCAGTCAGAGTAGTCTTTCCGTGATCAACATGCCCAATTGTTCCCACATTTACGTGAGGCTTTCTGTAGACAGAGAAAACATGAGAAAGGTTAGGTGTGATTTAAATCAAAAGAACCCACTTCCACTACCCCTTGATCTTTTTGGAGTACTTTCTGAAGTCTCGAGTTGGTCAGATCATTTACAAATTCAAAGAAAAAGTTTTTCTCGTAAGCTAGAGCTGCTAGACAGTAGTAAGCACGTATATCTGTCTCAAAGACAACTAGCACTATGAGTACATGAAGTTGTCTGATACCTTACAACATCATTCTCTCAGTTTAGGGGTACAGTGACAATGTCACAATGCCTTGGCACCGTTCACTTGTCAGGAAATTAGTGCAAGAAAACAATAAATTATAGTGCAGTCACTGTAGTGAAGTAACCGAAAATAAAAATTATTTTCCTTTGTGCATTCATTTGATATATACAATAATAAAGTCTAATAGGAAATTGAAAAGGGGTAATTTAGATTCGTGCAAAATAGCTAACCCTGGTGGTATTTTGTAGGGCAAGTTTTGAGGAAAAGCTAAATAGCTAATCCTAGTGGGAGCGTTAGAAACGTGGGTCCCGCGACTTTCCTACTAACCGAACAAATTACGAATGCACTTCCCTTCCTTTTCCTAGCAACTGAATGGAGCCCTTGAGTTTCCACAACTTCTTTTGGCTATTAGCAATCTTTAGGTAGGGAGTCTACTTGGTAATTCTCCAAACCCTATTTCTTGGCCTTCAAAAAAAAAAAACTTTCTTTCATAGCAAAGAGCCACTCACTATCCCTATAACAACCCGAAATACACACAATCAAGACTAACGAAAAATCCCTCCAATTACAACAGCTGAACACTACACAATGGAGATAACAAACACTACTTTCAAAAACTTGAGTGAATCAATGCATAAAAAAAGAAGTTTTCATACGTTCTAGTGAAGGTGGCCATGGATCTCGACCAGGGATTGGGAAGGGAAGGCTTATCATTTCCGGAGAGAGACTCTGAGATGGAGAAAGGTGCGGATATGGATCCCCGACAAGATTGGTAGATTTGACAGGATAGTGTTGCAAACCGCTTCGAATGAGGGTTTCTCAGAGCCACTGAAGCCATTGGACGGAGGGGACGAGTGAACCCACGAGGAGAAAGAGAGAGATTGAAGTGTGAGAGAGAGAGAATGAGGCGAGATGGGGGTGGGGTTTAGGAGGTTTTAGGGCTTCTCCGTCTGTGTTCGCAGGGTTTTACCGCTTCAGAGATCGGATTGAAGGAGTTTTGGGGCTTGTTGGGTTTGGGTCTTCAGGCGGTTCGTTCTAAGGCCCGGTAGGCCCAAATGAATGTTTGTAGGCCATTCCCAAAAACAAAACAAAAAATAGACACTTTCAAATGAAAAAAATTCTGTCATTTTTTAGCTCGTTGAAAAGGTTATTTTCAGTTTCACACCAATGCAGTCTTTCAAAGGCTAGTACAAAAGAATAATGTGATCCATTGTAATTAGGATTAATGATATTAGACAGATTCATTCGAATTTCCTAGCTGTTATATTACGACAATGGAATAATGCTACTATGACAAGATGTTTCTTAAGTGATTGAAAAAGGTTTATGATATAAAACAAATACTACATTGCCGTCCATGCATGAAATTATTTTCCTAAATAACTTTTAACTTTAACCTTCACATTTTATTTTTTTTAATGAATCGAAATCTTAGTTTTACTAAATTGGAATTCAACTATAAAAACTCACAAAGACAGTAACACTAGAACCACTAGACATGACATATATCACTTGAATGATAATGAATGGAGAAAGATAGATTAAGAAATTTATTGAGAACCATACCGAGAGTAGAAAAAATTTCAAAACTTGTGTGTACAAAGTATTTGTGTTTAATCTCATGTCGCTAAGATGAGATTTTTTACGATATACCAAAAATATTTGGTATATATTACCCCAGAAGTGAGTTGTGATAACTATTCTAGATACTGTGATAAATATGGGTAAATTGAGTAGGAGTACATAGTCTGGGGGTTTATGCCACAATTAGTCCATCTACTTTTTCCCATATAGTCTCCAGGACAATTGGCAATCAGTTTCTCAAAAATACCCTCGGAAGTCACCGGACGTTGACCGGCATATCTGTTCATTTTTTGTGTATCTGTTGACTTTTTAATTTTTTTTTATTTTGACCATTGACTGGCGTTGACCGACGGTGTATCTGTTCATTTTTGATGTATCTGTTGATTTTTTATTTTTTATTTTTACCTCCATCACTCAACCACAACTTCTACCACCACCACCACGACGCCACCACCACCACCATCATGCCGCCACAACCTCCACCTCCACTACTACTCCATCACCAACACGCCACCACCTCCACCTCCACCACCACCACTCAACCACCACTTCCACCACCACAACCACGATGCTACCACAACCTCCACTTCCACCACCACCTCTACCACCGCTCCATCACCACCACCTCCACCTCCACCACTCAACCACCACTTCCATCGCCACCACCACAGCCACCATGCCGTCACAACCTCCACTTCCACCACCACTCCATCACCAACACGCCACCACCTCCACCTCCACCACCACCACTCAACCTTCACTTCTACCACCACCACCATGCCACCACAACCTCCACTTCCACCACCACTCCATCACCACCACGCCACCATGTCCACCTCCACCACCACGCCGCCACCACCACCACCACTATGCCACCACAACCTTCACTTCCATCACCACCATGCCACCGCCTCCACCTCCACCACCACCACCACCATGCCACCACAACCTCCACTTCCACCACTACCTCTACCACCACTCCATCACCACCACGCCACCACCTCCACCACTTCCACCATTACCACTACGACGCCACCACCACCACCATGCCACCATAACCTCCACTTTCACCACCACCATGCCATCACAACCTCCACTTTCACCACCACCATGCCACCACTCCATCACCACCACGCTACCACCACCACCTTCACCACTCAACCACCACTTCCACCACCACGACGCCACCACCATGCCACCACAACCTCCACTTCCACCACTACCTCTACCACCACTCCACCACCACCACCATGCCACCACAACCTCTACTTCCACCACCACTCCATCACCACCACGCAACCACCTCCACCTCCACCACTTCCACCACCACCACTATGACGCCGCCGCCGCCACCACCTCTACTTCCACCACTACCATGCCACCACTCTATCACCACCATGCCACCACCACCACCTTCACCACGACGCCACCACCATGCCACCACAACCTCCACTTCCACTTCCACCACCTCTACCACCACTCCACCACCCCCATTAGCACTTCCATAACCATTCCACCACCTCTTAGTTCCACCACCACCACTCCAGTTCCACAATCATGTCCACTACTACCGCCACCGCCACCACAAAACAGATACAATAGATATAGCACAACAGATACACCAACACAAAACAGATACAAATATATCAACAGCAGATGTACCAAAACAGATACAAATATACCAACAATATCTGCTGGAGTTTGCTCCGGCTTCTCTCTTGCAAAATTGGAGAGAGAAATAAGTTTTCTGTTTATTTTTGGACGAAGGTTGACAATAGGAGTTTAATTGATTAGTGTTTTTAATACTTCAAGTGTTTATATGATATTTCGATAAAGTCATGTGTTTGTGTGATTTGCGTGAAAAGTCAGGTGCTAATATGAAATTTTTTCATACAGATATATCAATAGCAGATGTACCAAAATAGATACAAATATATCAACAATAAATACACCAAAATAGATATAGATATACTAAAACAGATATAGCAACAAAAAAAAGATATACAGATATACCAAGATATATACACCAACACAAAACACTTACAGATATACTCGCAACAGATACACCAACGCAAAATAGATACATTTATATCAACAGCAGATGTACCAAAATAGATACAAATATACCAACAATAGATACACAAAATAGATATAAATATACCTAAACACATACACCAACACAACACAAAACAGATACAAATATACCAATACACCAAAACAGATAAACCAACACAAAACAGATACAGATATATCAACAACAGATATACCAAAACAAATCCACAACCTCAACTTCCACCACCACCACCTACACCACCACTCCATCACCACCATGCCACCACCTCTACATCCACCACCACCTCTACCACTCAACCACCACTTCCACCACCACCACCACGACGCCACCACCATGCCACCACAACCTCTACTACTACCACCACCTCTACCACCACTCCACCACCACCACCTCCATCACCACCATGCCATCACCTCCACCACACCACCACCACCACCACTCCACAGCCATCGCCACAACCACAACAAAGTATTTTTTGTTAGCCAAACAGATACACAAAAAATGAACAGATACACTGGTCGACGTCAACACCGGTCAATGATCAAAAAAAATAAAAAAATTAACAGTCAAAAAAATAAAAAAATAAAAAAATCAACAGATATAGCAAAAATGAACAGATACAGCAAAAATGAACAGATACACCAGTCAACACCGGTAACACCGGTCAAAAAAAAAAAAAGAAGAAGACATTTTTATGTTTGCTAAACAAGGCCCTTGTCTCATTAAAGTCAATTTGGTCTTTTCACGAACCTTAAACTCTAAAATATTTTCATTAATGGACTTTACACATCATTGAAACTTAAGCTGGACTAAATCTGCTTTGTAACCTCTTCTTTTGGACTTTAGACCAATTTGTTGGATAAATATTCCATATGAAGTAACAAAAATCTCATTAGAATACTTACCACCGTATCTGAAATACTTATTGGAGCTCAATTTTGGGTACCATATAGCAAAATTGGAGTATGGTGTATCATAGAGGGACTCTCAAGACGATTGTTTATGGTACCAACTTTACCAAACTCATTCTTGGCGTTCCCGCGACCTTTGAAAAGGAAGAAAGCAGAAGTTATGGGAAAAATCTTGCAGTCACCTTTCTCCACTTCCCAATTCCATGGCTCTCGAACCCATTGCTCTGTCAACAGCAATAGCTATGATTTCATCTTGTTTGCCATTTGTCAGCCCCTCCAATTTCTGTTATCCCGCGATTTTCAATTTTGGGGATTCGAATTCAGACACCGGCGGCCTCGTTGCTGGTATTGCTTTTCCGGTGGGGCCACCCAATGGACAAACCTACTTCCTCAAGCCGTCCGGCCGGCTCTGCGACGGCCGCTTGACCATCGATTTCCTCAGTAATGTTTTTCTTTCATTTTGAGCTCGTCTTCTTCTGGGAACTTGTAAACTTTCTATTTTGGTTGCTACAAAATCGTAAGATAAGACATTTGGTTGCAACTAACACTGGTTGATGCATGCTAAACGACAGCTTTAAGTTATATATACAGCAGATAACCCTTGGGTGGGCATGGTGTTCACTGTTCAAGGCCTGGGGCTTGGTACTTAGAGTTTGCTCCTTGAGAGTCTTAGGTTCCTGGTGCTATTAACTCCTTTGGAGTAACTGGATTTCCCCGTTAACTTTACAGACTTGGAATTAGTCGAGGTGCGCGAGCTGGCCCGGTCACCTGGTTATATAAAAGAAAGGAAGAAGTTATGTAGAGTTGCAAGATGTTAAAAATTTAAGAGCAATGACAAAACAGAAATGAAATAACTTGGGCATCTTTTGTTTTGAATAAGAACTGGGTTTCCCCTAAAAAGTAAGGACTTTATTAGAGAAGTTATTTCGCTAAATGGACTTTTAGTTGATGTATGGGAGGAGAATGACCTATCTCGAAATCCGTGTTTGTGTAGGCCTTAGCACGTTTAGTCCATTTAGACAATAGGGGAAACCAGAGCAAAGGTTTTCACGGAAATGGAAAGTTTAGACATTCTTTGTTTTGGGTAACCATTAACCAAGTATAGATTGACCTGGAAATGATGACGGAATGGAAGGCATGTTTTGTTTACGCTGACAGACATAGCAACTAGGATATTTTGGCACTAGTCTATTCCTTTTCTCCCCATTTCCTAGCTCAGTTGAATTAAGATTCATACATAGCATTAGCAGAAAGAAACAAGCATGCTCTTGAAGCGTATGAAAGAAAAAGGATTTTCCCATTCTTGATTGGTTGTTATGCCCAATACAGTTTTACGTAACACTTTAATTTTGGAAAACAGAAACACTCATTGTATCGTATTCCTATAGCTTTCGTGTACTCAAAAGCTCCTTTTAGTGGTTTCATTAAAAGGTGTTATTTCTGTAGAAATACGAAAACAATTATCGAAACTGTTGGCTTTGTGGATGAATACAACGATCGTGAGAGGGTTGGATACTAAACCTTTGCACAGTAATTTCTCCTGTCCATAAATTTAGAGTCGTAATCTTGCAATATAGAAAGAGCTTGACCAATTAGAAAGGTGTTGCTTTAGTTTAAGACACACAATCCAACCCCCACGTAAAAATACTGCCAACTTTGGCCCAGTCAAACAACTAGCCTCAATAACCCAAAGGGTTTGGCTTGGTGGTCAAGGCCTGTGACTTATTGGTTTGCTCCAACTTAAGGTTTCAGGTTCGAAACCTCATGGTCACGGGTGCTATCAACTCCTCAAGTATCTAAGCATTGTTTGAGAAGTTACAAATTTAAGAATTCTACTGAGTTTCTTGGGGCAATTTTTTTATATTTATGGGTCAGATTCAGGTAAATAATCAAAATCTATACCTATATTGAAGAAATTTTACATGTGAGTGGGGTTGACCCCACGTCCCCACTTGCCACAATGTGGCTCCACCCCTGTATATGTTCATCCTGGACATTGTTTGCATCCGTTGGGGGGTTGCCAACATTTAATACGAAGGGGAGATGTACGCCTACCAGCACTACATGAGGTTGTTTTCTCCCTATGCTGCAGTGGGTGTAATGGGCATGCCTTTCCTCAATCCATACTTGGATTCTGTTGGTGCACCGAATTTCGAGACTGGGTGCAATTTCGCGACGGGGGGTTCTACAATTCTTCCAGCCAAAGGAAATTTTAGAATCCCGTTTTCACTTGGAATCCAAGTAGCTCAGTTCATCCGATTCAAGACTCGAGTCCACGAGTTACTAACACAAGGTATGACTACATAGCATACTTGAAAGGTAGAATATAGTTATATTTACTTTGAAAGAGTTCCTCATAAGAAAATTAAAAACTGACTTTTATGAGTTCGGGATTATGGTTTCAGATAAGGAGTTACAAAATTTCCTTCCCTTAGAAGAGTATTTCAGGCTGGGGCTTTACATGTTTGACATTGGGCAGAACGATCTAGATTATGCATTCTATTTGAACTCTGAAGACCAAGTTCTTTTTCAGATCCCAACTATTGTGGAAGAGTTTGAGACTGGAATAAAGGTTAGCATTAGGCTACTCTTTGCTTGCATGATTGCATCTATTAGCAAAAATCAATCTTATCAATATACCTGAATAACATCCTTTCATGCGATATTTTTTCATTTTAGGAACTCTATTATCAAGGGGCAAGGAATTTTTGGATCCACAACACTGGTCCACTTGGGTGCTTACCTAGAATAATTGCAACATTTGGTAAGGACCCCTCAGATTTAGACGAAATCGGGTGTGTGAGTTCACACAACAATGCTGCTAAGCTTTTCAACACACAACTCCATGCCGTCTGTGCAAATTTCCAGGGACAGTTTCCTGAAGCCAGCTTGACCTTTGTGGACATTTTCAGCATAAAATCCAACCTAATATCAAACTACTCTCAACTTGGTAAGTCTCATGTTTCAACATCTCCCACATACTTTGAATCAAAGCACCCTAGTTAGGCAGTAGCGGATTTAGGCTAGGGCCAGTGGGGGCACGGCCCCCCACTGCAGATTTTGTAAGTTTTCTTCTTCTTCTTTTTTTAAAGACAATTTACCTCATGACTAACTACTTTAAACTAAACTAAAATTCATTTTCTCCCCACAAACCCACTCACAAACAGAGATCAAAAGGCTTGAGAAGTTTAAAATGTGAAACCCAAGGCTCCTATCATCCTTAACTACCCTAGTTCAGAGGCCCTTGTTCAACGCTAATTGCAGGAGCTTGACAACGAAACTATTATGAAAAACTTTCATAGCACTCATCATCGTCTATTGTAAAGCCTTCCTTGAGTAACTTTTGTTCATGACTATAGTAGTTTTGTTAGTATTTTGGATATAAAGGTTATTAACTCTGATGTCAGTTGATGAATATGTTATTTTTTGCTAGTTCTTTTACTAAGAAAGTTCAAATTGCCGTATCATTTGTTGCGGAATTTTTTCTTGAGTTTGTGTTTTCATTGTGCCCCCACTACTTGGTATTCCTGGCTACGCCACTGTAGTTAGGTCATATTTTCCTCGAAAACTGACCAAGGCGGCAGCCTTAATTTGGGTGGTGGTGGATTCCGCTTTATCCTGAAGCCATTGTGACCTATGTGGACGTTTGATTTCGTCAGAAGAAAATGGCGTTTAAATTTCCCCCATATAGAATGTTTTGGAGCACTGCTATGTGGACTGAATTTCGGTCCATTAGCAATCGAGGTGATAGCCTTAAATTGGTCAATAATTGGGCCCACTTCATCAATCTCATATGGTATTGCAAGTTTCCAACACCAGTCACTTGGATTTACATTCTTTTTCAGTCTTCTTCCTCCATTCCATTCATAGATTGTTCACCTAATCTGGGTGAATTTCTCTCACAATGGATTTCAGGTTTCAAACAGTCTTTAGCAGCCTGTTGTGGATACGGTGGGCTGCCGCTGAATTTTGACAATAGGATTGCTTGTGGTGAAACCAAGAATCTGAATGGAAGCTTTGTGACTGCAAAACCATGCAATAACACAGCTGAATATGTAAACTGGGATGGTAACCATTATACAGAAGCTGCGAATCTGTATGTTTCTTCACAAATTTTGACAGGGAAGTACTCCCAATCACCTCTCTTGGCAGACTCACACTTTCTTGCCAGATCCGAATACTGACTGTAGCTGGGAAAAAGATGTATTGAAGCCACAGGATTGTGAGTTTTCCATAGACAATGAGTAATGGGAAGGGCATGGTGGGTTAAGATTCAGTGCTGTGTGTTTATTTGAGACCCGGCCCACATGGTTCCTTGGTTTGGCACCTCCGAAAATTATCTGTCCCGGAGATGTTACGGATGGACAACTAGGGAACCGAAAAGGGAAAGATGGTCTATTCTGCTATATGGCTGGATTTTTAGATCGGAGGAATGAAGTGAAATGATAAAGGGTAAGGTAGAGAAAGAAGATTAAGTGAGAAAATTTGTTTTTATTTTTATTTTTAGTTTGGGAGGTAAAAGCATATGACTTTTGTAGTCGTTAAAAATGCTTTCTTGGGTTGTTTCATTTACATTCCCATTAAAGGTTTGCATGGCATAAAGTAAACAACATAATCAGGCAAAGCATGGAAAGAAGTGTGGCTGCATGATTGAACTTGTCTTCCTCATGTCTCATAGTCTAGTGAGCTCCAAGTTTCCAACCAAACAAGGCCTAAACAGAAACAAATGAGGAAAGAAAGAGGCTTCTAACCATGATTTTGTGCTCCATGATGAAACTTTGAAAACAAGATAAGGCACTATGCAGCTAGCAGGATCTCAATGCAAAAAAAGGACATGGCGCTTATGACAAACAAATAAAACCACCAAAAGGCACAATTCATTGCCTCCATTTATCTCACCTAATCCGATTACCCTTGTCCCTCGTGCACTATCCGTTTGGAAGCATATAGCAGGATAAAAACAATTTACTTCGGGCATCATATCCTATCCTATCCTCCCTCTCTCTGCACGGCTTTCACTCAAGTCTCTAATGTAGTATATGACAACAAAACCCCTCGTCCTTTTTGGATGTATATATGGGGTTGGTTTGGGCTTAATGGGTGTGTGTATGGGTTTTGGTACGCTTAGAACTACCATCCATGTTATTCATGGCTAATGGAATTTGAAACTCGTTAGGGCATGTATAGCGTAACAGTTAAAAGAGAATTACAATTATTTTATCTAGTCAAATACTATTCAAGTAATTGATTTTTAATTCCTATATCTCTCTCCTCAGGCCTCGTCAAAAAAAAAAATCAACGAACAACAAAATAGTATGAACTAAGGAAAAGGAAGTCAAACAAATAATAGTACATTTTTTGAGCCGTGCTACTTGCACTGACGACATTGATACCGATGGGCACGCAGGGTCCACTCTGGATCCCACACGGATGATATGAGCAATCTTGAAATAGGAATGAAAAAATAGAAGATTGGATCGAGCACCTACACATATCGGATTAGGTCAATTTTCACGAGCCCACTCGATATATTTTTTTAAATTATTGAAGAGCTCGGATCATTCGTGCGGGACCCAGAGTGGGCCCTGCGCGCCTGTCGGTACTCCATCCGTATCAATGCCGTAGGTCCCCTTAGGATTACGCTACATTTTTTTGATAGAAAATAGCTAAAGGTAAGAGAAGATAGTGTGTGATTGTTGTGCATGTATATTAAGAAACGAAATCTGATAAAAGAGTTACTTCAGTGGTCAAAGTAGAAAAAGTGTGAAACTGAGAGGGGAAAGCGTGTACTTTACCCGATGATCGATAAATTGGAGGCGTACAATCCTACGGCGAACTGAATCACCCGCCTTAAATTACCGTCTACCATAGCATGCAGCATTCCTTCACTACCACTTCTTCTCCAAAGTTAGGGTTTTCTTTTTTTGAACTGTAAAGTTACCGGGTTTTCTTGAGCTGTTCAAAAGATGCTACCTTGGGGTGGGATCACCTGCTGTTTGAGCGCAGCTGTTCTCTTTCTTCTGGGCAGGAGAAGTGGAAGGTTAATCTTTAACCTTTTTTTTTTTTTTCACGGAAGAAGGGATGATTTTATTAAGACAAAGAGCGGTCTGAGGACCGAAAATCATCACGGGCAAGACTAGCGAGATGTTGGGAGACAGGACCCCCCAACACTCCAGTCTAGCACCTAATAGGGAACGCTTAGCCAATAATCTTTAACCAAATTAACTGAATTTTATTTTTTTTGATAATCGAATGTCCGGATCAGTTTGCGCGCACCTTGTTTTTCAGTTTTATCGCTAATTTGCTAGCTTTGTATTTTTTATTGGTACTAACTTCTGGTATTCGTTAGGGATGCGGAGGCTCTCAAATCTGCTACTCGAGTTAATCAACTGATAGATTTGGGTAAGCCCATTATTTAGTTTTTGTGAAATATTGTTTCTTGATGCCTTTGTTTGGTTTAAATGGTATTTATTTAGTCAGAACAAACTGATAAACAGTGTTCACACCTGTAATCTACGTTTGCATTGTTATATTGTTGTTAATTTGAATTGATTCATTGGAATACAAATTTATGGAATAAGCCTAACAGTTGGTATAAAGAGAAGAAGAAGCAAAAAACAAGCCTTGACAACTCTAGAAAAGGGGAAAGGGAGAAATTCTAGACATCTGGTTGGCCTGAAATTTCCCTTGAAGGGTGGTTTAATTATTGAGCGTGCCACCAAAGAATGAAAATTCTTCCAGTAGTTAAGGTTCTTTCTGCCTCACTTGAGAGGACCTCTAATTCACAAATTGGTGTCAATTGAGGAGCTAATTTAAACAGGAATCGTAATGAACAATTTCATGAAGTAGGAGGAAGAGAAAATGTAATGAAAAAGATATAACGAACTGATTTCACAATTCAATTGCAGAGAAATGTAGGTTAAAGGGAATCACAGGAAGCTTTACTCCTACACATCTCCTCATAGGGAGACAATATCACCTAAACCGAAGGTTACCAAACCAAACCCAAACGACGGGGACGGTTTGTACCCGTTTTATTTAATCATGGGTTCAGTTTTGGATTTTTTTAATTTGAAAAAATGGCTGGTTCACTTTCGGATTCGGTTTTGCATGATAATTGCACCGAAAACCCAAACTGTAACCTAAACTGAACCGCATTATATTGACAAAACTGAGTCTTCGTCTAGATGGCAACGGTTCGGTGATTAAACAGGTTAACCACTGGGTTCGGGGGGAAGCCAAACCGAGCCGGGCCATGACAGTTTCGGTTTACAAACTGGATAAAAAGAAATCCGACTGTTTCGGTTTCGGTTCCAGTTATAAATTTTGGTTTTGATTTGGTTTTACTTTTACCAAAACCCAGGCTGAACCGAACCAAATGGTTGCCATTTTATGCTACTGGCTACTGCTATTCTAGAATTGCATTGAAAGAAGAAATAAACGTCAATTTCAATCAATGATGTTTCATAGCTTGTGATCCCAATTAACTTCCGACAATGCCTCCATGTTTTATGTCATGCTTTGTTTGACCATATATGATTTCTGCCGCTTGTGCTTCCAACCATAAAAAACTGCTAGATTGCCCTGCATGGCAACTCTTTCATTTAGTCACTTGCCTCTAAGTTCTTCGAAGCCCCCAACATGCCACTTGACAGTCCGGGAATGATCAATTGCTTTTCTGAATAATTGCAATCCCTTCTTCCCTATCGCGTAAAGGGCACGTGCATAGCTACGTGTCAGCCTACTATTCGGTGTTAGATTTTGGATTTCGGAAATAATATTCCCCAATTGGTTGCATATTCCTGCTTATCCTCCTGTTATTCAATCTTACCTGATTAAAAGGCTAAAGCTTTCTTTGGGTCTTGGTTTTGTGGAGTAATATACTTTTCTTTTTCCTCTGAAAATCCAAAATCCAAACAAAACTATGGGTTTTGTTCTTTCGTGTTGTGATAATCTTGGTGGCAACTTTTCTGTGAATTCTGAATCTGCTGATAACCTCAATGATCACCTTGGGTGTTTATTTTTGGGAAAGTTTCCACGATTTTATATTCCTTGCAATAAAGATGATTAAATGGGCATCTGTATGATCGTTTGTCTGGAGATGACTAGATTAAGGCAGTTCTTATGCTTTTGAAACATTTGGTATAATGAATCAAATTTCTATACCCTTGACACTACCAGCTTATGAATGGTACCCGAATAATGTTTTTGTATCCTGCGACATTTCAGCACAGTTACTAGATGCTGCGTCCAAAGTACTACCTTTGGTTGTTGCGGTCACTGGAAGAGTTGGTTCGGATAAACCGATCAATTGCAAGTGTAGTGGTTTACGTGGTGTAATCGTGGAGGAAACAGTATGTAGATTCATATCTCCAACTACTATAAAAAAAATATGGTTGATTATGTTTCCTAATTCATCAGTGAACAATCTACCTATATTTTCTTTAGGAGGAGGAGCACTTGTTGAAACACAGCGATGCAGGTTCTTGGATAGAGGATTCCGCTTTGGTGTCTTACGGGCGTGAAGAAGCTTCCTGGTACTTGGTGAGAAATGTTTATCTTGCAGCTTTCCTCTCCCTCGCTCTCGAATATGTTTGTTTGTGGTTATCTGGATATTTTGTTGTCTGGAACAAATATTACATTCTTTAATGGGGTTGTACGATACGCAATCCACAGCTCAAGATTTAAGGGGCTGTGTAGACATCCATATCATGTAATCCTTAATTCCCGTGTCAGGATGATGGAACTGATCGTGCATATGTAGTGGGAGCCCAAGGTGCCAAAGGCTTGGTCTTAACCATAGGAAGTGAAGTGTTTGAGGAGTCAGGGCAGTCAGGGCACTCTCTTGTAAGTGGAAATTAGACTATCTCCAAGGTCTCGAAGTTTGTTGATACTTTAGATGTCCATTCCTCCACAGCTGGATACCCATCTACATTCACGTTTGCTTGTATTAATATCTACCTATCTGCTTCTTATCAAGCTTGTTTATTGTTGTTTTTTGAAGATGCTTGGAATTAAGAGAATAGAACGGGTTCTTCCAATTGGTACATCCTTGACTGTTGTTGGTGAGGTATGTTATGCTTTATGAGAGCATAAGTAGTTGTCTTCTCTTCTGCTATAAAAAGTTGAAAGCTCATGCAACAGAAGCTTGAGTGGTTGACCAATTGTAGATAAATGGAATAAAATCGATGATGGAAATATTTAAATGTGGGCATTGCCTGAGAATAAGCATGTGCAGCAACTTTATGCGGTGGTTGTTTTCCCATCTTATATCATTCCCATTGTCTGTAACCTTCTTTATGGCCAGGCTATCAAAGATGACACTGGCACTATTCGAATTCAACAACCTCCTAGAGGTCCAATTTATGTTTCTCACACAACGATCGACCAGCTCATTGCAAATCTTGGAAAGTGGGCAAGGTTGTTCAAGTTTAACGGTTTCAGCAACAGATACATCTACACATAAAAATCTGTGATACAATGTTTGCATGCACTTAAGACAGATGCGTCTTGCAGGTGTTATAAATATTCTTCGGTGGGATTTACTGTGTTTGGTGTATGTCTGCTGGGTAAGCATGTTTTCCAACATATCATTGAAGGAAGGCGCCATTGGGAAGTGCGAAAGAGGTAAGTTTCACTGCTGTGTACTATTTATCACTGCTTCTATCGTTGGTGTGCAAATTCTAGTGTTAGGGGAATGGGACTTATGGCTTATTCAAGGACAGTAATGCAAAACAAGGTACCGAATATTGGAGTGTTCTCATGCAAGTTGATCATCTAGGCCCTGATTTTCATGGTATTTAGTTGGAATTTAGATAATTCCGTCATTTCTATAGCTGGGTTTTAGGTCCTGGTTGGTCTTAGTGGTGTTTAGAGTATAGAATACATTTGTTTCCATGTTCTTTTCTTTTTCTTTTTTGCTATTTTTCTATATCGTTAGTCTGGCTGAGTTCTCTTGTTTTATTGGTCTTCGGACTTTGTACCAAGTAAGAAACAAAGCTGGACAAGCATAAGCTTTAATAGTTGTTGATGGTAGGCCTTACATTAGGATACATGAAGGTAAGATTTGTTTTGATAGTTGTTGATGGTAGGCCATACAACAGGATGTGAAGGTAAGATTTGTTTCGATGTACGCCTTAGAAGCTCCCAATTTTGTTTGTAAAGCAAACCCCATTTAACACCATGCTTCGTAGCCGTTAGCGAATCCCCCCTAGGATTTTTTGCCTCAGTGTGGTTGAGTTTTTTTCCCTTGTTGGGAGGTATGCCTTCTTGACTCTTTTTAGATTGTTTTTCTTAATGAATTTCTCATTCGTCCAAGGGAAAAAAAAAAAACCCTACATGAAGGGGAAGGGCCTAACTGTGGACTTTTTTGCGGGTAGAAGAATAAATTGATGTGCTCCCCAAAGTTGTCAGTAGATCGATCATCTTGGTAATTAGAACACTGCCATAATGGACTGATAGATCAAGTGGTGATTATGAAATAGATCATGCCAAGTGCAAGCCTGTTGTCAGTAGCAAGCTGGACATAAACGAATGGATGGCTTGATTAACCACAATTATTTGCATTCATAAAAAATGTTATTGCTACATGATTATTAGCTTTCACCATTGACCATTGGTCTTCATCAAAGATGATGAATCTGTCACTCTTATGACTTCTGGAGAATAGGCTCGGCTTCTTTTATCTCACGTTGCCCATCTCGTTTGTGTTGACTTACTCCTATAGATCAATGTATTTTCTAGAGCCGTCGGGGACCCTGACTGACCGTTTTACTTATGTGCAGGGTTCATAAATCAGCAGCTAAAAGACAAGATAATGAAGGTAAGATTTCCCGTCTTGTATCTTTTCATTCTTGACCATTGTCTGTATTTGTGAAATGTTTGCTTTTTTGTCGTTATTCCCCAGGTTCAGATGGTAAAACTGGAAATGGATCTGATAGTACTAAAAAGGACCGATTAATTCCAGATCTATGTGTGATATGCTTAGAGCAGGAGTACAATTCTGTTTTTGTTCCGTAAGCACTCCAACCACCTTTACCTGGAAGAATTATTTAATGCAACACTATCTGCACAATATGTTTACATTTGTTATACTAATTCCCAATTCGTGGGGCTCTCCTTTTAGCCCTGATAGCTAGCCTACTTTATGGGATTTTTGCAGTTCAATCATACTAAAAGATTGGTGGTTCTTTTACAGAAACATATACGTAATACAATTTCATCTTCACTGTAAAAAGGCTCATATGGCGTAATTGTCGGGTGGGGTCATTGGTGGTCCATAAAATGGGATGATTAGTGTTACATTAACCTGGTGTCGATGTTTAAAGAACAGCAAATTCACTTTTATCTGTGTTTGATGGGTGATACAACCTAGCCAAATGGAGGGAAGTGTTGTTCCCTTGTACAAAATTGGGATCCGAGCTCTAAGTTTTTCATTAATCTCCATATGCCAGAGGACCATGAGACAGCACACTTGCGTAGACATTTATGTTCACATAAATGTGCAGATCACAGTTATATTTGTAAATTACAAGTAATCTGAGGTGCATGTACATTATCACAAACCTCTTTGGAATAATGTTCATGCATATGACTTCTCTATCTTTATCCAAATCCATCCCCAACCACCAAAATACAGCAGGGAGGGAGAGGGAGAGTACTAGCATAATGATGGCAATTTTAGAGTCTTATAGTTTCAGGTTGTTGGCTTAATTTTGAAGCGTCTCCTTCAAATGAATTTAGTCATACCAGATGGTTAAAACAACTCTTAAAAGATAGTTTTAGTTCTTAATTATACTTATTGAAATTGCATAGCACTATTGAACCGCAATGTGAAGTGTTCCCCCCAAGGATGATATTTTCCTCTCAAACATGGTCTTGGTCTATAGCACTCCCTGAGATTATTAAGGTTTTAACAGATAAATAGCTGACTGGGTTATGATATGCAGATGCGGTCATATGTGCTGTTGTACGGTGTGCTCTTCACACTTAACTAACTGTCCATTTTGTCGGCGACGGATTGAGCAAGTGGTTAAGACTTTTCGGCATTGATTCTGTGCCTATTCAAGCCATAAATTCTCTCTAGTAATGTAGCTCGTACCGTTCGCTTGGATCAGCTCTTTGTAAAGCTCCGCTTGGTATTTTCTTCCAAAACTGTAAATAGTTCACAGCTACGTATTTCTAATTTCTTTAATTTGACAATATTTTGTGCAAATATCCCTTAGCATTTTCTTGCTTTACCATTTATGTTGTGTTTCCTCTCTCTTATGTATCCATTACATGTAGACAATGCACAACTAAAATGTAAGGCCTGAATATAACTTTCACCATCTACTTTCCATCGCTAGGACATATGGAATCTCACAAATTGATTGACGAACTTTTGAAATTAGAAGCTAGCAGACTTCTATGATTTGTTGCATAGAGAAGATAAACTTGGGTTGGTTTGAACTTCTCATGTGAATAAATGATGAAGTCTCAAAGCCTTTGAAGTAGGGAGCCGGTAGGTCTAGACTGTTAGTGAATAAGGTTTTACGGCCAAATACAGCTTTCAGTTCCTCTTTTCCACTCCTACCGACTGTACCTGGTGTCCATTTTACAGCCAAATACAGCTTTCAGCTCCTCTTTTCCACTCCTACCGACTGTACCTGGTGTCCATTTTACGGCCAAATACAGCTTTCAGTTCCTCTTTTCCACTCCTACCGACTGTTACAGTTAATCACAAAGCTGGAATTGCGTATTCTTAGCAACGTCAGTACCCATGACAAGAGATTTGGTCAATATAATAAATAATCTCGGAATCTTTCTGAGATATTTTCTCTAAAGCAATACGAATATGTTATCTGGAACAGCTAGGAAGTATTAAGCTCCCTTTATAGACATCTTTTTGACATTAGGGTACTCGATAAATACTTCTTTCAATGAAAAGAAGGGAAGCAGAAGCTGGGAATATGATTCCTACCTATTTTATTGCTCAGCCAAATGGAAAAAAGGTCCTAAAGTAACGAATGGGGATTTTGGCAGAAACTGGGCCCTCTGGATTCTTGCAAAATGTTGCATTCACACCGATGGCATGCAAAAGAACAAGCAACCCCAGCCACTTAGAATAAAACTCTGCCTAATCCCTCTTTCTCAGTCATTCTCAGCCTAAAGCAACCTGATCTCAAAACCTCCATTCAATCAAATACTGCCTCCCCATTTCATCTGTCACGTTATCGATGGCCATAAACCAGACCAGCACAAACTCTAATGTGTGCGAAAAGATTTACAAGGCAATTAGCCATTGCCCACTGAGCTCTAAAGTTAATAGCTCTGCACCAAATGGCCAGAAAAAGGTGGCAGGTGCAGCTGTTTCTACGGAAGTTCCAGTCAATTTCAACACTCCCCTTTCGCGAGCTCCATTGAAAGTGGAAGGGAATACTTCAGTTGAAAAGAATGGGCATTTGGAGAAAGTTGCTTCACGAAACGAACCAGTGAAAACCGGAGTTGCACCTAGTAATGGAATTGCACCGACTGGCGTTACAGAGCTGGAGAAAGCCAAGCCCATGGTGGAAACAATCCCACTGAAGAAGGCGGTTGTGGGATCAGGTCAAGGCAAGGGGCAACAAGACTTTGTGAAAGATGAGGCTGTTCAATTGAAAGGGAAAGAAGGAAATGGTAATGGTAATGGTAATGATAAGTTTTCTAGTTATATTGATCACGCGAATGCTACAATCAGAACTACCTCGAATATTGGTACTAGTACTGCTGGCATCGCTGCCAGCGGTGGTGGAAAGAGTTTGTTGAGGCGGGATACTTTTAATGGCAGGGTTAGTGATTTTATTAATGGTGTAAAGGCTAAGATGAGAGCAACTTCAATTGATGGTGGAGGAAGGAGTGTCTCCATCAAATGATGACTCTTCTTTCAGAGGCCACGAATCAATAAGCAGAATGGATTGTATCATTTGCGTGTACGGGTGAAAGATTTATTAGTACCTCATGTATTGCTTGCTTGCTTGCTATGTTCTTGTATGGTATACAAACTTCAGATATAAATAAAGATCAGTGCTTTGGACAGATGTCTAGACCCATTCGGACAGAGATGCATATGCGATTCACGCACCGGCTTTAGACACATCTGTGTCAGGATCTTTGTCCGAACATTGGTTCTTTTAGCGCGTGGTTGGCTTGATGGAGAACTGTGTGTTTTGTGCTAGTGTGGCTTGACTTAGAACTATGTTTGACTTTGTGTGTATGCTAGAGAGGGAGGGACTAGAGGAGTTTCTGCTAGGAACTACTCCCTCCGTCCCTTTATTACAGTCCAGTATTCCATTTTTGGCTGTCCCTTAATAAGTGTCCATTTTGTAAAGTTAGTGGGTAAAAGTTGATGAATTGTCTATTTTGTCCTTAAAAGTAGATTCCATTTTGAAAAGTTAGTGAGTAAAAGTGTAATGATGATGGGTAAGTAGGGAAAGTGGAGGAAAAAGTTGATTTGAAAGGTATAATGATGATGTCTTTTTAATAAGTTGGAGTTACGAAGCAGGACATTTAAAAAGGGACGGAGGGAGTACGAATTATGTCTACTTAAAATCTTAAGGCCTGGGCCCTTTGCAGTATTTACTGGACTGAGTTCTCTAACTTTCATACTTGATCAGGATAGATTGGGCCACGGATTGACCCATCGGTGTCCTGGCCCATGGGCCAGAAGCCTTTTAGGCTGTGGTGAAGTTAATAAAGTCCTGTATTTGTAGGTGGTTTTCGTGCACTGGTATGCCCTTTCTCAAGGGTTTCACTGAGTAGGATATGGAATAGGGCAATAAATTTTGGGAGAATTTCATTTCAGTGTTTGGATGCCACAATTGATGGATCGCTTACATATTCATTGGACGTCCAATTTTTTTTGCTATTGTTTACCGTACGTTCGAAATTTATTTATTCTCTCGTACAATTTTTTCCTAATCCATCAACAATGACAATGGTGTCAATTCTCTCCATATGAACTGAACCCATGACCATCTAAATGCAGCTAAGCAACCCTTGGATGACTCTATGCTAGTACCATACCCACTTTCAGTTGAACCAATTGAAATAAACCTGAAAGCTTAATTTACTCTCTCTCTCTCTCTCTCTCTCTCTCATACCTACATTAACTAGTTGTCTTTGAAAATGATCTAAAGCCTTTTGGCATGCGCGGACGATATTCGATTTTTATTTCATCCCAAATGTGACAGATTTTTATATTTAAGTAGTGGATGGGAATTTTCTCTCTTGGCTGTTGGGATTTGCAAGCACGCTGATTGTGAAGTTTAATTTATGTTTCTGGCTGATTTGAAGACACGTTCTTATGTTCAATTATATACCTATTCTATATACATTTAACAGAGTTGAATTTGGGGAGGCATTTTTTTGTATTTTCGTTTCATTTGAGCAGAAGTCAATGCTCCGTAGCATTGATCCTCTACCATTTTTCACCTTCTGTTTTTTCTCAGTCGCAATTTTAATGTTTGGAACTTGGGAAAGAAAAGGGAAAAGAAGGAAAAGTAACGAAGAGGAAAATTAAGAGGAAAAGTTGAAGAATAAATTGGAGAGAAAATTGGACGAACGTGTTTTTTTAGTCTCTCTTCTCTTTCTCTAGAAGCCAAACAATAGAAGGAGACTTTTTTAATTTTTTTTCCCTCTATTTTTTTTTTCCCAAGTTCCAAACACCCCAAAAAGCAGAAAAAGAAAAGAAGCTAAAGCCAACCGACATGCATTGACTAATTCACATAATTAGTTTCATATTCACAGAATTTGTTGCCAATGCCTCCAATCGAGAAATTTTTGGGTACCACGTCAAGGTATCTGTCGGCGATCTCAACCGTCTAAACGTGTTTTGGACAGTCCAGATTTATTCCTCTCTCTCCCCTCATCCTACCACTCTCAAAAAATTGAGAGTGGTAGGATGAGAGGAGAATAAATTTGGACCGTTCAAAACAAGTTTAGATGGTTAGGATTGTCGACGGATACCACGTGTGTGGTAGCCGCCAGGTATATTGTGGAATTTTCTAATGCAATTATTGCAACAGTACTGCTTCATTGGCGGTCAACTTCGTTCATTTTTTGTAACGAAAGAAACAGTTTGCCCCAACGTCGTGTAATTCACTTATAAAGATGGACCATCTGTATGGCACCTAGAAAAATCATTTAATTTGCGATAATCATTTAAATTTTAAACGTTACGAATTTAGATATTCGAATGAAAAAAATTAGGGAAAATGATGGCCCAGGACGTGTTTTGATAATTAATACCCGTCAAGGACAAACTAAGAACATTTGTTAATACTGAAAATGTCCTTAGCAGGTATTAATTATCAAAATATGTCCTTTGCCGTCATTTTCCTAAAAAATTGTGCACTTCTGGCCATGGAGATTTGGGAGTATAAGTTTGGAGGTGGGTGAGATACGAGTCTCATATATTTGGGCCAATTTAAACTAAGGTGGGTTAGATATGGGGTTTTGCTCGTCTCATGAAACCCTGTCTTGTTTGGTTCAATGATCGATGAAACTTTCTTAGTACAAAATTTATTAATAAATATCCACTTTGTGATTGGCTCAAATTATTTTATAAATCACCTTTAAAATGTCACATGTTATATTTTATAAACAGTTGGTATTGTTCGAATCCGAAGAACTTGACCATGAGGTCGCATGTTCGAATCTTACGGAAACCAATTATTCCAAACCTTGGGGCCACTGATTATGTCTGGTCGTTACCTTTAGGGCACCGAAATTACTTGAGAAGCGTGCAAACTGGCCCTGACATCCGGTTATAAAAAAAATTAAAAAAATCGGTATTGTTCACTTTTTTTTTTTTTTATCAACTACGCTAGGCAAAACAAAATATCACTCACTTCTAGTCTTCGTCGAAGTTTAATGAGAAGAGATTAATATACATATATTTAAGCAAACCGCATGTGTTTGACCTAATATACATACAGTAATTTGTTCATGTTTTGGCGGCTGTTCTCTCTCTAGTACTGGTATACTAGTACTTACTTCAAAATTACTAAACTAGGGTTAATAGTTCGAGAGAAACTTATACTCCGTATCTCAGCCGTCCAAAAATATTTTGGACGATCCGAATTGAAAACAATCTCTTGACGGTAATAGATAATAAGAGATTATTTTCAATCCGAATCGTTTAAAACACTTTTGGACGATCAAAATTGAGCACCGTAAACTTTATTTATGGTTCCTCCGTAAATAAGATTTTCTCTAATAGTTCCTTAAAGTTTTGAAAGGGAGTTGCTTTTTCATAACATGAGATTTTGGGCCATGCCTGTCATTTTTCTAATGTAAAAGTTGCTCAAGAGGGAGAGGGATCTATGCATAATTTTAAGCCAAAAGAAACAGTTGCTTCAAGATTACACAATGCGCCACACCTTACTTACTTTCCCTTAACGTACAGATGCTGCTAATTGAAAAAGGGAAATGATATTGGCACTCCAAAAATTGATGCAGGCACTCCAAAAAATAAAGGAAAGTGACTTTGGAGTTACACTGATTTTGGAGTGCCTGTATCAATTTTTGGAGTGCCAATATCATTTCCCTTGAAAAATACTCTACTTCTCTAAAGTCCAAAAGTGTCCATTTCTCACACATAAATATATGGAGACCCATTCCGACTAGAATTCCTGATGTATCCAATGAGAGACTCCATTTATGAGGTCCACTTCTGCTACTTTACGATATCATCACATCACTCTTAGCTACTTGTACATTTTATTTGGTAGAAACTCCTCAAAAAATTTCTTTCTGTTTTTAACGGAGAGACCACAACCATAGTTGTCAAATCGTGAATCGAATTGAATCGTGAATCGCTCTGATTCGGTCATGACTTCTATAATGCATAGAAATCTATGCTTATTGATTAGGGTGACAACAATATATATTACAAATGAAAGATTTAGGCCTAAATCAATAAAAACTTTCTTCTAAATGATGATTTGATAATAACGTGGAGTATTAGGTAAGTTGCTTCTATTGCAACTACCAAGAGATGATGATTCGTAAAGCCTACTTATGGTTTTTTTTGTACGAAAGAGTTATAAGTACAAAACAAACCCTTAGAAGGTCTATAGGGTTGTTATATTCCATTTATCTTCCTCATTTTCAATTCACTCTCGTAATAAATCTCTTTTTCTTATTATCTATCCATATAACATAGACAAAAGATGACATATAACAATACTAGACCTTGAAAAAATATTTGAACCATTTTCAAACAACAAAAGAAGCAAAACAAGAGTAAAAAATGAATTTCGGAAATTTTAAGTGAATCGAACAATTCACTGATTCACTTATGATTCTTAGCAATTTCCGATTCGGCAGCCTATTCGTATCGATTACCCACCAAATCGTATCGAATCGTACGATACGAATCGTAAATCACGATTCACTTACGATTCTCAGCTATTTCCGATTCGGCAGCCTATTCGTATCGATTACCCACCGAATCGTACGATACGAATCGTGAATTGTACGATTCAGACAACTATGACCACAACCGATACGTCAAATCTGTGTCTGGATAAATAACATTTGCCACTGTGTCCGCATTGGGTCACGATCTTAGCGTGAGTGTATTTCACTAAAAGTTAATTTCTTGGAATTTTGTTTTCAAGAAACTTCTAGTAGGTGGATTTTTCGTATCCCATGCACCATCGACATTAGTACTATTCAAATGGAGCACTTTGAAAACTGTTGAGGGCTGTGATTATACCACCTGGTGGATTGAGCATATTTGTGATCCATCATTCACCAAAAGTTCAAAAAGGAGAAAATTCCATCTACTTATTTTGAATGGTCTACATCTGTTTCTGAGTTGTTTCATGATTCTCTACTGTCCAAACTTACAAAAGGCTCTCTGCATGCATATAAAGAAGGAGAATTCTTTTTTATCCTGTCTCTGTAATAGTAACTAGACTATACCATAAACTCAGCTTCAAAACATTTTAATGCTTAAAATGAGAACAGAGATCGACAATTCATTCCTCATCAAGCGTTGAAAAAGCTTCAGAGTATTGTGTTAGACCTCGAGATGGCATGTCTAACTATCTATTACTACCTACTTATATCGTAAAACTGGTGCGGCACCGCACCATGGATGTTTGAATTTGATGCTATATATATATTTTAAATTATCCCTGAAGGAAGCAGTCTTATTTCATTTAGAAAAATGGTTTGCCTACAAAAATTAATTTCAATACTGTCAAATTATGGCTGTCATATATTTTGATCAGTAGTATTCCAGAGTGGTGCAATTTGCAATTTTGACTTTAAAACAGGAGTACCTGAATATAAACAAATTGTCTGAGGGAGTTTAGTCATGGGATAGTCACCATCCCATTAAGTACCCTTTTGAGAAACCAACAAGGGTTTCTCATGTGCACCCACCCACCCACCCTTGACTTTAGGCTTAAAAAGGAATGGAATCTGGTCCTTCAGTGGTGGAACCCACTTTTAGGTCACCTTGGCTGGTTTTTAGAAACCTAGCCCTATATAGGTGGCTTTTCTCTTTGTTTCTGATTCTTCCTAGCAATAATAAAATAAAAAGAACCAAATATATCCAAAGGTTATATAATAAGAATGAGTTTTTGGCCTATTATTTTTTAATTTTGGACCAATTTATCCTTTAATTTCACCCATTTTACCAATTGCCCATGCCATGCCAAATTCTCCTTTACAATTTTGCCCCTCGATTTCGAAAAATTTACAAGATCCAAAGGTTTTATATTATTATTTCCAAAGGTTATATAATAAGAATGAGTTTTTGGCCTACCATTTTTCAATTTTGGACCAATTTACCCTTTAATTTCACCCATTTTACCAATTGCCCATGCCATGCCAAATTCTCATTTACAATTTTGCCCCTCGATTTCGAAAAATTTACAAGATCCAAAGGTTTTATATTATTATTTTACTTTATTATTATTATTTTATTACTATTATATTCCAAAGGTTATATTATTATATTATTATCTCCAAGCATTATTATTATTATTATTATATCCAAATCCAAAGGTTATATAATAAGAAGGAGTTTTTGGCCTACCATTTTCCAATTTGGGACCAATTTACCCTTTGATTTGGCCCATTTTACAAATTGCCCAGCCATACCAAATTCTCAATTACAAATTTTGCCCATTGATTTTGGACAATTTACAGTTTGCCTAGATTTTATAAAGCTTCACAGTTTGACTAGATTTTGGCCTGCCATTTTTTAATTTGGGACAATTTTGCCCTTTACTAATTGCCCAGGGATGCCATTACAATAATGCCCCTCCCCGCCTTCACCGTCACCTCCGGCCCAAGACCACCCAAAACACCCACCTCTCCTCTCCTCCTCCACGGCACCACCACCTTCCTCTCCCCATACCACTGAGCTCCTCGACCCGTCATCTCCTCCTGTCGGCCTCACCACCATCTCTTCCGTCCTTCGGCTCTCCGCCGAACCGCCACCAACAGTGGGTTTCACACCCACGCCACCGCGGTCGCGGGCCCTGCCGGAGTGCCGCCGGACGCCGCCTCGAGATTTCGGAACCACCACAGCGATTTACTAACACCGTGCAACACTTACCCGAGCTTAGAATCGCGTTTGAGGTAGTTTTCCAAAAACCCAAAACCTTAATCTGCATTTTAATGGAAATAGTACCAAAACTTAATTTTTGATGTAGATGGTGACCTGAATTTAATTTATTAATTAATGTTTAGTCCTGTTTCCATTAACTTTTAGTCCTATTTGTATGGAAAAGTTTTTGGCAGATTAAATTGGATGGTTTAATTGTTGCATAGATGAGAAGTTATGGAGGATTGTGGTATTGAAATTCATGTGTAGAAAATTGTGCAATTAATAAATTTATCGCAATAATCATAGTTTATGTAGTAATTATTTAATAATTAAATACGTAACGATTTGGATTTAAAATGTAAATTAGGAGATATTTATCGGAATAATCGTAGTTTTTGTTCATCCATTTTATGAAAATGTATAACCCAAAACTAATTGCCCATGTAGTTAAGAGACGAAAGTGTATCAAATTCTTACTGCAAGTGTAACGAAAATTAACCCAAAGCAACAAAATTTGTTGTCAAGTTCCCTTTCCTTTAATCGAACAAGAATAAAACCAAATTCTAGGAAAAGATTTCACTATACAATTGTTGGAATTGATGAAATAAGTTTAAAGACTTACGCTCTATGACTACGCTCTATGTGGTATGTATGTAAATCATCTAATGCTTTTGCTACTTTGATTCCCTTTCCTTTAATCGAACATGAATAAAACCAAATTCTAGGAAAAGATTTCACCATATAACTGTTGGAATTGGTGAAATAAGTTCAAAGACTTACGCTCTATGACTACGCTCTATGTGGTATGTATGTAAATCATCTAATGCTTTTGCTACTTTTATCAAACTATGTAATATATATTCCTAGCTATTTTCATATTCTTCTATTGCTTCCAGTTCTAAATTACAAACAAGACATATTTAGCCTATATCAAAATTTGTTCCCTTCGACGGGCATGCATTCGTGCTGTGCACGAAGGTGAATCTACCGTTTCCTAACACGCTCTCTTCAACGGGCAAAATATTCGTGCTGTGCACGAAAAAGGAACCTAGTATAAAGAGTGAATTTGCCATCTTTTTGGAACACAAAATCGCCCTACATTTTGGGGAAAACAAAATCCTGAAAAATGAATGCTTGAAATGTAAGCACCTTTTTTACTGCCCTGCTGTAGATGCCTGGAATAGAAGAATTATAGAGGAGGAGATGGCTTGTTGGCTTATGGTGGGGTGACTATAGATTTCATCAAAGATAATTTTAAGTTATTCATCTTTTAAGACTCTCTGAGATTGTTAATCATGCTCCATTTTTAATCAAAGTTACTCGAAGATTGTTATGATCAGTTTTTGTTTGGAGCAGATAAACAATCACTACGTTTCTCGACCATTTTTTCAAAACAAAGAAGTGTTTCGATCAGTTCGGGAACTATAAATGTACGGTCAGTTTGATTCTAGTAATAGACAGAGTATTCAACAAGTTTTATGATACATACGTAATTCGAATAATAAAAAGATCACTGGTGTGGAGGGCGACCACAGAGAACCAGGGGGACGTGTTGTGCGGCTGATGCACAGCACGGTACTGTGCACCATCCGAGCCGTCTGTTCAGCAATCCAACGGTTCAGATTTTATCCCAGCAATAAACGGTTTGGATGCTCGCACAACACCATCCACGGGTTCGGCCACAAAATATGATATCACACCCTACCCTCCATGTTATAAGATTCGCAAGAATCCATCCTCAATTAGCAAAAGGGGGGAACTTTACTCTATCTTTTTTTCCAGCAAATTGAGGGAATAAAGACAACAAATCTCTTTTTAAACCTCTTTTAAAATACAGATTAAAGTAGGCATAACAATCTGAACCGGAGTTGGGGGATAAAAAAGAGTGAAGTGAACCGGTCCATTTAAAAGGTTTGTCGTCCGCATGCGTGTAGTGCGCTCCGTAGCTGACGAATAAGAATGAACGTTCGGCTCAACAAGACATGGACCCACCCAACAAACAATTGTGACCCCACGAGGAATATTATCAGGACAATACTATGCTCTCTGCTCCGCCCGTCCTAATTTGTTTGTCTTACTTCGACAAATTATATTTATCTTGCAATATATTCTTTCGCTCCAGTTTAAGTGGTGAGCTTCATGCTGTTAGAGCTGCTTGTATCTCGATGATTGGTTCGGGGCCTATAAGAGGAGGAAGTGGAATCCGATAGTAATAAGCAATCCATCGTCCTCAGCGTATCGGAGTTGGTGCCCCCATGGGACATTACAGCAATGGTTCTTGACATTCGACATTTTGCTAAGGAATGAGCTCTTTTCTTCAATTCTACTCATATAATATAGAGTTGATAAACGAATCGAATGAGTCGAACAATTGATTGTTCAAATTGAGTTTGGTCACGTTACGTCGACATGTACGTCCCGCAAACAAATTTTGACCCGACAAGGAATATTATTAGACAACACTTTGCTGATTGTATTTGTTCATAACTTTTAGCATTAGGTGTGGGCTTATACGTCACACCATATTTGAGTAGTATCATTGGAAATCAAAACGGTGTCAAACATGACTATAGGGGGAGGAGGGTCGGAAAGAAACCTTCATATTTTTTTTATTTTTTTTTAAAGTTTAACAAGAGCATGGTATATTAGAAACAGATCGAACAAATCAAGATACATCTTCAGAAAGCACCATATCTAAACCAGGCGCACCATATCTAACCCAGGCAGAATACAGCCTGGTTGAAACAAAACTCGGAAAGAAACATTCAAACACCATAATGGAGTATCATTAATTTGTTAAGAAAGTTTCGATACGCACTAGATTACATTGGATGATGGTTGTGGAAAACAAATTAGAATGTGTAATACAACTTTGATGGCGATGCAAATTTTGGCAAATGTCATCTATTTTAATTTTGTACTAAAATATTGTTCGATCCTTCTCAAGAAGACAAGAATAAAAAATTATACATTCATTTTTGGTGTCGAGAGTGTTGGGGGCTATGTCGACCCAGATTTACATCGATGTACATTGTTTGAAGCTTAGTTGAAAATTAATATGATTTTTTCATGTATTTAACCTTGAGTTTATCTACCCAACGAGGGTCGTCACCACTGGCCAGGGGCTTTGCTCTTATCCAGGAGGTGCGAGTTCAATTTTTAGGGGATAGGCCAACCAGTTAGGAGGTGAAAGTCTACGTGGGTAGCCTCATGGGCGCGTCTAGTGATCCCTCCCTCCTAACTATAACCGCATCTTTAAAACAATTGTTTCATAATGGTTTGCTGGCGATTTTGTTGCCAGATTCTCAAAATAATTATCTTATCTAGTTCCAGTTACTATTTTTCTCGTACAAGGAAAGCTATCAGTTTGTAAATGGATTGGCATAGAGCAATTTAATTTAATTTCGACCAAATGGGAATTAATTGATGAGGCTGCCATACATTTTCAAGAATTTGAGATCGATTATCTCACCACATAATTAATAAATGTGAAGATACGACGCCATTAACACTTTAAAATCTCAATGGTAAATTGTTGTAATTATCAAAAGTACACAGTCAAACAAAAGTTAAGTATCTCCCTGTTTTGGAGGTTGAAATTAATTTACAGCCATAAATTGGAATGCTACGTACACTACATGATCCACTACACCATCCACTACACGCCCCAAAACGACATCGTTTTGGGGCGTCCCTTAAAAAAAAAAAATCCAACGAAGAAGATGCCTCACCTCCAGATCACCGCCGACGACACCAACGAAGAAGATGCCTCACCTCCAGATCGCCAACCGCCGCCGTACGTTGACGAGCTTCGAACCACAATCACTAGTATCGATTTCGAACGCTCACGAAGGTCTCGACCACCACGGCCACCATACGCCAACGAGGGTATCTCTCTCAATCTCGAACACTGGTATCGATTGAACTGGGGGAAACGGGGAACGCAGTTTGATTTTGATATTTTGGGGGTTTTTTTTTTTAGGGACCCCCCAAAACGACATCGTTTTGGGGCGTGTAGTGGATGGTGTTGTGGATCATGTAGTGTACGTAGCATTCCTGAAATTGGTTTGATTTACTTACTATACTGCTAAAATTGTGTAGAAAAGTTGGATTTTGTAAAGGAGGTTGACCCAATCTCATGCATGCGCCCGAAACCATAGTTTATTTGCACTTTTGACTTGGGAGGGACCGACTTAAGAGATGTATTTTCATTCAAATCTGTGCTCAATATATCTTATACTTTTTGTAGCTTATCGACGTACTTTTTTTTATGTCAACAATCGCAATGCAAATGTGTGTTGATTTTCGCCTTTGCAAGAAGTTGAAAAAAATTGTACCAAATAACTTTATTTTTTACTAGACTAAATAAAAATTATTTAGATTGTTAATAGATTTCTATAGTAATTGTCTATAATCATACTATATGTACTGTACAATGTTACTAAGATTTTAAAATGGGGGCCAGGCCCCCTCGGTCCCCATTCAGCTCCGCTAACGATTATTTGCAACAAACACTAGGTCCTTTCTCAAGTTCTTAAAAATTGTTTGGACCATCAAGTTAGCCTATTTGTGGGTCCTTCCCGGGTTCATTATGACGGTCCAAATCATTCGCAATTTAAAGTTTGTCGATAACATTAATTAACGTCAAAAATCAAGTTGATGGAACACCGATTGATATAATTTCAAAATGAATTTGTATATTGAAATAAATGAGTTAAATGGGTTCCTTTTGTTATCTCGTTAGGTTGTAAAACAAATTTGCTCATATCAAATGATATCTGATCAATCTGGTTTTCGGTGTGATTCATGTGCTTAACAAGCGTTAGAATACAGACGATTCGAATCATCAAAATGACCGAAAAGAGCCCACACAAACTGGCCAACTGGATGGTTCAGTCCACGAGGAGTGACCTCCATATAAAAAAAAAAAAAGAGATTTGCTGGACATTATCAAATTTTTAAACACGTTTTCCTTCTTGTACATTTTGTAGTTTGGTAGACCTTCCAAACCACATGGGTTCAAACGATGCCTAACCTGATTTTGTAGTTCGGTCCAAAATGGAGTATGAATTCTCCCTGTATCGTACCATTTTGTAGTTTACTTTTTCCTGCATTTGTTTTCGTCTCCTCTATCGTACCAAAACCAACTTCTATCAAAAATTGGTTATACAATATCGTTTACTAAGATAACACTTACTATGGTATATGGATGCACTTATCATCTTATATGGGCGGCTACACTTATTACGTTGTATAACTATACATACCATCTACTAACGACGGCATTATGCTCTCATACCACCTGGGAGCATTATAGCCGAGTTTCTATCATACACTGCCATTAAGATCGATCTCCGCCAAAACAAATGTTCCACGTGCAATCACATAAACCTAACCACTCCTAATTTGGTGCTTCCCCGAAAGGGTCCGCCTACGTGTAATTTTACCCTTTTCATCTTCCTACCCATCTCCCCCTAACCTTCCTTCGTTTGTCACTTCCCCAATCCTTCCCTTAATATGGACAAGTGAACATCTGGCCCACTCATTTTTTCCAAAATTCGGATGTCCAGACCAGCTTGCGCGCATGCACCTCGACTAATTTCAGAACCATAGACTATAAAATTATCAACCAAAGGACCAGGCTAATCCTCCGGTGGCCCCAAGATTTGAAATGTTTGGGCGACCTCATGGAGGACAAACAAGTACTCCTATTTACTTTCTCATGCCCACTTGGCGAAACTCTTTGTGCTTTCTGACCCAATAGTTTTTCCCAGAGGTGGATTGTTAATATACCGTAATTGTTCGTGCTTGAAGGCATGACGCAAACACGTACTCTAAATGAAACGTACTCTAAATGAATTACTCGTGGAAATGTTTTTTCCCTGAGGTCAAATGAAAGTTCGATTTCTATGGGAGTGTCGATGTTATAGCACTCGATCAAATTCAAATGCCCATGGTACACTAACAGCACTGGACCAAATGCTAAGAATTGTTTCCATAATTTACTAGAGTATGAATGTGATTAATTTTTCACGACAGTGGACCAAGTACTCACGTCACTTGCCTAATAAGTTGGCTCACCCAATTATTTGAAAAATGCTAGTACATGTCAATACACAGAGTACGGAATTAATACTACAATTTAAAAACACAATTCCGAATACAACTGTGTTTGAAGTCTTTCGATGCACATAGACCTATGTACATTGAATGAGCTTCGAATACTTCGAAAACAATTATATATGTTCGGAGTTGTGTTCTCTTTGTTATACGATGAAGACAAAAATTCGTATCTTAAATTAAGGAAAAAACATCTTGACTGAATATGTTTAGTCTTTTCTGAGAATCATGTGAATCACTCCAAAGTGTGTTCTTAGCATTGCTAATGTCAATAATCTTTACCACAATTTTTATGATTCTCTGAATGTGACATAATTACTATGATTTTCTATTCACGTCAGTACTCTGATTAAGTATTTCTCCATAGTTGACTCATACGCCCTAACTTAGAAATAAAGACCATAAAACAATTAGTAGAAATTTTAGTAGAAATTGTTCACATATACCTCTTTTCTTTTCTCCCAAAAATGGCATTTCCCATGCGATTCACTTTGATTTTCTTTCTTTTCAGTCTTCATTCATTATGATTTTTATAATCCCAATTGGTCAGTGGTTGTGGCTTGGGACTTACGGATTTGTTTTCTTTAAGGCTTTAAGTTCGATTTTCTTTACCAGTAATAATTCTTAAGATCACCTCACCCCCACGCTTTAAACGGTTGTGGAAAGGGCGTAAGAATTAGTCTAAGATGCGAGCAAGTTAACCCGAGACATCTTTTGCATTAACCAAAAAAAAACCTAAGAGAGGTAAAACAATCAAAAAGAATTTGGCCATACATAGATTTTCTCCCTTTTCCAATATATAAATGCACCTTCCTGCGTAGCCAACCCCTCGCTTTCAGCACTACACTTTTACTCTCTCTCTCTCTCTGTTCGAGAGCTTGTTATTGATCACCGAAACTTCGGCCGACACGTGAATAACGTTAGAGGATACGGAGTCAGCCACACACAGCCACGCTCCTCACCAAACCATCCGAACAAAGGGGAAAGACAGAGAGAAGCGGGACATGTCGCCGGCGGCCGCCGTTGCGTCACCGTCCATGGCGACGGTTCAACCATCTCCCCCAACGATGATGATGCCGGACGCGTTCGCCAAGGACGCGATCATAGCGTGGTTTCGCGGCGAGTTTGCGGCGGCCAACGCCATCATCGACGCGCTCTGCGGCCACCTGGCCCAGGTGGAGGGGGGCGGATCGTCGGAGTACGAGTCCGTGTTCGCGGCTGTCCACAGGCGGCGGCTGAACTGGATCCCGATTCTCCAGATGCAGAAGTACTATTCCATTGCTGATGTGGCCCTCGAGCTCCAACGAGTCGCCGAGAAGAAAGCGATCAAGGGCGATGATGTGAAAAATCATGACGAGAACGTTAAGGTTTTTGTGAATGAAGAGGTGAAGATTCGAGAAGTTTTCGAGGAATCGTCGACGGAGAACGGTGAATGTGGCGGCGGGGAGGTGATGGATGAAGGCTCGACGAGGGACGATTCACTTGAAAGTGAGATTACTGATACAGGTAAGTATCATTTCGTTGTAAAGAAAATTTTGATTCGAAATTCATTCTTTCCTTTGATAACTCAGGTGTCCGAGCGAGCGAAATTCATATGGAAGAAGATATATTTGATTTTTGAAGTTTCTAATATGCAGAAAATATGCGGATCAAAAAAAAAAAATATGCAGAAAATATGTTTCTCTTTCTGGAAAAAGTTTGTCTCTTTCTTCACTTTTTCATATTGTTTTTTCTGTGATGGAAAAGTTTATATGAGTGGGTAGGCTTCTGGATGATTTTCCGAAATTGTTCGTGAAAATATTTATCACAAATCATTGATTTTCGTAAACTGGAAAGAGAATTTTTGCTGTTCTTTTAAATAAGGTAAAAGAGGGATTAATTTTATTTTTCCCTTCAACATTTTTTAATGACCTCTGTTTTCTTTGTCAAAGATTTTCACCTGAAAACGATGGCTATTCAATTCGTGTGTCGAATTTGCATTCAACGGTGTTTGGTAGAAACCAAATTCCTCTGTGCAAACCAAATTTCAACTTTGCTCTGCTTTTGAATTGAACAGTTCCTTTGGTGAACTTTCAAACCGTTGCTACTCTTATGGTGCTGATTTGATTGTTCAAACCCGTTCCCGTCCGGCTTTTCGAAAATCTGTTTTATTTGTTAAATCGAATTTCTCTTCATTTTTCCAGACTATAAAAATAACGAGTATTTTTGCAGTAAATTTAATACTGTATTTCAGGATTTACTGAGGATTTTGAGTGGTTCGAGGCATGGGAAGGCCTTTTGCTGAGTATTAACACAATAGAATGTGGGAAAAAATTTCAGTGCCAAGCGGGTACCACGTGGTGCCCGCTCGCGCATCCGAACCGTCCATTGCGTGTTTGAACGGCTCAAATTTGGAGAGAGAAAGTGTTGGGATGAGAGGAGAGAGAGGGTTTCAATTCGAGCCGTCCAAAAGTGTATCGGACAGCTCGTATGCGCTGAGTGGGTACCACGTCGGTAATACCCGCTCGGCACTGAAAAACTCCTCTAGAATGTGTGAGGGGCCATTTGGATGCTCGCATTTTTGTTAGGTTCATGTTATTTTGTATGTTAATTATTTGTATCAGCGAAAATAGTCTATGAAATTTAAAAAAAAAAAAAACTCACAATAAGCTCCCAAACTATCTAAGAAATTTATAACAACCATCTTTATTGTTATGAGTTATCTTGGTATTTAAACTTTTTCCCTGAATTTTCATTTGTATTTTTTACTTATTTAATTTCTCTCGTCGAGACTCAATTATTTTTATAATAAACCAAAACAAATCATGAGAATTAAATAACTCATTGTCGGGCTCCAAATTCTCGAGACAACAATTCGTTGGTGATTATATTCGTTGATCACATTTTGAATTGATATTCACAATTTGATTAATATAATTGTAACATATCATACGTATTCAAAATGTGATCAACAAATATAATTACCAGTTGTTTATATGAATTCGAAAGAGTTCAAAAAGAATTTATATATTTCAAGACGAGCAATAATGCACCTTGCTCGTTGCTCGTCTCGAAATTCACAAATTCTTTTTAAAGTATTTTGGCTTCATCAATCAGACGTTGACAGGTTAGTTTCGGGGGTAGCGAATACCAATTTTTAGCTGATGAGACCTCGAGATGTGCACGGGGATTCATTAATTTCTCAACCGTCTGATCCTAAACGAACGTCACGGCGCACGGCTGCGTCTTGTTGGGGTTTTATTTGGGTTGGTTGGCGGGGATCGGGAGATCCTGCCAAGCAAGGGTGCTTGGCAGGGGTGCCGAACGCATCTCGGCCGTCCAAAAGTATTCCGAGATGGACAGCCGGATTGGCCGCTCGGCAGGGGTGCCGAGCGGGTGCCGCTCGGCAGGCACCCCGGGTCCGGTTGGCGGACCTTTTGACAATTCTTTCCTTCCTTGGAATCTGATCCCGAGGTCCAACGAAACTCGGTGTCTGCGACTCGTTTGACTAAACCGAGTTAACTCGGTGGTCCTTTGGGGTAATTTTTGGGGTTTGGGTTTGGGAGAATATGCCGTCGGGTGTGTGCGGATCCTGAAAAAGGTACACTTTTTCATTGGAAAATGATGTTTGGACGGCTGGATAAACTAATCCGTCCCTACTGTTTTGGGATTGGATACCATCCGGGTTTACTGTCTAGTGCTCTGACCATCGAAGTTGACTAGATATTTAAGGGGATCGCATTCTCGGTGTTTGGTTAAATTGTTAGTATCAATAAGTGTCGACCGGATATATAATCTCACAGAATATGCGATATACAATACCTTATACCATGTGTCGTATGTATTATTAGTCGTTTTAGAATTAGTAGAACGGGACTACATCTCCTACGATATCATATATCCTTTTATCGTTAATCACGTTAAACTAACGGGCCCTTAGTACCTTAGTATGAGGAGTTTTTCAGTGCCGAGCGGGTATTGCCTACGTGGTACCCGCTTGGCGTATCTGAGCCGTCCCATACACTTTTGGACAGTTCGGATTGAAACCCTCTTCCCTCTCACCCCAACACTCTCTCTCTCCTTTTTTTCTCTCCAAATCTGAGCCGTTCAAACACGCAATGGACGGCTCGGATGCGCGAGCGGGCACCCCGTGGTACCCGCTCAGCACTGAAAATTTTTCCCCTTAGTATAAAAACTGAAAGTGACAATGTCCTGACATTGGAGGAAACAATTACTTTTCCATAACATGCCAAACAATTATTTAGATGCTGGTAATGACAACTAATTACTATAACAGATATGATAAGGATTTGAAATGAGGGCAAGCAATAATGGAGGATTATGATTGATTCTAAACCCCAACTGTACAATTATAGATGAGAGAGAGATACAAAAAGGAAATTCCAAGTCTGGTTGGGACGGGCACATTGCTTATTGAAATTCCTTAACATAGGAGAATGGTGTGTGCAGTTTTCATGGCTGCTGTATTTGTTGCTGATATTTGACATCCAACCAAAACATCTGTATTAGGAATCGTTGTTTCCAACCAATTTTTCACCCTAGCTATGTTATTTTATTAAATTCATATCATCATATGGGAATGGGTAAAGTACTTTGGCAGGAATGCCAGAAAGGCAGAAACTGGACCTGGAAATGGAAATGGTACCAGTATTGCTGTTACAAACGTCACTTCTGAATGTGTAATGTTGCGTGGTTGCTCGTGTTTTTAACATCGAACATTTGATTGGGACTAGAAGTTTACGGTGCTGAAGTGATGCTACATCGATACTTCCTCGTATGAAATTTCAGGCATATAAACCACCAATGGTGGGACTATAGTTGGTTTTCAACTCTTGGAATACATTTGGGTTGGTGTGTATCCCGGATAACAGGCAACCTAAATGTAAAAATTGCGGATAGGGTGATGTCAAATGGAATTGAAAATTTGAAAGTGTTTTCCTAACTTGGTATTATAGGCCATGAGGCCCATGATACATGTGTGTGTTTCGTGAACTTGCTTCCACACAATCATATTGCCCACACAAGTTTTGCTAACTGGAATAGCAACAATGTTTCTCCATTCTTGTGATTCCGTATATGTTTCTCTTCTAGTTACAATCAGATTGCTGATTCCATTCCACTTCTCTTGAAACAGGATCTCAAGAACTGCAGCCCTCATCAGAAACTGTAGATTTGTGTTCTAACCATGAAGACTGCGAGGCACGTCGTGCTCTGATCAAGGTGACAAAAGGGTTTACAGCCAAAGAACATGTCAAAGGGCATATGGTTAGTTCTTTCTTTCATAACTTTTTAATGTAAATCATTTAGGCATAGAAGCTAGGAGTCAAAAAAAATTTGAACTTTAAACCATGATTTAAACGAGTGGAATGTGGTTGATCGACAGGTGAATGTAGTCAGAGGTCTCAAGTTGTATGAAGACATATTCACTGATTCAGAGCTCTCTAAGTTAAATGACTTGGTGAATGAGCTCCGGGCTGCTGGCCACAATGGTGAACTCTCAGGTGGATCCCCGTGTGCTTCGTGATGCTTTTATAATTAACAGTTGTTGTTTCCTTTGGGCACAAGGTTCTCAGATAGTAAAGGACGCCCTCTATAGGTTTGATTGAAAAGGTTTGGCTTTTATGTTTTTATCATTTCCATTCCTAGTTAATTACATTTATAGTCTCAATTTTCTAATGAATTTAATCACTCAAACCTCAAGGCATCTAGATATGGACCTCACTACTTCGAGTTAGGTTTTCAGTTGTAATTTTGAACTAATGTTTGCTGCAGTGCTTGTAAATTTAACTTGTTCTTTTATGTAGGTTTTTTGTTTTGAGCAATTCAAGCTTATGAAATCCACCGATAAATAGTCTATCTTCATTGTTACTAAGGCCTTTGGAGGCTCTCTTCATTGTTACTAAGGCCTTTGGAGGCTCTGGATATTCATATTCATATTATATGTCCTTGAGACCATATTTTGTTTTCTTGAGTAACGATGACTTGGTACAAATTTTTTATATTGCTTTTCTTCACATATCATCTAATCAGATCTCATGAAATTGGCACTGTATAGGAGAGACCTATATTCTGTACAACCAGCAGACGAAGGGGAACAAAAGAGAGCTAATTCAACTTGGAGCTCCTATTTTTGGGCACATAAAAGAGGAATCAACCGGCAAAGATGAAGATAGTAAGAATAGCTTTCCGCCTGAACATATTTGTTTTTCTTCTACAAGATTCAATCTTTCAGACGCATATATTTCATGGAAACTTTGTAATTGGGAAATACTTTGTACAGGTCACATTGAGCCAATTCCTACTCTTCTTCAAGGAGTTATTGACCACCTGATTCAGTGGCATCTGATATCAGAAAATAGAAAACCAAACAGCTGCATCGTCAACTTCTTCGATGAGGTAGATTGGTTCTCTTACTTCATCCTCATCATAAGTCTCCACTCTCTTTGGTTTTTGTAACAAAAGCTAGGAGTAGAGAACACTTCATTACCCTTGATTCATAAAAATGAGCACAATTTTGTTCGAACTTCGGAACTAACCTATCTCTACTCTTCGTGTAGGGTGAATATTCACAGCCTTTTCTAAAACCTCCTCATTTGGAGCAACCTATCTCTACTCTTCTCCTATCTGAATCAACCATGGCTTTTGGACGAACTCTCGTAAGTGATGCTGATGGGAACTACAAAGGGCCACTCATGCTTTCCCTGAAAGAAGGGTATGTACTCAAGAAATCTTCCCACTGTACTTGGTTTTCTGAATCTTGCAGTAGCCAAAACTTGTGAGTTACAATTTCAATGTTGATGCTGCATTTCATGTATGGCATAAACCTAGGAGGATGAAGCCAATACTTCAGAAATGCCTGAAAACAGCCTAGCAGGCTACCATTATTAACTAGATAGAACCTATGAGTCAACCTGGATAGAGCTTAACCTACCTTACACTATAGACTGCTTATAGTAAGGAAAAAAACGTCATGAAGAGTCTGTGATATCGTCCTTCGGTTCCACAACAAGGCCAGACCTCCCGACAGGCCCATCCTCTCAACATGACAACACAAAACGCAAAGTTAGAGTTCTAGTAGGAAAATCCTATCAATAACCCTAAGGGCAAGCTAGCTAAGTTAAAACAAGGCAGCAAAGACATTCTATCTGCCCTGCCTTGAAGATCTAGCTTAGCAGGGACTAATAAGATAGGGATAAAAGAAAAAAAAATTCTAGTTTTTTACTCGGTTGACCCTTTCTTGAACCCTCAACCAATCGTCTACTTTGGAATTGTAAACCAAAGCAATGATACGAAAACAATGGGTTAGATTGCAATAATGTTGCATGTATTTTGTTGCTTTTCAAGTTTTTCTGCAAATTTGGCAATTTGAACTGATTCTGGTTTACTCTATAGGTCTCTTCTAGTCATGAGAGGAAACAGCTCTGATATGGCAAGGCATGTAATGTGTCAATCTCCAAACACACGAGTGAGCATCACATTCTTCAGAGTTCGGTCAAACACAAACCAAAACGATTCATCGACAATACCTCCTCTGAGTAGAGCCTTGACTCTATGGCAACCTGGTGCTCCGAACTCATACACCATTCCAAATGGAGCCATGAATGGCTACGAGGCAACAATGAATATAATCCCTAAGTGGGGGGTAATTCGTACCCCAGTGGTCATGTTAGCAGCTCCAATGCACCCAATGGTTGTGAGCCCCAGAAAGAGCCCAAATGGTAGTGGTACTGGGGTGTTCTTACCCTGGGCTGTTGGATCAAGGAAACCAGCAAAACATCTGCCTCCTCGTGCCCAAAAGGGACGACTTCTCTCACTACCGTCCTCAGTTGAAACGCTTAAAAAGGAGCCCACTTTGGACTCATGTGTGATTGCTGAGGTGAAAATGGGTTAAGCTGTCTCATTCCAGCACCGAGGCAAGAGCAGGTAGGCGACTGAGGGATGGCTGCTGTTAGCTGCAAACTCGGGAAGAGCTTCGCTTGTTGTAACAAGTAGTCTCAGGTGCTGACACAGGATTTTTATTTTTATTTCTATTTTTTTCCCCCGGCTTCTACTTATGAGAAGAATTAGGTTCTAGTATTGGGTTTTCAATGTCAATTGTGGTAGGGCTGAAGAGAGAGTTGAGTTTTAAGTTAAAAGGAGTGTGAATTAGTCTTGAAAGAGGGCTGATTTTGTATAAACTTCTTTTAGGTTTTTCTAAGTAATCTGTTCACAGGACCATGAGGGTGCTTTAAGGTTGCATATCTGTATGTATGTGCAGTTCTTTTTTTGTTCAAAGGAATCTTGGTAAAGGCATACTTGAACAAATCTCTCCAGCTCTCTTACTGCTGAGATGCAGGAAATAACGTCTTGAGTATCACAGAGGCAGCAAAGTATCGGGAGTAGGCTGAACCTCAAAGGCCATTGTCACTCGGGTTTTGGGCTTGCCAGGACGATCGGTGCTACTACCGTGCTAGCAGGAAGTGGAAGCAAGTTTCACTAACTGTGACTTGATTTCTTACTGCTGGAGTGCTGGAACGGTCATCACGCCAATTTAGTTTTTTATCCCACTCTAAAGGATATAGGATAGGTTGATAACCGCTCTATGTTAAGAATTAAGATAGCCTACTCCCTACACTCTAGAAAGTTGGGCTCGTTATTCTCCATGCGTATTCACAGACGAATATGAAGAGGGCTATGGCATAGCAGTGATGTCCGGATAGTTAAAAACTGTCTACCCCGCTCTATTACTAGTGTCAAGGCTGTCTGAATATTCCTTTTTGAACCATCTTTGTGCCAGGGAAAGGTAGGATCAGTAGATAGACCCACTTTCTTTTTTATTGGCGTAGATAAACCCACTTCATCGCCACCAAAAGAGACCTCATCAAAGAATTTACATGAATCAATCGTCTAAAGAACTACTGCATACTCCGTATTTCGCAACGGCCATCTTGGTGATTGGAAAGGAGAAAAGAATGGACCTTTATCACCGTTCCCTTGTCGGGTTTGGCGATGACAACTGATTGCAGTTTCGTGAATCCTTATGAACAGCAGATATCACTTCATGGCCGCTAATCAATGTCTTTGTCAATCACATAGGGTTCATGTTCTCTCATCCCTTTCTTTCTGCCTTTGACCTGCAAAACTTCATTCAGTGCAGTTCTTCGTTTAAGCTGCAACAAATGAAACCCTTCCACATTACTTATTGCCTAATCCTGGATCCAAATCAAGCGCGAGCTTTGACATGCTTTTCGATCACTGAACATAGCACAAGGATAAGATACCATCCTACGGCAAAGCCCTGGGACGAGCACAAGGGTCTATCATGCTAGAAGGCCCTGGAGTATTCGTAACAAGAACTTTCTTTCCAAACCTAAATCTCATTACATCCCACAGGATGATAAGCTTTGATAGAGATTTATAGTTCAGGACCAGTAAAACGCACACACACAGAGAGAGAGAGAGATATGCAAATTCATTTCATACGTAGTAGTTCAGTCATCAGTGTTAATTTCCACGACTACCCCATTTCAGAACATCCGAACTCTGTTGCTCTGAAAGGAAAGGTCCAAAACAATCAACCAATAAATGGAGATTGCAATGACGCTAAGTTTTGCATGCCATGTCTTATCATCCACAGAACCATCAAAAGCAATAATTCAGTAACCACAAAAAAGGGGTATATAAACGTAGAGGTTTCCATTATTATTGAAATCAAATATACTTCAACTCCCGGTACTATACACAACAATAACAGAATGAATGAATGATTTTGCTTCATAAACCAAATACATAATGAAGAAACCCACCACGCGATGCAACTTAACACGGTTATAATGTGAAACATAACAGAACACACTCCTGTATACATTCAGTAGTAGTGTTCTTGCAATAGAACAATTTACTACTTGGAGTCAAGCTTTGAGACAGCCCCATCATCATCATCTTCAATATCCCAATTCAAATCATCATCCTCATCTGCCGCGCTCAGCCTCTTCCTCAGTTCAGATATATTGGGGCTCCCATCATTCCTTTCTTTCTTTCCATCAACGCTACCGAGATCCTCAATCTCATCCCACCCAAGGTCTTCCTCCTCAGGCAATGACGGCTGAGTCGACACAATCGAAACATCACTATCTTTACAAGAATCAACACTATCAACCTTCCCTTCTAAATCCACCTTCTCATCAGATACTGATACCGACTCACCAACATTCACTTCAGAAATTTGCTCCTCGTCTTCACCACTTATTTCCGCAACACTTCCCTTATTCACATTACCCATATTGCCCTCAACAATCTTAGACCTCCCAACTTCTTCTTCATTAATCCCACTCCCCTCCTTCACAACTTTGCGCACTTCTTCACTACCCAATTCCTTATTTTCCATCACAACTTTGGACACTTTTTTACTACCCAAATCCTTATTTTCCACCTCATTTCCTTTCGACGGGCCACTAGTCTCTTCATCATCGTTGGCATCCTCCTCATCCTCCACATCCCAAGTCAATTCCTCATCCATATCAGTCGAAATCGCTCGCTTAACAAGATTAGCTCTCACGTTCTCCTGTTGCTTAAGCTTATCCACCTTATAGAAATACCGAAACCAAAATGTCTCGCGATCAACCACAATCGGCACAACCCTATTATAAATACCCTCCATATTCCCATTTTCTTCAACACAAGCCCTAATTTCCTCACTCTTATCCTCCAACACAAACCCTAATTTCCACTTCGCGTAATCGTCTAAATCCTCCGGTTCTTCGCAGTAAGTATTCAAATCACTCTGAATCGACAGCAATTGCGCATTAAATCTACTGTACTTATTAGAACTCAAGCCCCGATTACTTAAATTCAACGAACTGGAATCCGATTCGCTATCGGAGGGTGCGAGTAGGGTTTCCTTACCGTGCGAGATGATCTCGGCCGTCGATTTCCACACGCCGTCGATCGAGGTGGGGAGATCCTTCACGACGTGGCCGGCGGCCTCGCGGAACGCCTCCGTTTCCTTCTGGAGACCCGACTGGAATTCCTTGAGGTCGCGGCGGTAGGTCTCGATGACGGATTCGGATCGGGTCGCGATGGTCTTGATTAGACCTCCGAAGTCCCACCCGCCACCGGTACCGGCGTTGGAACTGGGAGGGGCCTGATCTGAGTGGTTGTGGTGGTCGTCGTTGTCGGGTTGTTGAGGTGGGTTTGTGGGGGATTCGGGCGGGGAGTTGTCGGGTAGTGGAGGATCCGGGTCCTCTGACAGAATGGATCTCCAGAAATTCATGATTGGGGCTATGGATTCAACTATCGTTTAGAGAGAGAGAGAGAGAGAGAGAGAGAGATTAGATTCTCAGAAGCTCCTGCTGAGTGCTGAAACTGTACGTAATACTGCCAAGCAACAGTCTAGTATAGGATACGCAAGGTGTGAAGTGTGCACCTCATTTTGGGCTCATAAGTTTTTTTGACCTTTAAGCCCACGTCTCCTCTCCAGTTTACTTGTGTCATTCCGGGTCCAGTTTGGGCTTTTTTGGGCCCATTTTGGGTCTACAATAATGATCGCAATCGTTCATTTTTGTAGAGGTCATTGAGTTGAATTTGTCAACAATTGAAATTTTGTCTTGAATGAATATCGATAAGTACATAATCGAAACAAATCTATACAAGAAAAAAATAAAAATTTTAAGTTTCCACTTACTCCTTTTTTCATCTCATTTTTCTTGTACAACAAAATGAAAATTTTAAATTTCCAATTAGTATTTTTTTTCATTTCACTTTTCTTGTACAAATCTGTTTTGATTATGTACTTATTGATGTTCATTTAAGACAACTTTTAACGTCAATGGCAAACTCGACGAGCTCTTTTAAATGAACAATTTCGATCATTGTTGTGAATCCAGAATGGGCCCACAAAAACCCAAACGAGACACATGAAAACTGGACGAGCTGGCTCCAGTCCAACCTCAGTTGTGATAAAGTTTGGGCGATTGGTCCCAACACGTAATACTTCAAAATACAAGGTGCTCATGTTCTTAACTCGCGCGCTGTGTTTTCGCTCCCAAATTTCACATTGCTCTCTCACTCTCAATGCTCGTTCCGACGAATTTTGATAGTTCACCGATGATGGTTTTAAATACGTTTTCACGCTTGTGCTCTTGCTCTTGCTCTTGCTCACACAATCGAGTTATGTGAATTAGGCCTTCGAATTTTTCACAGTGGGCTTGGATTCTCTTTCGCTTGACTGGAAGTTCAGCCCTGTGGGATTCTGGATTCCGCAACAGCATTAGCTCCACTTTTACAGAGCTCCAAACATTTCTGAAATATATATACTCCATTTTTTCTAAATTAGAACCTTCCAAACCCACCGCAGCGCAGTTGTTGCGGGGCATTGCTTTCCCAGTGGAGGCCTAGGATCGAGCCCCGCGGGGGGCGTGTTTGGAGTTCGACCCCCTCAACCTGTTAACTTGTTAACTCTTCTAATCCTGCTGATGTATACCGTATGACAAAAAAAAATACAGAGTATCAATTAAGGAACTAGTTTTTTTTCCCCTTTTTTTAAAGGTGATACAGGAACTAGTTTAATTGCAAGTTTGAGAGGGTCAGCTAATTGGAGGAAAAAGATTCATGTAGCCGACCCCAAGTGATTGGAACATAAAGCTCGGTTTGGTTAGAGGGTCAGCTAATCATTTTTCTTACCCCTTTAAGACATCTTCAAACCATATGGATTTGCACTAAAGGATTCAGATTACATCCCATAGCCATAAAGATTGAGTGCTGTCTACAAAGTCTATCAATTAAATTAGAGAATCAGCTACATAAAAAATAAAAAAAAATTAACTATATAACGGACAATAATTACGCAGAAAAATAAAAAGAATAAATGAGGAAAAAGAATTACGCAATCATAATTATGGAGAATCATGATTTAGCTCAAAAAATAAATACTTAACTCACTAACCAACAGATTAAAAAGACAAATAATGAATAAGTAATTAGCTTTGATCGTGTATGATCCCCTTAGCCATGTTGGTAAAACAAACCTCAAAATAAATAAGTAAATAAAAATAGAATAAAATAAATGTTCCCTCATGCTCCAAAACGCCAGTAATGGAGGAGCCCACAAATCCACTCAAATCTCATCCCCATAATTCCAATTTCCAGCTCCTAAACTAAAAAAATCACATAACCCTCTCCCTTCCCCCCCATCTTGTATCCATAGTTAAATAAAACAAAAAATAAATAAATAATCTCCTTTCATCAACACAACACTTCAAAATTAAATTAAATTTCTCAAATTTCTTTTCAAGAACCTCTCTCATGTCTTCTTGCCTTTCTTTTTTTTTTCCCTTGTTTCTTGATTTCTTTCTTCTCTCCCAATAATTCCCACCTCTCAATCCCCAAAGTACCCCTCAACCCCTATCCAAACTCTATTGTTCCTCTCTCTCTTTTTCTGGTTTGACGGTCAGGGGTGTCTGGGTCAGCAAACTCTATTCTTCGAAAGTATGTTTGGATGAACGGTACAAATCGTAAGGAGCCCAAAGATGATCGACGGTGCAGGGTTTTCTCGAGTCCAATCTCAACCAAGGCTTCCCTTTTCCACTCCAATGGAGCAAACTAATGGGGCCAGGGTGCAAGCTCCTGCATTTCCCTTCAATGTTATCACCCCCTAGGCCATGTTGGTTCCACCTGTGATCAATGGCCTTTATGTTTCCAGCCAAAACAAGCAAGAATGGTGGCAATGAACCCAGATGGTAAATCCTCTTTTGCTTCTGAACCACCATCCAGTCCTCAACTTTCTGGGTGTACCCACCTTGTCTCCATCTATCCACATCCACCACCATTACCCCTGTGTTGAAGTAACATGGCTGTCTGTTTCCGAATGTGCCCGCCAATTCCGGGTCGGACCAGAATGTGCCCGTGAAGTACCTGGCAAGGACGGACACAGGATTTTAATTTGGAGTGCGGAATTCAAAAATGCAATGTATGATTGATGATTTTAGAAGGAGCAATGCAGCATACGCAATTTTAAAACACATGGCTGATAATAATAAAAAAAAACCTTAAACATAGCTTCGGACACAACAGTGTCCAGAATCATTTGATGCACATGAACCCACATGCATCCAACAATTGAAGACACAGTTGTGTTGTAAAATTACGTTCCTAGACTTTTTGTTTCAGAACAGTTATCTAGAACACTTTTTAGAAATCACGAAACAAAAAATGCATATTATCTTATCCTACACAGATTAAGCAGGAATAATTTCCCAAACTTTTGTTAATGGCGGATTCTTTTTCAAAACTTACACAAAAACAGGTTTCTAAAATCCCTCAAATAACTCAAAATTTCGAAAAATGATTCTCAAATGGCAACAGAATTTTTATTTTTATTTTCCCGGCTTCAAGTTTGGGTGGCAGTGGACGGTCCCAACCGCTCTCATTGGTCCATCCCACTTCACATAATTCACATTTGTGTGGGTGAGCGGAATCGCGAATGTGAAAAATGTCCCCAAACTATAAAAATACGCGACAACAGTGATTGAGAGCGCGGGCGGAAGACACTACTTAAAGGCGTTACCTGGTGAAATTTGCATGGCAATATTCCGGTGCAGCCAATACTTTGTCCCCCAAATCAACTCCCCACAGCTTAGCAATATCATCCACCATAACAATATCAGAATCCAGGTAAATCATCCTCTTAACCTCAACCGGGATAATATCAGCCAAATAAATCCTCGCGTAATTCAACGGCTGGTCCAAAGCCTGGCGAATCGATTTCGATATCTTGCCCCGAACCCGGTTCGGATCAAACCGGTACACCCGGAAACTGAGGTAAGGAAACGTCGACTTGATGCTGGAATGTATCTCGGGTTCCAGCCGGGAACAGAGGAAATGGAACATGACGTTTTCGGGACACGTGGAGTGCTGCAGGATGGATAGCACGGCGGCCATGGTGCCCCGGAGGTAATTCGCGTCGAGGGTCATGGAGACGTGGATCGGGTCGGCGGTGGGGGACCCGCACGTCTCGCCGTTGCGGAACGCGGGGGCTTCGCGGAAGATGGGGACATTCGGGGCTGGTTTTCGGATGATGCTGAGGCGGATGCCGGTGGTGGTGGTGGTCAGGGAGGTGGTGGTGGTGAGGAGGAGAGAGAGAGACAGGAGGCCGAGAAGTGGGAAGGAAGAGGAAATCCTCAGGTAGGCCATCCTGTCGTTTGCATTTAAGTGAGAGAGAGAAAGTATTAAGGGGAAAGAAAAGCAGCAGCCATTGGAGGCTGGGAGGTAAGAGAGAGAAAGACAAGGAAGAGAAGGAAATTTAGGGGAGAGGTTGGGGGGGAGATTGAATGATGGTAAGAGAAACAGGGGAAGGAGAGAGAGAGAGAGAGAAAGTTAGAGAGAGATTATTGTGAGGAAGAGAAGAAATCTCGGAATGGAAGAAGAGGGTCTTCTGTCTTTGGACCCCTGTTGAATTTTCCATCTTTTACAAATCAAAACTTCAACTACTACTGTTAGGTTCATTCTCAAAAAAGAAAAAAGAAAAATATATATAAAATTTCGGTCTTATTAATCAGAAATTTTTTCCAATGGTTTTCCATTTTTTATTGCCTTGCAAAAATGAGACTTCAGAGCATGGGTTTTATCATGCTTTATTGGTTTGTAAATTTGTTTGTTTGCAATGTCCTTCGTGACGTTCAAATCTTACAAGAGGCCAAGTATTCAAACCTTAGGGGCACTAAAGGTTTGATCGGTCATTAATTTTACAGTCCCGGAATTAGTCGAAGTGCGCACAAATTTGATCTGAAAATTCAGTTACTAAAAAAGAAAAAGAAAAAAGCATTCGTGCAAACGTCATTATAATTTTAAATGCCATTTGAGTTTTTTGGTAAACCATGGTGATGATGCTTGCACCAAAAATAACTGAATTAACCGTGTCAAGAAGTCATATACTTTGTGTTACGAGCTATCGTTCCACCATAATTGGCTAATTAGCGACACATTTATACCAATAACTCCGTGTACATTAAGTCCATGGGACTACTCATTGGCTCATTTAGGACTTTTATTGCAACGATTTAATTCATGTTCATTTTGGGGTACTACCAATCCAACCATTCAGTGCCCCATAAATAATGCTTTCCCCTTTCAACACGGAAGAAACTAGTTTTCTCTTTTTTGTTCATGGAAATCCTAAAAAAGGATTCTTTGGCTTTTGATTGCGTGAAAAGCGTAAATTAATGTCCACGATTGCAAAATTAGGATTTTGGGATAACGCTGCTTGCTTTGTGTAATGGAAAAGTTTAGGAACACACCTTGCGGACATAACATAACCCCAGGGATCCAGACACAACCGTGTCCGGAACCATTACATGTACGGTTTTGTTCGAAATTGTGTTTAAAAGTTGTGTTTGTATCATTATTCTTATGTAATTGTCTTTCATTAGAATTTAGCAGGTTACCCAGTGACTCATCCTCAAAGACTTCCAAAAAATGGAAAAATTTTGAGATGAAGAAGTTATTTTGATACTTTTCTGGTCTATCATCAAATTTAAAAAAAAAAAAAAATTACTACACATTTTCTTAAACTTTTTGGGTACCTCTACCCACTTGATAAGTAAGCTAATGACAAAAAATTATTAAAAAATGAGTTTTTAAGAAGAAAAAACATACTAGTAGTTCTTTTTAAGAAGAAAAACCAAATAATCAAAGGAAATGCTTTAAATTTTTTATAATTTATTTTGATAACTCAGGAGGTTCGACTTAGAGCATCTCCAATAGGTTCGGGGAAGCTCCGGGGAGGTCAGAGTACCGAGCGAAAGTTGTGTTTCCGGGTTTCTAGCAACCTCGCCTGCAGCTCACCTCTTTTACCCCTCGCTCCAACTCCTCGCCACGCCCAATGACGTATGGAAGCCTTGCTGGGCCTCTCTCTCTCCGATGTGAACGGATTTCTCCCCAAAACAGATCGGCGCCGACTCCGACGAGTATAGATCGAGGCCGACTCCGCCGAGTACAGATCGAGGCCGACTCCGACGAGTATTGTTCGTCCTTCTCCAGCTAGTTTGCTTCAACTTCCCAGTGGATTTTCCGGTGGGTTAATTGAATTTTTAGTGATATATATATATACACACACGAATTTGTGGGTTTCAATTTGGGATATATGAATTTCAATTTCTGAGTTTGCAGATATGAATTTGTGGGTTTCAATTTGGCTGGATTTTAACTTCTCTCTTGGTATTTGAGGTTTCTGGATTTGAGTTTTTTTTCTTTTTATCCCCTAAACTATGCACATTTTCTCTACTTAGTCCCTGAACTATCAATTTGGCGATTTCATCCTCTCAACTATCATTCCGTTACCTACTTAGTCCAATAGATAACGGAAATTAAAAATTTGGACGGAAAATGCCACGTAAGGCCCTGTTTGAGACCCTATAGACCAGTTATTTTATTATAACAGCCCTAGAGATAAAAATTAATTATGACCCTTTAGAATAAAAAAATCAAAAAAATAAGACATTTGCACCGGTTCAAACAGATTGAAAATTGGAGCATTTAATTTTTTTTACGAGGTTCATATATCAAGATCTTACATGGCACTTTATAGAGACTAATAAATACATATTTTTTCCAAAAAGACTGACCTCCTTATATAGAATTTAGACTGTTTATATATTAAAAATATGGTTAAAAAGTAAGCGCTCTAATTTTCAATCCATGTGAATTGGTGCAAAAATCTTATTTTTCTGATCATTTTATCTTAAAAGGTCATAGTTAATTTTGTCCGTAGATCTCTCATAATCAAGTATCTGCTCTAAGGGGTCTCAAATAAAAAGTAGATAATTAACTATGAAAGCCTTAGAGAAAAAAATTAATTATGACCCTTTAGAATAATACGATTAAAAAAAATAAGATTCTCGCACTGGTCCAAACGGATTGAAAATTGGAGCACTTAAACCTTCTAAAAAAATTAAATGCACCAATTTTCAATCCGTTTGAACCGGTGCGAAGGTCTTATTTTTTTGATCATTTTATCCTAAATGGTCATAATTAATTTTTATCTCTAGGGCTGTCATAATCAAGTATCTGCTCTACAGTGTCTCAAACAGGGCCTTATGTGACATATTCCGTCCAAATTCTTAACTTCCGTTATCTATTGGACTAAGTAGGTAACGGAATGATAGTTGAGGGGATGAAATCGCCAAATTGATAGTTCAGGGACTAAGTAGGAAAAAAGTGCATAGTTTAGGAGATAAAAAGAAAAAAAACTCTTCTGGATTTTGTTCGAAGTGAAGTCTGTGCAAAGAGGAGAGAGGAGAGAGAGAGAAAGGGTGATGGGGTAGAATCTGGTACGTCTGGCGTTTTGGAAGCCTAGGCTATTGGGTACCCATATGTTGAATAGCTAGCTAAAGTAGATAAATGCCACTTTTTCTAGACATTTTGCCTAGGCTATTGGAGATGCTCTTAGCATACGCGTACCTTAATTAATTTTTGAAACGTGTTAGGTATTTCACAGCTCACTACCCCAATTAATTTTTGAAGAGTATTGCGTATTTTACGGTACACTGACGGGAGCTTTAATACTCCAACCTTCCGAAAAAATTTCAATGCCCCAACCTCTTTTAGAGTAATGCTTCGGCCACCGAAGCCAAAAGAGGTGGCCGGCCACCGCACGCGTGTGGGGCTCACTCCGGGCCCCGCACGGATAATCCGAGCCGTTCAATAATTTTAAAAAAAAAAATCGAGTGGGACCCATGAGAAATCACCCGTATCGGACGGGGGTGATTTCTCATAGAGTCCCACTCGGTTTTTTTAAAAAAAATTATTGAACGGCTCGGATTATCCGTGCGGGACCCGGAGTGGACCCCACACGCGTGCGGTGGCCGGCCACCGCTTTTGGCTTCGGTGGCCGTAGCATTTTCGCCTCTTTTAACATTGTTTCATCTTTGCAAAAAGTTTGTCAGAGAAAGGAGAAAAATCTTATACTCCATAAATGGATCCGGACGCGCTGGTGTGCACTGCACAATGTGCAGTGCGACATCGTAATTGTCTAAGAGTGTTTTCAACGGTTCAAATTAAAAATAAATTTTTCTAAAAAAAAATGAGATCGACGGTTGTTTGCCATTCTATAGCGCACTACACAGGAGTTTATTACAACACCACGGATTCTAAAACGGGAGTCTGACATAACGAAGTACTTTTCCGTCCGAAGAGTCAAAGACCAGCCAAAATGAGAGCCTACATTATTCATGGAAAAGTGAAAGGGATGGTGGTGAAAAAGTGAGGTCTTACACTTGCGATAGATATAATTTATTCCAAAAATAATATTCACACAATAATTTAAACACAACCTCTTACATATACGTGGACTCTACACATATTACTATATATGGGCCCCACATGTATATAAGAAGTTGTGCAAGCTGTTGTGTTTGGATTGTTATATGAGTAACATTGTTATCTGTGGTACTATGAGAATAAATGCAACAATGCTACTCACACAACAATCTAAACACAACAACTTACACAACCTCTCACATACAATCCAAATACAACAACTTACACAACCTGTGTGGGCCCCACATGTATGTGAGAGGTTGTGTAAGTTGTTGTGTTTGAATTGTTGTGTGAGTAGCATTGTTGCATTTATTCTCATAGTACCACGGATAACATTGTTACTCACATAACAATCCAAACACAACAACTTGCACAGATAATGATCAAGCTACAGCCACAATTGTTGTAAGCAAATGCTTGCATAGGGGAGAGAAATTAAGAACGTAAAGAGCAGTGACTGGGGTGTCCTCTAGTGCACATCTGCATCACAGGAAATAAAACTTTTTTTTTAACCAGCAAACAGGAAATACTCGTAAAACTTAAGAGTAAATTACATGGGTTTTATTGAAAAAAGAAAAAGCAGAAAAAGGTACCGAAAAAACATTAGAGGTGCAAATTGAAAACTTTTTGCATAATTTTGCACAAAGAGTTAGTTACCATGTCCTACGCGCAAAACTTGCACTAAGCTACTACTGTATTAGTTAAAAGTAAAATGTCAAAATATCAGAGAACTCTAAAGCAATAAACATAATTACTAACAAAAGAAATTCGAAAGTCTCATATCCGATCCAAATGCTAAGACTGGTGGTTTGATTTCAATTTTCATGAGAAATTAAGTGTAGGGAAAGAAATGAAAAGAAAGAGAAAATTTTAAGAATTTTTCTTCCATTATTTGGTTTCTAAAAAGAGACAAGGGGAGCTCTAAAAAACAAGTTCAATTTTTTTCTCTAAATTTGTTTTAACTTTGATTTAAAATTTTCTCTTCATTACAGTATTATCCTTCCTTTCTCTTCCCTTTCTAAAGTTCCAAATAAGAGCAGGCGGAAAAAACCAAGAAAAAGATAGGGGCCTCGGATGCTGCCAATCACCCCTTGTTAAGTGAGTGTTGAGCAATATCTGGTTGTTTATCTCGGCACGGACGGTTCAGATTGAATCTGAGCGCATATAGATTTAAACCGTCTATTGCTCTGCCAAGATTCGAACTGTTAATTGCCGAGATGAACAGTCGGATCAGTTGCTTGGCAGAGGGTGTTTGGCAGCATCCCCATTCCGGTTATTTGGTTCTGGATCCGGGTTCGCGCCCAGTTTAGTTTAATACGGACTAGTTTCTTTTCTCACGGGGCACTGAAAGAAACGGGTTTCGGATAATACCTCCGTTAGGGTTTAGGGTTTTCCCAGTGTGTCGAACGAAGAGAGAGAGAGAGAGAGAGAGAGAGAATGAGGGGGTTACAGGTATCGTTGAATCAAACGCAGAAGATAAGACTTCACAGAGCTCTGGAAAAGCTCGAGTCTTTCTCCTCCAAGTCAAACCCTAATGCCTCCGTCACCGTCGCCGATACTATCCCCGTCAACTACGAAGACGGCGTCCTCAAGTACTCTCTCTCTCTCTCTCTCAATGCATTATTTGAATTTGTGAATTGATTTATAGATTTCGAAATGTTATTCGATTGGATTGCTTTGCTTTCTTATTTTTTCTTCATTTTTGTTTTTTTATGTTTAAATAATACACTTATTGTCGTCTTTGATTGGGTTGGATGAAGGGGACACGGAACCTCAGAACTCGACGGCGAAGTGGTTGCGACACTCTGTGGGGTGGTTGAACGTGTTAACAAGCTCGTCTACGTTCGCACTTTGAGGGCCAGGTATTTGGATCTTCAACGCCTTGTTTTCGTGATTTGGCTTTAGTAATGAGATGATGATTGTGAAACTTGATGCCGGAATACAATTGGTTTTAGGTACAAGCCTGAGATCGGGGACATCATCGTAGGACGTGTTATTGAGGTAGAAAACCTGAAAGACCAACTTTCTCTTGGAGTTTGATTTGGGTGGAATTGATTTGTGAAAAAATAAATCATCAAATTGACATGTATATAAATCTCAAATCTGTTGGGATAAACAAATTGTCGTGGATTCACGGTACCGGTGCCTTATATTATCTGTTGTGAGCTGCTAAAAGCAGATAGATCAAGTTTTTCATTCCATCTTAGTCAATCTGTTTAGTCAGTAGGTTGATTGGGTTTCTTTTGATGTTTAGGTTGCTCCAAAGCGATGGAGATTGGAGATAAATTTTAGCCAAGATGCAGTTCTAATGCTTTCTTCAATGAACTTACCTGATGGCATTCAGGTATTTAGATTTCCTGATGCTGCATAATGATTCTATGGCACTTAAGAGAAGATTATTTTTGCTCCTTTTCAGGTGTTTCTGTTTCTGCACCATTTGTGTTACATTGTTTTCTTCTGTTTGCACGACTTTACTTAATTTCTACAACCACCGCTACTCGTTTTAGATAGTTGGAAACAACTTTTTGGTGAATACATAAACACATATGTATCCCTTTAAATAGTAGTTACGCTAGTGCTATGTATCTTGCTTTTTCGTTCGTCTCTTGCTAGGGTGGGTTCCCATTAAGAAATATTTTCGCCAAAACTGTATCATCATATTTTTATAGATTCTTGTGTAAGCTGTGTGAAGGTATGTAAAAGTTAAAACCCATGTCCCTTCCCCCTGCATGTTGCTTCACTTAAGCATCAGTCCCATATCCAAATAACCCTACTAATACATGCTAGTCTGACGCTTTTAAAGCCACTTGACTTTTTCTTCAATCAAGAAAAAAATTGCCATCGGAGTGGGCTTTCTTCTTTGATTAGCTCCCTCCACAAAAACAATGGGATGAATATATAGCTTTCTTTCTTTGAGTGACTTACTGTGCTTACTCGGTATTCATTCTTACAATTGCTAGAGGCGGCGAACAGCAGTTGATGAGCTCAACATGCGCAGCATTTTCGAAGAGAACGATGTTGTTTGTGTAAGTTCACTCATTCTCTGAATTCCTTGAGAAAAATGAAATGGCTGCAGCCAATCTGTTTGGCTCTATATTGAGTAAGTTCTTTTTTTCCTCACAAGAAGCAAGGTTGCTCTTCAAATTGCACGAGGGGCATTGACCATCATATGACATCATGTGCTGCACTAATATGTTCTGGCATTGATTCTGGAGTTGTTTGTAGTTAATTCTGAAGAGAATATACTGAAAATATGAAATCTGTGGCATTTCCTCTATCAGGCCGAAGTTCGTGGTTTCCAGCATGATGGAAGCTTGCACCTGCAAGCAAGAAGCCAGAAGTATGGAAAGGTATGTCTTGAAATGAGTATTTATGTGACGATCTTCTCTGCCTTTCACATCTTCAGCATTTAACCAACTTTTGGTCTGTGTCCATGGCATGGTAACTCAAATTCACCTGTGCAGTTTCCACTTTCCATTAACGAAGTTATGTTTTAAGGATGAAAAAGGGTAAAATCTGAAGATATACCTATAAATAAAATTAATTATCTATACTGACAATCTGAAGAGGCTGTCATGTGGTATGTGGGTGATCAACTGTGAACAGCACCAAGCTATCATCAGTATCACATTATATTTTGGAGTTCGTATTTTTTTCCCTTGAAACTTCTTTGGAAGAATGCCAAATGTTAATTCATCTTCATATAACCTTGCTTTGGTTAGACCAAAGAAAAAGGCACTAGACAGATGATATTTTATGGGGGGCACCCTGTCAATTTGATGTCCAGAGTACAGACTTGCATTTCTACCACCATCATTACTATAATTTCCAATTCCTGTTATAAACTGGTGTTTTGATGCATTCCATTCTTACAGCTTGAAAGAGGACAATTACTTACAATCTCTCCTTATCTAGTCAAGAGGCGGAAACAACATTTCCACCACATAGAACAATACGGTATTGACCTGATACTTGGCTGCAATGGATTCATCTGGGTTGGGGAACATGTTGAAGCTAGAGATGATATGATAGTAGAGGATCAAGCTACTAAATCTGAGCAACAAGATGCCACAACCAGTATGTATCCAACGAGTGTCGAACAAGAAGAACGAACTTACACGCCGTTGGAGACTAGGCAAAATATATGCAGGACTGCAAATGCTGTTCGTGTCTTGTCTACTTTAGGCTTTAGTATTAGTGTAGAAGTGATCATGGAGATGGTTAATTTGAGCAGCTCTTTAAATCTAGATATACATGAGATGCTTGGGGCAGAATTCTGTGTTCTGGTTGCCGAGGGAGAGGCTGAAAGGCGGAGCTTGAAGAAAAAGAAGGGGTGATTCTTGTCTCAAGTCTATTTTGTTTATTGTTTGTTAGGCAACTTAGAGGTAGTGGGACTATCAGGATTTTGTTGTTGGAGTAGGATAGCCACCATGAGTACTGAGTATTGTTGTTTGTCCATCGTTGGCCAATGTGAGACCATTATAGTTATGTGTAGGCAAGGTTTTTGCCCTACTATACAGATTGCAGAACACTGATGAAGCCAATTGGATATAAGCTCTTATCAAAACCTGTTGTGTGATTTTACGATTCATAGGCAATTGGATATAAGCTCTTTTTTTTTTTTTTGCTAAGCAATATATAAGCTCTTACCGAAACCTTTTGTGTGATTTTACGATTCATAGGCACCAATTCCATGGAACTTTTTGTTTTCCATGAAGTCTATGGCTCTGTTTCTCTGAACATGACCCAAACGGATAACTACTGCATTGATCTCGCAGTCCCCTGCTTTCCAGAAATAAAATGGGCCAGTTATGGCAGCCCTGTTTAGAAAACTACCCAGGAATGCTCCTTCAGCCCTGCCTTGCCTTGGCCACTCAATCTTTCCAGCCTCAGCTCATGCGAATTTATTCAAATAGCCTCAGCTCATGCACGTTTGCCAAATTTGTTCAATGTCGGCATTGTGCAATAGCCTTCCCTTATCTTCCTCCATCCCACACGGAAGTAACCATGTGTGTTTATGGGCGAAAAAGTATAAACCAAATACCGACTAAAGCTACCAGAAAAGTTGAGAAGAAAACAAAACCATTCAAAACCGTATAGCAAGACAAAGACATTCAAAACCGTATCCCAGATCAGTATACCATCAAGGAAGCAAGATTGTGACTTGAATTCTAGAACATATGGTAGGACAAAACAAAACAAAACCCCATTCTAAAACCATATCCCAGATCAAATATATCATCAAGGAAGCAAGGTTGTGACTTGAATTCTAAAGCTCATCTTTTGCTGGTGTTTGAAAACATTGTTCATCCCAATAGATGGGAAACTTCAAATTGGCAGCAATATGAGGCATGAACCAGTCGTCGTATATGAATCTGAAAAGCAAAAATCAGCAGTGATTACTTGTGCGAAACACGATACATCAGAAAGTTTCAGTAATAGATTGTCACAGACATTATAAGATATTGTTCTAACAAGTTCTTCATGCAGAAAGAGTCCTTCAATGATCGATTGTCCTCATCAGTAGACTCATTGCCTACCATTGTCATTTTCCTTTGGACCAACATCGGATGATTGAAGGATTGTAACTTTGGTCTTTCTTTCTTTTTTTTTTTGATCGGCAAAGAAAAAAAGCTACAATTGTGATGGATGTGGGGATATCATAGCATAACAAAGCCACCCTAGGCTTCATTGGATATGAACGTACGGTGAGCGAGCAGTAATGTTGGAGATGATCCCCTCCACCACAAGTTGAAGTTTTCAAGAGAACCACCTTATGGCGGCATCTAAGAAGATTGCATGAGAAGCATAATTAGAGGATGTAGTTCTTCGCAGCTGGACAGTTTATCTTGTGGCGAAGTTAAGCTCTGTGATTCAAGTGAGTAACATAACATGTAAAAAAGTTAATTTCTTTTCACCCTTGACCCGCTAGTTTATGAATGGTTAATTATTCTAATGACTTGATCTCCTGGCCGTTTTACAAGCATCTTAGTACACTGCCTTGTGATTAACAAATAAGAAAAATATAAACGGAGGATACTGTATCCAACCATGACAATGAAATGTGGTAAATCCGAAACATGCAAAATGATGCAAGAAGAGTATATCTTACAATTTCATTGGAGGACTTTTATCTTTTCTCCTTCATACATCCAGGCTTTTTTTCTTATCAATTTCATTCCATGGATTGAGGCCCATTGTTAAGTCTCCTGAAATTCTGTGCAAAACTTCTTCTCCTTAGTTTTTCTGCTGTTGCTCTTTTTCACAAGAACATGAGTAAGAGCAGCAGCTTTTGTAAATAATGCTTAAAGTTAGGCATGTCTCTAATATTAGCCCTCAGAGCAGTTAGCTAGGTGTATTCAGCCACTGGCTGCCTCAGTTTCATTCCACACAGGCCTTTCTTAGGATATAATTCAGATTCGATTCTTCCCCATCTAACCGTCCTCTAGTCCAGTGAAACTGAAAATGGCTACCCGTTTCTGGAAGTATTTGGTAAATGTAAATAGATAGCTTGAGTATCTGTCTGAAATTTGCTCAACTACCCTTGTTAATGAACAGTTACTTTTCAGCTCCACTAAGGCCTAAAAGTGCAAGATAAGACAATGTTACTTCGATGAGGAATTTAGAAGAACCTCCACAAAAGGACACCACTCCTTTAAACATTGGGGCTAACTATGCATATTTGTAAATCCATTTAAGTACAGATGGAGACCCCATTTGGAATAGTGTTGTAGAGAGCAGCATTTTTTGTACCAAGGACATGATTAACAACACTAAAAGTTGTTTTGTCATGGGAACAACAAACCCTTTACATCATTTAGCACAAAGACTAAGAACAAATAATCATGCAAACCATGCCGAATTGCTACAGACCCCTGGAGAATTGAAAAAGCACATAGTTCTGAAGGGAAGAGAGATCTACCTGGTGAGCATCATTAACAGGGACATGAAATGTGCTATTTGCGAAGATACTGAATTCTTGTGGCTGTCCAGGGTATTTTAGATGTGAATTTGAAGCGACATAGAGAGTACCGCTCCCCTTTAAGACAACAAAAACTTCTTCACAAGAGTGCCTGTGGATAGGCGCGCGTGATCCTGGAGCAAATGTTTCGAACCATACCTCAACCTGCCAAGAAAAATTGTACTCTGCAGTCCTATCAAAAAAGTACCCTAATTTTATGTCATTTCTGACATCCTATAGTACCTAACTCTTAATGGTAGTTATATCTTAAAAATTACAGCTATTAGCAAGCACTCATTTCTTAGAACATCCTTTATACACTATTTGAAGGTGTTAGTGGCATGTGGCTTTTTCAGAATGTTATGAACTGATAGAGAAAAAGGTAATGGTCTTGCACAATGAAGCAGTCATTACAAGAATACACAGCTCAAGTTTCTTGTATCAAATTTGTTCGTACGGCGAATGTCAAACATATGTAACCACTGCGCTTGAGAGAGTGCTTTTCATACCTCCTTCATGCCATGCAAGAGGGAACCAGCAATGGTACTGTGAGACAAACCAGGCCTTCCATAGTTATCTGGCGGAAGCTCGGAAATGTTCCTCACCAAAGGTACTCCTGCATAGAAAAGAAAATTCACTCCCTTTTCCTTAAAGCAGTTGAAAGTAATGAGATAGCAAGTAATCCAAGCAAGCTGCCAAACCATCTAGTAGTGGTACTCTTGGCTTGGACTTAGGATTTGATCCTTTCTAAAGTCTTAGGTTCGATTTTCCTTCTCAGTAACTCTTGGGGCATCTCACCCTCACGTGTAAGTATATGAAACGGCTGCGGGAGGGGCTGTAGGGATTAGTCGATGTGTGCACAAGCTAACCCGGAACACTCTACATTACGAAAAAAGGAAACTGCAAGCCAAGAAATGCACGGAATTGGGACATAAATTGATATAGAACACGTGAAGGCCCAATTTCATAATCAATTGGACCGATCGAAGCCTCAGAAGCCCAAACAATGCTTGATTGCCAATTACCCGATTTGGCAAAATTTGGACGAGCTCCGATCGGGCCCAAACTTGGTGGGTTGACCCTAAGGTCGTGACGTGTGTTGTTTTTCGGCCCGAAACATTCGTTTAGGCCTTCAATTTGATTATTTTGCCGTTTTAGGAAAGTTTTAATTCATTAATAACTCTTATACCATAATTCCTTATTAGTTGGTTCTTTTTGGAAAAGTCTTGTTTTTTTTTCCCGTTTTCAATTTTAGGAGTTTCCCCAAATTTTGGGACTTTTTATTTTTCAGCTTATGTTTTTAGGGTTTCGGGATACGCCTTGTAAAAGGGATGTAACCTAATATTTTGCCTCAGTTTTTATCAATAATATTTTAGAGTTTCTTTCTCTTCTTGTGCGCAAGAACAACTCGTGGATTTGAGTATCTATCTCATTTGGATTAGTACGCTAACTAGTATAATTTTGTTGCGTCAGAAATTGTACCCAAAAATTACTCTACATCAACAAATTACAAAACACAAGAATTACGTGCAAAGAAGCCCAAAATTCAGATACCAAGAATTTTAAGAATTTCCAACCGATGGCTTCAAATCCTACATGGCATAGAAATGATAACTTTGGCATGACCCAACCTTGGTATCAAATAGAGTGTCAAATTCAACATGAATTTGGCTCGCACCATTTGCTTCAAATTTGACTCCTCCTGCAAAGTCTTTTTTTGGCATTTTGGAATCAATAATTCTACCACCACACCTATTTACATAGAATGAGTGTGTAAATGGGTGGGGTGGTAGAAGGACTCCAGAACAGAAGCGTTAGTGCCAAGAAGATGACCGTTTCTCTCCCTCCCATTCTCTCTCTCTCTCTCTCTCTCTCTCTACATATATGTCAACCCGTTCTAGACCAATTCGGTGGTTGCTTTTGTGCAAGAGGAAGTTGGAGTATTCACTTGGGGACGAGTTACTAATTTTTAAGTAAAGGGTCGTTATTACTACAGTTGGCCGAATTTTAGTTTTTTTTTTTTTCTAACCCTGAAATAAGAAATGATTTGACAGATCACTAGAAAATACGTGGCAAGTGAAAATGACGGATATTGTTCCTTTGTTTTGGATGTTATCTATGGAATCCGGAGGGACGAGCATATGGAGCACTAGGCTCTGTATGCACGTAGGTCAATATGCATCGAACGGTTTCGGACACAATTGTATCCGAAGTAATGTCTTAAAGGTGGGTGTGTAGACTTTCTGTTAACCAAAAGAGGGAAAAACTTCATTCTTAAAAAACAAACCAAAACAGGGGAAATTTTGATTACTCTCCTTTATCTGTTATCATTACATCCTCATTATATTGTACATAAAGATCCTCAGCTCATGCACGTTTACAGAATTTATTTAATGTCAGCATCATGCAATAGCATTACTTTGTCGTCCTCCATCCCTCATGGAAGTAACAAGGTACACAACTGACAGAAACATATAGACCAAAAGGTCCAAATACCAACTAAAGCTACCAGAAAAACTGTTACACTTGATATATTCTTCTAAGGAGAAGAAGACCGAGGCCTGGACCGCTGGACGGAGATGATGGACGGGAACTCCACGATCCTTATTTAGGAGGATTAGTGCATGATAGAAGAAGAAGAAGTCAAGACCGTATCCCAGATCGGTATATGATCGAGGAAGCAAGGTTGTGACTTGAATGCTAAAGCTCATCTTTTGCCGGTGCTTGAAAACAGTGTTTATCCCAAAAGATGGGAAACATCAAATTGGCAGCAATGTGTGGCGTGAACCAGTCGTCGTATATGAATCTGAAAAGTAAAAATCAGCAGTGAAATTATTTGAGCGAAACGTGATGCATCACAAAGTTCCAGTAATAGATTATCGCGGACAATATAAGATTCTGTTCAATAAGTTCTTCATGCAGAAAGGGTCCTTCAATTATTGATAATTGTCATCACCAGCAGATTCATTGCACCATAATTGCCTACATTGTCAATGGTTAAGCTCTGTGATTCAAGTGAGTGACGTATTATGCAAAAGAAAAAAAGTTGCTTTTTTTCCTTTCTTGACCTTCTAGTTTATCAATGGTTAATAAGAAAAAGACTTGATCTCCTGGCCATTTTTCAAGCATCTTAGTACTGTCTTGCGATTAACAAATAAGAAACGGATAAGAGGAGGATAACGTACACAACCATAGCAAATGAAATGGTAAATCTGTAATGTGCAAGAAGTTGAAACAAGATTATATCTTACACTTTGAATGGAGGACGTGATATCATGACTAGAAGTTGCAAGTCCTCATCTTCATTTGTATTCCAGACCTGTTGGGAAATAGAAGTTGCGAACGCTTAACAAGTGGCAGATGTAATTAGCAAATCCATGGAAAAACACTTTTCCACATGATCAAGTATTAGACAACTAGTAGAATCCCTACTGCTGCTACAAAGCATCTTTTGTGGTTTTATCTTTTCTCCTAAGTACATGCATACTTTTTTCTTTTCCATTTCATTCCATGGTTTGAGGCCCATTGTTCATCTCCTGAAATTCTGTACAGAACTTATTTTCCTTAGTTTTCTGCTACTGCTATTTTTCACGAGAACATGGGTACAAGCGGCAGCTTTTGTAAATAATGCTTAAAGTCAGGCATGTCTCTAGTCTTGCCCCTCAGAGCAGTAAGCACACTTCATTAACAGGAACTAAAACTAGGTGTGTTCAGCCACCAGCTGCCTCAGTTTCATTCCACACAGCCTTCCATCAAACGGCCCTTTAGTCCTGTGAAACAGAAAATGGCTACCGGCCCGTTTCTGCAAGTATTCGGTAAATGTAAATAGATAGCTTGAGTATCCCTCAGAAATTTGCTTAACTACCCTGTCTAATGAACAGTTCCGTTTCGGAAGTATTCGGTAAATGTAAATAGATAGCTAGATAAGACAATCCATGTACTTCAACAAGCAATTAGAATAACCTCTACAAAAGCACACCAATAAGGGATTTTTTTTTTTTTTTTGATAACCGAGGAACATCCTTACAGCGAGCCACAATTGGACCCGATTGCACAACCCAAACCTCGGGGGAACTAGCGCGACCACACCAGTCACGACCCCCCACTTACTATCAGGGTACTCACCCGGTGGGGAATCGAACGCTTGACCAAGGGGAGTACTCCCAAAGTCAGTCATTCGCCCTTAGAAGGATAACATTCAACTTATCATTTAAACTTCATGGCTAACTATACATGCTGATAACTCCATTTAAGTACAGATGGAGATCTGCATTTGGAATAGTGTTGCGGAGAGCTGCATTTTTTTGTGTGTGATGGGAATGGAGAGCTGCATTTTTTGTACCGAGGACATGATTAACATCCTAAAAGTTGTTTTCTAAATGGAACATAAATCCTTTACATCATTTAGCACACAGAGTAAGAACAATTAATCATACCAACCATGCCGAATTGCTATAGCCTCCTTGAGAAATGAACAAAAGCGCATATTTCGGAAGGGAAGAGAGATATACCTGGTGAGCCTCATCAACAGGGGCATGAAATGTGCTATTAGGGAAGATAGGGAATTCTTGTGGCTGTCCAGGGTATTCCAGATGTGAATTCGGGGCGAGATAGAGAGTACCGCTTCCCTTTAAGACAACAAAAACTTCTTCACAAGAGTGCCTGTTGATAGGCGTGCGCCATCCTGGAGCAAGTGTTTGAAGCCATACCTCAACCTGCCAAGAAAAATTGCACCAAGCAGTCCAATAAAAAAGTACCCTAACTTCCTGTCATTTCTCACATCCTCTCGTACTGAACGAATTTGGAGAGAGAAAGAATTGAGCGTGAGAAATCTCTCATCTGATTTCATTAACAGAGAAAAGGGGAATATATACATCCCTACAATACAAATGACTAAAGTACCCTTTTGTACAAAGAATCTAACAAATAGCACCCTAGCTAAGACAAACTAATCTACTGAGACATGTCTCATTACATGTTAGCCACTACAATCTAACACTCCCCCTCAAGTTGGTGCATAGATATTGATCATGCCCAACTTGGAGAGGATACGATGAAATACCTTACTACTAAGACCTTTAGTAAACACATCAGCTAATTGGTCCTCGGATTTCACATAAGGCATGCATATTAAACCACTGCTCAGCTTCTCTTTGATAAAGTGTCTATCAATCTCTATATGCTTTGTCCGATCATGTTGAACAGGGTTATGAGCGATATTGATAGCAGCCTTGTTATCACAGTACAGTTTCATAGAACTGTGATCAGCAATTCCCAAATCATGCAAAAAAGTTTGAAGCCATAAAAGCTCACAAACACCATGTGCCATGGCTCTGTACTCAGCTTCTGCACTTGACCTCGCTACCACAGATTGCTTTTTGCTTCTCCACGTAACTAAATTCCCACCAAGGAAAGTGCAATAGCCAGAGGTAGAACGTCTATCATCAATAGCTGCCTAGTCTGCATCAGTGAAGGATTCCAACCTCAAATGACCATGGTTTGAAAACAAAATACCTTTGCCCGGAGAGGATTTTAGGTACCTCAAGATACGATAAACAGCATCAAGGTGAGAAGAACGAGGGTCATGCATAAATTGACTGACAACTCCCACCGCATAAGAAATATCTGGACGTGTGTGGGATAAGTATATCAAACGACCCACAAGTCTCTGATATCTTTCCTTATCCGCATGCTCTCCCACGCTACCAAGATGATGATTGACCTCAATAGGAGTGTCAGCGGGCTTGCACCCCAGCATCCCTGTCTCCTCCAAGAGGTCAAGAATATATTTCCTTTGGGAAATGAAGATCCCTTTCTCGGATCTAGCCACCTCCATGCCAAGAAAGTATTGCATCGCCCCCAGCTCCTTAATTTCAAATTCCTTGTCAAGAAGAACTTTAAGCATCTGAAGCTCATTCACATCATCACCTGTCATAATTATGTCATCCACATAAACTATAAGGATGGCAATCTTACCATCACTCCTCTTGGTGAACATAGTATGATCAGCATGACTCTGCGTGTATCCAAGTTTCAACATGGCCTTGAGAAATCTGTCAAACCATGCTCTTGGTGATTGTTTCAAGCCATAGAGAGCCTTCTTCAACCTACACACCTTGCTCTCAGTGGTAGAGGAAGAAAAACCAGTGGTATATCCATATACACCTCTTCTTCCAAATCACCATGAAGAAAAGCATTCTTCACATCAAACTGTTGAAGTGGCCAGTTTAGAGTAGCAGCACAGGACAACAAGGTGCGAATAGAGTTCATCTTGGCCACTGGAGCAAAGGTTTCTTCATAGTCAATGCCATATGTCTGAGTATAGCCTTTGGCAACCAATCTTGCCTTGTACCTCTCAACAGTGCCATCAGCTTTATGCTTAACCGTGAACACCCATTTACATCCCACTGCATTCTTTTCCCGAGGAAGAGACACTAACTCCCAGTGCCATTTTTCTTCAAGGCCTTCATCTCCTCTACCATAGCTTCATTCCACTTAGGAATTGCAAAAGCTTCCTTCCAACCCTGTGGAATAGGTATAGAAGAAAGAGAAGAAAGAAAGGTAGAGTACGAAGGAGACAGACGAGAATATGAAACAAATTGCGAAATGAAATGTTGGGTACATAATCGAGCCGGCACTTTATGTGTACGAATTGGCTTTCTATGAGCAATAGGCACATCAAGATCATCAAAAGGAAGGGATATAGAGGAAGGAGATTTACCAGGAGACTCAGCTGAAGCGTCAGGAACTGGAACTGGTGGTGATGATTGGTACTGTGGTAATGCACCAGGTTGGCCCTTTTTCTTGCGAGTGAAAGTTTTTAACTCAGGTCTGTCCAATCTTTCTCTTGCATCTGGCATTATTCTTTCTCTAGATTCAGGTTCCTCTCTCTCCCCTTCAGGATTACTAAGGCTAGGAGAAGCCTCCTCCCCCTCACCAATATTCTCCCCTGTACCAACATTCTCCCCCTCACCAACAGTTGGGGGAAATGACCACAAATCAAAACCACAAGATGTCAACATCTCTTCCCCTCTAGAACTCTCCCCCTGAAGAGATGAGGACGAGAGAGGGTAAAAGGGTTGGTGTTCCCAAAAGGTGACATCCATTGAAACAAATTTCTTTCGAGAAAGAGGGTCATAGCAATGATACCCCTTTTGAGTGGGGGAGTAGCCAAGAAAAACGCATTTACGAGCTTTAGGATCTAACTTTCCACCGGGGTGGTGAGGAGCATGCACATAACAAACACAACCAAAAATCTTAGGAGGAAGAGTAGAGACCCGAAAGTTACCAGGAAGGAAATCCAAGAGAGTCCGGAATTGAAGAACACTGGATGGCATTCGATTAATAAGATAAGAGGCTGTAAGGATAGCCTCGCCCCAAAAATGTTTAGGAACATTCATAGTAAACATAAGAGAGCGAGCCACCTCAGCCAGATGCCGGTTCTTCCTTTCCGCAACTCCATTTTGCTGCGGCGTATCTACACAAGTGGTTTGGAAAAGAATACCATGGCCATCAAGATATGACTTGAAGGGACCGTTCATATATTCAGTCCCATTGTCACAACGAAGTATCTTGATGTTGGTATCAAATTGTGTGTGCACCATCTTATGAAATGATTGGAAGCATGAGAAAACTTCACTTTTTGCTCAAAGTAGATACACCCAAGTTATACGAGAATGACAATCAATAAAGGTAACAAAATAGCGATAACCCGAATTAGAGGTAATGGGAGAAGGACCCCAGACATCAGTGTGGACAACCATAAAAGGAGAAGCACTTCTCTGATGAACAGGAGCATAAAAGGAACGTCTATGTTTTGCAAGTTCACAAGCTTCACAAAAGAACCTACTTCTAGAACATCGTTTAGTTAAAGTAGGGAAAAGTTTCTCTAAAATACCAAAGAAGGGTGGCCAAGTCTACGGTGCCACCGATGCAATAGAGGAAGAGCTGAACCCGTATCCGCCTCAAAGGCATGACCCAATGATAAGGGTGTAAAAGAAGGACAAGGCACAGACTCCAAAAAATACAGGCCATCCTGAGCTCTACCAGTACCAATCGTCTTTCCTGTTCCCAGTTTCTGAAAGACACAATGAGTGGGAAAAATGTTACCGAACAATTCAAGGATTGTGTGAGACTACTAACAGATATAAGATTAGTAGTAAAATTTGGAACATGGAGAACGGAAGAAAGAGGTAAGGTAGGTGAGCAGCGAATGTAACCTTTCACTGAAATAGCAGATAGGGATCCATCAGCTACTCGTACTTTGTCCTTACCAGAGCAAGTAGAGTAGGAATCAAAAAAGGATGAGCAACCTGTCATATGGTCTGTGGCACCAGAATCGATTATCCAAGGAATAGAGATAGAAGCTGGAGAAATATGAGCTTGTATACCTGAGTTGGCAGAGTGGGAGGAAGTAGTGGAATTAGAAGCCATAGAGGATGGAGGACCTTGGTTACTCATTAGCCGCCTGAGAACTTGCATCTCTTCGGGAGAAAAAGAATCACCAGTATTAGATATAGAGTCACCAGCAGACTCTGTGGCATTGGCATAAGAGCGCAGAACCACCACTACGACCACCTCGGTGTCCCCGTGAGTTAGGTTTACCATGTAACTTCCAACAGTATTCCTTGGTATGACCATTTTTATCACAATAGTCACAATGGAGTGAGGCTCGATCAACCGAAACACCTTTGGCCTTCAACTGGCTCTATCCTGTTTTACCATCCCGTGGAAAGGGAATAGATACCAAGGCTGAGTGATCTGGAGTGGATGCCATCAAGGGAGGAGCCATAGAATTTCTGCGAGTCTCCTCTTGCTGAATACTTGCATAAGCCTCGCCAAGAGAGGGAAGAGGGGTACGACTCAGCACATGCCCACGGTGCTGATCATAATCCACATCAAGACCTGCCATAAAGTCATAAACACGATCTTTCCCAACCATTTGTTGGAAAGCAGCTGCATCAGTAGCACAAACAGGCCGATAACTTTGATAAAAATCAAGTGCTTGCCAGAGCCCCATTATCTCTGCATAATAGTCAGCAACTGGTCGATTGTTTTGCACAACGGCCTTGAGTTTCTTCCTCAACTCAAAAATTTGGGCGTCATTCCCTTTTTGAGAATAAGTCTCTGCCACGGCATCCCAAACCTGCTTTGGCGTATCAAGATACATAAAGCTATTATGAATAGTAGAAGACATCGAATTAAACAGCCATGTCAAGACCAAGGCATTATGATTGGTCCATTTTGTGAGATCTGGTCCCTCCGTGGGTTTCACCACATTCTCAGTAAGGTAGTGTAGGAGACCCTTAGTGGTGATAGCCAATGTAAACGCACGCGACCAAAGTAGATAATTGGAACCATCTAACTTGACGCGGCAGATATCCATCGGAGTGTTGTCAAGAAAAGGACTATAACCCATTCCACTGTTTGAACTAGACTTACCAGTTCCTTCATTTGAAAATGGATTCTCCTCTGACATATTGAAGGCTCAAAAACAGTGGACTGCCGAAAAAAAGAAGTTGCACAACTGAACAATACAAACACAAATCACTGTTCAAGTGCAGCAAACGCCCCCTAAATAGTGGGTTACGAGTAAACTAACCACAGGCTTCGAAACACATGAAAAAGGAACCTCGGATAACCAGGCCCAGTCACTTTCAGAAGCAAAGAGGCGGTAGCGGAAGCTTACAGAGATGATCAACAGCAACAAACATAAAGAACGAGCACATACCAGATCTTGGAAGCAATAGGCAGCAGAAAAAATACCCAATCGGCACCAGAAAACACTCAAAACTAGTCCAACCGGAGGTAGAAAGACCTCAAACGAGAACAACCTGGGTTCGCCGAAGTTCGCCGGAGGTCGCCGGTAGTCGGCGAGAGTCCAGGTGGGAAAAAGATCCGGTGCCCTAGATCGTGATGCTTTGATACCATGAACGAATTTGGAGAGAGAAAGAATTGAGCGTGAGAAATCTCTCATCTGATTTCATTAACAGAGAAAAGGGGAATATATACATCCCTACAATACAAATGACTAAAGTACCCTTTTGTACAAAGAATCTAACAAATAGCACCCTAGCTAAGACAAACTAATCTACTGAGACATGTCTCATTACATGTTAGCCACTACAATCTAACACGTACCTAATTCCTAATGGTAGGTAGATCTGAAAAATTACACATAATGAGATTGCACAATTAAACAGTCGTTACAAGACTACACAACTTAAGTGTCTTGTTAATTCTGTTCGCAAGGCGAACAGAACTCGATCTTGTGGGTAAAACAATTCATAAGATAAGAGAAAAATCCTTCAACGGGATAAGAAACATGAATCCGAGCGACTGTTTACCAAAAACACAGGTCTCCGCAAAAGCTGTAAGACCATGTATGGGGGATGATGCATGCTTGCGCAGGTCAAACATAAATAACCACTGCGCTTGAGAGAGTGCTTTTCATACCTCCTTCATGCCATGCAAGAATGCACCAGCAATAGTAATGTGAGACAAACCAGGGCTTCCATAGTCATCTTGTGGAAGCTCGCCAATATCCTTCACCAAAGGTAGTCCTGCATTAAAAAAGGAAATTCACTCACTTTACCATAAAGCAGTTGAAAGTAGTGAGATGGAGTACTCCAAGCATTGCTGCCAAACCATCTAAATTCTAATGCATCCTTAGTCATGTATTGTTCTCTTCGTGGGAGAAAAAATTCAAACGTAGTGCTACTTTGGTGGGATTTCGATCATTGTATCCTAAGAGATAGACGTCCAAAGATTCCGTAAGCACAAAAGCTGGGACGAATATGTCTTAAGGACGTAGTGTCAACGACTCAACGCTAGCCTTGATCATTGTTTATACAGTTTTCAGGTTCTATCCATTTATGACTTCATCTTCTTAGTATCAGAGTAACACAAAAAGCACACATATTTTCCATGGAACAATTGGAAATTCGAAATCGCACTTGTCAAAATTAAGAACATACAAGTGGAGTATCGCCGGATACGTATGATATCGAAAATTCCATCGAAGGGGCCTTTTGTGATCCTTTTTTTTTTTTTTTTAATTTAGGTTATTGGGATTCACGAGTAATTGTACAAACACAACTTTAAAACATATCTTCTGACAAAACTGCGTCCGGAACCGTTCGATGTAACATCAAACGGTTCCGAACACAGTTGCGTTTTAAAGTTGTGTTCGTAGACCTTTTGTTAACGAATTTGTTGTTTCCCAAAAAAATCAGAGGTGATCATACGCACAAGGAAACTAATATATCATGCAAACTATAGAGAATGAAAGCAGATAGTGTGAGAACTCACCGTGAGTTGAACAGTGTGAAGCTTCGGCGGCCTTCAGACAGAACAGAAGCGTTAGTGCCAAGAAGATGACCGTTTCTCTCCCTCCCATTCTCTCTCTCTCTCTCTCTCTCTCTCTCTCTCTCTCTCTCTCAATATTACTGCTACAATTTATCAATCATTGGCTTAGTGTTTGTCGTTGAAATTTACTCCTATTATACAGTAAATTTTTATAATAATTGTAACTTGTAGCGACTATTTATAATAGAATACTATTTTAATAAAGAGTAATCCAACTTGATAAAGATAGAGGTAGAGGGAAAAATTAATAAATATTACGAAAAAAAAGGACAGAGATATTTGGTAAGGAATGCAATAATTAGGTTTTTCTTTTTTGTTACTTTTCTAATCACATGGCTCTGTGTATAGAGAGAGGAATAAAATGTTAAAAAAAAGAAAAGAAGAGAGAGATTTGGTAAGGAAAACAATAATTAGGTTTTCTTTTTTTAGAGATAAAAAGAGAAAAGTTAATAAATATTACGAAAAAAAAAGGACAGAGATATTTGGTAAGGAAAGCAATAATTAGGTTTTTTCCTTTTTGTTCATTTTCTAATCACATAGCTACTATTTTAATGAAGAGTAATCTGATAGATATAAATGTTGCTCTCACTTGTATGCCTAGACATTTTCAAAAAAAAAATCGCTCTATTTTATAATAATAGAATATCTAAGTAAATTATTATAATAATCCTACTTTTAATTAATAGCTGTGTTAAATTTGAGAAATCAAAAGGAATATCTTGAAAACCAACCTTTTAACGGGCTGGTCTAGTGGTTAAGAATGTGGACTTACGATGGGCCTGCAGGCCAGTATATATTGAGATTTGTACCAATTTTAATGGGCCCGGTTCTCTTGAAATTAGTCGATGATGTGCAAATAAAGTGGTCTGAACTTAGTTATAAAAAGGGATTTTGAAAATCACGTCACATGCCCGATTAAACGAGTCAAATAGATTAATCGAGAGAACGCCGTATTAATGAACTTCTAAGTTTTTAATTACTAACACTTAAAAAAAAAGGGTATCTAGATGGTTTGTTGCCTTCAATATAATTCCGTCAGTTGATCCTATCTTTTGTCAATTTTTCCTACCAACCAAAGAGACTCGTTTTCAACGTCCCTGAGTAACCTACTCCCACCCCAAATTTAGTAAAGCAAATCTGTGAAAATGGTACAAGTTATTCATCGATCAAATCAGCCTAGTATACGTACGTGTTGTTTGTTTGCAGCTGATTAATTAAAAGAATATATTCCCCCGTTCAGTTAAATAAGTCAATTGGCTTATTTTTTTGTTCTTATTAAAAAAAATTCGTATTTGTTAGTTTTTCGTCAATTTTTTGGAGATTATTGCATCGTCATGACAAGAGGAATCTAAAAAGTAAAAAATTATGATTGAAATCCAATTGTTTTTTAATAAAGACGAAAAAATTGACTTATTGGCTTATTTCTGTCTTTATTCAAAAAAATTAGGTTTCGATCGTAATTTTTTACTTTTTAGATTCCTCATGACGATGCAATAATCTTCAAAAAATTGACAAAAAAATAACAAATACAAAAAAAAAAATTGAATAAGAACAAAAAAATAAGTCAGTTGGCTTATTTAGCCGAACGGGTCAGAGAGATAAGGACTAGGTTTTCTTGAGCCAAACAATACTTAAAAACAATTAGAATCGGATAGGATGGGCTAGGTTTTCTTGAGCCAAACAATACTTAAAAACAATTAGAATCGGATAGGATGGGCCTGAGCCCAGTGGGGAGGCATTATCCCACTGGAATTTAAGGCTTACATCATCTCTTACTTCCTCCGTCCGGATTTAATAGTCTTTTTTTAGAATTCGTGACATTTTTCAATCAATTATTTCTTGTAATTTATAATATTTTATGTAATTTTGAAAACATTGTCTTATAGAACTAATTGAGATCTATTAAACAAGATCCATATTAGATATAAAATTCATTAACAATCTAACGATATAACTCATTTTTTATTCGGTTAGAATTAAACGAGGGACTATTAAATCCGGACGGAGAGAAGACATCATATCAATCAATTCAAATGGTTCAATTGGTCAGTTGAACTCTTAAGTCTTTAATCAAATCATTCAGTTCACGTTAGCCGATTGTATCAATGCCCAATGCTCACTAGCAATCACCTAACACTTTAGTAGTATTACATTTGCGCATCATGTTATATTGATCAATCTAAATGGTTTGATCGATTAATTGAATCGTTAATCGCATCAATTGGTTGACTAATCTTTGTTAACACCACTAACGATTATGAGAATCTCATCGCTATATCATGTTGATCTAATGAAAATGATTCAATTAAATAGTCTAATTTCATTGAAGACTAACCTTTATTTTAATGAAGGTCCTACTAAATCATTTACAAATATTTATCAATCATTGGCTTAGTGTTTGTCGTTGAAATTTATTATAGTAAATTATTATAATAATTAGCTTGTAGCGACTCTTTATAATAGAAGAATATCTAAGTAAATTTGTAAGTGATCAAAACAATAACTGAATACCTTATTTTCCCAAAACTACTTATAAATTGATAGTTTTTTTTTAAAGTAAGTTACTGTAGAAAATAAATTTGTAATTAAGACAAATTTTTGGTATAAGTTTTTAGTTTTCAAATAATTGTTCTAATAATCTTTCACTCACAGATTAAGATTTTAAACTAGATTTTTAATTTCACCCCATTTTTTATGTTTTCCCACTACACAACGGCTTAACAAAAAGACAAAAGTAGAGTGGATATGGCTTAAAGTGGTATGAGTTTATAAATTCTCAAAATCATAATAGGTGTGATCAGTAAGTGTGATCATAGCAAATGGTTGATAAAATCAGGTTGTGTAGTAAATAAACAACAATTTTTGGCAAGAAAATCATAAAACCATATCAGTTTTAGTAAATCTACCTTCTTTTTTTTGGGTAGTTTTGATCTAACGATTATGGTACTACCAATTTTTCAATCTAAGGGTCCATATTTAATGGGGCATCCATACCCAAAACCACAATGAGGCATGGCAGAAAAATCTCATCCTCATTACATTACATACACAGGCTCAGCTCATCCACGTTTACCAATTGGTTCAATGTCAGCATTATGCAATAGCATCGCCGCAAAACATCAAATACCGATCACCTTTTGCGGGTGTTTGAAACCATTTTTCTAAGCAAGGCTGTGACTTGAATGCTAAAGTTCATCTTTTGTGGGTGTTTGAAAACATTGTTCATCCCAATAGTAGGGAAACTTCAAATTGGCAGCAACGTGAGGCACGAACCAGTCGTCGTATATGAATCTGAAAAGCAAAAATCAGCAGTGAGATCATTTGAGCGAAACATGACGCTTCACAAAGTTCCAGTAATAGATTGTCACAGACGATATAGACTTTGCTCAATAAAGTATTCATGCAGAAGAAATCCTTCAATGATCAATTGCTATCATAAGTAGACTCGTTGCACCATAACTGCCCGCCATTATCATCGTCCTTTTTTGACCAAAATCGAATGATGGATGCATTTTACCTTGGGTATTCCGGATACAAAAAGAAAAATTCCAACAGCTGTGATGGTTGTTGAGAAATTATAGCCCAAGAGAGCCTCCCTGGGTTTTCATTGGATACAAAAGTACGGCGTGCAAACATTATCGTTGGAGATGATCCTCTCCACGGCAAATTCAAGTTTTCAAGAGAACCTCCTTACGGTGGCATCAGGTATGTAAGAAGATTGCATGAGAAGCATAATTAGAGAATGTACTTAATCGCAGCTGGACAGTTGATCTTTCAGAAAAGTAAAGCACTGTGATTCAATTAACATAACATGCAATGATTCAATTAACATAACATGCAAAAAAGGTTCCCATTTTTTTCCTCGACCATTTCGTTTATCATGCAAATTTATGACTACCTCCCCCGGCAATACAGGCCCTGGTCATTCTATAAGCATCTTGGCCACTGTCTGGTGATTAACAAACAAGACAAAAAAGAGAGGAGGAAAACAAACCATAAGAGATGTAATGGTAACTCTGAAACATACATCTTTCTTGACCAAAAAAAAAGTCTGAAACATCCAACATGATGAAAGAAGGGTAGATCTTACACTTTGACTGGAGGACGCGATATGATGACTAGAACTTGCAAGTCCTCGCCTTGATTTGTATTCCATACCTGTAGGAAAATAGTCGTTGCAAACGTTTAACAAGTACCAGATGTAATCAGCAAACCTTTGGAGAAGCAATATCCACATGAAAAGATACTGGTGTTAGTCAGCTAATAGATTTCCCATGTTCAAAAAAGCCTGCATCTAAAAAAAAAGTAGATTACCCTATTGGTGCAACAATGCCAATAAAGCATCTTTTATGATTTTATCTTTTCTTAGATGCAGGCTTTTGTGGTTTACATTTTATTCCACGGATTGAGGCCCATTGTTTGTCTCCTGATATCCTGTAAAAAACCTATTTCCTTATGTCTCCGATCTTAACTGTCGGAGCAGTGAGCACCCTTGATTAACAACTAACAAGAACTAAAATTAGGTGTATTCTGCCACCGTCTACCTCAATTTCATACTAACAACTAACAAGAACTAAAATTAGGTGTATTCTGCCACCATCTACCTCAATTTCATATGACACATGCTTTTCTTGGAGTCTCATTCAGTCTCAGTTCTTCCCCATCCAACAACCCTCTAGTCCAGTATAACTGAAAATGGCTACCGGTTTCTGGAAATATTAGGTAAATGTACATAGATAGCTTTAGTTTCCTCAGAAGTTTGCTTAATTTCTCTGTCTAATGAACAGCTCCTTTTCAACTCCACTGAGGCCTAAAAGTGCAAGATAAGGCAAATCAATGTACATCAATAAGAAATAGAAAAACCTCCAAATGGATTTTTAAAGAACACATTGAACTTTTTGGTTAAAATCATGCCTAATGATAGATACTGATAACTCCAACTAAGTGCAGATAGAGACCTGCATTTAAAATAGCATCGTGGAGAGCTGCAATTTTTTTGGTACAAAGGACATGATTAAGTTTGCTAAAAGTTGCTCTCTCTCTCTCTCTCTGAGGAACAACAAACCTATTTTACATCATTCAGCACAAAGAATTAAAACAAATAATCACATCAACCATGCTGAATAGCAATAGACTCCTTGATAAATGAATCAAAGCACCTATTTCTGAAGGGAATAGAGATCTACCTGGTGAGCATCGTTAACAGGGATCTGAAATGTGCTATTGGTGAAAATAGGGAATTCTTGTGGCTGTCCAGGGTATTTTAGATGTGAATTCGTGGCGAGATAGAGAGTACCGCTTCCCTTTAAGACAACAAAAACTTCTTCACAAGAGTGCCTGTGGATAGGTGTGCGGGATCCTGGAGCAAACGTTTGAAGCCATACCTCAACCTGCCAAGAAAAATTCCATTCTGCAGTCCTATTAAAAAGTACCCTAAGTTTCTGTCATTTCTCACATACTCTGGTATCTAACTCTTAATGGACAGTATATCTCAAAACTTACAGAAATATAAACAGGCTCTCATTTCTTAGAACATCTTTCACACTCTATTTGACGGTGTTAGCAGGATGTGGCTGTATGGGACTGTATGGAGGGACAAAGGAAAAGGTAACAGTGTTGGACAAGTCAAACAATTACCATAAGACTACACAGCTTAAGTTTGTGTATTAACTCTGTTTGCACCAGGGCCAGCCCTGACATTTTTGGGGCCCAAGGCAAAAATACAAAAATTGGGCCTTTTATGCATTTTACAAGCAAAATGATTATGTAATAGATAAGCCAATTCCAAAAAGAAAAACTATTAATATTCAATAATATGAAATTTTAAAATTATTCATATTATTACTAAGCACTTCAAGATCACTCTTTTTGCATTTTTAGAGGCAGAAGTAGTAATTATGCTCGTTATACTCAATTTTTGACATGCATAGTTTGAATGAATATAATACTATAGACCTGAATATAATTTTATAGACCTATATTTAGTGAATACTGCAATTTTTTGGGGCCCTCATTGCAATAAAATTTTGGAGGCTCAAAGCAAATGCATTGCTTGCCTTTGCTCAGGGCTGGTACTGGTTCACACTCTGAATGGAACGTCGAATATGAATAACCACTATGCTTGAGAGAGTGCTTTTCGTACCTCCTTCATGCCATGCAAGAGTGAACCAGCAATAGTAATGTGAGACAAACCAGGCCTCCCATAGTTATCCTGTGGAAGCTCTGCAATGTTCCTCACCAAAGGTACTCCTGCATAGAAAAGAAAATTCACTCCCTTTAGCATAAAGCAGTTGAAAGTAATGAGATTGGGTGATCCAAACAATCTTCCAAACCATCTAAACTCAATGCATCCCTCGTAATATTTTGTTCTCTTGCCAAAAAAAATGGAACAATTTTTTTAAGAATACAAGAACTAAAACGCACCGAAAATCAGGACGCAACAGTGCTCAAAAAAATTACACTTAGCAATTAAAACAGATGAACTACAGAGGCGCCCAAAATTCAAATACCAGAACTTTATGCTGTGTTTGGATTGGATTTTGAAATTTTTTTTGAAAAATAGTAGGGGTAATAAGTGAAGAGAGATAGAGAGAGAAATGTTAAAAGTAGAGGAAATTTAGGGAGAATCTAGGGGAAATTTTTTAAAAAATTCTTTTTGAATTACAAAAAGAACAAGGCATTAAGCACTGTAAACTTGAACATGTGCACGCTTGGAAGTTGGAACATAAACCACCCCCGATCCAATATATGGAAATTATGAAATCACGTGTAGGGCTGATAATTGAACCACACTACTCGAGTTTGAACTCGTGTTCATTCATTAAAAGCTCGTTCAAGACCGATTGTTTCATACACAAACCAAACTTGAACATCTTTTTGAAGCTTGTTAGCTTTCAAATAAAACTTGAACAAGCCGCTACTCAACTCGTTCAACTTATGATGTATAAAAAATTCAAGCTTGAGCATCGGCTCATGTCCGGCACGATTCACACTCGTTTGAGATTGGCTCATCTCATAAAGAAGCTAAACTTGAACATGTTTTGAAGCTCATTGAGTTTTCCATTCAAGTTTGAACAACTTAAGTGCTCTATTCGTTCAGCTTGTTTATCGCCCCTCATTATTCACATGTGTCAAAATCAAGCATATTCAAGTGGCGTATCGCCGGATATATATCATCATATAGAAAATTCCATCGAAGGGGCCTATTGTGATCTCTTTGTTAGTTCAGGCCACATACTAGGATTAACCAATTTGGTATTTCCATGAAGTTCGTGATATCCAAGAAATTGAAAGAACAGACGTACCAGAAAACGAATAAATCAATCAGCAGAGAATGAGAAAGAAAATGCGTGAACTCACCGTGAGTTGAACAGTGTGAAGCTTCGGCCTTCAGACGAAACAGAAGCATTAGTGCCAAGAGGATGACCGATTGTACTACTCCCATTCTCTCTCTCTCTCTCTCTCTCTCTCTCTCTCTCTCTCTCTCTCTCTGTGTCAAAGCATTCTAGACCAATTTGGTGGTTGGTTGCGTTGAGTTTGTGCAAGTGGAAGTTGAGAGCGCACCCGACCCGAGTACACGGGACCTTCGGGTCTTATTGTGTCACCGACCTGCTTTAATATTTTTTTTTCACAGCAGACTGCTAGATATACCAGGCCCATATCAAGCCCATTAACGAAATTCGAATCGTTTATTTTGTTTGGCTCGTCAATTTTATTGTTCACGTGAGAAAAATGTACTTTAAACTACTTGTTCGTTCACAAAATTATGAGGTTACTATTCCATGGACAAGTAATTTCATGCGACTTACAAAATAAATGATTCGGACAAAACTAATAAGCTTGAAATGGGCCTTGTATAGATCTCACAACAGCCCATTGCTTTTGTGCACCAGGACCCCCAATCCTTACTCACTTGGTGAAGACTGTAATTTTTACAATAATTGGTCGAACTCAAATGAATATATATCAAGGTGAGAAAACACTTGCTAATGGTCAGGATGTAAACAATATGCAGACCACCAAAAGAAATGATTTTTTTATGAATAGGAGTACTTAAACTTTCACTTGAAAATGGCAAGTGAAATGACAGGTAACTCTTGATACAAGCGTTTGCTCAAACATCGCATGTCATTTCTCGTAATCATAGAAACGAAGAGATTGTTAACCACTAACTCATCTAAAAGCTTAAGCTATAAGAGAGAGTGGCAACTTTATTATTTATATTCTCAACACGCCCCCCCACGTGTAGCCAGACTCTCTTCCATAAGCTGGCTAAATACATGTAAATATTTAACATTAGGTAGGCGGTGAAGGATCTATTGCCTGCTTTGATACCACCATATGAGATTGTTAACCACCAACTCATCTAAAACGAGAGAGGGACAACTTTATTATTTATATTCTCAACAGAAACATTTGACAAAACCTCGAGGGCTTCGTTCCAACCCATAGAACCCTCCAAATAGGGCGAGGACCTTGGCCTGTTAGATGGTAAACCGACAAGATTAGTCCCACCCACCTCATACCGGACTTCTTGTGAATTTGTCACACTCCACAGAACAATGTCTCTAGCATTTCACCTGATATTGTTCCATTTTTTTGGATGCTATCATCATTACGGAGTCCAGAGGGACGTATGGAGGAATGAACATTCGTACGAAGCCCAGATACTATTACCCCTACTTGATCTTGATGCGATATTGTCGATCTGTTCCTCAAGTTTGCTCTTCCAATCCTCCTCCAATTCACCCTCACATGTTGCTAGTATTTGTAGAGAGATATATAACTCAAGCATAGCCATACTGGACTATCCTACTGCTGCAATGCACATGATACAGATGCACCAAGTTACACTTTCAACGTTAGTTTCCAAGAATCATGTGCCCAGAAAAGGGGGAAGAACTTACAAAATCTCTCGAGACTTTTAGAACTGCTTTTATACCGTATTGTACATTCAAATTGTAGCATGTGTGTCGTCAATGTCAAGCCCATTATCTAACTTACGTAAGAAGGAATAACAAACTCGAAATTTCTTTCCAATACATTGATACAAAGGATTGGCAGGGAACTCGATTTAGTAGAAGCAAAGATAAGGGCCCTGTCCTCCTCCGCCAATTCATTTTTGGTAGTAAGTTTCCTATCTTGTCGTGGCTCGAATTGCATCAGACCTGGAATTGGTCATGAGGCAAGAAGTCGGAGAGCTAATAGGGATAAAATCGGCTGCTTCATCCAACTGAAGGAAAATATATCATTCAACTACTATTCTGTTTCTGTAGCCATCCAAACTGCAGAAAATTATGTTTCTCAGCGCATGGACAAAATATGTAATGGAGTGCCAAATTTCAAATCAAGAACTTTGTTAGTCACTACTCAAGAAGCAAAGGCTTACTTTCCATGCATACATCGCAAAAAAGGCCACGATATCTGCAGACCACACAACCGCAAATGACTTCCAAAAGAATGGGATAATAACATTTAGCAATGGGATGAGGAGGAAGAGGTAGTTGAGGGCTTCTTTCTCATTCTTCGAGCAATCTCTGGCTCGAAGGGAAGGAATAGCTGCAGAGGATTAAAATCAACTCATTAGATACGGACACTACAAAACTGAGCTTCTTCCTCACATATCATTCTACTCTCAAAATCTTTGTGCAAGGGAGCTTTGCAAACCACAAAAACAAGAAAAGGGATAATTCTATTTTCACTATTGCTTTTGACACATATCAACCAGAAAAAGGATACTAAATGCATGATTAAGATGCAGACTGAGGCCATTTATTGGAAGTTCAAGACTTCCAGTTGAACAACTTCAAAAAAAAAAAAAAAAACCACAAAAGGTGTTCTGTTTAAGTTCTGTGAGAACACTACAAAATCACGATACATGATCATAAATCACTTTCAGGAGACGTTTATGTCAATCCATCCACGCGTCTTGGAAAAATTGGTAAGAATAATTGAAAAACTAACACTTACTGCTAATACATTGAATTTCAAGCAAATTCATGATTGATCATAGTAAGCATAACTTACTGAACATCCAGACAGACCACATGCCCATAAGTCTCCAAATGTCTGGTTCATTTGATGGGAATATGAGATTGAATGAGAGAGCCCCGCCAAGTAGCATTGAGGCATATCCTTGGATCTCAAAAACACTGTATAATGTAGATCCTGGCACAGCAGGGTTTTTAGTAGCAGTGGAAGCCCTCGGTGCAAAAGTGGAAGCTGTCTTTTGAACTACCTATGAGCAATAAGGCTTAACAATTAGAATTGCAGCTATGCATGTCTTCACCAAATAACAAATAATGGTCTAGGGTTAGGGTTGAATAGAAGAGATTGAATTCCACTATTCCAGCCACTGGGAAAGTACTATTCTCTTGACAGATGTGCGAAACCATTGGCAATCAATTCATGTACTCCTTCACATTGAGTACTTATCGAAAAATGTACTCCTTCTGTCCACATTGAGAAGAGTCAACAATTGGTAAGTTACAAGGCCGAAATATCCGAAGTGGAAAAATGATCAGCCTCTTGCTGTTTTAGCGACCATGACAATCTTTAGAAGTCTTCCCGACGCTAGTATACTTAGAGCTGCAGATCAAGAAGTTCAAGTATTCCGGGGGCTTAGATTACCATCACATACGGTGGTAATGGGCTTCTCTAAGGCAGAAAGTTTAATATAGATTCTCATACTCCTGATTCAAACTCCTCATTGCCCATTTATTTGCTCATTTAAGTTTTTAACGTATCTTTATCTCAAATTTGAAAATTTAAGTCTCTCCCTTTCCATTTTTAGCAGTCACTTTCCGTTCCATAGGCAAACAATCTCCACAGCCCCCTTGGGGTGCATAGCTTTCTAACGTTTCCTTCCTTAAGTACCGCACTCTACAGTGTGATATTCGCCTACTCCCAGAAGAATGAGTATTCACTCATTGTTTAAACTCCTCCTTCAAATAGTGATTTTAAGCATCATGAATCTGGCGCAAGACACTGAGCCATTCAAATAAGATTCTACGAACAGCATTGACCAAATACTGGTCTCCACATAAACCGTCAGTCAAAGAGAATCCTTTGGAATGATCTTGCTCCAAAAGAGTCAATCTAAACCAACATATCAGCTACATTTGTGTCCTCAACAAGATATTTCTGTAAATGATGAATTAAGCTGATCCTGTTAACTTAACGTAAAACGACACTTTTGTTTTAGTCTTGAACCACTCCCCATTCTATTCGGATCAAGAACAGCAATCAGTGAACGATTTTCAGTTTTCTGTTTACAGTTCAACTTCCTTCTCGTAATACAATGCAAAGCCACAATTGGCCCAAGACCGTCATCAAAACCCCTAAATTCTGTTAAAAATTAACCTAGAATTCAAACAGATAAATCCTTAATTCCTTATTGTGCTTCTAAAACTCCCCTTCTCGTAGGCTACTTAGAAAAGTTGGGGCAGCAAAACAAACCAAAACCTACCTATGTTAGGTTCTTCAAATTTTAAACCCAATAAAACAATCAAACTTGTCCACAAATTATCATGCTACCCAATCCTTATAGTTTCATTACTAGTTATGGGCACAACAAGATATCTAAAAATGAAGGCAAAAGTCTCTCAAACCCTAAACCAAAATCCCAATATTCGCTCTCACATTCTCTCAAGTTTTGTTTGATTATTTTTGTTTGCTTCGCACATCTGTTTCGATATTCATAATCACCGTCTGTTTACTTGGGCTCTGCACAACAAGCAATAGTGTAGAGAAACTTCTTCATTTTATCCCATTTACTCACCCTTTTTTTTTCCCCATCAACCCAACAACGGATAAAGCAAGCACTACTGTATCAGAACAACACTACCCCATTAGAAAAAACCTCACACTAAAGAAACCCAATACTTTCGGAATCAAATATGTACGAGAAGAAGACGCACCTTTTTGAGGTCTTGGTCGATTTTAGGACCGCTTGATGCTTTTGTAGCTGAAACCTCGCTTGCTGTGTCAGTTTCTTCATCTATCTCGGTCGCTCGATTTGATAGCTCTTGTTCGGGTTCTTGGGCTGTCTTTGAATCGATTAAGTCGCTTGGATTTGCACGACATTGGAAAGGTTTGTACAGAAACTGGGAATGCAATGAAACGCTGTGGGGAATCGAACAAAAAGTTGAGGGAAACTTCGCAATGCGCAAATTGCAGAGAGGCGTTGAGATCAGCGTGTTCATGTTAGTTAGTTATTGTTTCAATCCCAAAACCTCATTGGAGATTCAACAGACACAGAGAGGGGGAGAGAGAGACTGAGGGAGAGATAAGGAAAATGCATGGTTTAAATCGTTCGACGGTTTGGTTTTTGGTTATGCGTGGGCCCGGCCAAAGCCGCCAAACGCTGCCGTATTTCAGCTTGTGCATGGGAACCGGGGATGGTGCTGTGCACACATTTGGGTCGGGTAATTCAACGGTCCAGATTTCATCTTTACCATCCGAGCCGTTTATTGTCGAGATATAATCAAGACCGTTGGATTGCCTAGCGGACGTCTCAGATTTGCGCAACACTTCTCCCGGGTTGTGTACATGGCACAGACACAACTATAAAAACACAAACTTTGGACACAACCGGACCTGGAACTGTTCCATGCACATAGGCACATACACATCCATCGTTCTTAAGACAGTTATGTTTTAAAGTTATGTTCTTAGACTTTTCCTACGCTTTTTTGTAACTAAGGCTCTGTTTGGAACCCATGGAAAGGAAAGGAAAAATATGAGGAAAAATTTACTATTCACTACACTTGAAATTCATATTTTCTTCGCTCTTTCTCTTTTAACCAAACAATGGGAGGGATTTTTTTGTAATTTTCCTTTCTTTTCCATTTCTTTTCCATGGGTTCCAAACAGAGCCTAAAATTGCCGAATTTCTTTTTTGGAAAATAATATTTGCAACACTTTCTTATGAATGCACGGCAAATTTTGGAGTCCGTTTATAAATACGCGGAGGACAAAAATCATTACCCTTTTCTTCTTGATGTAAAATGAATGTATGGATAAGCTACTTCGTATATTATTTGTCCCACATATTTGTGAGGGAATATTGCATTCACATCGCATAGCCATCTGCAAGGTGAAATGAATTTCACCGCACATGTGTTAAAAGACCGAGCTAAGATCTCATCGCGTGCTACGGGAGGAAACATAATACTAATTTCACCGAGCGGTTGTAGAAATTTTGAACCCAAAGAATGAGCGAGAAACTCCAAGTACTGCCAATACTGGGGCACCCTTGAATCGACAACTTGATGGTAAGAACTGCCTTATCTTTGAATGCGTTCAAAGGCCTCCCGCTGCTATCCTTGAGATGAGCTGTTTGCTCCTTGAGAAATGCCAATAACTGGGCCACCCTTGTTCTTAATTTGCTCCAACTTCTCAATTAGAAGTCCCACATCGGCTAGTTCAAGAAGTGACGCGTTAACTAACACTATAAATAGATCGAGACGAAGGCTTGACAACATACTTACCTGGACGGGATCTATGGGCGATCAACAAGGCTCATGTCCTAGGTTGGTGACCTCCATTGCACTTTGGAGGGGTGCCCGCCTAAGGTCTGCCCAAGAGGCAGAACCTACGTCATAATTTGTGGTAGTGGGGGCCTGCGTTCGCGCGGCCCCTGCCCAATTTCAGTCGTAATTGTTTGTAAAATGTGTTTGTGCCATTTAAGATGATTGTATAAGATTTCGAGTTCTAGTGGATGTGCTTAATCCCGAGTTTTTTGCACTGCCTTGGCAATTGGAGACCAACAGAAGGACAACAATTGGGCAAAAAATTTGTATTCGGTGGCCTAACCATTTTTGTCTCTGGGTGTCCATCGTTTTGTCCGTGTTCCAAGCGTTTGATAAAATGCCCAGCTGAGATAATGGTGGTGGCAATTATTAGTTCATATTTGTACCAACTGAAGTTGTGACAATACGACGGAAACACTGCGTAATTAGTTGTTGCTGCTGCATAGAACGATGAAAGTATTCCTCAGGAATCTGCTTAGCATGAATCGTTACGCCCTTGGGAGAAGGAAATTGAATAAGAGAAGAAATCATGTAAATTTTAGAGTAATATATATGACATTCAGAGAACAAAACAATGGAACAGACTTCTTTGTTCTGGAGAGGTAATCAAACGGACTTCACTAGCAATGTTTTCAAGGTTTTATTTCCCGACTCATCGGTTATATTGACTTATTGGTTATAAGTAAATCTTGTATTTGATGGATTCGCAAGGGGTTTAGGGTTAAATCGTGTCAATTTTTGAGCGACATCCCTATTGGAGCTAAAGTATATCAGGATAGGCTAAATGGGGAAATATTGTCCACCATTCTCTATTCAATTGAGTGTGCGTGTGTGTGTGAGAGAGAGAGAGAGAGAGATGGCAAGCTAATCCCAGTCAATACTTGCACTGGATTCCGGACTTAAAGATGGCTTCAGGTAACTACCAATGGACCATAGCATCATCATCACCAACACAAAGGACATGATATGGAGAATGCAGACATCACAGAAGATATATAGAATGATATAAAGGGTTACCACTTCTCCATATGTTACAACTGGGAAATAATTGCTATTTGCTAACAAGATAGTTCATTTCTTCTTCTCAGCAGAAAGGGGAAAAAAGAGGAAAGAGTTCATTTTCTACTTTAAATACCAGAAAACTGGGAAAATCCAAGCTTAAACTCTTTCTAGGAATTCCATGCTCCAACCAAACCAATAGGCCGAAAATTCTCAGACATCGTCATCTCCCTCTGTCAATGCTTTAATCTTTTTGTTTGCGCTGGATAGGCCCTTTCCAAACTTCCCCGGAATAGTGTCCTCCATCACCTTAGGAACGGCAAAAGCAAAGTCTGAAACCGATAAACCTTCACATTGTGGATTCGCTTCTAGAAATGGTGCTACCTGGGTTGAGGATCTCATTCTCGTTCCAGCAGGAGTAACATAGTATGCATCCATTTTGGAGAAATCTCTTCGGAGCACTAACTGCCTCTGAAAACCAGCCGGGGTCTTTGGGAGGTTTGGCTTGTCGATGACCCAGATTCTAGTATCATCATATTCAATATCAGCCGGATCATCACAACAAACATCTGCTATCTTGTTGCAGAAAAATGGGTCCTCAATAAATCTACTCCTCATGTCCTCAAACTCTTCTTGGGTAGGTATCACCCTCCATTTAAAGCAATCCCCACACTGTGCCGCATATACTATAACAGACGTGTCCCCAGCCTGTGGGGCCTGCCTTTTCTGTAAGTGAAGATGATGAGCAATTTATCAAACCAAAAAACATAAATTAATCAAGAAAAAGGCAAACTTTCGAGTATGAAAAAGAGTATCTAAAGTTTTGAGACCCCTAAGTAGGTTTTACCGAACAATAAGAAAATTCCCTTAAATTCCACATTCTCCATTCTTAAACACTCATGTTTGATTGATACAACATAACACATGAGTAATGTGAGGACTAGATATAACAACAAGCATCTAGACTAATAATGAAGCGCTTTGTCAATTTACGCATTCCCCTTAACGATGTGGTGAAGAAATAAAAAGGAAATTGTATTGAGCGCCCTCGACACTAACTGTTTAGTAGAATTTCATCTGCACGAAAAATATTGACACGATGGTAATGGCACTTGCATCCACAACTTGCATGAAGCACCAAACTTACAGCAATGGGAATCAGCTATGGTATGTGTTGGAACCTCATCAAATATTTGAAGAACGAAATTAATCCACTATTCGTTCAGAGTAGCTAGTGCATAATCACTCACAACTGAAACACTAGGGACCCCACCGCAATATAAACCATAGGGTACCCAGAACCAACCCACTCCAAAACCAACCAAACTCAGGCAATTTGGTATATCGTATAGCTTCACAATCGCATCTCTTTTGTGGTTTAAAGATAATACTAGGTCTCTCAATCCCGTTCAATGCTACAAAATGTAGTTGGACTGCAACTTCAGCTAGCATGGATTATTACGTAAGTGGCTAAGTGGAAAGGTATAGGACGACTGGCAATTTGGCATAAAACTCAGACAACCCATGCTTCTTTAGCGAATTGATGATAACACGAAAACAGCTCTGACAATGCGACTTCACTATCAGCGCAAACACAGCCGAATGAAGTACACTTGACTATTCTTCAAAACACATCAAATTCAACCTTGGAGACTACAATATAACAAGTCATTTAACTACAGAATGGAACAAAGAACATTATAGATCTCTGCAATAGATCCCAGAAAACACAAACCCTCCAACAGAAACGACCGAAGGTATGAATTTGTCAACGAATTTCTTTCCCTTGGTTACAGCAGCAGAGCAACTCAAGAAAAAAAGGAAAACAGATTTCCTTCAACCTATTCTGTTTCTTTGTATTTCCCTCGAAACAGTTTCTCAGAACCCAAACAAACAGATAATGGACATAATAAACACTTAATATCAACCAAACAGGAAGGGGTTTTCATTCTCAAAGGAAAACAAAACTCAGAATTATTGTTCTTTTGCATTTTTGTAAACATGTCTGAGCATACAAACCAATGATTAAAGAACTAAGCATAAACCTAAATCCCACTTTCTTTCGTTCCCTCTTCAATTTCTTCGGATATTTTCTCAGCAGCCAAACAAAAAATTACGCAATAAAGAAGAGACGTGGAAGAGAACCGGAAACTCTAGCAAATGGATTTCCTCTAAAACCCAGTTAAATCGAATGGGAGTAGACGAGAAATAAACACAATCTCAGTATCGAATATCGATCCATATCTGGGTCTAAAATAATTCAACAAAAGACATCTATATATGACGAGACAATAAGCTCGAACGAATTCAAATCACGCATACCCTTGAAGGCGAAGGATTCTTCTTCATCTTTTCGGCCATTTTTGCTACGAGTACTAAATTGGTAGCTCCCCTCGCTTTGCTTCCTCGGTTTTCTTGCGTGGGGAAGTGGTTATATTCCACTAGCTCTGGCGGTTACTATTCATCATTGTCAAACCCTCGTTGTTTGGACTCGTGGATTTATTCAGTGCCCACGGGTCCTTCAATTCTGACCGCACATTTAGGTAAGTCTACGTTCCGAAAAATCAAAAAGTATAAAAATGTAGATAAATGTTTAAAAAAAATTCATATAAAACGACGTTTGCGATTAAAAAAAATAGTTATTTAGTATTTTTTTTATCTTTAATGAACTTTTTTTTGCTTTGGTTACTTTATAGACTCATCTTGTTAAGACGGATGATTAATTAAAAAATATACTACGGATCTTACAAAAATTTTAAAAATACAAACAAAATACACAAAACAAAAAAGGCAAAAAAGTTAGGGAGAATGGATTAGTGTTAATACTTTTTAGTTTTAATTATTTTTATTGAAAGGATTATTACTTTTTATTTAAAAAATACAATAAGAATTCAAAATTTTTTAGTCCCCCGTGACTTGAGCAAAATCTTATTTCTAGTATTGTGTTATGTAAACCAAAAAATCATGTATGACGGCCTAAGTATTCAATAAAATAAAATCTCAAGTTTGAATTGGTAGAACAAGATTTAGTCGGTCGTAGTAATCTAAAAAAACATACTAATACCCACAAACTTACCTACCTATGACAAAAAAAAAGAGAGGGGAAAATAAAAAAATTCTACCATGTCACCAAATAGTTGACAAACGATGTTCCTGCACTTCAAAAACTAAACAAATATAATCGGGGCACTTGGCCCAACGATTTCAAAACCACCCTACAAACCCTTGCTAACTTTTCGGGTTGGAGTTAAGTTAATGTAACTTCTATTGAAATATGATCACAAAAGAAGAAGAAAAAGAAAATTGGACAAATGTAAAAAAATGTGGGGTATAAAAGTTTTGTAGGGTTGTTTGGGCCAAAACGGCAGCAGTGAGATTGTGAATTCAACTTCCTAAGAGAGGATGTCAATACTCTTGCTGACATTTCGGGTTGGAGTTAAGTAAATGCGACTTTCTTTTGAAATATGACAAAAGACAAATAAAGAAGAAGAAGAAAACTAGACAAATGGAAAAAGTTGTGGCCATAGGGCTGCAAATGAGCCGAGCATTGTCGAGTTTGAGCCAAGCCAAGTGCGAGCTGCTCAGTTCATTGGCAGCCTTGTGGGCCATAAAAGTCTTGTAGGGTTGCTTTGAAATTGTCAAGTTAAGCCCGTCTACTACTTTGACAACTCAAGCCCAGTGGGAACCCAGCCCATCAAGAACCAAGCCCAGTTCAATAGCTGCCACCCGTAATCTTAACCGTGGTTAAAACACTAACCTGGATTGGGCTAACAGACGTGGTCACCGCCGCATTAGTTAGTGGCCGTACAATAAAAATGACCCTAAAAACCACACAGTACTGAAAGAGGCAAAGCAAAGCACAGCAGGGGGAGCTCTCACACTGTTTTCGTTCACATACAGCAATGGAGGCCTGACCTTCGGAATTCTCCGTCTTCACAACCCTTTGTAAGTGCCCTTTTCGCCCGATAGAATGCTAAAGAACTAGTTCTATCGGCTCGTTTTCGTTGACCTATCCGTGGGTATGGGAAAATGTATCGGTATCTTCTTCTGGGGTTGTTTTTTTTGGGTCCTCCATTTGATTCTGTATTCATTTCTTTAAATAATGTTTCTGGGTTTTTTGATTTTAGGCTGATTCTTGATTGTTTTATCCAATGAAGTGATGCTATTGTCTTGTTTACTCTCACCCAGTCACGGGTGTGGATAAAAAGAACTGTTCCTGTATTGGGGTTGTTTTGTCTGTACTTCGTAGATTTTTTTTGTTCATTTCTTTCATGGAGGTTTTTAGGGTTAGGATAATTTTGGTTCCTCTATTGGTGCTTTTGTGTTTTTCTTACGTAAATTTGTTTGTTCCTTCGTCTCATGTTTTTTTAATACGCCTTTAGGTTGCTTCTCGATCCTTTTATGTTGTTCTCGTGGTACGTGGTCGTCGGTGGCATGTTTTCTTCGGGTTTCCTGCCTTGCTTGTAGTAGTATTTTGTTGTTTAGCAGCTTCAACTCAAATGGGTTGGTTTCAAGGGTTTTTAAATCGCGGTATCAGTAACGTAATGGTATCGGTGATACGGCAGGCCATATATCGGACAGTATCAACCGATAGATAGATAGATAGATAGATAGATAGATAGATAACAGTATCAGGGGTCCAAAATCCCATTATGTAATGGTCAATATGACACGTAATGGCCTTTATTTGAAACCCTTTGTGAATAAATTTCATCTTCTTTGAATTTTCGCTACTGGGTAGTTTCATTTCCTAATTGCTTTGTTTTATGCAGAATACTGCATATTGGGCTCTTTTGGACTCATAAAGAAATCAAAGGTATGGTATTGTTTATTCACAAAATTGACTTCATTATCTTCTTTGTGATCTTCCGCTAATCATTTGCTCAGAGTATTTTGCATTGATCGTAAGTGGTTAATTCTTTTTTTCCCAGATTGATTGTTTTGTATAGTGACTTTGGCTGCAAGAAATCTCGGGGCTCATTGTTGTTTTCCGGAAACTTGCAGAAATGGCAGATGGTGGTAATGCTAGTAACTTAGGTTCCTCAACAGTATTATGTCAAGAAAAGGTGCTTAGGAATAAAAGAAAATATTTAGCTGAAATTCCCGTTGATGGTGGAAGTGATGTCTCCTCGCCCCTCACAGAATTTCCTAGATATGAATTATTAGCAGATCAGAACACAGTGAGTGATTCTGGCTCATTGGAGGCTCAGTCCAATTGGCCTAAAGAAGAACAAGAAGTAGAGGGGTTGCATCTTGCTGATTGGGATGAACCCATCTCCTACCAACTTGAGGAACTTTTGTCACACAATTTGTCTGCGACTTTCCGGAGTGCAATTAAGAAGATTGCTGAACAGGGGTACACTGAAGATGTTGCCAAGTCAGCCATTTTGAGGAGTGGCCTTTACTATGGTAGTAAAGACCCGGTGTCAAATATCGTTGATGGTGCTTTGGTTTTCCTGAAGAGAGAGAAGAATTATGATGCTTCAACATATCATATATTTCAGGATTTAGATAATCTAGTGGAGTACACAATTCTTGAGATGCTATATGTGCTGAGGGAGGTTAAGCCTTCATTAACTATTTTAGAAGCAATGTGGTTCTTGTTGATTTGTGACTTAAACCTTTCACTAGCATGTGCGGTGGAAGGAGATCCCTTAAGTGGCATTTTTGGTAAAGAAGTTTCCGGAGAAAGCTCCTCTGATCCCACACTTGCCCACCCGAAATCAGAGGCTAAAACTTCTGAAACCGTTCTTCCAATCCCCCACACCCACAGTTCTACTTATGTCTCAACACATTCAATCTCCAATACTCAGTATTCGCGGTCTGAAATACTTACGTATGGAGGGTATGGAGGGTTTCCCAATTTACCTCATCCCATGTGTCCCTTTCACGATGGGAAGACAATTCCAACTCCCGAAGCTATTGTTTCTGTCATAGAAGCTAGAGGAAAATCCTTGGGCCTTCCCGCTGAATGTGTGCAGAGTATATGTCAGTTGGCGACCATGGATGAAAATTCAGGGAGTTGTAGAAAGGGGTGTATGCCTAATTATCCAAAAAGGCACATGCTTCACCATAAGTCATTTCATATGGAAAAGCATTACAAGGGTTCTGCATCTAAGGGGACAATAAAAGCGAAATTCAGCACCTGGAGTGGTCCGGTCTTGGACGAGAAATTAAAGCCTCCACCTGATTCTTTGGGAGTAAATACAAAAAATGCTTCCTCAAAGATGAGTAAAGCAATTGGAAAGAAAGTCTCTGTTTCCGAAAAAAGCCATCATCATTCAACCAACACCTCATCTTCTTTAGCTGCGACTAATAAACCTAAACATAAACCTAAACCTAAACCTACACCATCGGCTTCAAAAGATATTGTTTGTGCATTACCTTCTGCGAATGGCAAAGTTGATGATTCATTGCCTCATGAAACAAAGCCTATTATGAAACCAGATTCTTCTCACAGGACTTTTGACGATTATTGTGCTGGAATTCCTTACGATCAGTCTCTGGGAAAGTATGTTGCACAGGATGAGAAGGATAAGCTGATTTTGATTCTAGCTCCTCAATTGCAAATTCTGGAGAAAGAGGTCCAAGGTTGGACAGATTGGGCCAATAAGAAGATCATGCAGGCCGCTGGGAGGCTAAGTAAGGACCGTGTAGAGCTCAAGACACTCAGGCAAGAAAAAGAAGAAACTGAAAAATTCACAAAAGACAAGCAAATCTTCGAAGAGAACACAGCAAAGAGGTTGTCTGAGATGGATTCTGCACTGGCTAATGCTACTAGCCAAGTGGAGGTGTTTAACTCAACAGCCAATAGGCTTGAGGAGGAAAATACTGCACTGAAGAAGGAATTGGAAGCCGCTAGATTGCAAGCTCTTGGATCATCAGCAAATTTACAGGAAGCTTTTTTGAGGGAGAAGGAAGCTTTGAAGAGAGCTCAATCTTGGGATACAGAGAAAGTTTTGTTGCAGGAGGAGGTTTCAGTTGACAAGCGCAAGGTGGCTGAGCTGCAGCATGAGTTGGAAAAGGCTAAAGGTTTCTACCACAAGATTGAGGTATGCTTATGTTCAAGGAGAAATAGTCAACACTATGTGTAATGGTTTCTGTTATCTCCAAATGAAACTTGATTGGGTATACCAAGACCAACCCATCAAAGAAACTAGTCATGTTAAAGAGTTTATCCAATTATATTGATTTTAAGACTAGTTCTCTCGTGTTGCACCAGTATTTGATGGTTGCATTGCATGCTATTCGTGCTTCATCCTTACGAGAGACGTAACCATTGGAAGACTATTTTCTATCCACATATACAGGCATAAAACTTCATCCACAAAGGACATGGCCTTTTGCTCCCAATTTGAAACTTATTGATTTTATAACTATAATTGCTTCTTAGTTCTTACCCACGATTATAATAGACATAACTATTGGCAAGTGAGCCCCACCTACCCGGTAAACTTTTCTTTTTCACTTCCCAGTTGCTCTTTCAGCAGTTCATTTGCTATAACTTCCTAGGTGACCTTTAGTGTCCTTGTGTCCTTCACCTCTCCTGCTTTCAAGCTTGAAAATCTTCTTTCAACTTCCAAATTGGGACAAGTTAGGAAGGCGACCTTTTGTATGTTTTTGTCCTTCACCTCTCGCGCTCTCACTCTTCAAAACCTTCAAGTTTCATACAAATGTAACTGTTCTATCTTTCAGGATACCTTTTTTCCGTACAGAGTTGATAATGTTTGTCAGTTACTAAACAAGTACTATCTGCAAGACTTCAAAGATCATGAAAAAGTAGAGTTGAGATCACAACATCACCGTTATGAGCATAATTTTTAGCTGGTTCTGAATGATGACGATAGTTATAAGGACCAGAAGGCCAACAATCTTCCAACTTGTTTTATCAAGTAGACTCTATTTGTGCTTACTTTTATCATTCTTCAATACTCCAATGCGATTGCGTAGTAATCAGTTTCAACCATGAATTATGTCAAAAACAGGCTTCGGAACTAGACGAGGGATGATTTTCTATATGACTCTTTTCTTCCATGCACTGAAAGGGATTGCTGAAATTTTTAGGACTTAACCCATCATAGAATACTTGGGCTTGAAAACACCGCACCGATTTCAACTTTGATAGATTTTGGGGTTGAATTGTAAAAAGAACGCCGGCTTTTATTAATCCTTTTGTTCATATGTTTAAGTTTGTTAGGTTGACCCTATGATGCACGGACGCGGGGACGCGGGAATTCTAAAAAAATGGGGACACGGACACGGTGGGGGACATGCCACGTGTATATTTATTTCAATTTTTTTCCAAGTTTAAATGGCAAAATGTGGACAAAACGAAAAATCCATAGTTCCAATACCATTTCAAACAAAACAAGACATCCATAAGCAGGTGATTAAAAAATCGCGACTAGGCGTGAGGCGAGCCTGTATGTATGTATGTGTGTGTGTATATATATATTCTGTATTCTTCTCTTTATGAATGAGCTTTTTTTATTACTAGTATTTCATATGTTTCATGCAGCCGACCCCAAGTGATTGGGACATAAGGCTTGGTTTGGTTTGACTAGTATTTCATATGTTGGATTGTTGGTTATTATGCAATATGGTGATGTTAATTCTAGTTTTGATGTTATGAGTGAATATTGCTCATTTATGTAGTATATCTTGCTCTCTTTTTTTAAATGCTCGCCTCGCTTCAATGAGGCGTTCGCCTCGCCTCACGCCTCGTCTTTTACGGGCTTTGTTGCCTCACCTTCGCCTCGTGTTTTTAAATCACCGTCCATAAGTTAAATACAACCCTATTGAAAAATTATAGTTTGACCCCTGAATTTTTTTTAAAAATTACAATTTGACCCCAATTTTTTTTTTAAAATTACACTTTTTACCCCACCGTGTCCCCAGCTGTGTCCCTCTCAAAAATTTAAATTGGCGTGTCCCATACGTGTCCCCATGTCTAACACTGCAATACGTTGACCTCTAGAGGTGTCGGTGCTTCATTGACCTATATACTGTTTCTACTTTTTGGTGTTTAACTAGCGTTGAATCATAGTTTTTTCTCATGTTTGAATTGGAATATGACAGTTTATATCAATCAGTATAATACGTCTACTCGGCCCTGGAATGTAGAATCATGGTTGACTGCTTACAATCTGTCTCACGTGCACTTTGAATCTTACCACCAGGTTGAATTTGACACTTTGTATACCTGTATTACACACTGAATCCATAGCTTAGCAATCATAATTTGCACTTTTACCACGTCTTCTAACCCTAGTTTCGCTTTTTTAGAAGCCACTCATTTCCTTGGAATCTGGTTATTATTGCAAGTATTATTATGCTTTTTCATTTTATTCTCAATTGTTAGCTATGGACTTTTTAAGTTACTCTGTCTGGTTTCATGGTACGATAGTATCCTAATGGGGCAACAAAATTTTTTAGGCTCGACGCTATCATGAAGAAAAGGCGAAGGAAAAGCTTCTAATTGAGGCCAGCTCTGTAAGAAAGGAAAGAAAGCAACTGGCATATGCATCAAAAGTGGAGGCTGACATGAAAAGCCAAAAGGCTGAAAATGAGATGCAGAAATACAAGGAACGCATTGAAGAGCTTGAAAGCAAGATATCAGAACTGAGATTAGAATCCGAATCCTCAAAAATAGCTGCACTTAGAAGAGGCAGCATAAATGGAAATTATGGATACCAAGCTGCTAAAGTATCCAAGAGGTTGGCTGTTTTCCGGGACAACTTTAGTGATACAATTGCGAGATCAGAGAGAGAATGTGTTATGTGCTTGGCGGAGGAGATGTCAGTGGTTTTCCTACCCTGTGCACACCAGGCTCTTTGTGGAAATTGTAATGAGATCCATGAGAAGCAAGGGATGAATGACTGTCCTTCATGCAGGACCCCTATCAAGAAACGAATCAAGGTTCGTTTTTGCTAAACTGGAAAAAACAAAAAAAAAAGGGTGTTTGCACCAAGTAGCAGGAAAGCTAACATGTATGTAAGTATGACTGATGCGTTGAGTTGTTCATTTTGGAAAGGGTTATCTTGATTTCAGATGATACATGTTTTTGGCCTAAAAGTCATGACTCATGACTCATGCCCCCACCCCCTGGAAAAAGAACAGATAACTTGGGCTTTACTTAGTGGTACTTAAGGGCATTTGGTTTGACATATTTTGTTTACTTCCAGTCGTCTAGTTGTGATTATCTCGGGAAATGTTTTGGTTTTGTGCTTTGTGGCTTTATATGTCTCTACTACTCCTTTGTGGTAATAATTGGTAATTGGAGATACCCAGCAGAGGATATCCTGATGCAGTTTTTTTCCCTGCTTGGCGAAAGTTAATGGTGTTAGTTGCAGATAGTGAAGTTTGAACCTCAGCCAAATGCATTCAAGAATGCATGAGAGTACATGGTGCTACACAATAAGACAATGAAGGGTGTCTTATTGCCTTTTTTTTGTGCACAAAAACGGTTTTAAAAATTCAAGAAAATCGCTCCATGAATCGTTTTTCCTTTCCATGGAGATAAACAGCCTTTATTCTTGGCCCAGTCGAAGTAACTGTAGTAAAGCTTAGTTGAGTGTTACTGGGAAGGTTTAATGCTCTGTTTCTGGTTTTGGTGGAAATCAAAATAATCAGAAACCTTCGGAATAGTAATAATATGCAACTCCATCCTTGATTATCTTCTTACTACTAGTATTATATTTAGCAATTGTACGACAAAATATATTTCCTCATAATGCTTGAAAACAAGAAATATATATTTTTTGGGTTGGTTGGAATCTCATTTGATCGGTCTGACGTTTGGATGCCGCATCCTTATCGGCCAACTTGGATTCAATTTAAGAAAAGGCAAAATAATTTCAAAAAAGAATATATCAGTTCTAGATGAGTTGTGGACCGCAACTTGTGGTTATAATGAACTTATATTTCAGATTTTGATCATAACATCATACAATTTGTTTTTCCCTCGCAGACGAATACTTAATTCAAAAACTTCAGTTGAAAAACTAAACATATAAAAAAAAAAAAATAGTGTAAAATAATTTGTAGAAGGACAACCTAGCCTAGACATATATAGTGGGTGTTCCCTGCAACAGATTTCAGGCCCAACCAATAATTGAGATTCCCCTTGACCAAACATGAAACTATCATATGAAACTTCCACACAATTATAGACCTTGGTAATTATTCAGTACTCCGGGGATATACTCTCTTTCTCTCTCTACTCTGTACACACCCGTATGAGCATATGCTCTGTAATTTGTTTAGCTAATGTGGATCATATTAAACTCGAATAATTGAAATGCCTAAATATTGCCTAAACAGGAAAATCATGTGCATTGGGGGGTAGTAGTTAATTAGCACAGTACGTCGGCATTTGGAAGATGAGAGAGAGGATATCTAAGTGCATGGCACGGCTGATGGGTGACGGTACTCTTTCTATTGGAGGGTTCGAAAATGTCATCAACTCATTTGGGTCAACCCACATGAAGCTATGTTCCGGTTTTAATTGAGCTCATCGCAAGTGAACGGTGAAATTAGGCCCTCAGAATTAATCGAAGTGCACGTAAACTAGCCCCGGATTCCTAAGTTATAAAAAAGAAGAAGGTGGGACTCTTCCTATGTCATGTTTTTAGTGTACTATTTCATATTAGTTTTTTGAATTATTCAGAGAGAGAGAGAGAGAGAGAGAATCTGGGGAGGACACAAGCATATGAACAATTAAAGGGGGACAAGAAGAGAGAAAAGCTAGCTGTCATTTTTCCTTGGGGGGTATTTATTAAGACTGAAATTAAACCCATGCATTTGGAATCTTCCTCTGAAATTGAAATACCATCAAATCCAGCTTAAAAGACATGCCCAGCCCGGTGGATGCCATTGTCAAACAAAACACCTCCTAGCCATCAAAACTCCCATTCATGAAAAAAAAACAAAATCATTATCGTGCGGATACCATTTTCGTCAACTACTTATCTTGACGCCTCTCTATCATTTTATGTGCTTCAATTAGCATTATACATATATATTTCATTCCCCACCAAATAATACGAGACGGTTGCACATCCTGAAAATACGTTACTTATTACTCTATCGAATTCTTCTTCTTCTTCTTCTTGCTCGGCATACTATGTCGAATTCTTAAGCTCACACTAGTTATATAACGTACAGCCAACAGGTAAACTTTCAATCATCTATCTATCGATTTGGAATAAATTATTGGATCTTGAATGCATAGGTCACCACGCCAGAAGGTTAGAACATAAATTGTAATGGGTTATCGTCGGATTACATTTACATACACAGATGTCGCCCTAAGATCTCATACCATTTTAAGTAGTTCATTTTATATTTGGATATCAGAAGTTAGAGGAAACAAGAATAAATTAAGCAAATATTACTAACAAAAAGTATCTTTCATTTTTCTTACATAGTGTAAAATATCAACTTGCTCCTTGGCCAGCTAGGAGTAGATTTTATTTTAGTAGTAGTATTTTGCAAGGACGGTTCTGTTGCATGGATATATTCGTCATGCTTCATGACATTTCATCAAGAAATTTTTTTTAAAAAAAAGGTTAAAAAAGAATACAATAATTAAGCAAGGGTATTAAAAAAAAGCTCATCTCCTTTTCGGTAGTTTTCATCGTTCAATGATGTTTTTTTTTCCTTCTCAAGGACGCAGCTTTCTGTCTGGTCCTGCGCGTCTGCAACGTGCATCTTGTTAATTACGGCCTCGCCTAGATCCCTTCTAATTTCATTTGTCCCGAAAATTTATGTGCCTTTGTGTCAAATGATTTTCTGGCAATTGGCTTATGTGATTTTATTTTTATTTTTTTTAAATCTAACAGCCGAAAAACTCCTTGGTACAGAGATTTTCGACACAGAAGATCCTGCCTCCACCTAGATCCCTTCTTGGGTTCTTAATTATTTGAGTGTTGGTATTATAGGCCTAGAAGAATAAGAAATTCACGTTATATAAATTCAGGTTGCCGGGCGCTCAAAACCACTTTAACGGGATACTTTTATTTTACAGAAAAATTATTACGTCATTTATTATTCTTAAACAATAGGAGTAGTATTCTGACTGAGAAGTTAAGTTTTCGTTTGGCCATTGTATTCAATATATTCAAAAACCGTTACAATGAATGATCATTTAAATATTTAAGTGACACATAACGAGCAAGCTGCATGGTGCAGTCTCATTTCGAGAATGCAGAGAGCAGTTCAAAAAGATAAATAAAAATAGAGAATGCAGAAGCTTTCTTAAAAAATAAGTACTTATTTACAATTTTCAAGCTTAAAAATAATTTTTTTTTTTTGCATTGTTTAAAAGATTTCATCGATATTTATCAAATAAAATTCATATTGTATGTTTTTAAATTTTAGTAAATCCATTATTTTTAAACTTAAAAATTATAGTAATTAAGTAGGAGAATTTTTTTTTTTTAAGAATCCTTGGCGGAACACCCGGCTCCAAAAATATGCTTTGTTGGACGTGATGCTAAGTAAATGATTAATAAATTTAATATAGGGGCATTTACTCAGTTTAATTATGATGTTGAGCTAAGCATGACCTTGCTGGGCCCATTCAACTTGGGATCCACCCAATTAAATTATAAGTATCAATTGCGTACTGATCATCAAAAAAAGCAAGGATCGTGACGCAAATGCAAAGCTAACTGCAATGAGAAATGATAAACAAATAGACAGTTTGGGATCTTTCATTCAACCCTCTTGTTTTCTGTTCTTTCAATTTCTTCCTAAGGGAAAAAAAAAAACCACACACAACAACAACAACCTAACCGTACTACTAGCAATTATTATTTGACCCATAATTGGGCCTTCCAAGAGATACAGTAATTGATACCAAGGCCCACACCAACTCATCATCCAAGCGTATTGTGGGCTCCACCTAAGGGAGCATATTAGCAGTCCCGAGGGTTAGTCCCGTTTGTTGGCGATTTTGCTCTCCGCGCAATAGATCAGGATTTGATTCGCGGGTTTGGGTCATGTGGATGCTTACCCTTGACGGAATAGGTGAGTGGATTAGTTAAGATGAGCATAAATTAGTCTTAAGGCTGTCGGGAAAAATAGAGGGGAGCATGTTGGAGTTGGGTACGCCGGATTTGGGGTGACTTGGCGTTCCAAGCAAAGAATCCTAGTTGCACGGGAGTGGTTGGGTTTTCTTGTTTATTTGGATTTATTATGGAAGATTATCTAATCTAAAGTTTAAAACGACATTTATCTACTGTCCAAAAAACTCCTGCCCCACCTCCACATCTCCATCTCCATCTCCATCTTCCATCTCCATCTTCCATCTCCATCTCTGTGTGGCTAAATTACATTATTGGTCCTTATTATATATTATGCTTTGCATTTCATTTATGTAATGTCTTGGTCATTTTCCGTTAGTATCTCAAATAAAACATGTGCAACTTAAATGACACGATATTTAGAAGTAATGTTTTGCTTTTGACAAAAACTCCGCCATGGAAAATTGCATTAGTGGTACTTAGAACCCGCAGTCTACTTTTGCTCTGCTATGTCGCTATAAAAAACCAATACTTGGATTGATGAAATAGAAAATGCAATGCCAACAGTGAATTCTTCCTTAAACTATATGGACAACGATGCAATTTACTTCTATTTTGTTCTCTCTACCAATTTTTTTAAATTGGGATACGTATCGTGTATCATTTTTTCATTTGTATAGTTCGTATCGAGATACGTATCGTGTATCTTGAGATACATTTGCTAGAAGAAATATTTTTGGAAGATGGAGAATACTATAGACAAGAGTGGAGAAAGAGAGTATTTGTATTACACTTGAACTCAAACTTTTTTTTTGGCTTTGTACAAAATGGTTAGAACCCATTCCTATTTGTACTACTCCATGAAAGACTCTAATACAAAGATATTTTCATACAAGATAAATTTTGAGATAATTCTAGAATTACACATGAGATTAATTCTTACAAAAAAAACTCTAGCCATCACAAGGATATTCTAGAGCTTCTAGAGCTAGATATTATAGAGTTTCTAAAAATTATAGAAGTTTATATCTTTTTCGATAATATATATCATATTTGGATTTTGTCAATTGGAGCTTTGTCAAAATACTAAATTTAGTTTATGTTTCAACAACGTTAATCATAATTAAAATATAGTTAAAAAGTAGATACACCTACTAATACCAACAAACTATGCTTACATTTAAAAAAAATTAAGAGGTAAAATTTCAAGTCTCTCAACTGAAGCCTAATACATTAAAACCTTATGTTTCCTTTGTTAGGAAAATAAAAGTAAGATAAAATACAATCGAATTATGATTATTTTTTTTATACAAGACCTACATTGAGGTTGAATTTCTACCAAAGAGTTTGAAAGATGCAATAATTAGATAAACAGCTTAAATTAATGCATTTAAGGTTCTGCTTCTTGAAATAAGATTCGATTTTTTTCGAATAAGTAATCGGAGGATACGTATGGAATTAGGATACGCGTATAAACCGTATGTATGTTTTTAACAACTATGCTCTCTACCCACAGTTCTCTGCCGGGAGAGGAGAAGAAGATACGGTGAAAGAGAGATGCTACATACACTACCATCCATCCACTACATCATTCACTACATTTTAAAATTTATGAACATTTTTCTGTATTTTTTTGGGACCCGAAGTGGGCCCTACAAAACATGTAATGGATGATGTAGTGATTGGATGTAGTGTACCTAGACTTATTGATGGTGAAATGATCCCCTGTCAAACGGAAAAAGCCTAATTAATGCAAAATTATTGGGTGCTCGTGGTGCATGTGCCTCACTTGAATGTGTGCTTGTAGAGACGTTGATAGCCCATCTTGTGGTGCATCTTCCATTGCATTTGGGGTTCGAGTCTACAGAGAGACATCGAAACTCATTGGTTGTTAACACACTAATTTTTCGCTCAATTATTATTCAACCACACACGATTACATTTTTTGTGGGGCCTACATACACTGGAGGTGTAGTATGTGTGGCCCCAATGTGAATATGAGTGAGTTTGTGTAAGTGTTTGTGATTGTAGAATGATTATTTTCCACTACACCACTGATGTATACAATATTAAAAAAAAAAACACACACCACATAATCGTTTCATAAGACTAGTGAATAACACTCATGTTATTTGGTAGCGGTGTCCCAACACCCTTATCTACCACATTTTTTTCTGGGATACATACATTTAGTACTGGGTTATGCAAAAATCTGTGGTGAATAAGGATTTTGGGATGTAACGGTGCTCCAAGACCACCAAATAAATTTTCTCATTCATGGAGTGCCCTCACGACCTGCCAAGTGTCACAAACCCATTTCCTAGAAGACTCCTCCCTTCTTCACCTCTCTACGAGAAACCAAACTCCTCCTCAAACTAATCCATTTTCATCACTCCTAACAAATTTTCGATTCCAAAACAGAAAACAAGCAGAGACCAAACTTTTCCCTCAAGCTGCAATGCTCAAAATCTTCAACAAGAACCTGAAGCGCCTCTGCGCCAGGCTCCGGCGGCGGTGGCCTCTCCGCCGCCGCCGCTCCTCCAAGCCCAAAGTCGTCGTCAAAAAGTACGGAAAATCCAGCTCCAAATCCAACCAAGACCCAATCCCAAATGGGTCGGCAACAGTTCATCCGAACGGTCCATCAATCTCTTCCAACTCACAAAAACCCATCCGCGTAGCCACGTTCAATGCTGCCCTGTTTTCCATGGCCGCTGTCAACGACGACAATACGCAAGCAAGGCAACGACAACAACTTGGTTTCACTTTACGATCCAAGTCAGCGATCGACCGGCCGAAGAGCATTCTGAAGCAATCTCCCTTGCATCCCAGTTCGACAAACGGTTCGGGCTCGGAAAACCTCCCTACCCAGGAAAAATTCGCGAAATCGAGATTACGGGTTTCGATCAATCTGCCGGATAACGAGATATCGCTGAGTCGAAGTGGGAGAATCAGGTTTGACGAAGGTGAGAAAGAGAAAGAAGGTGGTACTGCTTCTGCTTCTGCTTCTTCGAGTGTAAATAAGAGTAGAATTTTGAGAGGGAAGACTCCGGTGAGATCGGCGTCGAGCTTGCCGTTGAGAATGGAAAATGAGGAGGAAAAGAAGTACCGGAGCAGTAGAACGGTTGTGGAAGTGCTGAGGGAATTGGATGCGGATATATTGGGGTTGCAAGATGTGAAAGCAGAGGAAGAGATGGCTATGAAGCCCTTGTCTGATTTGGCTTCTGCTTTGGGGATGAATTATGTTTTTGCTGAGAGCTGGGCTCCTGAATATGGGAATGCTATTCTGTCCAAGTGGCCGATCAAGAAGTGGAAAGTTCAGAAGATTTTCGATGACTCCGATTTCAGGTTCTTCTTTCTTTCCCCACTCATTTCTCTTTTGGCATGGCTGTCAGGAGTGTCCGTCCGGATCAACTTATGCGCATTCAATTTTTCTATGTTATTCTCTAGTTTTTTTTTTTTTTTTGGTACTTCGGAATATTCTCTAATTTTGTTCTTGTTTGTAACTTCTCTGTAGAAATATGTAAAATAGCCAATATTCGTTTCGTTTTCATTTGTCTCGGGGTTGTCTTAAACCCATAAAAGTAGAAAGGGAAATATCACGTTATGAAAAATTAAAGATTTTTGGGTTTTGTCATTTCATTTCTTAAGACTGAAAGTTTTTCGAAAATAATCTAAAAAGTGGACACAGACAGTGATTGAAGTTTCCTTTGTAATATTGCTTTGGTCTGTTTTTACCATCTTTTCCGTTGACAAAATAAAACATGAAAGTCTGAGCAAAATTTGGTCTTTCATGGCAATCATGAGCCTTTTGTGTACCAGCCAGTACTTCTTCGGCAATAGCAATTCAGCACCATACTATTCCCACCCAACTACTTTCTTCAACCGAATTATCACACCGTCATTTATTGCCCCAAATCAAGTTGCAGTCCTGAGTAATTAATGTTATTGCTTGCATTAAGGGCTTACATTCTCGATTCTTTTCTTTTATAACCAGATGTTCGTGCCAGCTTATGCGCAGCTCGTTAATTTTGGAATCCTTAAGTTAGCAACCGAGAAAACTCTCCATAGGCCCCAAGATTTAAAATGTTTGACCTACGTGAAATTCGATCATGCGACCTCATGCCTACCATTCCCATTCAATATTCGTGGCCGTGTTGCTATGCCAATCTGCAGTGGAATTAGCTGCTGCTGCTGCTGCCGTGGCACTAGCAATTTAGCACCCCAGCTACTGTTCTCAGGTCTCACCCAGAATACTTTTTCGCAACCCATTTCTGATTTGGCTTCTACAGCCTGTCTGGTTTTATTTAGTATAGGAAAAAAGGTAATACTAATTATCCTCCCACCGGAGTGGTCCTGTGGAGATGTATTGCAATACACAGCTGTATAGATCACTCAAAATTTCACCTACTTCTTAGATATTTTCTATCACATTCAGTGTTCTTCTGTACTCGATCAAAGAGATTTCCCTATTAATGTAAGATTACTGTCAAATCACCAGATAGTCGATGGCGTTGTTATAAGCTCAATCGATAACCAGTATGTTCAACTACTCCACCAAATATTGAAAAATGTCCCTTTTTCCGAATTTTTTCCAAATCTTATGTTGGGTGTGATTTAAGCTTACTAGTATATCGTATGTAACCAAATACTGAAACTGTTTTTGTTTCACGAGGTTAGTCGAGTGGGACTGTGGGAGCATGATGGTAAATAACAAGCTTACCCCTTGAAGCTCGCAAGTTCGACTCTCTCCGCTAGTTAAAAAAACTCCCGGGACATTGTGATTGGTTGGTGATGTAAACACGCTCTTTACAGCACAACTGAAAATAAGACACTCTCTATTAAAAAATGGCTTGTTCCAATTTCTTGTGGCACGTTACAAGAGGTCTAGTGGATTAGATCTTCTGCAACCAACTTTGCTATTTTACCCACAAGTTTTGATTATCAAAATGTGTCCAATGTTAATTCATGGACTCCTCAGTTATCTAAGATTCCTTTGGAATATCTCTAAGTCAACACAATCCCCTTCTTAAGCGGATACGTGCAGAGAAAATTACTGCCTTTGAGTTAAATTTATCATGCTTAAAGTCAACACAATTCCCATTTTACCTACATATATTCATAAACATCTCATATTTGATTCTCTTAACAAGAAAATTTAGAATCTCTAATCTAATCTGGAGTAGTTTCAATCTTTAGTAAAATATGAGTTGAGTTTATCATGCAAGTTCGGCTCTCACCCCTAGTCAATCTTTAATATTGTTGTTATTAGCTTTATCAAAGACAAGTTTAGATCATGCCAGCTTGTGCACACCTCGACTAATTTCAGAGCGCTGAAGTTATATGCCTATGTACATCCCTTTTTCTTTTTTTTTTTATGCCTTTGTACAAGTTTATATGCCTCTGTACATCTTCTCTTTTTTTGATAACCGGATGTCTATGCTAGCTTGCGCGCACCTCGAGTCCTCGACTAATTTCGGAGCGCGGAAGTTAACGACCGAGCAAACCCTCCTATACACTTTCTAGCAAACATTTTGAGTCTATCAATATTCTTATTTTGAAAGGTGTTATTACTCAAATCAATTTCTGTTTTTATCCCTTTTTTCCCCTCTATGCAATACAGCTAGTGAGCAAGTCTGAAATGCCCCCTTGAGAACTCCCCCAGAAAAGAAAAAAGAAATAGATTTGGATGCAAATTCTGGTGTTCAACACTAAGCCCCATACAAAAAACAAACAATCTAGGTAGTTTTCTAGTCATGTGACAGCTAGTGAGCAAGTCTGAAATGCCCTCTTGAGAATGCCAATTTTGATACAAATTCTGGTGTTCAACACCAAGCCCCATACAAATAAAAACTATGTTGGTGGTTTTCTAGTCATGCGAAGTACTGCTAGATAAGTCCTGACCAAAAACTTACAAAATCATATAGGATCTGCCTGGTTTTTTCTTCTTACCATTTTTTAACTCCTTTGTGCCTTAACATTGTATGCAGGAACGTCCTGAGGGCCACGATAGATATTCCACGGGTAGGAGAAGTGAATTTCCAAAGCACCCTCCTCGATCACCTAGACGAAAATTGGCGAATGAAGCAGATTAATGCGATAATTGAGTCTAATGACGGCCCACATATTTTAGCTGGAGGTCTCAATTCTTTTGATGAGACAGATTACTCACCCGAAAGATGGACAGACATTGTAAAGGTTGGTTCCTCATCCCCCATTAACATTTCTGAAAACTTCACGTCAATGAGCAGTTCTTTTGAAAACCTGTGACATTGATGTATCTGTTCCAGTATTATGAGGAAATGGGAAAGCCAACACCAAAGGCCGAGGTGATGAGATTTTTGAAGAGCAAACAATATACGGATGCTAAAGACTTTGCAGGGGAATGTGAATCAGTTGTCATGATTGCCAAAGGCCAAAGTTCGAAACTTCCTTTCATTTTTTTGTTCGAGTTAGGCTTCACTTTTCTGTTTTTGTTTTCAAGAAACCGAAAATTGGAAAACACGTTTGACAGTAGTTTTCGCTTTCAAAATGCAGGTGTGCAGGGGACGTGCAAGTACGGAACAAGGGTCGATTACATATTGGCATCATCGGATTTGCCATACAAGTTTGTTCCTGGTTCGTACTCGGTTTTTTCTTCCAAAGGGACATCAGATCATCACATCGTGAAAGTGGACATAACCAAGGTAGAAAGCGGCGTCGAACAGTATGTCGATAGGAAGCCGAAGCAACGTAAGCAAAGAATTGTAAAGATAACAAACTCTTCCTCAACGAAGGGTATATGGAAAACAGATAGAGGTAGATAGGCAATTGAACGTTTTTCTCCTTTTAGTTTTCCTGTTGTCAAAAGCAGCATATGTTTGGCCTGCTTCCTTTTCCTGCTACTGATGCACTTCTATTTGTTTTCTGGCTGGTTTTTCAACTTTGTCATCTCCTAGGCGAATCTGTAAATTCTTGTGGATACAGAGTGATTTTATGTTCTTAAATCCTTCCCTTTCTTTTATTGGAAAGACGGCTGACATGGTGTTCCGAACCCATGAAGCAACTAACATCTCGTTCATTGTCAACTGCGTCGTCGTCTCCAATTGTGCCTATTAAAGAATACTTAAATTCTTGTGCTCGGTATTTCTTCGATAAATTTTACTGTGAATTTTTTAAGTTTGTTGTGAAATGGTGCCCCCTCTGAACGAGATTTCTGGCTCCGCCACTAAAACCGCGAATTCAACAATTGATATGCTAGTTTTTTTTGAGTTTCTATTATGTCTTTCGAGTTTATTTGGTTTGCTAGTTTTTTTGTTTATTGCTAAGAAAATCATATTTCACCGCCAACAAAAATAAATCGTAAGGGACACTAGAGGCTTGCATGATTGTTAACTTTAAAGTTCCGAGGCTAGTCTTTGTCATTTTGACTTTATCATCATTATTAAATCGAGAATATGAAAGTTTGCCCGGGTATAAATAGCAAAAGAAAAGTTGTTTTTTCATACTAAAAGCTTGCCTGCAAAAAATAGCAAGAGTACTGCTAGCCGTACCGACGGCTCCCCACCGAAATCGTACCGACGGCCACCGGACGGCCGATCCGAGCCGTCCAAAAATTCTAAAAAAAAAAATCGAGGGGCCTTACGCGAGAATCAATGGCATCCGACGTGTGTAGGGTGGTTGGATCAAGAACCCTTTTTTTGGTGTATATACATCCCGGATCGGCCGTCCGGTGGCCGTCGGTACGATTTCGGTGGGGGGCCGTCGGTATACATATCATTTTCGATTGCGACGCTATAACTTGCTTGGCCGTTTTTTGTCCCAATTATTATTTTGCTTGTTACAAAATCTTCTTTTTATTCTCATTATTTCTATTTTTCCCCCAACAAAAAAAAAAAAAAAAAAAAACAACTACTTGCTAAACAAGACTTAAAGAAAAAAGTAAGGTTGAGTTTTTCCTAAAAAGTTTGTCTATAGCTTAACGACTTTAGACAAGTCTATGTTCGCTTTTGGGCCTCTAAAGGTTTCGCTAAATGGGACTTTAGTTTTTATTTTTTGGGAAAAATGACGGCCAATGACGTGTTTTAGTAATTAATACTGTACCTGTCAATGACATTTTCAGTATTAACAAATGTTCTCAGCATATCTTTGGTGGATATTAATTATCAAAACAAATCCTGGATTATCAAAACACGTCCATGGCGTGTTTTGATAATTAATATCTGCCAAGGATATGCTGAGAATATTTGTTAATGCTGAAAATGTTCTTGACGAGTATTAATTATTTAAACACGTCCTAGGCCGTCATTTTCCCAACTTGTTTTCGGCCCTTTGGGCTTCAAAACACTAGTGAGGCTGTTTGGGTCCTGTATTATCCATTATCTGTAGTTTCTCTAGATGAAATCTCAATCGTCCGTTTCTAGTTTTTTTTTTCAATCGTAATCTTCCATTTTCAGCTCAAAGAAGTGGCGGGAAGCTTCATCATCCGTTACCTCTCTCTCTTGGATCTTGATCCGATCACATCCACATTGACTGCTCCGCTACTAGACGTCACAATTCCTCCACCGGATCACCACCCCCTTATCTTCCTCTTCACCGAACCTCTCACGAACCGATCCAAATCAAACATTTCAATTTTCTAAAACTCAAAACAAGAAGAATAAAAAGAGGAGTCTTCGTAACCAAATTTTCATTGCACGAATTTTCCTGTACAACCTAAATTACAAAAAGTATTCACTAACAATCCTTTGTTTCTCTCTCTAACTAACGAGCAATTCTACGTGCACAATTTTAAAACACTAACGGTTTCGGAGACAATTCTGTTTTACAGTAATATTTTGTTCGTTCTTTCTTCCTAAACTTTTTCCTAACTTTAAGTCTATACAAAAAATGAATTTATATTGGCCAATGCTATTCGTTTCGATCACTCGCATAAACTCCTTCTTCTTCTTCTCCTCGATCAAAAACCGATGAGTCGAATTTTAATTCGATCTTCTTCCGGGAAAACAGTCCGTACGATCTCTGGACGATCATTTCGAACCTTGTAAATCAGTAACCGCCCATCCTTCCTCACCTTCTCCAGATTAAACCTCGGCCGTCCGTTTTCGTTCAAACTCGACATCACAGGCGGCAAGATTTCTCTTTCGTTTTTCCCTCCCACCATCACTTCTTCTCTCCGCATTGCCTCTCTCTTCCTCGCTCCGGCCGTTAACGGCACCGACCAAACCTGCGCCGCCGTCAGATCGCAACTCTCAAACCCTATGCATTCCGTCAGCGTCGCGCACCGGTCCAAACGGGCTCTGATGTCTCCCGCCGAGTCAACCGGTCTAAAACAGCCGGCGATGGAATCATGCATGTCGTCAGTACGGATGGTGATCTTCTTTCCAGCGGCGATTGCGGAGGGCGTAGGTTTAAGGGTGACGGACTCGAGAACGGTGGCCGGTGAAGCAATGACGGCGGTTGTGGATATCAAGGTTAATCCGCCGGGGGAGGAAGGATTCCGGCGACCGGAGATCCGTTGGTTCTCCGAGTTGGAGAGACCTAGAATTGACCGAAAGGTCATGTTGAAGAAACTCATCATTGCATTTTCTAAATTTTGAATGTTTAGAAAATTACTACTAAAAAGAATTCCAACTCTATATACGGATGGATAATTGTTTTTGTTGTAGGTATTGCATAGTCACAATCTTTTAGACTTTTAGTAAAATCATTCGTTTGCGCTTTCTACACTCAATTTGTATTGGCGCTCTTAATCATCGCTTTTGTAAATTTAAGTAGTTTTGGATGTTTTTGAAAATGCTTTTATGCTCGGGCTCATGCACGCTCACGATTATTATGTGACTTAGCGGTACTCGCCGTTACCAATTATCCAATATCCATCCATTTGACTCATGCAGTTAAGATTCTATATATTACTAATAAGTTAAAAGTATCATTATTCCCAAAATTTTGAGGTTCTTTCATACAGTAACTTTTTACTTTATCGACTTGTCTGGCTAAGACAAACTAATAATTCAAAAAAAAAATAACACTAAATCAACAAATATGAATTATTTTTGAATTTAATATAAAACCCATGTGACTTATTAAGCCAACCAAATATAAAACCGGGCCTTGTTAAGATATGTAAACAATAGTCAGAATACCCGAACTGTGAATTGGTCCTAGTTAAGATATTTTATTGGGCTTTTTGGACATATTAGAATGACATGCGGCCCATGGGCTCATCCAAGTTGTCCAACTATGCACTGGCCACCAGGTCCTACATCTTGTTTGGTTGTCAGTTTTTAGATTAAAAAGTTCCAGTACAAGTTTGCGTATTTTGGCGTCTTCGGTCAATATTTTAAAGATTTTAATATAAAAAACTTTTTAACTAGAGATACGCTATATAAATTCAAAAAGTAAAAAATAAGAAATAAGAAATGTTGATATAAAATCACTAAAGATGAAAAAGTAAAAAAGTTTCGATATCTACTTCGAAAAAAGATATTGTATAGAAAGCATGGGGCACCAAAGAATCACGCAACCACGAATTCAACCAGAACTAGATAGAGAGGCGAAATAAAGAGTGAGACAATGACTGTCCAATTACCAAAACTGAAAGCTATTACAGTCCTATTAAAACAATTACAAGTCGAATATGCCTATTCGAGTGATTTTTAAATTTTTTTACGAATAATTTACACGGCAAAGTCTACAATACGAACGGTTCATCTCATTGAATGAGACTGTATTGAAACTTATTTTATGTCAAGTAAACGTGAAGAATCGTCACACACTCACACATAATTATTTGTTTTATTTGTGGCCATACTCATTGTTGTTATTAATTTTCTTTTGCCAGCCGATAACTAAATCCTTCCCATTATTTATATTGGCAAGATAAGAGTAATCTTTCAGTAGTCATGGAATACCGTTACATTAGGTCCAATTTTCTTGGCAGCTACTCATTCACATAAAAGTCGAAAATGTTAAAGCATCCAACTCCAAACCAATTGGCAAAGAGTGGAGTGGCCGCTCAGGCTCATATACTAGTTTTGGAGGAGATAATTAACCAATGTGGGACAAATCCCAACACTCCCCCGCACGTGCGACCCCTGACTCGCACGTGGAGAGGTAAACAAAGGATCCGGAACACACGGATCACAATGAAAGAAAGTGCAACTATGGCACAGACAAAGGGGAAAAGCCTTCGAAACCCTAGCTCTAATACCATGTTAAATTTCTTGGAAGGTTTCAACCTAAAATCAATTGGCTAAGAGTGGAGAGGCCGCCCAAGCTCATTACTAGTTTTGGAGGAGATATTTAACCGATGTGGGACAAATCCCAATAGTGAAGAGGTCAACAAATGATCCGAAACACACGGATCACAATGAAATAAAGTGCAACTATGGGACAAACAAAGGGGAAAAGCCTCCGAAATTTTTTGAGGGTTTCAACCTAAAATCAATTGGCAATAGATGAAATAACCTCTAAATTATACTTCATTAATCAAACTTGGGTGGGCTTAGATGAGCGATGTGGGACAAAATCTTATTAGTTTTGGAAAAGAGTAATAATGCTGTACAAAAGATACTATCCGAGGCTGATTTGATGTGTTCCTTTAAATCCATAAAGGAACCTGTAAGTCTTTTAGTCCCTATATTCTTTAGTAATTTAATTGCTGATACGGTATCAATCCTAAAATGGTGGGCAATTGTGTGGGGCTCCTTTCTTGAAGGTTCGATCACCTTTGCTCTGGGATTTGGATCTCGTTCTCAATCTTCTTTAGTCCTGCAAAACGAAGCACGACTAAAGACCACGCCGGAGGTTCTCCGGGATGGCCCTCCGGTGCAAGAATCAGTACTCTTGCAAAGAGGAAAGATCAAGAGTTTAGGGTTTAGAGCTGTGTTCAGAACATACCTCTTTCAGGAGGCATAACAGTGTATTTATAGAGATCGTCCAGCTTGATCTCCAAGATCGTACGCATGCTTGCCACGTGTCGGCTGACGTACCCTCTACGTCACCTTTTAGGGTTTCGTAACCGCCTGGCGAGTGAGCGGGCCCCTTCACGTGGTACCATCAACCTGGTAACCGCTCAGCTGACGTCACTATCGTCATCAAAGCCACGGTGGCACTCCCACGTGAAGGAGAAGGGAACATGGCCCCCATATCCGTTCAAAGCCGAATGTGAGCCGACGGTCAAGGAGTCAGCCGAGAGAGATATCAAGAGGAAGCGTTTGTCCCTCGGGAAGCCGAGGCGGTGAAATATCTCCCTGGGTCAAATTGGACCGTGGGTAAGCCGAGGCTCTGTCGGAGTCTCCGTGGATGGTTTAGGACCGTCGGTACGCCGAGGCTTTGTTAGTCTTGTTTCAAAGTAAACATTGACCGTTGGTCCTGCGGCTCGGTATTACGCTCGGTGCAGCCCGAGCCATCTGACTCGGCCTGCTACAAATTGGTACCATACGAATAGTAGAGATAACATCATAACAGTATCAATGTGTCTCAATGGGCAGCTCTCGATTTGTTGCTACAGCTAAGATATGCCAATTGGAAACCTATTTACAGCTCACAAAATTCAATTCCTTCCTCACGTATCAACACCGATTCTTATTTTCCGGTTTGCTTTGGAAAAGGCAAGAACATATGATACACCCTGACCGATACTGAAAAAGATTCATAATCATTCCTGCTACTTCATTATGCTTTTCTTTAAGCATGCCTCATGATGATCATGATTGTAATGGCAACACCATTTTGGGATATTGGTGAAGACTCGTGAATATTTGGTGCAGGTGCAAGGTATGTCTGCGAAGTTTGACAGAGGAATACAATCTCGTGAAGAGCAAGCTTGAAACTCTGTTCACGGTAAGCACTCCTTGGACATAGCCCGTTAATTGGTAATATGACCTGGATTGTTTCTAAGTTTGATATAGATCTTGGGTTTGTGGAGTGAAAAAAAAGTAATGGTAAGAGATTCTGCTTCATTGTTTTTTTCCTTTGGATTGGGGTAGAATCACTTACCTTTTATTTCCTTCGACAGACCCAAGATCCGAAAACAGCCTCAAGGTGAAGGAACACTTCCAAATATAGCATCTTACTTAAAATGAACCATGATTCCAAATAAGCATGCCAAACTCTGGCATTGAAACCCTTTTCTTTTTTAGCACTTACCCTGTGAGGTAAAAATGCATCAAAGGGATGTTTGATTCTCTTTTCGGCCGGAAATTTTTTCTTTTCTTTTCTTGTCTATTTCCCTTGGTTGCTCATTTACATCGACACTAGTCGGACATCTCTTCTTTTTTATTTCTTTTTTTGGTTTTGAGATAAACCATTAGGTTTTTTTGTCTCTAAATCTTTTCTTTCTTTTTTCTCTCCATTTCGTAGCTGGAGCAGCAAATCTTGGCCGCTGGTGGTTCGGTACCAGACCTGTAAAAGATTGTGAAGGTGTGATATGTTACGGGGAGCTTTTGTTAAGTTTTTGGTGCTGTAACTAGGTGAAGGTTTAAAACTTGTATGAAAAGCTGTTTTTTTTTCTTTTCTTTTCTTTTTTAGACATGTTTGGCTAATCAGAACACTATCAGTTTAAAAAGTTATGTGATCTTAATGGTCGAGTCTAGATTCGTGGGCACTAACAACTCGCTTGCCGGGGGCTCGGGCTCCGCATTTCAAGTTCTTTATCCTAACCTGTCTTCTCCACTCCGCGGGGAGCCCTGCCCCGTCTTCTATCTTATAGAATCAATTTGTTTAGCTCCACTTATTGAAGAAGCATTCATTTTGATGCAGTTTGGCACTTGAGCTCTATTTGTGTCTTAAGGTATGCATTTCAATAAGGGATCGATGCCTGAGTTTTCACTACACAAACTAATTAATCAATTCCTCTTGTTTGTAAATAAATGCGACAATCAGGCTTCACCAAACTGCAAGGGCCTTATCATAATGTTGTATAGTACACTGCAGATGAATGTAAGGTATTAGCCCTCACCAGCTGGAGTATGTTCCCTATACTTAGACACGTAATATAGGACAAAATTGGTGGTCTTGGCCTGGGACTTAGAGCGTCCCGGCCTTGGACTTGGCTTGAGACTTTAGGAGTTTGTCTCTTCTTAATATCGTAGGTTCGATTATTATTGGACTTGGCTTGGGACTTTAGGAGTTTGTTTCTTCTTAATATCGTAGGTTCGATTATTATTGCCAGCAACCCTTTGGATCACTTCATTCCATGAGTAAGCGTGTGAAACGATTGTGGGATGGTTTAAATTGGTCGATAACACCCCCACCCACTCACCCACACTAGTAAAAAGTAATGTTGAGGTGGGACATGTAGGATGTTTCAATTTTGAGAGTGACTTTTGGAATTAAAATGTACTGTAGTGTCTAAGTTCCATTAAAAATGGCATTAGTATGAAGGATGATGTTACTCCAACATACAAAGAATTTCAACTGTTTTCTACTACTATTAAAGAGTATGGTGGAAGAGAACGGAGGTCAGTCTTTTCCACAAGAAACAAAGTTAGATCAATAATAACTCACCTCCTATGGCGATACAGAAAACCGATAGAAACCTCATTTCTTTTCTTTTTCCACCTTTTTTGCAATCCAAAGGGGCAGTAACTAGACAATTTTTTTTTCCTTCCGAAATTGATATAAGTTGTAGATTATTCTGTGCATTTACTTGTGGAGTAAAACTCTCATGATGAATCCAGCATCTTAATGCAGGTTTTGGTTGCGTGAATTACGTAACTAAAACCTGCGTTAAGATGCAATCCTGACCTTCTTGAAACGGAGCTGGAGCAACTACCTTAGCGTACAACAAACTCTAGAGACGGTTACGATTTCAAAAATAGATTGATTTGTTATCAACCTTTGAAGTCGAATTAGCAAAAGCAATCTCTCCTTGATCTTCTTGCATCATATGGATTTCAAACATTCGTGATCTGCACATGAGGAATTCATGTAACTAAAACCTGCGTTAAGATGTTGGATTCATCGTAATTACCTATCCTTCCGATACAGTAAACGAAAAACCTGTGTACCATATGTGTTAATTTATTGCATTTGTAAGGAAAATGTGAATATGTAAGGCAGCACATGCACATGCAAGGAACTTTTTTGGAAACAAATGTCTGTAAAGAAAGAGGGCCTCATCAAGTAATGAAAGCAGAATAGCTGGGATGAAAGAGACAAGAGACCAAAGGGATGGAAATACAGATACACTGGCCATTGAAAAAGGTAATCCATTGATGCATTCAGTCCCCCTATGCTCACATTTACAACACATGGGCAATCCATTGAATTGAAACTACAGATAGATGCAAATCATGAGTGGGCGTTTTGTCTCTCTTTTTTATTTTGTTTTTATCTCCGAAAATTGGGTTCTGCTAGTGAACTGCATTGGATTAGATTACTTTTACTCTGTTCAATTATGTGGGGAGCAAACTCATCGACCAACCGGAGTAACCCTTCGGGGTTTGATGAGTGGGGGTTTTGGTGGTTGGGTTTGGTGCAATCAGTGCCACTACTACTCTCTGCCCCACATCCCAATGCAATTATGTCTGCGATTAGGTTGTGGTAAGCCCTTCCCCTTTAAGGTAAAGCACTGTTGCTGATCACAGTTCCAATTACTTCTTCCTTTCTGCTTTTGTGTAAGCAAGGGATCGAGTTCCATTAATTCGCTGACCATTTCGTTGCATTGAAGCTGGGGGCCGTAGGGTGATGTGCCAATTCGGAGGTGTTGCCCCGAATCTATGAATCCCAATCGGTTATTTAGTTCGTCTCGTCGAGTTTGTCGTTCGTGTCGAAGAATAAAATTAATTGGGATATCGACACCAAAATAGTTATAGTTATACTAATGCTTTGGTTTTAGTGAGAACATGCGAAATTGTTTCTCACATTTATCATCGAGCCTTCGATGTTTCTACTTTCTAGACACCTTTTCTGATCTAGATTTTTCTGCACGGGAAATGTCTAAAGAGTCGACTAAATCAACGATAATGCTACGGACACACCTACCGACCACTTCTCTCTTACATATGTGTGGGATCCATCCCACAATTATCAAACAGTTGAAACCTAATCTCAACTTTCTGCTCAACTCCCTGCAATTTGTCCCAAACCTAACCTGATGTCTGTTTGTTGTTGACCCATTGTTCTGCGGGCCTAGAATTTTGGCCCAAGTTGAATGGAGGTGGACCGCGGAGTGGACGTGGGGTCCCGCCCCGCACAAGTCCGATCCTGATCGAACGGTGGAAGCTGAAAACTGCAAAAAATCAGAGACCCACTCAAAAATGACGGAGGAGAATATGATCGGACGACACACAGCTATCCTCACGCAGCAGAAGCCCTAATTGCCCTCGTCATCACTTTTCCAACAACTGGCTTTTCCTCTCACACCTCCCCCATGATACGTGGCGTTGACTGTTAACTACACCATGGGTACTCAAACTATAACTGTAAATGTTGGGGTTGGGGGAGAAGGGACAACAGCCTGCTGTCTGGGCCAAGGGGGCCGTGCTTCGATCTCGCTCCAATGATCGGAGACGTTCATTTCATAGAGCTCGTCGAGTTGAACTATTATGGTAAAAATCAGCTCGATCGGATATCATTAAGTGCCTAATCGACACCTTTTTGTCTTGAAAAGAATGGATTCGAAACACTAGATCAAATCTACTAGAACTCATTATTGGCAAGTTATATGTGTTCCAATCAGGCACTTAATGATATCCGATCAAATTGATTTTTTGCATACTTGTACAACTCTACGAGGTGAATGTTTTCGATTATCGGAGCAAGACCGGAATAGGGCCCTCTCGGCCGGGACAGCACGCAGCTGTCCCTTCAAGGGACAACAGCTCCCCCAGTCCAGTAAATGTTCTCCGGTCCATTAAATCGACTCAATGGTCCAATTAAGCCTAATTTTATAGATCTTTTCCGGACTCCACTTTGATGAATATGAATTCATCGGAGATTGTCGAGAACATCAAGCATGTCAAGAACTATGTTAATAGGATATCGATTAATATGACTTGATTGTATTTGTTTTCAGATAAATAGGTTAAATTTGCTCAATTCATTATTGTATTTTCTTCTATTTTTTTATGCAGATGAATGTACGTTTAACATAATATCAACTGATATCCAATCAATGTATTCTATAGCGTAATTGATATTCTACGAACTCTAGAAAGTGAAGTTTGAAAAGAATCCACAAATGGAATTAGCTAACCGTTCCGTCCACTTTAATGAACCGGGGAGGATCCATTTGCAACTTTCTACACATACAAAAACTCCCACATTAAATGTGTGAACCAGAAAATGAATTTCAACACTTGTGTTTTAAGTTAAGCAAAGACAATTGGATAAACTTTAGGCTCACAATTATGGTGGTAGCAGTCTTCCAGACATGTACGCCGTGTGTTTGGGGCCTCTCAAGTACTCCTATTTTTATGTGTTTGTCCAATGATGTACATCACTATAACTTTTTTTTGGTAAAGAAAATAAACGTGCAGATAATCTATGTCGGAGCTGAAGTTAATGTCCCGCCACACGTGGATGGTGTTAGATCTCAGAAGTATGGTTAGCCACAATGAGTGGCTATAGAAACTTAAACCCGAACCTTGTCGAACCAACCAATGAATCAACCCCCCATTGGTAATGTACATCACAATTCACTAATGCGACAAAACTTTGAAAACAAAGTCGACCATGGAGGCATTTTAACACAAGTTTCTCTTTTCCACTCTTATTTACCTAGTGTAGAAAAAACTAGAAATACAATCCATGTACTTTTTTTTTTAAAGACGGTACTAAAATAAAAAAATTCATTACCACGACCATATTATTGAGAGAAAATTGAGAGTTAGTGTCGAGTCAAAGGAAAGATTTGAAAATAAAGCGTCGTATTTTTGTTGTTTAGAATTGGTGGGTTTTTTTTTTTTTCTTTTTCTTTCTTTAACAAGTTAATCCAATCATCAAAATATGATCTAGTGGTGCAATGAATTAGAGAAATACTCTCAAGATTACGTGATTATGAATTCTTTTCGGTACTTATTTCAATAACAGGAAAAACAATTCAGTTTTTCACTACAAATTCATGATCCAAAGTATAGTTCCGGTCTTCCGGACACCAAATGTTGTTTTGCGAGTAAATTTTCCCGTGAGTAGAAAAGTTTATAGTATCACATCCTCTTCATATTACCCAAGTCGCGCGTTCGAGAACTTCAACATTTCCATATAGCCCATCTGTTTGACGGACCCGGAGGTGTTGTAGTGCACCCCCCGCACTACACGTGTAGTGCGGTCAATCCGGCCGTCCATCTCGGCAATTGACGACTCAAATTTCTGTAACGAACCGACCCGGCTAATCATAGACCCTCTTTCGACCCAAACACTTGGCCTGAAAAGATATACCTAAGAAGGTACAATGTAGTTCCTAGGTGGGTGTTAAATATAATAATATACCACATGGGACTTTTAGCTCCCAACCAATGTGAGACTAAACGCTCTCAAACCCTCAAATTTAGGGTATTACATTTTCATCCGAACAACGGACGGTTAGGATTTGTAGAAGTTCGGATTAAATCCAAACCGTCTGTGCCGAGATGGACGGTCTGATCAGCCGCACACTACACGGTGTAGTGCAACAGGTGGACTACAGCCCCTCCCATCCCTCTGTTTGACTGTACTCAATAGTAATGAGGCCACTAAGGGGGTGTTTGGACAAATAAGCCAAAGTGGCTTATTTTTTGTCCTTATTCAATATTTTTTTGCATTTTGTGGCTTATTGTCAATTTTTTGGGGATTATTGCTTCCTTATGACGAGAGGAATCTAAAAAGTAAAAAATTTCGATCGAAATCCAATTTTTTGAATTTTTTAAGTTGGCGGGAAAGCCACTTATTTCGTCTTTATTCAAAAAAATTTGGATTTCGACCAAATTTTTTTACTTTTTAGATTCCTCTCGTCATAAGGAAGCAATAATCCCCAAAAAATTGACAATAAGCCACAAAATGCGAAAAAAAATTGAATAAGGACAAAAAAAAATTGGCGGGAAAGCCAATTGGATTATTTAGAAGAACACCCCCTAATACCAATCACCTCATGATGCTATACATCTCAATTTTATGAGATTATTTATCCGAATATATGTTTAAATCCGTGTTGTAATACAGTATTTTTTGAGTTTAATTTAGGATATATGAGTAGTGGAGTACTACTACTATTTTGCTTGTCTAAAATATAAATAAAATAAAATCCTGAGCCGCCCAATATTAATACTAACCGCATCTCTAAAGTGCAAACATTAATTCTGCCCAACGGAAAGAAAAGGGCAAAAAAAATTTGCTTTGGTTCAGTGGTGGTGGTTTATTGCCCCTTACCTATCCAGCAAACCACCCCTATGGTCACGTGATCCTCGTCCGAATCTCCGATGACCTGTCACTCCGAGCCTCCCGCCCTTCCACGTAGGCTCGGACAACCGTTTGACCCCCCGAACCTCCCCCCACACAAATTACACCCCAAAAAAAAGACCCACATTGGAGTTGCAGTACAGTAGACTGGTAGTAAGTAGTCATTGCATTGTTCCACAGAAGCAAAACAAAGAAGCGTCAAGAAGAAGAAGAAGATCAAATAAAGGTGCTTCCTTTCCCCCCAAGCTACTCTCTCTCTCTCTCTCTCTCTCCTGAATCTTGGACTTTGATGCTCTGCTGTCTCCATTAAACCTTTTCTTCCCATCCATATTCCCACGAGAAATCTGTAAAAATATATCAACCTTCCCCATCACGGAAAAGCACCGCCAAAACCCCCAAACCCTTCTCCTACAAAATCCCCCCCAAAACCCCAACCCCTCATTGCATCCTCTATTTCACATTCAACCCAGAAAAAGAGAGAGAGAGAGAGGGGAAAAAGGGAAAAAAAATGTTGCTATCAGGTTTGTCGAAATTGCTCTGCATTCTCCAATGCATTTCACTGGCCTTTGCTATTATAGACCCAATCGATTTCTTGGCTCTCCAATCGATTCGTAAGTCCCTCGACGACGTGCCGGGGTCCAATTACTTCTCCACGTGGGATTTCACCTCCGACCCCTGTAACTTCGCCGGAGTTTACTGCGACGGCGATAAGGTAATCGCGTTGAACCTCGGCGACCCGAGGGCCGGCGCGCCGGGCCTCGCGGGCCGGCTCAACCCCGACATCGGAAAGCTCTCCAATCTCGCCGAGTTCACCGTCGTGCCCGGCCGCATCATGGGCTCGATTCCGGTGTCCATTTCGCAATTGAATAACCTCAGGTTCTTGGCTATCAGCCGGAATTTCATCTCCGGCCAGATTCCGGCGAGTCTGGGCCAGCTCCGGGGGCTTCAAACGCTCGACCTCAGTTACAATCAGCTCTCCGGCACCATCCCGCCGTCGATCGGTAACCTGCAGGCGCTATCCAACGTCATTCTCGGTCACAATCATCTCACAGGTCCGGTCCCTCAGTTTGGTTCACAATCCCTAACCCGGCTCGATCTCAAGCACAACAATCTCACCGGTTCTTTCTCGCCGACTTCGCTCCCTCCGTCGCTCCAGTACTTGTCCCTGTCCTGGAACCGGTTCGAAGGCCCAGTGGACCAGCTCCTGACCCGTATGAACCGGTTAAACTACCTCGACCTGAGCATGAACCGTTTCTCTGGCGTCATCCCGGGAAGCGTGTTCAGTTTCCCAATCACAAACCTTCAGTTGCAGAGAAACTCGTTTACCGGTCCGGTTCTACCGGGCAATCAGGTCTCTATCTCGACCGTCGATCTTAGCTACAACAGGCTATCGGGTCAGATCTCGCCGATGTTCTCGACCGTGGAGAATCTATACCTGAATAACAACCGCTTCACCGGTCAGGTCCCGGGCAGCTTTGTGGACCGGTTGCTGGCCGCGAACATACAGACCCTGTATCTACAGCACAATTTCCTGACCGGGATTGAGATCAATCCGACGGCCGAGATTCCTGTGAGCAGTTCGCTGTGTTTGCAGTATAACTGCATGGTTCCCCCTGTACAGACGCCTTGTCCGTTGAAGGCTGGGACGCAGAAGACGAGGCCTACTGAACAGTGCGTTGAGTGGAGGGGGTAATTTGGGGAGTTCACTCTCATGTCAAGGGCAGAAAGGGAAAAAAAAGATAAGAAGTATAACTATAGGGTTATTATAATTCAATGTTTTTTTTTATAAAAAAAAGTTGGGTTTTGACATAATTTTTGTGGGAGTGGTGGAATTCAATTTATTTATTTTTGTGAGGAGGTTGGGGGTAAAACAGGAATAAATTTGACTGTGCATAAGTAGACATCTCATGGTAAAAAGGTCCTATTTCAGTTGATGTCTTTCATATGTTGTTTTTGGTTTCCACGTTCTTGTGGGGCAAAAATATGTTACTTTCTTGCCGTTATTGATTGGATCCTTCTGGGTGTCATTACCCAATGCCACATGCTTCTTACTAGCTTTGTTGATTTCTTCAAAATTCTCAATCTGCTGCTATCCTAGTTGTGATTGTTGGACCTGTTGTAGCTTAGGCTTGGGGTTCCTCTAGTGCACAGGTGTAGTATGCGATCCGAGTTAGCATGGCATAGTATGCGATTCGAGTTATTCATCTCGACCATAGATGGTTTGTACAGTATTTTTGAGGCACTTGGATGTCCACTTTTGTACCCAACGAGGGTTCTCTCCACTGCCCTATAGGTGTGGAGTTTGATTCTCGGGGATAGGTCAACCAGTTTGGAGATGAAAATTTATGTGGGTAACCTCCTAGCTATTTCTAACTGCTTTATGTAGGTATTGGTTCCATGCGGTCAGCTATAGATAGATTAGTCTTGTCCCATTTGGGTGTGTGATGCCTAGTTGAAATAAAGAAGTCACTTTTATGGAATTCGTAGTACTCCATTTTTAAGAGGTGGTCACAGTTTCTCTGCTTATTATAAGTGTCTTTCCAATTTGCAAGTTTCTTTAAGTGTGGGGCCTCAAAGAAACCATATATCATTTGTTAACGGATTTGGAAGATTAATAATAATACAACACTTTTTTGTCCCCTATATTATGAGGTCGAAACTGGATTTGAAAAGATAAACTGATACAGCACAAGCCCAAAAAAAAAAGCAAATGAGGATTCGAAGTGGGGGCTCACTTTTCCCTTTTTTTTCACCCTTTAAGGGGGCATAATTTCTTAATTGTGCATTAAGGGAGAGTTGAAAAGGGGGTCAAAACACAACTACCAGTTCAGGTTTTCTTTTGACATGTTTTGTGTACAACTCTTTGACCATGTCTAAGTACTACCATTAATTGATTACTACTTTAGAATATTCCAATTGATTGCAATCTTATGGGTGTGGAATTATGCTGCACTTTTTCTTTTCTTTTTCAAGCGAATTTGCGATATCATTTTTTCGCCATATAAGATTGGCCTGTGAAAGAATAGTATATATTGTAACTTCACATTAGGACAAAAATGGAGTATGATTGGAAACAAAAATGAGAGTGTAACCCCTGATTTGTGGCGAGTAACCACTCATTTTCTCGGGGTTTATTTGGTAACCAATCCTAAACCAATAAATTTTTTGGGGTTTTAACAATTCTTTTGGGTTTTAAAGGTACAATCCAATATCCTATACACGCAGTTGGAAACCCTTTTACTTAGCGCAAAAACAAAAAATGTTGGAAACCCTTTCGTACACCTCAGTGTTCTTCTCTAATATCTTGTCATCATAATTCAAAACGTACAATTTATGGAGTTTACAGAATAGATTATCCAGACAACAAATTAAATTCATCGGATATCAGTACATATATGATAATAACAAAAAAAACCCGGGCTTATTTTGGGAAACTAAAGCCTCATATAGTCCAATTAGTGTTACGTTATTCTAAGAACCTCCTTTTGTCTTTGTAGCACTTTTTTTTATTATTATTTATAATTTTTGTCTTTCTAGCACTTGAGCAGCTTATTTTTCCAAGGTGTAAGGTCTTCATAGACCATAATCCACGCTTCATCTGTTTCGCACGTGCGTGGGCGTGGGGTGATGATTAGAGAGTGTTTACAAGTTAATCCAATCATCAAAATATGATCTAGTGGTGCAATGAATTAGAGAAATACTCTCAAGATTACGTGATTATGAATTCTTTTCGGTACTTATTTCAATAACAGGAAAAACAATTCAGTTTTTCACTACAAATTCATGATCCAAAGTATAGTGCCGGTCTTCCGGACACCAAATGTTGTTTTGCGAGTAAATTTTCCCGTGAGTAGAAAAGTTTATAATAGTATCACATCCTCTTCATATTACCCAAGTCGCGCGTTCGAGAACTTCAACATTTCCATATAGCCCATCTGTTTGACGGACCCGGAGGTGTTGTAGTGCACCCCCCGCACTACACGTGTAGTGCGGTCAATCCGGCCGTCTATCTCAGCAATTGACGACTCATATTTCTGTAACGAACCGACCCGGCTAACCATAGACCCTCTTTCGACCCAAACACTTGGCCTGAAAAGATATACCTAAGAAGGTACGATGTAGTTCCTAGGTGGGTGTTAAATATAATAATATACAACATGAGACTTTAGCTCCCAACCAATGAGAGACTAAACACTCTCAAATCTTCATCCGAACAACGGACGGCTAGGATTTATAGGAGCTCGATCGGATTAAATCCAAACCGTCCGTGCCGAGATGGACGGTCGGATCAACCGCACTACACGGTGTAGTGCGACGGGTGGACTACAGTCCCTCCCATCCCTCTGTTTCACTGTACTAAATAGTAATGAGGCCACTAATACCAATCACCTCATGATGCTCTATACATCTCAATTTTATGAGATTATTTATCCGAATATATGTTTAATCCGTGTTGTAATACAGTATTTTTTGAGTTTAATTTAGGATATATGAGTAGTGGAGTACTACTACTATTTTGCTTGTCTAAAATATAAAATAAAATAAAATAAAATCCTGAGCCGCCCAATATTAATACTAACCGCATCTCTAAAGTGCAAACATTAATTCTGCCCAACGGAAAGAAGAGGGCAAAAAAAATTTGCTTTGGTTCAGTGGTGGTGGTTTATTGCCCCTTACCTATCCAGCAAACCACCCCTATGGTCACGTGGTCCTCGTCCGAATCTCCGATGACCTGTCACTCCGAGCCTCCCGCCCTTCCACGTAGGCTCGGACAACCGTTTGACCCCCCGAACCTACCCCCCACACAAATTACACCCCCAAAAAAACCAGACCCACATTGGAGTTGCAGTACAGTAGACTGGTAGTAAGTAGTCATTGCATTGTTCCACAGAAGCAAAACAAAGAAGCGTCAAGAAGAAGAAGAAGAAGATCAAATAAAGGTGCTTCCTTTCCCCCCAAGCTACTCTCTCTCTCTCTCTCTCCTGAATCTTGGACTTTGATGCTCTGCTGTCTCCATTAAAACCTTTTCTTCCCATCCATATTCCCACGAGAAATCTGTAAAAATATATCAACCTTCCCCATCACGGAAAAGCACCGCCAAAACCCCCAAACCCTTCTCCTATAAAATCTCCCCCAAAACCCCAACCCCTCATTGCATCCTCTGTTTCACATTCAACCCAGAAAAAGAAAGAAAGAGAGAGAGAGAGGGAAAAGAAAAGAAAAGAAAAAAAAAAAAACAGGGGAAAAAATGTTGCTATCAGGTTTGCCGAAATTGCTCTGCATTCTCCAATGCATTTCACTGGCCTTTGCTATTATAGACCCAATCGATTTCTTGGCTCTCCAATCGATTCGCAAGTCCCTCGACGACGTGCCGGGGTCCAATTACTTCTCCACGTGGGATTTCACCTCCGACCCCTGTAACTTCGCCGGAGTTTACTGCGACGGCGATAAGGTAATCGCGTTGAACCTCGGCGACCCGAGGGCCGGCGCGCCGGGCCTCGCGGGCCGGCTCAACCCCGACATCGGAAAGCTCTCGAATCTCGCCGAGTTCACCGTCGTGCCCGGCCGCATCATGGGCTCGATTCCGGTGTCCATTTCGCAATTGAATAACCTCAGGTTCTTGGCTATCAGCCGGAATTTCATCTCCGGCCAGATTCCGGTGAGTCTGGGCCAGCTCCGGGGGCTTCAAACGCTCGACCTCAGTTACAATCAGCTCTCAGGCACCATCCCGCCGTCGATCGGTAACCTGCAGGCGCTATCCAACGTCATTCTCGGTCACAATCATCTCACAGGTCCGGTCCCTCAGTTTGGTTCACAATCCCTAACCCGGCTCGATCTCAAGCACAACAATCTCACCGGTTCTTTCTCGCCGACTTCGCTCCCTCCGTCGCTCCAGTACTTGTCCCTGTCCTGGAACTGGTTCGAAGGCCCAGTGGACCAGCTCCTGACCCGTATGAACCGGTTAAACTACCTCGACCTGAGCATGAACCGTTTCTCTGGCGTCATCCCGGGAAGCGTGTTCAGTTTCCCAATCACAAACCTTCAGTTGCAGAGAAACTCGTTTACCGGTCCGGTTCTACCGGGCAATCAGGTCTCTATCTCGACCGTCGATCTTAGCTACAACAGGCTATCGGGTCAGATCTCGCCGATGTTCTCGACCGTGGAGAATCTATACCTGAATAACAACCGGTTCACCGGTCAGGTCCCGGGCAGCTTTGTGGACCGGTTGCTGGCCGCGAACATACAGACCCTGTATCTACAGCACAATTTCCTGACCGGGATTGAGATCAATCCAACGGCCGAGATTCCTGTGAGCAGTTCGCTGTGTTTGCAGTATAACTGCATGGTTCCCCCTGTACAGACGCCTTGTCCGTTGAAGGCTGGGACGCAGAAGACGAGGCCTACTGAACAGTGCGTTGAGTGGAGGGGGTAATTTGGGGAGTTCACTCTCATGTCAAGGGCAGAAAGGGAAAAAAAAAAGATAAGTTAATTAGTAGTAGTATAACTATAGGGTTATTATAATTCAATGTTTTTTTTTTTTATAAAAAAAAAGTTGGGTTTTGACATAATTTTTGTGGGAGTGGTGGAATTCAATTTTATTTATTTTTGTGAGGAGGTTGGGGGTAAAACAGGAATAAATTTGACTGTGCATAAGTAGACATCTCATGGTAAAAAGGTCCTATTTCAGTTGATGTCTTTCATATGTTGTTTTTGGTTTCCATGTTCTTGTGGGGGCAAAAATATGTTACCTCTTGCCGTTATTGATTGGATCCTTCTGGGTGTCATTACCCAATGCCACATGCTTCTTACTACTAGCTTTGTTGATTTCTTCAAAATTCCCAATCTGCTGCTATCCTAGTTGTGATTGTTGGACCTGTTGTAGCTAGCTAGCTAGCTTAGACTTGGGACCAATCTGCTGCTATCCTAGTTGTCATAAGTTGTGATTGTTGGACCAATCTGCTTAGACTTGGGGTTCCTGTAGTGTAGGCAATAAATGGTTCATATTTTTTCATCTCGAGAATCAATGGTTTTATATTTTTCTGGGCTCTTGCAAGTAGTTATATAGTATTTTTGAGACACTTGGGTGTCCACTTTTGTACACAACGAGAGTTGTCTCCACTGCCCAGGAGGTGTGAGTTTGATTCTCGGGGATAGGTCAACCAGTTTGGAGGTGAAAGTTTACGTGCGTAACCTCCTAGCTATTTCTAACTGCTTTATGTAGGTATTGCTTCCATGCGGTCGGCTTTAGGTAGATTAGTCTTCTCCCAGTTTGGAGGTGAAAGTTTATGTGGGTAACCTCCTAGCTATTTCTAACTGCTTTCTGTAGGTATTGCTTCCATGCGGTCGGCTATAGGTAGATTAGTCTTCTCCCATTTGGGTGTGTAATACCTCGTTTAAAAAAAAAAAGAAGCCACTTTTATGGAATTCTCGTTTTATGGACATATTTTTGTAGTGCTCCATTTTTAAGAGGTGGATCACAGTTTCTCTGCTTATTGTAAGTGTCTTTCCAATTTGCAAGTTTCTTTAAAGTGTGGGGCCTCAAAGAAACCATATAGTATCATTTGTTAACGGATTTGGAAGATTAAATAATAATACAACACTTTTTTGTCCCCTATATTATGAGGTCGAAACTGGATTTGAAAAGATAAACTGATACAGCACAAGCCCAAAAAAAGCAAATGAGGATTCGAAGTGGGGGCTCACTTTTTCCTGTTTTTTCCACCCTTTAAGGAGGCATAATTTCTTAATTGTGCATTAAGGGAGAGTTGAAAAAGGAGTCAAAACACAACTACCAGTTCAGGTTTTCTTTTGACATGTTTTGTGTACAACTCTTTGACCATGTCTAAGTACTACCATTAATTGATTACTACTTTAGAATATTCCAATTGATTGCAATCTTATGGGTGTGGAATTATGCTGCACTTTTTCTTTTCTTTTTCAAGCGAATTTGCGATATCATTTTTTCGCCATATAAGATTGGCCTGTGAAAGAACAGTATATATTGTAACTTCACATTAGGACAAAAATGGAGTATGATTGGAAACAAAAATGAAAGTGTAACCCTTGATTTGTGGCGAGTAACCACTCATTTTCTCGGGGTTTATTTGGTAACCAATCTTAAACCAATAAATTTTTTGGGGTTTTAACAATTCTTTTGGGTTTTTAAGGTACAATCCAATATCCTATACACGCAGTTGGAAACCCTTTTACTTAGCGCAAAAACAAAAAATGTTGGAAACCCTTTCGTACACCTCAGTGTTCTTCTCTAATATCTTGTCATCATAATTCAAAACGTACAATTTATGGAGTTTACAGAATAGATTATCCAGACAACAAATTAAATTCATCGGATATCAGTACATATATGATAATAACAAAAAAAACCCGGGCTTATTTTGGGAAACTAAAGCCTCATATAGTCCAATTAGTGTTACGTTATTCTAAGAACCTCCTTTTGTCTTTGTAGCACTTTTTTTTATTATTATTTATAATTTTTGTCTTTCTAGCACTTGAGCAGCTTATTTTTCCAAGGTGTAAGGTCTTCATAGACCATAATCCACGCTTCATCTGTTTCGCACGTGCGTGGGCGTGGGGTGATGATTAGAGAGTGTTTACAACAAATTTAAGGGTTGTTGGCCCAAAGTATCTTACTTTGCTAGGCCGCTAACTAATTTGTCTTCCTACTCCCTATCTATCCTCTTTTCTTTTTTTTTAAAAAAAACGACCAGGCAATCGATTCAATAAACCAATCAATTCAACGATGAGATACGTAGTTCACTGCGGGAAGATCCAACTAAAGTCGGGGCAGATTATTGATATTAATAATTTACTGCACACGAGTGAAACTCAAATTCCAGATAGAAAACTTCATGGGCTCCATAATTGTTTGATGACTACGTATATCTTGACACTAGGGTATTCGTATTCACCATGTGACCCTTTGTCCGATTAGATCGTGTTCTATACTCATGTAGTTGAAAGCAAAGTGGACAAGGTTTATGGTTGAACACTACATACGGAGTACAAGACACAATAATGTAGTGTTTACGAATGAAGTACTAAATTAGATTTTAAAAAAAATGGAAAGATTAATTGGAGGAGTAACATTTTCTTTTACTGGTTCACAATCTGTAATTGTGGATCTCTGCAACACTCTCTTATAGAACCTTCCACTCGTGCTATTAATCATCGCTTTATGTTCATGTTCTCCATCCTCCCTCCCATGAATGCTAGAAAATTTTTAAGACGTTTTTACGCTTGTGTTCATACTCACGCCCACGCCCACGCACATGCATAATGTGACTAAGGAACTAGTCAAAGCCCATTGTCTTGTATTGTAATAATGCTAGGTAACAAATAAGTAATACAATGATGATGAATAACTGTGAAGGGAAAATTATTAGGTTATAATAATTTTAAAAAAGGAGAGAGAAAGAAAAGGGTTCAAAGATGGTTGGCTTACAAGGTACTGAAATATGAGTACGATTTTGCTTAATAATTCAGGGCCCAGTAGAGAGTGTGCTTTTAGTTTTAGCTATATCTTCGGTGAACAAATATACCTACCATTACCCAGGGTTTCTTTTAGGCTTTAATAATAATCAGTTGATTATTACAGTACCTAATAATCTTTGATAAAGGGTTAAAGTAATCTTTGATCATTAGTTTATTATTGCTTTGGGCCTTTCTTGGGTCCCCCAGCTGAAGAATGATTTTATAAAATAAGTTCTTTGGGCCAAACATGGGCCCATTTTGAGAGGGATTCCAAACCCATATAAACACCAGAATGGTAGCTTTTTGGAGGGAGATGTTGGAAACTTTGGGCTCATTTTCCCATAAAAGCAGCTCAATTGCCTTTAGGCATTCAAAGGCACCTTTTTTTTACATTTCCTGGTAAGCATTCAAAGGCACTTCAGAGCAACGTTACCAAAACAGTTGTGGGGTCCATAGACTTGCTGTACTTCGTAGAAATATGTGGTGAAGAAGGGTGCTAACTGCTAAGGCACCATGCGGTAGTGTTCCGAAACATCCCCGGTAATTTTTCACTGGTTTCAACCGGCTCAGCCATTAGCCCATTTCGTCTGTCGTCAAAAAAAAAAATTCCCAAGGCCGCTTCAAAAAGTCTTTTAAGTCGCTACTGATAACATGTGCTAAAAAATGCGAGCGATCTCATTTCGGAGGAAGTATATAAGTAATAAGTTGGGGAAAAACATGGAATAGTGTTTGAGCATGTTTTCAGTTGGGGAGCTAGGGCCTGGACATGGCCGAGCCCAAAAAAATTTCCCAACGTTTTTCTTATAGAGCTCGACGAGTAAATTATCCCGGTGAGAAATTAAGTTGATCCGACAACAAATGAAACATAAACTATGATTCGGGGAATACACTTTCAATCGAGAGAGAGAGAGAGAGAGAGAGATTACAAATGGGTACCAATTTCACGCTAACGGTAATGACTTGTCTATGTACAATCAAATTGAAGAGTTAAGTACGTCACACAATTGTATTCTTCCTTATTGAGTCATATTACATGGAGTAACATTTTATGCATCCTGTAGACCTCACACAATTCCTCACATCCGACCACACATCACAATAATGAAAGGACTTAATCCCTCAGTAATACGGACTCCTTGTATTCTTCTTCTTGATCAAAGGAGCGGGCGCTTCACCGGTCCCGGGAAATTCCCATTTCGCAATGTCTCCATCCCAAGAAGAGCTAACAAGGATTGGGTATTGCGGGTGCCAACTGCAATCCCTTACCGTCGAGCTATGGTACTCCAGTCTCGCCACTTGAGCACCACTCACCTTCATGATATAATCACCACACAAATGAAAACCGCATTGAGCAAGGATCATGCCAATTTAGATCAAGATTTAGCTACCCTATATTTTGGCAACGGGTTTAGCTACCCGATGGAGTTGAATTTTGAATAGATGCAACAAAATTATAGCTTTGGCGAAGCATTTGGCTACCCATTGGAGATTTGATGACACAATGTATATGGATAACTATTGCAAAAACATACGGACAATATTACTCACCACATCATAAACGTAAACACAGGAATCATGAGATCCAGTGTAGATGTACTTCTGACCGGTGCTGCAAAACATTCAAGAGAAGGTATTCAAGTCATTTGAGTTTCTGATCGTCATATTAATTAGTGACTGAGCTAACTTGACCACAGGGTTCATAATCGGAGAATGAAAGCAGCAATTGATGACGAGAGAGATTTTAAAAATAGATGGCTGTTACCTATACACGGGCGAGAAGTAACAACGAATGAGAGTGCGCAACACTTGGTGACCCTTGTAAGTAGCTAATGATTGATCGCATGGGTGTTTCAAACTTCTTGCTTGGGGTGGGTACTCCATCCATCTGTAATCCCATTCGTAGTTCCTAAACCCGGGATTGCTGAAGCAAAGGAAAAATGTACCACCAAGTTCCAGTTAGCTCTTCCACAGGTACTCAATTTGGCAATGTCATAGAATCAGCACAACCAATTTGGCAAAACCAGACCCAATTCATTAGTAGACTATTGTAAAATTCATTTCATTTGTATATTCATGCTGACTTCGAGTAAACAACTATTTCACAAATAAGGTTGGGTTGTACACATGCCCAAACCAAATTATTATGCATCAACCAAATTCTGGAGATTACTTCCACAATGGTTGTGATCATTAAATGTCCTAGAGGTATAAGATCGTTCGATGTGGTAAAAACAACTCAAGTACTCAATGCGCCCAGTTAATGGATTTTATTTTCCTTCCTCCGTCATGGATTCAGTATAGATTGTTAGCAAGCAGCTTTCAAAAATTCTTTGGAAAAGAAAAATAGAGGAACACGAAAATCCAATTTAAATTTTTATTGCAGAAATTGTACTTTTCAAGGAAAATAACATAGAATGACCATCCTTGGTCAACCTGATGTGCTATACCCATCCCCCAACTTAAATCTCTTCACCTCAAGCTCTTCAAAGCAGAGGCAAAATAGAACAGAAGGGTCCTTCCTCAAGCTATTTCAAAACATCGTATTTTTTTGTGACTATGACACAAAATCAGAGAGGACATTAACCATCCCATTAAAAAATGGTTCTGGAATCTCTGGACCATTCACAAAAAAAGTCTGCAATCTCTGGTGGGATCATATGAACGGGATGTTCTTCTTGTATATTTGCTTCACCCGTGGCTTAAACAAGCCAATTTCTGATCAAATGTCATGCGGTGTAAATGATTAAAATTGCTTCAACAGCCAAAAGATTTGGCAGATAACAAACATAGACATGACTGCTAGCCAGCTAGCAACAATAGGCTTTCTGAGAAAACAAACACTAGACTTCATTCTTTTCTAAGAGGCCCTATGTTATATGGACTCGGGTGCGGGTGCATGTCCAACCGTCGGACCTTCCTAAACTTAAATCTGAGGATACGTGGATATGTGTCCCCAACTTGGGTACAGGTACAGGGACACGTCCTGAACTCTTGTTTGTATTATATATTGCATAATTTTCTCAGATTATGTATTGTAAACTATGTTTACAAATGTATTTAAACAAAAAAAGGGTCAAGAAAATTATGTTTTTGTTATTTCCCTATTTCCTGTCTATGTGAAATACTCGAAATATCGCTTTTCTAGCTAATTTGATATTCCTTTTCTGTAAGTATATTAACAATTAGAGGATCCAAGTGTCCAAAAGGATACGGGTGTCGGACACATCGACACGGGTACTTGAGCCAAAATGAAGGATGCATGTAACATAGCCCGCACCTCTAATGCTTCAGTTTAGATGTCGTCAACCAGCAGCCATAATCCACTAATTTTTTGCTAAGCCCCTAACTGCCAATTAGAAGCAGCTGCAATCTTAGGACTTATGGATGGTTACGTAGGTCTCCTCCTCATTACTCATTCCAAATAATACTCTCAGGATACGAATCAAATGATTGAAGTCAAGTCATTCTTAAAGATAAAATTCAGGAGATATATGGGAAGCCTGGAAATTAGCATACCAATTAGCATTAGAGGACATCTTCCGGATATCCCAAAGTTTGATGGTCTGATCTTTACTATTTGAAATGAAATAACGACCATCTCCACGGCTGTCAAGAAATGTTATCCCTTCTAGGTGTCCCATAAGATTCCCTGCTGGCTTTCCGTTTGCTTTAAAGCAGCGCCTGTCCCACACCTATACCAGTAAAAAGTTAACACAGAACCCTTCATCAATTAAGCCATAAAATCTTTAAACAACCTTGATCACTACATAAGTATTGGAAATTTTATTACTGATCGAGAAGTCACTTTAAAATTCAACACCAAGATAGATGACAAGTACACTATTGTGTAGCCATTTATCGCTCCCACCACCATCTACTCCTAGCTCAACTCAATTTCATCACCCTGACTCCTGAGTTCAAGCTGTCTATTACCATTTCAAAAAGGTTTACAAGCCACTTTCACAACATGAACCATGTTCATTACCTTCGAGTTGTAACATAACTCTACGAAATCCCTACTTCAACCTTGTTAGTAAGAAGGAACAGAACTGACTCATTCAACCAAAAATGGCGTGGATAAACAAATTGATCTCCAAGCACAAAGTGACAAGTTCGTTTTGCAAAACAAAACAAAGGACCCAGCTCATCATGCCCATAGATTACGGATCTTTGGGAAGTTGCGATATACTATTTTATTGCATGGGAAAATATTGGTTTGTCTCAAAATTCAGCAGATAAACTTTCCAGGTATTAGTACTCCTTTGAATAGTTCAGACCTAAGTCTCTATAACATGTTTTCATGCAACTTGTACATCCATTTTTCCTAAAGCATTTCACCGCTAACTGAAATCACTTTCTATTCCCTGTTGAGTCACTTCTTGTGATCCTTTGAATCATTTTGTAGGTTAAACAGTGACGCTTATTGCTTCAATCAGTGAAACAAAAGACCAAGAAAGAGAAAGTATACAAATTTTCGATCAACCAGGCAAATGTGAGTATAAAGGATTTACCTTACAGAGATTATCATCACTCCCAGAATAAATAAGATGACCACTTTCATCGGCAAAACACACAGTATTAACATCAGACTGCAGCACGAACAAACATATAGCAACCATCAAAATGTGTAATACTAGTATCTTTACCATGTTCATCATAGTAGTATACTTACTGTGTGTGCCGAGATACGAAGCGCAAGTTTATTTGCTTCAAGGTCATAAACATATATTGCCTCATCACTGCTACCAGCAACAAGTTCTCGCCCATCGGTTGAAAATTTCACAGAAAATACTCCGAAGGAATATCCTCCATCATCATCAGCAGAAAGATCCAAACCATCATGAATCTCCTGAATAATAGATGGGCTCCAAATATTAAGCAATCATTAATGTCATCCAAAGTTCAGAGAACAAACTTCCATCGAAAAACTGTTAATTTGTCCTAACAATATCTTCTTTCAAATTCTAATGTTCTAGGTAAGTAAGATGAAGAGGAAGTGAAAAAAGTCGATACACAATGAAGCCAAATGACAAAATACCCATTGTGTGGAATCCAGATGCAGGGAGGTACACAAAATTCAAAGAGAATTAGAAGCAGTGAACCAAATTGACAAAAAGTTTTGTACTTAGTACCGTGATATTTGCAAGAGACTCTGTTGCAGCGGATCCAATATTAACAATATGGACTATTGGTGACATGCTGGCATAAACCTGCAATAATGACATCCAAATCAACATATAGTATGACATTTCTCCAAAGGGAGAGAAACCGAAACCAAACATATGATAAGCCTCAGAGTTGCTGATGAACGACCATCAACTCAAAGGAAAGGAATTTAGTCAACTTGTTATTTTTGCTGGTTTACCGAGACACCAGTATGTAAACTTCAGCACTGCACTTGTCTCAACCTATAACCTCTAAAAATACCAAGACTTGTGAGAGGACGGGAGCTATTTCTTCAGATGGATTCACCAGATACCTCCAACCATAAAGTGTGGAATCGGGACCATCTTCAGATGAAACTTTTAAGAGAGATTACCAATGACGGTATCTTCCAAAAAAAAGGGACCACCTTTTACTTCATAGATCTATTTGTGAGGGGGGGACATTACATGGTAGCTGAGAACTAACCAGATAGCGTTGATCCGCGGAAAGGGATGTATCGGTAATTGTCCATCGTAAACTTTTCGCAAGAATATTCTTCTGAACTTTCCAACCTTTATCCACATTATATATTCTAATGTTGCTTCCCTGTATCGAAAAACACCAAATAGATAAACTGATAACTACATCAGAAGTATAACGATCCGCATATCACAATAATCCTTCAGCTAAAGATGCATGATATGTAAGAAAACAAAGTCAACAAGAGCTCCAAAGCTTAAAACCATCAGCTAAATTACAACCTGAAATACATGCAACAACAAAAATTTAGCCCAGTTAGGAGAGCAGGTATATAGAAACCAAAAGACATAATAAATTATAGGCTCCCTTCTCCAGAGAAAACATCAGAAGGCCAGACAAACTTGACGTGGACGTAAAAGAGGCATTATATTCTGAATTTCTGAGACCCAATTTCAATTCAATAGATTATACCTGAAACCCCGCAACAAAAAGGGAACCATCGGCTGAAAACTGAGAAACATAAGCCCTGGTTGGCATCTGGTCTACAACAGAAGGAGCATTTACGGGCAAATATCTACTAAGAACATGACGGCAGTCTGATGTTGAGAACCTCCCTCTTCCTGAATAATTACCTTCTCGTCCCGCCAACATCTTAACTGTCGAAACATTATGCTCCCGTTTACCTGGCAGGACCTGGCTCAGATGCTCATGGGGCGCTGATTTGAGCTTTGTCGCCTGAGCAAATTCATGGTCAAGAGAATTGAATGGCTTCTGCGGCCTAAGGCTGCCATCAGCTTCAGAAGTGGTAGTGTCACTGTCGCATAATAGTTCAGAATCTATATTCAACTTACTCATTGAATAACCCATGCTGTTAATGGAAGCCTCACGGGAGATAAAGAACATTTTTAGCGGAGAACCAAATCTGAAAATCTGTACGGCATTATCATCAAACACAGTAGAGCTCTCAAATTATCTCCAATTGGGTTAGTACAAAGTGATCCTTTTAAATCCTGCAAGGGAGATGAGACAATTCTCAGAATAAACTTAGATATTCATCTAAGAATGCATTGTCTAAATGCCTTCAATCTCGTTACATGTTTGAATATGGAAGTTGCTTCAGCAATATCCCCACCTTCTATTTTTTTCATCGATTCACCTCAGCTGGCAATCATAGTGTCCCTTCTCCGGATAAGTGGGTATACATATATATGTCTACATGCATAACACTAAATGTCCCTATTCTTTGTTTTTTTTTTTCTTCATTTTCCTTTACATCCTTCCTAAATTAGATAGATTGGACCCTTTCATCTCTCCCGAATCTGATTGTCTATTGTTTCTTCTTCCATTTTACTTTGTTCTCAAAATAAATCTTCGGAGTTCTCCTCCCACATCGATATACTACTTTCTTCATTTTTTCAATTTCCCTTTATTATCCTTCCTATGATAGATAGATTGGACCCTTTCATCTCTCCCAAAATTGACTGTTTTCCTTCTTCCATAGATATTCAGAAAAGCTGCAGCCTGATTGTCTATTATTGCTTCTTCCTTTTTACTTGTTGTTCTAAAAAAAAAAAAACTTTGGAACATTGGTATACTAATAGAGACAAAAATCAGGAATCCAGGGATGGAGTTCTTCACGTCCCCCCCCATCAAAATCCTACAACTATGACCACTACATTACCTAAAACTCAGCAGATATTCACCGATAAATCCAAACAAAACATCTTTCTTTGGTACACTATTGTCCAACAAACGTCAATGCTAACTATATATCATCACTTTTATATGCAAGAATCAGCTCACTTGATCACCAAAACGAAATGAAAACCAGCTCATTTCCTGCAGAAATCTGACTCTTAAACCTGAACCCCAATCCAAAATTTCTTGAACCCAATTGAGAACAATACACCAACATTAAGTCGAAACCCACCAGTAAAGTATAGTTAAATCATCCGTAGACGGACACAGTAAGTCAAACCCGAGTGGATTTTGGAGTAAAAATAATCCTATATTAGTGAAGAAAAATGAGATCCCAAATCAGAAACAAAATGATAACCCGTGTCAAGAAAACTGGGTTACTCGTATGTGACTCACCTCCTTCGGTGCTGCTGCTGCCAGAGACCGATAAAGATCCGGAAAACTTCACTGTAGGATTAGATGAAAAAGGGAAAATTTGAGGGATATGTGAGGAATTGGATTGTGTGAATGGAGTTGATCCGGAAGACTCCAATGATCGTCTTGTGGTTTTTGTGAAGGAAGTTGAATGAGCGTGGTGGTATGCTCTTGGCGCGTTCACTTTACTCGCTCGTCCGTAGAAGAACACGTTTGCTTAATTATACCGGGAGTCCGGGATATATATAAATATAAAAAAAACTTGCCTCGTGTTTCACATTTTGCTGGGTAGGTCCGATTTGGAGTTGGGGGACAGCAGCATGCTGTCTCGGTCAAGGGGTTGTGCTCCAGAATTGCTTCAATGATCAGAAACGTTCACTTCGTAGAACTCATCAAGTTGAACAAATACATAAAAAATCAGCTCGATCAGATATCATTAAGTGACTAATCGAAACCTTTTTGTCTTGAAAATAATGGATCTAAAACACTGGATCAAATCTACTAGAACCCATTATTGGCAAGTTATAAGTGTTCCGATCAAGTACTTAATGATATCCGATCAAACTTATTTTTTGCATACTTGTTCAACTCGACACCGGGACAGCACGCTGCTGTCCCTTTCAAGGGACAGCAGCTACCCCCAGCCCGGTTGATTTTTTTAGGCTAAAAGTTTGATTAATTCCGATTAATCTATGTGAATTTTGTGTTTTAGTTTTTGCTAGTAGTTCTTATCAATTTTGTGTTTTTTTTTTTAGGCAAATCGATAATCCATAAAAATTTAACAAAATAAACAAAAGTGAAAAAAAAATAAACTCACCCTAATAATAGAGTCAGACCTCTTTCTTTGGATTATAGTCACTATACATTCATCTTCTTTCCCTATATTGGAAAGTCACTAACATTCGTAAAACTCGAAGAACAAATGACAAAAAAAATATCTTTTACATTTTGAATTGTGGAAGAATCTAGTTTTTGCTCGGTAGAGTCGTGCCATGCATTGTCTTGCCCGGTGACAAGGTTAGACCGGTCAAAAATGTCGTTTTTCGATGTTCTTTTCAAGCATTACCCACAGGACATGAAAGCACGATGAACTGAAGGCAAACGGCCAAGGAAATCTAGTTTATGTTCGGTAGAGCCGTGTCATGTTTTGCCTTGCCTGGTGACAAACAATCGGCTTGTCATGCTTTCGCTACCAGCCGTTAAGGGTTTTTGTTCGGTGATAGCTGTTACCCAGCCAAATTACACGTGTTCATATTAAAACAATTATCCGTAAAAATATTTGGATATTATGTGCAAAGTAGATTGTACATTAAATCTACTCCTGAGATTATTTTTGAATTCTGCTTTTTCCAGTTTATTTTTAGGAACGCATTTTGACACAATAGATTCCGAAATTAGCTCCAAAAACCCATGAGTTTTTTTTTTTTAGGAAAAGCAAAAACCCATAATTGAAAAATGCACAATTATGGCAAACATCAAGTCTAAAGATACAGATTTTATGTGTGTACCAGTGCTACAAAATTCTTTTTGGGCCCATTTTGAATTTTAAAACAATGATCGGAGCCACGCATTTGTTTAAAATACATTGCTTATGGTCCTTGCAAAAAATAAGCTAAATCCGGTATCGGTAGGATCATTTACTAAACATCCAAACTTTGTTTTAGAATTCAAGCTTGAATTCTGAGACAAAGTTGAATATTTTGTAGATGCCTTAACCGATACCGAATTGAGTTTATTTTTCGTAAGAGCTGTAAACAAAGTATTGTAAACAAAATGAGCGACTCCGATCATTTTTTTGGACTCAAAACGAGACTAAAAAAGGCTTTGTACACGCTGGTACAAATTTCATATCCGTACCAGCAGCACCTCTATATTGCACAGCAAAACCCCGATTTCGACACCAACACCTGGGCCCCAGTAGTCTGTTTACACAGATATTTCCTACACAGATCAAGCACATATCCGTGTGTGGGGCTCACTTTGAGTCCCACACAAATGATCCGAGTCGTTTATTAAATGTAAAACATTTTTTCAAAGGTCCTTGCAAAAAATCAGCTCAATCTTATACTTATAGATGCTCAATTCAATTATCTAATTTTTCATTATCTTATACTTATAGATGTTAGATGATTAAATCAAACATCTATAAGTATTGAATTGAGTTGATTTTTTACAAAAGCCCTTGAATTATTTTTTATATTTAATGAACCGCATGTATCGTTTTTGTGGGACCCGGAGTGAGTGGATCCCACAACAAATCCGTGCACAAAATCTGTGCATTTTTGCTGTGGGTAGCATTTTTGGGCCCCAAAAACTGGACATTCTCGGCAGTTAGACGCCGCCGTCGCCCTCTCTCTCTCTCTGTCTCTCTCTCTCCCCCCCCCCCCGATTCTCTCTGTTTCATCTTCTCATCTGCCATCGCATCCATTCGATTTGATAAACCCTTCCAAAACCCTAGCACGAGGTATGCTAGAGCTGGTACTACAAAAGAATGTTGAAACGACTGTGGAAGATATCAGACGCAGCACAATCAGAGCTGTTCCTCCACCTCCAAAGATTCCCACCAAACCCCAAAACCCTAACAACCACCCCCTCCGCCAATACCACAAACTCGTACCAAAGCATCGTCAATTTGTTCGCCCACAGAAGTAGTCGCACCACTACCAAGCCAAGCGAACTTTACATGGAGGTTTCACAACTGAAAGATGAATTACTTAGAAAAAACGACGATAGAGACGAGATTGTAAGAGTATTGGAAGATAAAGGTGGTTCTTTGTTCCTGAGTGATTCCGATGGATCGACTTTGGTTCAACTGTTGAAACAGTTGCGTTCTTCGCCTACATTAGGCATTGAGGTATCATTCTTACCGTCGTAATTGTTTTTTTTTTTAAGTTCGAAAATTGCCCCGAAATATGTAGGAAGTGTATAGGAATGGTTGAACTTGTATTGAGTACGTGACTTGCGCAATGAAGTTTGAATTTTTTTTGTAAGCTCGTTAATAACCAGCTAGTGGGCGGTTGTCTATAGAGCATCTCCAGCCCTTAATTTTTTTAATCAAAATTTGAGTAAAATCTTCATTTAGTGTGAAGCATTCCAATGAGCAAGTTCAAATCTAAGCATAAATTTGAGTGAGGTTCATTAATGGCATGGTTGTATTTAAGAGGGAGAAAATGACCGTCAAAATTTGAGTCTCCTTTGATTTGGATACAAATTTGAGTAAAACTCACTTTCATATGGGTTTGAGTCAAGGAATGGAGTGAGTTGGCCAGGACACCTGGTTGTAAAAAGAAAAAAAAGGACTGGAGTTAGATTTAGGAGATTTGACTCAGATTTTTGTTCTGAGTTTAAAATTGAGTATGGGCTCGATATGGTCTTAAGAGTTAAAAATTGTCCCAAAATATGTAAGGAAGCTATAGGAATGGTTGAACTTGTATTGAGTACGTGACTTGTGCAATGAAGTTTGAATCTTTTTGTAAGTTCAGTAATCACCAGCTAGTGGGCAGTTGTTGGCAAAACTTTTCTTTCATCTAGATGTTAATTGAGGGCTTGTTTTTTGTGTGTTGTTCACATTTTAATAGCTAAATGACTTCCCGTTGCTATATTCTGGAATGCCTAGTATCAAAATGCTTGTTTTTTAACGACTTTGGTGCGCTGATGCAATTGATATTTTCTTCCACAAATTTTTTTTTGTTGACAAGATGCCATATGTGAGTGCTATATGAGATTCCCATTGTGAAAGAGTAGAAACAAATGGACTTGCATGGCTAAATACGGATGCTAGTAAATATAGCATGTGTTTTACTTCACCATTGAAGAAGAAAAAAAGGGACTTCGTGCTAAAATTAGCCATAGCAATCTATGTAGCACGCAGTCAGAGAAGCTCTTATCTGCTTATATTATTTGTAGATATGTGGAGGTATTTTGTCTCACATATGTTGTGTCTTGGAGCATCCTTTAGATAATTAGATTTGCTATGTTCTACCAACTGCTTATATTGCTCATGGAATCTGGAGGGGTCTTAGGTTTTTACTGATTTTGATAAAAGCCAAACAGGTATGGAGTTGAAGTATGTTCTGATAATGCTGTTAGCTTTTATGTTCCTATGAATACCATAGTAAGTGTTTTTAGATTGACGATTGAGTGAAAATTTGTGATCAGATATGCGAATTGCGTTTCTGTATTTATACTGGATTAGCCCGAAGGGAGACCTTCAAATGCCATTTGATTTGTTTTATTATTTTCTTACTAAACTCAAGACTCACACTTAGGAACTACAATGTTTGGCTCCTTGTCAAGCTTAAATTCTTGGTTAAAAGGGTTTCCATGGTGAAAATTTGGGATTCGGTTTTCAGCCCGTTACTGATTTTAGGTCCCATTAATGGTTGGACGGTTTTTATGGATCATTTTTTCTTTGAGGCATTAGATTCAGATTCCTGGAGAAGAAGAATTTTTACCCCTTGGTCATGCCAAACTTGGTTTTTTGTTCCTCAGGTTCTTAATTGGAGACGGAAACAGGAACGTTGTGGCATCCCAATGACTTCAGACGAGTATGCCCACGGTATTACAGTTGCTGGTAGAACGAACAATGTTGATCTTGCACTTGAACTTTTTAAGGAGGCTGCTAACAGGCAAATTAAGACAACCTCTACGTATAATGCACTTATGGGTGCCTATATGTCTAACGGTTTTGCAAAGAAATGTCAGCAGTTGTTTCGAGATTTAAAGAGGGATGCAAATTGTTGCCCAACAATTGCTACATATAACATACTTATTTCAGTCTTTGGTCGGTTGATGCTGGTAGATCACATGGAGACAACCTTTCGCGAGATTGAGGATTTAAATCTGTCTCCCAATGTGAGTACCTATAATAATTTAATTGCTGGATACATAACTGCTTGGATGTGGGATAGTATGGAGAGGACTTTCAGAATTTTGAAGGCGGGTTCTGTCAAGCCCAGTCTTAAAACATACCTGCTTATGCTTCGAGGGTATGCTAATTCTTTGAATTTGGAAAAGATGGAAGAGATGTATAAGTTGGTGAAGCATAATGTTAATCTGAATGAAATCCCATTAATCAGAGCTATGGTACGTGCATATTGTGGGAGTTCTGACAAGAATAGAGTTGAAAAGATTGAAGCTTTACTGAGGCTTATTCCAAAAAAGGAATATAGGCCTTGGTTGAATGTGTTATTAATCCGAGTTTATGCACAAGAAGATTTGTTAGAGAAGATGGAGAAGTCCATCAATGTGGCATTTCAGCATAATACCTCTGTGGCAACGGTTGGTCTTATGCGATGTATCATTACAAGTTATTTTCGATGCAATGAAGTGGACAAGCTTGCGAAATTCATAAAGCGTGCAGAGTGTGCTGGGTGGAGAATCTGTAGGTCCTTGTACCACTGTCAGATGGTCATGTATGCATCACAGAAACGCCTTGCAGAAATGGAGAGAGTACTTGATGTGATGGAGAACTTCAATATGGAGCGCACGAGGAAAACACACTGGATATTGTATAATGCCTACTTAATATGTGGTCAAAAGCATAAAGCTGAACAGGTGATAGGAATGATGTACAAGCGTGGGTATGAAATTAGTTTGGATGCCTTTCCTTCATAGTGCACCTTCTATGAGAGCATTTATGTGCTGGACCAGTTGAAGGAGCACTGAGCAATTGCAATGGTTCCCCCTATCTGGAGGATGAAGTAGAGGTTCATCTAGTTCGTTGGTAAGCTTCTCTTTCTCAAATTAATTATTCCAGCTAGTTACACTTCTCTTCGATAATATATCTTTAAGTCTTTCACACTTACTGTTGGGGAGTTCACCAAACTGTCCATTGACTCCATTCTGCTACACCTTATATCTTTTGGGTCGATGACTGATGTAAGTGCCGTGTTATATGTTCATACTTCATGCACTTAGCTTAAATGTCGTGGTTTGATTGGACACAAGTATGACAGCATACACTTTTGTACACGTTCAGCACGTACTCTCTTCCGATTCGGTGCCTTGTTATCGTGTTAGATGCAAGTATGTAGACCTTCCCTGTCTTAAACGTATTTACTGGAGAAGAGATGTGCCTGACTATGTAGATGTTCATACGTAATCGCACTTTGATTGACCTTGCTTTAATGCAGTATGTGTGGTTAACGATAACGATATAGTTTCTGAAATAGTACCAGGAGAGAGAGATTGATTGATCATTGAAATTGGCTGAGGTTGATGTATAAAGGAAAGAGTATTTAGTTGGAAATGATAGAATAAGCCATCGAAGTAATTGATTTTTGACAATCATAAAGCAAGAAGTGATCGTATATAGTTCTCACGGAAGGTATTCCCCGCCTATTTCTGTAGTGGAGGATTGGCTCTTTAATGGGATCTTCTGGACAAGCACTTGCCACTTGGTATTGGCAATTGACTAGAGTTCTCACCAAGGCTTGTTTTTTTTAGCATTTGTCTACACTCTACATAGTGCAGCTCTTTAAACATACTTAAAGGTGCTCCTTTCTTGCTCCGTGTTCTTTTCTTTTTTTTTTGCCATGTTGCTATTCTTCTTTGTTCTTCAACATGAAAAATTCTGGGTGTGAGGAGTGAAGGAGTTAGTTATATGGCATTGATATGTGGGGTTTCACATTTTCTTCTCATCCTTTTACCAGAATCTCCTTTCCCCCCCTCCTTTTGTCTCCATCTTCCCCACTCCCTTCTGGATCTTGTGATAGCTTAGTTAGCTACTGAAGCTTGTGGAAGTTGCTTGAGATTTCCTAGGATCTGCATCTGATTATATCTGAAACGTGAATAAATTGCGCCTTTCGTATAACACTTGTATTTGCACTGTGAATGCCTTGTGGATACGATGTCAATAAACCATACGACAAGTTCTGCTTCTATGCCTTCACACTGTAGGGCCCCGTCAGTTGCATGAAAAGGATGAGGAAATCAACTTTCCTGTAACTTTTTGTGTGTTAAGTTACTAGGAAAGTTATAGGATCCACATCTCCGACTTTTCCATTAGGAAATACTTTCCTGTGGAATAGGTCTTGCCAAAATGAAGGAATTGTTGTTTTTGTGTAAGATTTCTTGTCAAAAGAACACACAAGAAAATAAATTTCATTTTCTTTTACTTCACCCCTCATTTCACTTTTCATGGGAACCAATTTCTCACACAATATTCCCGACAACGGAACGGAGCCTAGATGATTAACATTGGTGTTTTAGTCTGTAACCCATATTAGTAGGTTTAGTTTTATCTTAGCTTTACATGTGATGCAGTCGGTAGAGATGTGATTTACCGCATATAACAGAAATCGCTATATTTTTCTGGTGAAGCAGTACGCTAAATACGCACAACGTGAATAAAATCGACTTCATGGAGAATCAATCCTCAATTTCAGGAGTTTTAGATGATGTACATTTTTTGTTTAAGCAGTGAACGTAACAACCGCAAGAATTGCACTATTCAAGCCATCTATCAATAACAATTTTGGCAGTCAGAATTCAGAAGGCAATTTTACGCGGATTATGTTTGAAGCACAATCATTGGATTGTCAGCTGGAAGCCATGGAAGATATGCAGATTGGTTCTCGCGACTACTATACCTGTAATTTAAGGTGATGTACAATTTTTCAGCGGGGTATTCTTCGTATCACCAATATGTACTATTCATTCATGTCTTTTGGAAACTGTTGATCCTGGTTTTTGGGTTAATCCTGTTATCCAACAAATGGTTCTGCTAAGCTGTTTCTGCTTTTATTTTCTTGACTCAGGGTCAAATACCCTAATCAATTGCTGCAAATGCGGCTTTTAAGGGAAATGATTAAAATAATTCGATATGATTATCAAATAAATGCTGTCTGCTGGTTTTGTGATTGTTGACTTTTCTTTTTCGTTTGAACATGATTGTTGACTCAGTATTCTAAAAGGCTTTGGATCTTTTGGCAAATCCATTGCTCACAGATGCATGTATGTATAATGGGTCGGTCAAAGTACATGTGCATGTGCTGATAAAAAAAAAAAAGTACATGTGCATGTTGTTTCTAGTTTTTGTTCTTGCCTACTGGTGATGACCAGATTCACAAAGAACCTAGGTATTCGGATGGAGTGTGGAGAAGAGTTCAATGGCATCAGAAATCAACTCCTTCCATATCTCGTCCCTTCCGAATTTTCATATTTATATGTCCGTCCCGGTTACACAGTTTATGATCGGGCATGTTCGTTTGTAGAACTCATGACGAAGAACCTGTCTGCAAAAATTGATTTGATCGGATATCGGTGGGTACGTGATCAAGTTGCATTTTGTTCCGGTACTCTTAACTCGTACCTCAATGCAAATAGTGGTTTAACCCCTCCAGTTAAATGACCAATTTTACATATAAAGGATTATGCCGTGTATTTGGCCAATTCTTTTCTATAATTGTGAAATGTGCATCAAGGGACACTTGAAACCTTTGGCCAAACCAAAAAAAAGGAAAATAGTTTCTGGACATACATATTGGGGAATTTTTATTTCAAGCTTAATTTTTTCCCCTCTTAAATTTTTGTCATGTACTCGTTTATGGACAAACATACTTTAACATTTCCACAGTTTCATAGGCCCTGTTCGGTTTGGGTTTGGAGGGAAATTTTGGAGAGTAATGAGTGGAGAGAGACAGATAGAGAACATTTTTTAGAAACTGCGTGTCCATAATTTTTTAGACCCTAAAACGAACAAGGCCTTAGTAACTCCTAGTAGGAGTAGTTTATTTCTCTCCCACATGGGTTGGGGCATGGGAAATCATAGCATAAGTTAGGGAAAAAAAAATCTATATACGCAACTTTAGGACATTCATCCAGACACAATTTTGTCCGGAGCATGCAAATATCACTTCGTAGGTATTCAAGAAAAGATCGAAAAAGCGAAATCCACGTTCCTTCCCTGTCTTACAATCATGGAATTCCATCACAAGATTCACACAACAGCTATAGGCTTCTTCGATCTCTCCATTAATAATACGGAGTAAGTGAGAATAATTATGGGGACCCATTTCTTGAGTACTCTTTTGTAGTACCCTGTTTTTTTGTGCTCTTCTTCCTTTTCGGAAAAAAAAAAACCCACGACAACCCACAAATACAACTCAAACCATGAATTGGCCGTTATGCCAAATTCAGATATCAAACACGTCGATCGTAAAAACTCAACCCAACCCAAAAAGGTTACTCTGTTCGTGGCCCCAATCCAAAAGTTACAGCTTAATTGTGCTACTTGTGAGTCACGTAACATTGCGGGTGTTTGTTTGGCGACGTCAATAATTTTATACTCAAAATCATATGTGTTCAGAAAAAAATTGAACTCTTTTTTTTCGAGAATCAAGATGGTATTAATATTGTAAGCATAAACGTTAAGATAAACGAGATCCGATCCGATCCGATCCGATCAAGAAAGTGAGAATCTTTTAACCCGGAGAGACAATCAAAGGAAACCATTAACGACACAATCTTGTTCTAGATTTATACCGTAAATTGAGACTTTATTTTGAAGCATTTTGCTTTGTCTTGACGTGATTTGGACTACTATATTTTATGGGTTTTGATGTGAGTAAAAAGTAGAAGCTACTGTAGACCAGCAGTTCCTTTTCACTGTATGGTTTTCATGCTTTATGGGGGCAGGGCAACCGGCCTCTGTGGGGCGCACATGGTGCCAAATTGAATGCATTCACCAAAATAAGGTTCATTTCATCTGACACCTCACCCCCACAGGGGAAGAAGTTTCCTAGTGAGTAAATTTTCTTTTTTTTTTTCCTTGTAATAAACGGGTGTCCGGGCTAGCCATAGAGTTAATAAACGGGTGTCCGGACTAGCCATCGAGTTAACAATCAAACAGAACTCCGGGTGGCGCCTGACTGAGCAATGCCGCGTGGAGGTAGAAGGCTCACGAGTCGTGAACTTCTTTCCCCGGAGAAGAAGCAATGATGGTATCTACCACCAGCGAGAGCCGAACCAAATTTTTCTGACAATGAGAGGCGAACCAACGAGTTTTGGAAAATAAGCCAATTGCTTGTTATCATGCTCTTACTCTACCAACCCTTGAGGTTGATGTTAAGGCTGTGTTCTTTTGAATTTAGCTTAAATATAGGAATTTTGTCCTTATTTGAATTTTTTTCGTATTTATTTGTTTTGCACCAAACTTTTGTGGGTTATTGATTCGTCTCGATGAGATGAATTAGAAAAGTAAATTTTTCTTACTTTTACCCAAGTATTTTGAGAAATAACCATTTTTTAGCAAAAAAATGACTAATGTTTTTTCCAAAATGTAATTCCATTTAAATTGTTAATGTTGCAATCAAAACACATGTATTTTATAATTAATGTAATTTTCTTTGCCGTTCAAGAAAAAGGTACTGTACCCAAAGAATTGGTAGATCCAAAATGTAAAACTAAAACATAAAGATGTAAAATCCACCGCTGAAAATCCAACTTAATTAATTTATACTGTCTTTATATTTCTGCGTGATTTATGGTGAACTCCCAATATAATAAGAGACTATCATTATTTGTTCCGGCTATTCATATTCCCGAAAAAGCGAGACATAAAAGCTCGTGCGCAGAGGTGAGATGTTAGCTTTCTTTTAGAGAAAATTATTAGCCATCCTATTTGTCCAACTTATTTAGGTTCCCATCCTACTAGGTTTGAAAACTTAAGTCGACATCCTGAAATTTAAATAATACCTAAAACACCCCTAATCATGACAAATACATAAATCATGACAAAATCATGAAAAATACAGGAATTATGACAAAGTCATCCGAAATCATGACAACCTTAAACAAATTTTTTAAGTTAGTTCTACATCCCAAATTTCTAGTTTTACATCCCGAATTTCTTCACCTATATAGTAAGGAATTTTAGGATCTTAAACTAACTTTTTAAGTTAGTTCTACATCCCGAATTTCTTCACCTACATAGGGAAGAATTTTAGGACCTTAAACTAATTTTTTAAGTTAGTTCTACATCCCGAATTTCTTCACCTATATAGTCAGGAATTTTAGGACCTTAATCTAACTTTTTAAGTTAGTTCTACATCCCGAATTTCTTCACCTATATAGTGAAGAATTTTAGGACTTTAAACTAACTTTTTAAGTTAGTTCTACATCCTGAATTTCTTCACCTATATAGTGAGGAATTTTATGATCTTAAACTAACTTTTTTAAGTTAGTTGTACGTCCCGAATTTCTTCACCTATATAGGGAAGAATTTGAGGACCTTAAACTAATTTTTTAAGTTAATTCTACATCCCGAATTTCTTCACCTATATAGTGAGGAATTTTAGGACCTTAATCTAATTTTGTAAGTTAGTTCTACATCCCGGATGATTTTGTCGTGATTCTGGATGACTTTGTCATGATTGCCGCTGCGCGGACCAAATTAACAAAGTCAATATTCCTTATTTAATTAGGTCCGCGCAGCGGCTCAATTAAAATGTAAAAAATTATTAAGGGCAAAATGGGTATTATTTAAATTTCAGGATGAAAACATAAGTTTTCAAACCTGTAATGATTAGAACTTAAGTTTCATGTTGAATAGGACCCCTATTTAAGTTTCCCTTTCTTTTTTTGAATATAAGACGGAACCTACGAAAAAACCCCATTTAAACAAATACTAGAATTAGTGTTGCTAAGCCTTACTGATTGTGAGTGAATGAGACCTAAATGATGTGATAATCAAACGACCATGGAGAAATAGTACATCTCTCCTATAACAATGTGGCCTAATAATAGCGATTGTTTTTATGGAGCATTGACTTGAACCCATTATTGCAAATGATGATGTGTTATTTGCCGTTCTTATTGGACTGGTACGACAAAAGGCAATTGGGGAGCCCGTTGTGAAGTACTTGTGCACAGCATGCGTGTTGTGCACGATCTAAGCCGTTCTGAGCCGTTGGATGCATGATTCGACGGCTCGGATTGCAGCACACGCCCTGGGTCCAAAAAAAAGCTAGGGCACAAGATTAACAACACGAGTATTTAAAGAAAAGCAACGAATAAAATTAAATGATTATTTAATTTTTAAGAGAACAATCTTAATACTAGTAAAATCTTGACAGATCTACAAGTTAACCAGATGAGTCGGATTTCAACTAATTATTATCACCTGTCTAACCCGAGGAGTTTTTCAGTGCCGAGCGGGTATTGCCGACGTGGTACCCGCTCGGCGCATCTGAGCCGTCCGATACACTTTTGGACGGCTCGGATTGAAACCCTCTCTCTCCTCTCACCCCAACACTTTCTCTCTCCAAATCTGAGCCGTTCAAACACGCAATGGACTGCTCGGATGGGCGAGCGGGCATCACGTGGTACCCGCTCGGCACTGAAAAATTTTCCGTCTAACCCAAATCGCTCAGAAGAAAATCAAAATGTGAAGGCAGGAGGAGGTGGGTGTGTACTGTGTAGCTTAGCAAGAAGAGCCGACCAAAAGGTAGTAAAGTATAAGATTAAAAAGAGGTGTAAACAGTTAATAAGTGATGACGAAACAGATTAGTACCAACAAAATCAGGGGATAATCCGCGATTAATTAGTAAACGAAAGTGCAAGTTGGGGTGACAATGACCTCATCTTGTCGTAATGGAAGAACCAAATACACCATCAACCACTAATTAATCCAGACCAGCTAATTTTGCTAATGACAACACCACACCACACCTCACAAAACGACAACGTAGACCCAGTAGTAAGCAAGAAACAAAAAAAAAAAGTTTTGATAAAATTTAAATCCAACAATGGGATTTGACAGATGCAGAAAAAAGGCGCATGTTTATTGTAAGCAAAAGACCTAGAAAAAGTCAATTTTAAATAGGTTTTCATGTCCTTTTCCGAGCTTAGCTGTTTTTACCATTTAGTGGCGCATTTAATCTCTCTCTCTCTCTCTCTCTCTCTCTCTCTCTCTCTAAGCAATCCCAACAACTTAAAAAAAAAACAAACCAAGTTGTGCTACATATACAGATGTTTTGACATAAACGGGTGTGTGTGTCTGTCTGCATTCGATACGGATGGGTCCCGCATAACGTATGTGAAACCTACGCGCATCGGATATGCGGACATTGGCGCGCGCCCGAATGATCATTTTCCGAAATGAAAAATGAGGGTGTGTTTTTTGTGGTTTTGGCCTTTGCGGGTCTCTCAAAGTGGTCCACGATGGTAGTAGTTCCAAAACTCCCAACAACTTAAAAATAAAAAAAGAGTTGTGCTACGTATACAGAAGTTCGGACGTAGACGTGTGTGTCTGTCGGCATTCGATACACGTGGATCCTGCACAATATACGTGAAACTCTACTCGCATCGGATAATTACAAACACGTTTGTATCCGGACATTGGTGCGCGCCCGAATGATCATTTCCGAGATGAAAATAAGAGTGTGTTTTTTGTGCTTGTGGCTTTTGTGGGTCTCTCGAAGTGGTCCATGATGATAGTAGTTCCAAGAGTTCCAACAACTGGTTGATGGGTCTCCTTTCTTCAAAACAAAGACTAAAGGGCCCCTGTTTTGTTCGCTATTTTTCCCAAACTCCAAACAAATTCCGTGTCCCCAACCGGGAAAAAAAATTAAGAAGCTGAGAGAGAATTAGTCAGATCAAACGTCGCTAAGGGATTGCGAAATCCATGATTTAGACCCGGAATCCAATCATTATTTCGTTAAATTTGTGATGCCCTTTAGGTGGATGGCGAAAGGTTTCACAGCTTCGTGAAACCAATTTACTTACACCCCCTGATCAAGAAAAAGAAAAAGGAAACAGAACCAGCCATAAGTGGTGAAACAACAAGAACATAATAGAAAATCTACAGGGGAATTGTGGGAAAAAGAACAGAGCATGATGACATAATCTCAAGCCAGAGAGAGCCCCTTCAAATGGGAATCGCAAAATCGTTGGTAAAATGCTGTCGATACAACTTCGGGCACTGATCTGTTTGCAACCCGCTTGCATCAAACGACTCCGTGCACATCTGTATCCGAATCAATGTACGTCGTGGACCTATTGTGTCACTGCTCAAATCGTATCTCCCCATATAACAAGCAAGAAACATCTTTTGGAACTTGAATTTCCAAACACCAGGGAAATTGATTTTCTATTTATATCCATTGGTCTATTGATACGAATTCATTCCATCAGTTTGAGAACTTCAAAATTGGGAAATAAGCAAATAACTGCTATTAGAATGAAACAAAGACTTCTCGAATGGTAGCCAGTCCAAACCGTAAGGCAACCACCTTTTCCTATTGCTGAAAGAGGAAGCATGGAATCATTAACACTTGGAGAGGGAAAAGAATTGAAGGGAACCACACTCCATTTTTTACCATTTAGACTCATTCTTTTGTTCTTATGAAATTTACTTTATTGCCCTTTTTCCAATTCACTTTTTCATATATCCAAAGATAAAATAATAAATTCACGTGGATAATGGCAAAAAACAAGAAGGAGTAGATGGTAAAAAAAAGAAGAAGTGTGGATATCATTTCTCAAAAAAGTACTCAAATCTTATGAATTTCATTCCTCTTCTTTCCTCGCCCGAGTCAACTATGACTTAAATCCGAACATTTTAGATCGAATGCGTTCTCCAGTTGACCGCGAGGGCTATGATGGTGTTTTTTTCCCTTTTCAACTGACGCTATGCTGGTTCAATCCAACCCGTTCTCTAGTTGACCGCGAGGGCTATGATGGTGTTTTTTTTTTTCTTTTCAACTGACGTTATGCTGATTCAATCCAACCCACCGTGAACCCACCCCAGTACGGACCAAAAAATTCCAATCCTCTTCTTTCCTCCCTAACAATCTTTCCTCCCTAACAATTCCTCCAAAAAACAAAAGATCCAAGTATGTGTCATGTCCAAAGCCAAAGTGGAAACATTCTCAAGTGAGAAGGAACAAAATTAAGCAACAAACCACCAGTTCCATGATTTGAAAGGAAGGAACAACACACACATATAACAAGAGGTTGACCAACAAACAAAATCTTTATATATTACCAGAACACAAGTATAACAATACAAAGCTTCACAGGAAGCATATCATGAACATATATCCCAGTTCATCTTCTGAAATTAGCTTCTGTACTAGTAGTCGCCAAATGAAAACCCACCCACTAAACTTTACCCCCAATAGTAGTACTCTACACCTCCTCCCTCCAGGCCGAAGGCTCGACGGGGTAAAGCTTGAAATTCATCAGTATTTCTGCTAAAATCCCATGAATGTAGTAACAATCTGCCGAACTAAATGGACTTAGCCCCCTCATATGCAAAATACCCTTTCGCACCGAGAAAGTTAAGCTACTAAATTTCTTCACAGAAAACATCGACTGGATACGGGATATCTTCTTAACAACATGTAGACGACGAAGAAGAACTACTACACAAATCCTATACTACATATAACTACACACAGCCACTGCAAAAGGGGGGAAGGAAAAAAAGAACCCAAGTGAAGTGTCTAACCTTTTTGATAACGTATTTGGGGGGGGGTTTTCATTTTTGGCCTGTAATGAAGTTAAAGAGCTACTCACAAATCTATTAACAGTTACTATTAGGATCATTCACGAAGTTGTTTATCTCCTCCATCAGGGAGTAGAAATGCTCATTGTTTGGCAAGAAATAGAACCCAATCGTCGCCTTTTCCAAAAACAACAGCTTCACCTCATGCCCCGCCTTCTTCAACCCTTCAACATACCCCAATTGCCAATCCTGAAGCAGATCAAAACCTGCCACCACGACCAGACTTTTCGGAAAACATAGCCCATCAATACTACCATTCGCTCTCGGCCCAAACGGGTTACAAGCCGGGTGATCCCTATCCTCTCCTTCGGGTAAATAAGCCCGCCAGTACCAATCCCGGTCCTCAATCGTGACGAAATATTTCCTATCCAACTTCATCTCCGATTCGGTCCTCTGCTGTCCCCCGAAAAATGCATGTAGTAGTATATTCCCCAACACCTCAACGCCTGATTCAGCCGCTTTAACAGCCACATGGTGGGCGATATTTCCTCCAGAACTATCGCCCGCCAAATAAACATATGCTTTAGAATCTTTACCGCTCCGAAGCCAGGGTCTCGAGTGGACCCACTTCAGAGCGGTCCACCCATCCTCGTAAGCGCACGGGTACCGATGCTCAGGCGCTCTACGGTAGTTCACCGAAACTACCACCGCCTTGCAGTGGTTAACAAGGCGGCGGCAGAATGTATCGTATATCGCGGTGTTGGCGGAGGAATGGACAAAACTACCCCCGTGAAAGAAGATGATGACGGGGACTATTTGGGTGGTGCTGAGGGGGTTTTCGAGGTCGACGACGCCGTGCTGGGAGGGGTTTTCCGGGGAGGGGCGGTAGACGCGGTTGAGGAGGGAGGTGGCCCGGTCGACGACGTCGAAGGAGTAGACGCCGTCGACCGGGATTGTATTGGCGGTGACTTTTCTGTCGAGGAATTCGTTTAGGTCACGGTTGAACGTGCCGTCCGGGTGGCGGAGCATGTTGTATGCTAGCTTGAAGTTTGATATCAGGATCCATGTGTTCAGCGGAACCACTTTCTGAAAAAAGAAAACACACCAAAAAAAAAAAACGGAGAGATTTACACATGACTACATGAGAGTTTCGTTAATTAAACAGAGAATACTAGGTATCCCTATTTTTGGCAATAATAAGACAAGATTTTAAACAATCAACACGCACATAAAAGTACTAGGTATCCCTATTTTTGGAACAACAATCTGCAAAAACGAAAAGCAAAAAAAAAAGGAACAGAGAGATTTACACGACTACATGAGAAGCCCGTTAATTACCCAGAAAATACTAGTGGAAGGAGGTTTTGAACAATCTTCAAGACCCAGAAGAAGAAGAATAAACAAGATTTTGTGGGTGTGCCGGAAACAAATCAAATTGACAAGTCTGAACAGGGGATTAGCGAAACTAAATCAGAACAGAGCCACTAATGCTTCAAATCTGAGAAAAAAAAAAAATCCAATTTTCCCCCCTCAAAATAGCTTTTGATTTCTTGAAAATCAAGTTTCAGTCATACAAGACGCAAAACCCAAAAAGCAAATGTGAAAAGGAGGTGAATCAAGCCAAATCAGCAACAAAATCAACATACAATACCTAATTAACCCTAAGAAACTGAAAAAAAATTCCTTTTTTGGGGGGGCGAAATAAAAACCCAGAGATGTAAAGTAGATAAGAATGATGAGAAGAGGTCGCACCTTGGATTCATTGACGTTGATCTCATTACTACCGGCCATAATGACAGACCACTACTGCCCACCACGAGATTGCAAGCGGAGCTTCCTTTGGAAACCTCAAAAACAAACAACAGAGATCTTCAGAAAGATTAGTCTTTGACTAGTCATAATAACAGCGCATCAAAGTGACGAAAGAGTACACATAAGGGATGGGGTGGGGTGGGGGTCTTTGTTTGTGGGTTTTAACTTCAAAGTGTCTTTTGATTCCTCGTTTTTGAGCTCTGAACAAGAGGAGACACTTCTGAAATCAAAACAGAAGGCTCAGAGACACGCAGGAGGACATCAATATATTCGAAGGAGAGAGAGAGAGAGAGGGCGATGGCGTGAAGAATAAGAGAAGAGGAGAGAGAGAGAGAGAGAGAGAGGCGTGGAGTCAAACGCAAAGGAACGACGGTGGTGGACGGAGGCGAGAGAGACGACAAAGCAGGCTGCCAAAATAAACTGTTTAGTGGGTCCTCACCGCCTCTTATAAAAAAAACCCCAATTTTCACTTTGTTAGCGTCTACACATGTCACCACTTTCTCCTCTCTCTCTCTCTCTCTCTCTCTCTTTTTCCTATCCACGTTCCGGAACAAATTTTAAGAAGGCAATTTCGAACTTAAAAATAATACGAGTACTATATTTATGTAAATAATTTTTTTTGTAATATAGATTTTGTTTGATACCCTTTATTGAGATTTTTTGAATGGTAAAAAAAATTAAAAATTTATTTTTTCATTTACATTAATTTTATAAGTACTAATTTTTTAAGAAGGTGTTGTGGAACGGACAATAGTATAAAGTACTATACTTTTGGCTTGGCCTACTACTCCAATTTTTTTGCAAGAATAAATTAGTTAGAGCACGAACAACAAGCACATTAAATTTTATTCTCAATAATATACTTCGTTATCTACTTTGTAATTAAGAAATAAGATTTTACAGTGAACTCCAGTTCACATTTATTTTGAATGAAGTTGGTATATCATTTTTTTTATATTTTGGTATCTCAATGGTATCATCGGATAGATCCCTTGAATACCAGATTAGTATCTTTTTTTACAGTTGGATTAGAGTTTAGAATAGGTTATTTATATGTTAAATTTGAAGAAGAAATATCATTTGAAAGGTTAGTTATAATGCCTATAAAATCTTACTAATATTTGACATTTAAAAACATATGCTAGTGATACTTGTAGTATCTGTTTAAATTGTCCTTGCTTGCAATTATTGGATTATAAATTACGAAGGCTGAGATAGCAATCACGCATTTTTGTTCTGTGATAATTAGATTTTCGTCAACTTTTGTATCTCTATAAATCTAAGATCCCGAGATGACGTAAGAGCAGTAACTTTAAAAAAAATGTCGTAGATGATCATTAACGTGTTTGAATGCGACTTTTTCATGCCATTATATTTTGTTTTTGACAAATTCGATAAATTAAAAAGGTTTGCACAACGAAAGCAATAGCCCAACTACTAAATGAATTTTTAAAACATTTCACAGGAACAATTTGGTTAAGAGTTATCCCATTATCAGTCAATATTTTTTTTTATAGACACAATTTACTCTAGATATTCACATTCATTTATGATTTGTAATAACCTTAAATCTATGCAAGAAAATCATGAGTATACTCAGACATACAATAGATTATTGATTTGAAGCAAGATGTTTCTTCTAATCCCAAAAGGAAAGGAGAAATATTCCAATGCCAATCAAATTCTATCTAGAACCGTGAAAAATCTAAGTCAAAATGGAAACTAATGAGGTGTTTCCACTAACAAAAAAAACTTAGTACATTTTACCATCTCGTTTTCACTAACAAAAAAATTTCAACATTTTATCATCTCGTTTTCATTAACAAAAAAGTTGTCAACAAAAATGTTTTCTTGCTACAGTAACTTTACTTACAAACCTATCAACAATTTATTCACTATCAGAAACAACTTGACATTTCTCAACAACTTATTCTCTACCGGAAACACCTAACAATTTCTCAACCACAAATAAAAATTTAAAATATTTTCCGGAAACACCCCCTAAGCATCAAAATAAAAAAAAATTGGAAAAACAAAACAAGAAGAAGAATGACAAGTTAAAATAGGGAATTTGTGAAGAAAAATAAAAATAAAAATTGAGGTGGTAATGGAATAGTATTTCTGCAAGTAGAGAAAACTGAACTGTCGATAACCGGACCCCATTAGATTTCTCAAACAAAAGAGAAACGAAAGAAAGGACAGAAGGCAATAAGTTCACCTGCGTGCGGCCGACGCCAAGGCACGTCGCGACAAAAGCCTCCTCCGTCTCGGAGAAAAATTTAACCCGCGGCCGAATTTACCAAACTGCCCTGCCCTGCCCCCCCTCCCAAACCAGGAAAGTACACTATTGCTCTGTGCCCCACGCGCTTTGCCCAACCCACCCACATTCATCAGCCGCACAAAAATGTGTTGATCACTTTATAAGAGACTCTTCAGGTTGTTCGTTTGGAGTACTCAAAATTTCTGCGCACGGTTTTTACTAAATTTTTTCCTATCTATCTTTCTTCACTTACTATTATTCTTAAAAATCTCTTTCAAAATCCAAACCAAACAGGTTCCTACGAAAGTTATTGGGTAACGAATGAAGATACTTAGATAAATGGAGAAATGTGTGTAATAATTGGACACAGGGAGAAGAATTAGTTTTAGAGGTCCAAAGCAAACACAGTCAAAATGCGTGTGATGAGCGAAAGCTAGAGAGTGAGTATGGGTATAAAGTCATCTTTCCAAACAAAAATAGTACGGTATCAATGGGCTGTTGTCTTAGTTGGGTGTATGCAATATTGTCACACACAAAAAAAAAAATAATGCTACAGTAAAAGAGGAAAGTGCACCGGTTAGAATATAGATTTAACACGATTGCACTGCCAAAACACGAAGGCATTTTAAAGGTTTATGTGGGTGCAGTGGATAATCCCAAACAGGCCCGTATAATGCCGAGAAACTTTTAGGTATACCGGGGATACGAAGCCCCATGGTATCCTTATCGGTTTGTTTCTCATTTTTTTGTCTATTTTTCGATCACATTTGGATGATTAGCTCCGTTCATTTTGTAGAGTTTGACGAGAAACTTAATCATAACAAAAAATGTGTTATTCGGACTTTATTTGATACATGATCGGCACACGTAAAAATCGCAAAAAAAGCAAAACTGGGTTTTAATTCAATGTGTTTTTTGACTCAGTTTTGGTTTTCTTCAATTTTCACGTGCGCCGATCATGTATCAAATAAAATCCGATGAACACAATTTTTAATATGATTAAGATTCTCGGTGAACTATACAAAATGAACGAAATACATCATCCAAATGTGATCGGAAAATGATCGAAAAATGAAAAACGGACCGGAAGGGATGTCATGGGGCTTGATATCCCCGGTATACCTAAAAAGTTTATCGATTATGCCACGTTTGAGGTACAACACGTGGTTTGTCTTTTAGCGTGACGGCATGTTTTTTGTCAGAGACCAACCAAAGGGAAAGGGGGTACTCTCTCTCTCTCTCTCTCTCTCTCTCTCTCATCTAATCCCAATCCCATCTTTCGCTTTGGATTTTGTCGTATCTCCACGGGGGTCTGTATGTAGGAGTAGGAGTATTTATCATCAAACCGACATATACGGACACGTGTCGAATTCCCATTACCCCACTTCCCCGGCTAGGGTACACCCTTTTGATTGCGGTGAGTCGTGCACAGGTCTAGTTGCTAGCTTTGCGGTTTTTTCGTTGCTCCTGGGTCACCTGTTCTTATTGTTTTTCCTTCGGTGATGGTTTGTTATAGGTTCTCTTTCTCTGTTTTAGGATGGATTCGTTGTATTTAACCTTTTTTTGGCTGTTATTGAAATGGACTTTCGATCAAAAAAAAAAAATTCGGAGTTTCCCACGAATTATCGAAAGTTGACAAATGCTTAGTCTATTTATTCAATTTCCGTCCCCCGCAAGACCTTATTCGTTTTGGAATTTTGAATTTGGATTTGTAGATAATGATTGTAAAAATAATAATAATAATAATTGAAAAGAGATGGAGAGAAAAATGAAAGTAAAGATTGGAGATAAATAGAATAATAATTAGAATTCAAAATTTAAAACCACTGAACGAACAGGGTAAAAGGATGGAAATCGATAAAACCCTAACAGATATCGAGTGGGCTATTTTTTTTTCTAGAAATTTTTAAAAATATGTTTTTGGCCTAAATAAGCTACTTGGCTTATTTTTTGTCTTTACTAAATTTTTTTCCTTATTTGTTTATTTTGCGTCTAAATTTTGTAGATTATTGAGTAGTATCGGCGAGAGAAATTGAAAAATTAAAACTGTGACCCGAATTCAATAAATTCAAATAAAGACAAATATAAAACAAAAAGATCAGTTGTGTTTGGTTGGTAGTTTAGTTTTGGTAATGGGTGGAGAGAGAAATAGGGTAATGATTGGAGAGAGATAGAGAGAGAAATGAAATTAATAATTGGAGATATAGGGTAATGATTAGAGAAATATATAGGGTAATGATTGAAAAACAAAACTAAAATAAAACTAAAATGGGAACTGAACAAAGTGTACAGTAATTTTTTAGCTTATTTTTGTCTGTATTCAGAAAAATTTGAGTTTCGATCATACTTTTTTTATCTTTTCAATTACTCCCATCGACATGAACCAATAATCTAAAAAACTTAATGCGAGACAAATAACAAATGCAAGCCAAAAAAAAAAAATTAAATAACGACAAAAAAAGAAAAGAAGAAGAAGAAAGGTCCCACCCGAAAAGAAAACACCGTCCCCAAAAACCCTCAAACCCCCAGAACTGTTGGTCTTATTATTAAATCGAGTTCGATACGATGGTCCGCTCTGTGTTCTCTGGTGGGACCCTCCCTTTTCAAAACCCCTATTAAACGGTCTGGGCGTTAGACACGTCTTCGATGGATGATTCTGATTAGATCTTTCGTGAGACACGAACGTGGGACCCGCTGAACACGGAAAGTGCAAAAGTGTTCCCCGTTTTCTTTTGTTTTACTCCCTCCGTTCTTCCCCCTTCCTAAACTAGAGTCCCATTTTTGGAATTTCCAAACTTTTTCAAGAAACATATAATTATTACATCTATTTTCCACAATTATCTCTATATTCTTATTTTGTGTCATTTGTATTCAAATAAGAGGGACACTTTTAAAATTTTATCAAATTTTCACTTCTATTTTTTGAATGAGACAATCATTTTGAAACTTTCTAAAGGCTGCTGATTTTGCTACTCCTTTTTTTTTTTTGTTAAACTCACTCCCCTACAAGTATATTTTTACATCAAAAATACACTTACAGGGGAGTGATGTTAACAAAAAAAAGAGAGTGGCAAAATCATTTTCTTTTCTATTATATGGAATAAGGAACTCTCAATTCGAAACGGACTGAGTAATAAGTTTTGCCATATTACGCTCACACCCCCTGTAGTTTCGTACAGTCACACACTAGTATCTTCTTTAACCTCTGGGAATGAAACACTGCTGCCCTCCTCTTTACTCGTGAAAAGTAACTACTGGAGTAGTGAGTACTAGTGATCCGCGTCCGGAACAGTGGCGGCTCCAAATTTTTTGATAAGAGTGTTCAGAAATCACAACTACATATGGACAAAAAATCATCTCTTGACATTGACAAATGCCACCGAAAAACAGTACAGTAGTATTAGGAAAATTATAATTGCTCCTCGACGAGTTTTTATATTTTCAAACTGTTGCATAATAACCTCATCATGAATCGTATAAAATACATCAAGAGATAGGAGGGTGACTGCCTAGTCGAAATGGGTTACTCCTCTGTTTAACAAACGACACATGATACCCAGACTTCCTTTTTTCTACTATATTTTGTATTTTTTTTTTTATATATTTTTCCTCTATTTTCTTTTTTTATTTTGTTGTAGGAATTAATTGGTTTATTTACATTAGATTGATTTGTGGGCTAATTTTAGGGATGGGTGTTCAAATATTTTTGGGTAGAGGGTTCGAGAAGGGCTAAGCTAAAATAAAACTAAAAGTATTACATATATTCTAAAAAAGAAATTTTCCTTGGGGCTTGTTCAAGTGACCACTCTTGGCAAATGGTACATCCACCACAGTTTACGCCCACCTCCACTTTTGATGTAACCCCTTTAAATTACAATTTAATTTTTTCCGTCTTATGCTTCCGTGATAATCAGATTGCGTCAGAAGATGAGTTGAGTAGCTTAAGCAATGGTAGTGAACTGGTGATCAATTGGAGGGTTTAATGGGTGGGGCTCAGGGTGTGGAGCTTGTTTGATGAATGGGGTTCAATCGGTCTCACTATATCTCGTCTCTCATCATCCTAGTATTTTACTCCTCCCGTTCGGATTTAATAATCCATGGTTCAATACTAACGGGATAAAAAATTGTATAAAACATTATAAATTACAAGATATAATCGATTGAAAAGTGACACGAACTCCAAAAAAGACTATTAAGACGGAGGGAGTATTTTGCATCTCGTTATGTCATCCCACCTTGTAGTGCCATTCTTTAATTTAGTAAACACTTACTACTAATCAATCAAGGGTATAATGGTAACTTCACTAGAGCATTAAGTTAAAGTTGCGTTCTTATGAGCTTAACTTAAATCTGAAAATTGTCCTTATTAGAATTTTTTCGCATTTGTTAGTTTTGCGCCAAACTTTTGTAGGTTATTGATTCGTCTCAACGAGAGGAATCAAAAAAGTAAATTTTTTTTTAATTTTATTCAAGTATTTTGAGAAATAATAATAATTTTTTTTTTGCAAAAAAAGGTCACTTTTGGAGTAAAATCCATGGAATTTCAAACCATTCAATATTTAAAGGAATAGAAGGGTGTCATAGTTTATTAGTAGTATAATATTGATCCCATTCATTCATGAGGCAACATGAAAAGCAACATGAAAAGGCATGGAAAGGTGATTGAAGCAAGAAAACATTGCAAGGAAAAAGAAAGTGAAGCGTATTTTCGGGCGGCAGCCCCGCAAAGCGGTAAAGGGCGGCCTATCCGATCGTTTGTTTCGGTATAGACGGCTTGAATTGAATTTAAATGCATACAAATTTGAGTTGTCAATTACTCGGCAAAAATCCGAACCGTTGATTGCCGAGATTAACGGCCAGATCGGACACTCTGCACTCTCTTTGCAGGGGTTGCTTGGCAGCATTCCCATAACAGTACAATAACATATAGTAATAGATTCACAATACCTAATGGGAAAATCTTCAATACACACCTCTTTTAAGGTGTGTACCATATGCAGCTATTATGTGGTTCATATTGTGCCACCTCATAAAAAATTACTTGTAGAACCGATCATTCATAATATTTTATTTCGTATCATAATTTTTATACTAAAAATTCGAGTGACACATGCAATACACAGTAGAGTCACATTCTTAATCGTACTTGAAGCCAATGGGATTCTTTCAATTTTTTGTTAGATGAGGAAAAAGGATAAAAGGACGAATATAGTAATCCTAAGATTCTCACATATTTTTTTTTTCTTTTCTAAAAGTACTGTTGGTGCCCTTTTATCAGTGCTCCATTGTCAACAAATGAAATTATTCGTTTTGACCCCCAAAAGTTAAAATTACTCATGCCCCAGCCCCTGAGGAAAAAATTCCATGATCTCTTCTTCTTTTTTCTTTTTTTCCTTTTTTCAGTTAGCAGAAAATTTATACGGTTTAGAATTTCTTACTGTTGGCATAAGAATTGTTTGATTACAAGATAAAATCAAAACGGAAGAAAAATTACATGTTTGATGAAATAAAGTTGCTAGTCGCATGAGAATTAATAGCATTATAACATTTTGATTAATAGGTTTACGATCTTAACCCCGAGGGATAAGTTTTGGTAGTCCAGACAATATGACTTGCTCTCACTTAAATATTAAATTCAAAATTTACAACGCGCTATTAATTTGCGAGGTCAATCCGGACTTAACAGAGTCCCAACTTTAATTGGGTCTTTTAACCGACCGTGCTGCATTAAAAATCAATCGAAATGGGCGTAAGCTAACCGAGACAACTCGAATAATGAATTAAGGAAAGATGTTTTAATGCCTTAATGAAAAGTATAAGTTGGGTTTCATTAAAGAGACTGGAATCTAATACTACTACTATTATATTGCACGTTAGAAAGGAGATCGAGAGAAAGAAAGAGTAGCACGCCAGTGGCTTTCTTGTGTTTGGACGCATTACTTGTCGCATATGGAGGTGGCTAAGCATGTGCCACACACAAAACACAACATACCAAAACCAAACATTTTGCCGTGATGCCTCCACCCTCCCCACTCCTCTCTCTCTCCTCCTTTTTCTTGGATGGCCAGAGTTGTCGGGGTCAGTTTATGCACATCTCGACTGATCTCTATGTAATTCGGTCAAAAATTGGTCATCCACACCGCCACGAAAAAAGCCTCGCAAAAATTAATTTAATTCTTGCGGCATGAATCAAAAAACGAATACGAATTAATTGTGTAGAGAGAAAACTCACCGACTGGACTATATATGGAGTATGGGCTACACTTTTCGCTCTCTTACTCTGCATAATGATAGGTGTGTAAATACATATGGTTTTTTGTATCTCGTTGGCCCACAAGGGGTTTGGCAGCTTCTGCGTTAGGTCAACAACTAGGAACACCGTTTGGCTTCTTGTGTCGATTGGGTCAATCCTACCCAAGTGGAAAAAAGGGTTATTCAATATGTTAATCTCTACACCAATTCTCTCTCTCTCTCTCTCTCTCTCTACCCACTATTTTTCATTTTGTCCTTTTCTCTACCTTCCTTCTAGTAAATCCATCGGTCATTGTTTCTTTTTATTCCCCCCACAAAACAACAAAATGCAGGAAGAAAGAATACCCTCCTTGGTACCTTTTTTTTCTAACAAATTGAATCAGTAAGTGGATCCCTACAAGTCTACAACTACAGGTGATTATATTCATTCATAAATGTTTTCCCCCACTTAAGATACGCAAGATTTTCTTCTTACCGGATGTCCACAGCACGTTCACACCGAAACTAGAGAATTCGGCCAAGTTTAGAGAGTCTTTTGGTAGGAGTAAAACTAGAAAGTTGTGTTTACGAGAGAGTAGAGACTAATCTTTTTGTTTGGTTGGACGATCAGACACTCGGTCTACGGGCACCTCTATCCTTTTCTTTTTTGAGTTAGGCAGCAAAAACGAAATCTCTGGTGAATCTCCTAATCTCGGACCTGGACACTAATATTGCAGTTGCTACTAGTTAAGCCAACCTTTAGGTAAAAGATAATACAAGATGTGAAAGCAACAAAACAGATGCAGACTTTCTTAGTTTTGGCAAGTACCATTTTCATCATCAATACAGATACAAACATACTATATAACAGTCTGTCCATTGGCTTAATCTGGGAAATGGCTATTTTGTAGATTTCCTGGTGGGGTTTTCTTATTTTTAATTGTATTCTTTAAAATCATGAAAGTTTTAAGAGTTGCTGATGAAAACACCACTAAAAATACCAAAAGTTGGTTTCTAACTAGTGCTAGTTATATGCAAACATCAGAAAGTGAGAATAATCACATGTTTTTCTTTTCTTATCAAAAGATCGGAACTCCGGGGGGGAGAGAGAGAGAAATTATTTTTTTGGGGGTCAGAAGCGCGGGCTTCCCCGGCCCTGCTGACAACTGGTCATTGAGAAATTATTTGTATTCCCATAATGACTGTAAAAAATAAAAACTTCTTGTTAAGGGATCGAGCTAGGTTCAGTCAATGTTTGGATCGTAGGAATAAATACTATAGCTAGACCAATTTTCGTGTTTTTTTTTTCCCCATCAATTGTAAATCAACACACTTCAGCCATATATAGAAAGTGCATGAATGCTCAAGATTTTTAAGAAGGCTGAACCTCACCAATGTAAACGTACTTTTCGCGACCAATACGTAGCCGATTTCTTTGTCTACACAATTTATAAGTACATGAGCTGGCTCGGGACACGCTAAATTATCAAAAGGGGAGAAACAAGTACAAATAGCTATATATTTCCAATGATGAAGGGTAACAATTAAGCCGAAATAAATAGTGTAGTTGTAGTCCTCGGAGAGAAAAGGTAGAGTTAAATTTAGTGCGGGGAGTTGGCGCGGGGCTGGGTGCACCTCCACCCTCCACTAATTAAGCTAACTTTTTTAAATTTTTTATTATACTAGTTGCTAATTTGGAACGGAGATACTTAAAACCCTAGCCCCTGTTCAATGAATGTGCCCCACAATTAATAAAGCGATTATTTAGAACCCAAAAAAATTATGTTATTGCAATTTTTATAATACTTGTAAGATTTGTACCATATAAAAGGCATAAGGCATTAAAGTCAGACTGCAGGCATGGCTGAGCATCTGATACTTGGTGACAATCCAGCTTTACTTTTTATACTAATATCATCACCGTCCATTACAGTTAAGTACTAGTACAATTCTCTCTCTCTCTCTCTCTCTCTCTCTCTCTCTCACACACACACACACTCTCTCTCTCTCTCTCTCTCTCTGAGGAAAAGGGTAGCCAAGCTCGTTCGTTCATGGAGGAGTACATCACTAGTTATGTCTATGGTTATTGGTTGGTTGGTTACTTGGTTAGATACAGTTTGACCCATTTCTGTACTGAGAGAGAGAGAGAGAGAGAGAGAGAGAGAGAGAGAGAGAGAGATAGTCATGAGTTAGGTCATCAATAAATTTGTTACGTGAACATCTCCAACATTATCGCCACCATTCCCTCTAATTATGATTATAGTATTAAATAATACTAATGTAAACTTCAATTACGAAAGAAAAGGTATCTTGGATTAATATTTTGTAAACTTCAATATAATAATGATGAATGTGATGATAATGACTGCAGGAAAACAAAAGAGAAAGGTATCTTTTTTTCTTTTCTTTTCTTTTCTCCCTTTAATTGGGCTCAAAACTAAAGTATACCTATAGTTATTTGAGGAAGAGATTAACTAAGGAAAAATAAATTAATAAACACTTAAAGATATCTACGAAATTTAACGACAAAAAAGTATAACGCATAAGGTTTAGATTTGATTTTGGGACAGTGAAATCATTATTTTTTAAGTACACTGTAATGTAAGATCATTAATTATTGTTAAATTAAGCTGCAATAGCTACGTACCATGATCATTCAAAATTCATTGATGGTTACTAATAAAAGTAAAATTACTCTCCCTTGTTCCATTGCTGATTTTGATGATATATATATATACATAAGTCAAGGATCTTAATTGTTTCCGAACGTTAGAAGGGGACAATTTATTATACTTACAGCTTTAGTGTCTGTCTTATAGTTTACGAACGAGACATAAAAAAACCTAATGAACTCATTATAATAGATTCCTCGAAATAGTTTGGCTTTCGTAGGGGTTATAAGTAGCGTCGATGGCTAGTAAGTTAGTTTTTCAATAGCAGGCTGAATGTAACTCCGTTTATTCGAAGCTGAGACACCTCCCAGGGATATTAGGCTTTCTTCCGGGCCGGTCCTATGTAGGTAGATAAAAGAGAAAATGACGGCTAAGGACGTGTTTTGATAATTAATACCCGTCAAGGATATTTTTAGCATTAACAAATGTTCTTAACTTGTCCTTGACGGGTATTAATTATCAAAACACGTCTTGGGCCGTCATTTTCCCTAGATAAAACCCCAATAGGTCCTGCAATTGACGCTTGAACCCACACTTGATTTCATCCCGGCCCACTTGTAATGTTTTTGATTGATTTTGCAAAGTTAGAAGGCCCACTAATTTCTGGAAAAAAGTCAAAGTGAACCTAATTTGAAATCCCAATTTCGTTTGGACCTAAAACTTTTGGGCTTATTCAAAAGTTTAAACCCATACATGTATTGTTCACTTTCTTAAGTAGAGGGTGAACAAAACTCAACTCGATCGATAGCCTTTAGGCTTTGACGGGCCCTGCCACAATTTGGTTTCCTGCCATCGACCCTCAAGCAAGCCTCTCTGGATAAACCGATTTCCGAATAAGGTGAAAGTTTCCTATGTAACGGATATATATATTTCCTTCTCTAACAATGCAGTGGCGGCAGTGGATACCACTGTAACGGGGACCTCTGCGTTGTGAGAGGGGAGGGACAGGTTTCGACTCTAATTTTCACCTTTAATTTGGTTTCTTGGCCAAATAGAGTAAATTCGCTAGCAATATTTTATCCACGTAAGATGATTTGAGTTTGAGTCATCGGTTGTTAGAATTTTTACGATCTGAATTAAATATTCTTATGATACGTAATTTCACATAATCTAGAAGAATACCAAGTGAATTGAGGAATAATTAATCCAAATATTCGACACGATTATATGTCGTATGAAATTATGTATCCCTCCAAAATTAGACAAGTAAAACAAACAGGGCCTTATGACTTTATAAGACAATTGTCTAAAGGTTTGACAAATTTTTTATCATCGGTCCTGGTGGTGGTGGTAATCAGTGTTTTTGAGTAATGAAACCAATTTGAATTATGCTTTCGAATGCTGTTATAGATGGATGAGTAAAAATCGTTTATTTCCATGTGATCTCATAAGGGTCAATGTTTTCGTATTGCGGTAATGTAATATGAAAGTCTAGGGCGCCTCGAGTTCGATAGGCTTCATCAAGATTCAAGATCTCATCACCGTACGTAATTTGATCCATTCAATTTATAGAACTCATTGAGTATAAAATTTATACTAATAATGAATTAATTAATCGAATATACATATCCAATGACCACGGTAGATCCGTCTTAGAGCATCCACATTTGTCTCGCCAACTCTTCAAAATTGCTACAGTTCCTTGTGGAAGAAGACGAGCAACTGTTCAACAACTAAACGTTATTAGTATATTATTATCTGATGCCACATCCTCCTCCATTAATAGCTACGGGGTGTTTTTATAAGAATTTTAAAAGGTAAATTTTTTTTTTTTATAGCCGACAATCTGATACTCCATTAATCAAAGATCCATTATGTTTTGGAAAATGAAGACTGAAAGAGAAAAATTAAGTGCAAAAAAGTGGTGACAACAATGAAATATAAAATCATACTGTAATATCCAACAATTGGTTATATAGTTCCCACAAATGCTCGACAAAGTCTGATTGGAGTTGAGGATGAATGCCTTACCATTGGAACATAGGTGTTGCAAACAGGATTGTTGGAGTATAGTCGTTATAAATGCGAGCATTATAATATATCCAGTTAGTAAAATATGACAATAAAAAATATCATTTAAATTGAAAAGTATAAGTAAAAAGAAAGAATAGTTTAATTAAAAAAATAAAATTTTAAAAATTATATTAGAAGGAGGAGGAAATAATATATTAATAGACCATAAGTTAAAATAGAGAGTCTGATGCAGTAGGTATTTTAAAAGTGACTAGCTAAAGTAATAAAGTGATCTTTTAAGGTGTAATTTGGTCTGAAATTTAAAGAGTCTAGTGTGGATATTCTTAGAGTACATTTTCAAAAGCACCTCGGTATTTAACAGTCATGACTACTTGTTTTCATAAAGGGAAATCTATATAAATAACGGTAGATATAAACTTGTCTGGATAATCTTCACAAGTGGAGATTTTAAAATATTACATATACTATCTCGAGGGTTTGCTTGGATACTAACATTTAATCCTGGTAAAGCTACCGAAGATAAAATACGAGCTTGTTTTTTGCCTATCAATATTAAGCGTTTAAAATCAACTTAAACCAACGACGAACCCAATATACAAGTAAAATTTTTTGCAAATATTTCGGAATATTTGTATCGTATAAAAAGCCTAAGAGTTTGTTCACTGTAATCAAGCCAAATAGTGCCTTCTACAGTATTGACAGCATTCTTATTACTAAAGAAAATCAAAAATTCCGACTTTATAGATCTTTTTAGATTCTACAGATTGTATCGTCGATTGATTCAACTACATAGTATTATATATATGCATACATGTTCATTCATAGAATTTTCGGGATTGATCTTAGAAAAATGAACAAGTCAAAAGATTAAATTGAGGGCTTTAGAAGCTAGATTCACGCATCGGCCGTCTGTGTCTATAATATTAAGAGGTCAAAATTTTAGATTTATATGCAAAATTTTTTTCCCCTATTGGGTAATGTAAGGAAAAATAACTAAATTAAGAGGTTAGCTATAAGTTCTATACACCGATACATGTTATCTAATATTACTTTACACTTGGTCCCAATGACTTATTCTATTTTGAAAATGATGGTTTATAGTCACGCTCGTAATACCATCAACTCTCGAAAAGAATAAAAGAGTTAAAGTTTCTATATATGCATTTGAAGTAAGTTGATGCAATTTAGAGACTTTTGTGTGGTCAAAATAGCAAAATTCATTGGCAATATAAACTATGAAATGTGCTTATGAGAAATCAAAGTGAGTGAGGTTAACGTAAACGGACATTGGGCCATTTGGCAGAAAGTGCTGAGTTGTTTACGCATATAAATTATATATGTAATGGATTCTATGTACAAGAACTTTCTAAGAGCATCTCCAATGAATTTTCAAAAAATGTGTTCTAACTAATAAAATTAATTAAAAGTGGGACACATTTATGTGTACTAAGGATGTGTTAGTTTAGAGATGTACTAATTAATAGGTATCCTAGATTAGGTTTTTCTTTGTTGATGTGATGCTTGTTAGAGATTGTATTTCATAATCAGTGGTGAGTTCAGAGAATTTAAGATACAATATTTAAAGAAAATTTAGAGATATCAATTATTATTTTTAAAAAATTACGTACGCAAGAAGATTCGAAGAATAAGATTATTGCTGATATTTGAAAGGTTCACCAGCGACATCAAAATAATCTAAAACAAACAGGCAAAACATGTGGATTATTTTTGCCTTTTTTTTTTTTTGGGCTTTAGTGAGTTGATCATTTCTTGTTATTCTTCCTCGTCACTTTCATTGACAAATTAAAGGATTAAAAATTTGACTTGAATACGACGGAAACAATCTCACTAATCCGGCCAGGAAAGAATCTAAAAGAAAAAACAAGGGGAAATTGTACTATCTTTCACTTTACATGTTGCACTCGATCGTCATCTGCAATCTACTCACCAAGGGACCGGATGAACTCTTCAAATTAATTCGGAAAATTATTTGGAGCTATTCCGCTTTGTCACGTATATAATCTTTTAAAATGTCATGCGCTCTAAGTCTCAATCCTTGCAATCGCGAATTTTTATAGTTTTGAGTGTGTTTCTAAGATGCTTTCGCGGTTTGCAAATTATGTGACTTAGGTCTTGGGGCACCGCATTGTGGTGTCCAAATATCATTATCCGTCACACATACATTTCTGTGAGACGTAATACAAAATGTATAAACTCATGAAAATATGTGATGAATAAAGGTGTTGAAGCACAAAATGGTGGTGCCCAAAATTAAACGACTGAATAATTACTCGTTCAAATTCCTCTAAAAACTCCAAACACAAACACACAAATGCAATCGAACTAAATCCAAGTATCAATTTTTTTATTTATCTCGTTATTCACGGCTCCGCGTGCGTAATTTTTGTCGTTTGTCTTGATAATCAATGCATATGATATGTTTTTAAACTACTACCGGTAATAGTTTATTTTTACTCTGAACCGTCCCCACTTTTGGACGCATGAGATTGAGCTCCATCAATTTTATTTATGGGAAGCTGGGAAGCTCCGTTAAAAAGTTTTTCTCGCCAAACAAACCTTACGGCTCCGTTCAGTTGTCGAGAAAGTTGTGTGGGAAATTGGTTCCCATAAAAAGTGAAGTGAGGTGAAGTAAAAGAAAAAGAAAATTATTTTCCTGTGAGTGTTCATTTGACAAAAGAATTTTGCAAGAAAAATTAAGGTTTAGTTGTTTATTTGTCAAGAAAAAGAAACTTTCGGGAAAATTTTGTGAGTGTTCACTCATTTTCCTTTTCCCGCGACGCAAAATCCTGTGTTTTTTGCAGGATCACTTTTGCAGGAAAGTAATTCCTGCAGGAAAACTTAAATTGGTAAGTCCTAGAATTTTCCTGCCAACTGAACACTAGAAAAGTTATGAGAAAGTTGATTTTCCCATCCTTTCCTGGCAACTGAACGGGGCCTAAAGACACAAAGCACTGAATTTTCCCTCTCCCTCCTTCCCTCACCTTCAAAGTCACCATCACCATCAGTAGCAAAAGATGCTTTTGTGTCTCTGTATACGTCTCCATCCTCAGGGTTTTATATCCAAATTAAATAACATAACCACCATGACACACCAACATCCATCCATCCCACCACCCCATTCATTTTCAACCTCCATCTTCATCAACTCTGTCAACCATAACCTCCTCATTCAGACTCTCTCTCTCTCTCTCTCTCTCTCTCTCTCTCTCTCTCTCTCTCTCTCCATGGACAGACTTGTCAAGCCAGACGTAAAAGAACTAACCCTAACCTTCACCCCGAACCAAACATGCACCGCCACCTTCCGCCTAACCAACCTCATGCACACCATGTCCGTCGCCGTTTCTCTCTCCACCACCAACCCGTCCTATCTCTCCTTCCCCCACCCTTTCTCCATCCTCCCCCCTCTCTCCACCTCTTCCTTCTCTCTCCACCTCTCCCCGTCCTCCCACCCTCCCCTCTCCTCCCCGCCCGACACCGTCCTCGTCCGCTCCTCCATGCTCCCCACCGGCAAAGCCGACCCCGACGACCTCCGCCGCCTCTTCTCCAAACCTAGTACCCCTCTGGTCTTCAAAGACGCCACCATACCTATCTCCCTCGTCGGGCCCCACGTCATCGAATCCCTCCTCTCTCCACCAATTAACACGACCCTGGAAGTTGGTGAGGGTAGGCTCACCTGGTCACCTGAGTTATCAAAAAACGGAACCCTAGAAGTCACTTTCCTTTTGTCGAAAGCGACTTCCGGGTGTGATCAATCAGACCTCACTTCCTTGCTTCGAGCCGCTGCTGAAACCGGACATCCTTACTTCGTTTCGGCTTTGATAGATGCCGGAGCGGACGTCAATAACCGAGACTCCGAGGGTAAATCCGTTGCTTCTCTCGCAGTTAGAAAAGGAGACGTCGATTCGGTTCGGATAATTTTAACCGAATCTGGATTTAAAATCGACAACTCGATGGATACTCTTTTACACAACGCGGCGGCCGTGGATCGAGTCGACATTATGGAGGTACTGTTTCAAAAATTTATGAATTAACGTTGAAGTTTCAAAACTTATATTGGTGCACTAGATCTATTACTTTGGGCAACTCCGTTACAAGGCTTGTTCATGTCACAAGACCATTAGAAGAAGAAGGAGGAGGTTGTGAATGACTAGGGTCTATTGGCGGCGACCGTCACGACAAGAATTTTAGAAAATGCAATTCTTATATGTTAAAAAAAAAATTATGCCCAACTTATATAATCTCGCAACCACTAGATTTTTTAGTATACATTTCACCACTACTATGGTAAAATCCTGGTTCCGTCCTTAACTAGTTTGTAGTATCTTCGAGTCGTGGCAATTCGATTGCACCTTTACGTTAAGAAGGATTTACGACTTTTGGACAATGCGATCATACCGGCCTCTCCATTTCTCAAATCCTAAAATTTTATTACATCCGCATTTTGATGATCCATTAGTTATGATTTTTTTTTTGATCCGTCCATTAGTTATGATTAATTCTTTTGAAGAATAGAGAAATGATATATTATTGATTGTATCTAAAACATAATCCTAGCATATTTTTATATTAGGTTATATAAGACTTGACCACCAAGAATCCTATATAAATTAATTAGGAAAACACATGTAACAAAGGAAACTTAGACTAATTAGGAAATACGAATAATGGCCTAGACAAAATAGAAAACATAATAATAAGATCAAGAAAATATGGTAACATAATATTAGAAAAAGTAGATCAACTTGAGTTTGAAAAAGTCAAGAAAAATAAGGTGTAGCCCATGGCAAATGATGCAGATTAGATTTTGGAAACTAGTGCTTTATTAGTATTTTATTTTTAGGAGTATTTTGTTAGGATTTTTATAATTTGGGATTACTAATATGAAGTTATTTAATTTCCTAATTTAGGTTGAGTCAGTCTCCTATTTTATGTTTTCTTGTCCTACAAGAATTATATATGGTTGCTTCATAGTATTTTCGTTTCTTTTTTAGTTCTAGGGTTGCTACTATTATAAATAATTGCTATAAGCCTTACGGCAAGGGAGTTGTTTATTGAATTAAAGAAAATTTGAGAGTTTGCTCATTATTGTGTATTCGAAGAGGGAGTACCTCTAGTTCATACTTATTCGTAATTGTCCTTATTGCGCGTTCTTCTATTCCAACATGCCTCCCTGCATTAGCAAACCAGGATCAGCTAAGCCATGGAGAAAATTAGGAGAGCCCAAAATAGCCATGAGCAAGAAAAGCACTGATAGAAGAGATTGAAGGTGAAATCCGAGTGCTCGGCGAACGACAGCGAGACAGCCCGAATGGATGACAGTAGACCTAGCTCTGCTGCATTTGTTTTTTGTTTATTTTGGACAAGAAGCAATACCATTTCATATGAGGCACTGCATTTGCTTTATATGGTTAAAAGAACCACGATGTTAATTATTCTTGTTCCAAAAACTGTGGCTATCATATTTCAATGTTTTCTCACTAGCCTTGATTTGAGTTTTCTTGCTACTGTATTGACAGGTACTCTGTCTAGGGTTTCAAGACATCGACGTGAATTCAGTTGACTCGAACGGTCGAACCGCTCTCCACGTGGCAGCAGTTTGCGGTAAAGTCAACTCAATTCAATTTCTCCTTTCCGTGGGCGGAGATCCAGATATCGTGGATTCCAACGGTTGGTCCCCGCTCCACTTCGCTGTGGCAGGGGGACACGTGGAGGCAGCGGAGTGGTTACTGGATGCGACGACGTTTGCGAAATCCGCCGTCACAAAAGAGGGGCTAACCGCCTACGCTTTAGCGGCGGAGAAGGGCCACTCGGAATTATACGACTCGTTGCATTTAAGCGACGCGTTACATCGATCAGCGAGGATAAACGACGTGAGGGCGATGAAGCGTTGTATTGCACAAGGAGGGAACGTGAACGGGAGGGACCAGAACGGGTGGACGCCGCTGCACAGGGCGGCGTTCAAGGGTGGGACAGAGGGCGTAAAGGTGTTGCTAAGTCACGGAGCGAGGGTGGACGTTGTGGATGATTGCGGTTACACGCCGCTGCAGAGGGCGGTGGAGGCCGGGCATGTTAAGGTTGCCGTGTGCTTGATTGAACATGGGGCTAGAGGGAAAGCCAAGGGTATTGTTGGTAGTAAGAAAGGGTTTGGTTTCGAGATGGTTCCGTTAAATCGCAAGTGTTATAAGAGACATCCTTCTCTTGTGACGACTACCTTGTGTCAAGAGAATGAAAGGGCTTGAAATCAATTTGTTATGTGTATCTTCTTGTATTTTATTGAGGACCGGCAAACAACCCGAACGAGCGTTGGAGGAATGAACTGTTCAAATTTGGTTTGGATAGGTAACAAATCGATTTTGGACTACTCCTAGCTCTTGAGGAGTTGAACACGAGTTCGATTCGAACTTGAACTCGTATAGATCGATTCGTTCATCAGTCCCTGAATACGTCACAGTATTTGTACGTAGTTTGGGGTTTTCCAGGTGCTTCATTTTGGTGTGTATATTATGAGGAGTACGTTGATGTATTTAAACAACCCATGAAATGAAATGAGGTTTTATTTTATTTTCTTTCTTTTCAAGCGTCTGAATTTGTTCATGATTTATATAGTGTTTGCTTTCTGTTTGTCGAAACACTACATGTGTTTGATTTTACATGGAGCTAAAGTGAAAGCCAAGAGTATCCTCCGACTCCAGGAAATTACTCATGGATCAATCTCCCAAAAATGGGTATTTGTTGTGCCAAACTAAAAGTTGAATCAACTTAGATTAGTGCATACAAACCTTAAAAACTGAAATGAATTGCTGACAAAAGTTTTTCTAGAAGGTTACTCTGGTTTTCATGTTCGTAAACTTTTACACTCTAGCCGCAAATTTTTACGTTACGACTGCAAACTTTTAAACTATCCGTACACGTTTGCGTCATGGTTGCAAACTTTTACACTCTTGACCAGTAAATTTTGTTTCATGGCCGCAAACTTTTACACTATGGCCGCAAAGCCGCAAACTTTTGCCTTATGGCCGCAAACTTTCACACTTATACCTCAAAGTACAAGCTCATGGCCGGAAAGTCTAACTTTTGGGTCAGAAATTGGGTTTTCGAATTGGGCCTTTTAGGCTTCATTGGATTTCATTGGGCCAGGACTACTTCCATTTTAAGTTAAAAAACAATTGAAATTAGCCTACTCCTTTATCCTCCCAGCTGTCTACTGTATAGGCTTTGTTTTTGTAGTCTGTTTTTTTTTTTTTTTTTCCCTATAGGCTCACACCTTTGATTCTTTGTACCCCCTTGAGGATTTTTCTCTCCGTTTTCTAATATAAAATTGTTGATTACTGAAGTTGTTATTTTGCTAAACCCAAATGACAAGCAAAAGTAAGGAACAAACAACAAGCAAAAGTAAGGAACAAAGAATCAGCGATCAACACTAACTATACGTGAAAAGTCCTGAACGAGTAAAAAAATTAAGAGAAGGAATCAAATATTATAGAAAAATATTATACGGTTACAGTTGGCCTTACTTTGGTGTTCGATATATATTTCATTCAATAATGCTACGGAGCAGGACCGGAACTCCACCCACGACCAAAAACATGACGCTGACGTGGACTGGGCTCCACGTCAGCTTAAGCCAAAAACCAAAAAAAAATCCTAATTTTTTTGAATTGGCCCCCAAATTAGACCTTGCTCCTCGCGTCAAACCATACCCACGCTCGAGAATAGAAAGAGAGAGCTGAATTTTTTGAATTTGCCCCCAAATTAGACCTTGCTCCTCGCGCCAAATCATACCCACGCTCAAGAACAGAGAGAGAGAGAGGAGGAGGAGGAGGAGGAGGAGGAGGAGGAGGCCAACCACCAGCGTCACCTCCACCATAAGCAACCACCAACTTCACCTTCACCTTTGGCGACCACCACCACATCTACCTTCGGCAACCAACCTGTAGCAAAAATGGACGCACCACCGACGACCACCACCACCAAGGTCTCTCTCTCGTCTACATATCTGTGGGTTGTCGATTCAGTTCATTCTAGTTGGTTCAAACAAGAAAATAATTAGGGCTTGTATGAAATAGGGGATTTTTTGGGTTGAACCTTATCTATGTATTTTTGGTTTCACATTTTACGATTATTTGGGCTCCTTTGATCAGTGATTATCTGATGGTCATTTGAACTAATTAAGCTTATGGCCTCCTACGAACTAACTAATTAAGGCAAGTGTATAAATGATATTATACTTGGCATTAGTTGTACTCATTTCATGATTGATATTTATTTGAAGCTACACTAACCTGAATTGATTATTCATATGCTATATTTATTTGAAGATAACAAAGCCTAATGTCAACAAATACAGACTCAGACTTATTCTCTTATTCTCTTGCTGCTTCTTCTTGTTTCCTTTTTTTTTTTTTTTGAGGGAGAGAGAATGATAGTACTGCATGAACAACCACCGAAACAAGCTATACACAACACTCAGTAGCATATTCAAGGAAGAAAACTAACTTGCTTTGTGATAGAAAAGGCCAAGCATGAAACATACTAGCAGTAATTGGTCAAAAGTTTGAGATTTGGGTATAACTAATTAGCTCATTGGGGTGTCTTTGGGAACCATTGGAAACCTGCATGGCATCTACAAAACATTATTCCCACACCACATTCCACCTTGAAGATTGATTTTCCGAACTTTCAATTGATGCAAGAACTTAAAACTCATGTATTGAGTTTCCAGGGAAGTGGAACAGGTTGGCAACATTATTTAGTGATGATTGAAAGCATTTCAAAAGGATAACTTCACTTTTGCAACCAAATTTACCGGTGCCACAAAAGGAACCAAAAGGATAAGTATCAGCCATCAGGGATGCAATCAAGCAAGAAAAGCACTCCACTTTCTCCATAGGGTTTTTCTTTTCATAGCAGTACCTGGCGCCATATTCAGATGAGAAACCTTCAATTTCAAATGTTCAAGCTACAAAATTCTAATCGTGTGGTATTTCATGGGAATTGACAATATTGAACGCTGTCACTCAGTTCGATAAGCATGGTTCAAAAGCCAAAACCCAACTGAATACAATGATGATGACCAAACCAAAATTTTGCACCCAGAACCATCAAGGAGGATAGTATTTGACTCAAGGTTCCGAATACTGTTTCGGACATGATACCGGATTTGTCACTGGAATGATATGTACCGGTACCGGTATGTTATCGGGTACCGTTTCGGATTTATCATTGAAAATATAAAAAATATATACATTTAATTATAACCTTGTTTTTTGTTACATAAATTCCTATTAGACTACTATAATTTTAAAAAATTCAGTTAACATTTATTTTTAATATTCAAAATACTCCAACTTTCTCTCTTGCCACGTGTAGATGATGCTCATTATTCACTTACAATGCTATTTACTCCCAAACGGTGGGTTCAAAACCACAGGTTTTTGGTTTTCCAATCCAACTTTACTCTTTACTAGGGAGCAGATGAATGGTTCAAAGCCCATTAAACACACTTCCTTCTCTCTCTCGATGACCTTCTATCCCTACAGTCCTGCACACCAACTTATCGATCAAGCCGGAGAAGAACAGTTGCTTCACCCACGGCCAGTGGCGGCTTCAGGAATTTGTGGTAGGTGATCCGCACCCAAGATTGTATAATCTTGGGGGCTTTTAGCTTGTTATTTGTAGCGTTTCGTTCCCTTTTATCCATTTTTATCGCATTTTGCGCGTAAGGTGTGTTTTTAGGTAAAACGTGCTAATAAGGCGGTTTTGAACGCCAAGGAATGCTCCGGATGCAACCAAGTGCTCAAGGCCACGTGCCACCATGTTGTGGAGCCCGAGGAGTCATGAAGAGGTGGTTTGGAGGTTGCTCGGGTCGCCCAAGGGTCAAGGGAATTGAAGAAGAAGTGAGAATTTGACCAAAGCTACTCATATTCCGACTAGCTGAGGGTAGAATTGTCATAACTTTTTATATACAAATGATATTGGATCCAAACCACTTGGGTTAGAAAGTAGACTCGACGAGCTTTCCAACGGTCCAAAGAACACCCATTTCCGAGTTCGGGAGTGTCCGGAGCGAGCCCGCGAAGTTGGCCCAGAAATCTGCCAGCCATGAACCGGTACGGGAAAATCATCAACCGGTTCATGCTTGGCAGAAATTGAAGTTTGGACCTTGGTCGAGGCCATGAACCGGTACGGGAAATTCATCAACCGGTTCATGCCTGGAACCCGAATTCTGCTTTTTGCTTTTGGGATATTTTGTTTGTCTCACCTTTTGGGATATTTCTTGGGATATTTTGTGAGAGATGAGCCTCCTTGTATATAGTCTCTTTCTCTCTCTCTCTCTTAGTGGTAGCTAGTTACATTTTAATTGTAAGTCTTTTATTTTTAGAACTCCATTAATGTTTCAAGCTTTCCTAGCTTAAATCTTTGAAGAACTCCTTAAGGTAATTCTTGTTTGTTCTTTTCTCGTTTATTATTGTTGTAGCCTCGGACTAGAGCTATCTTAATATCAAGTTTATTTCCATTTCCGTCGGTTAATCATGTTCTTCATTTCTAGCATGCTTTCTAGTCTTTTTACTATGTGTGAGTAGTTGTTCGGCTAAGTCTCGGGATAATCTTTCCCGAGGACTTAGGTTGTTATATGGTTCTCGAGCCATCGGGCTTTTAAAGCATGATTTTCCGGAATAGGGCTTAACTTGCATTTTCGGTCTAAACTAGGGGTGTTAACCCCTTGGTAACGAGTTTGTCAAGCGGTCTTGACTAATGACTTACCGAGGCCTAGTGGCCTCCTTTGTGTTCGATGAATATTACAAACAAGTTGGTTCGCCTCCGGGAAATCACATCTTTCATTAAACGTAGTCGTTTCAAGTAAAATCATCCGGGCGTGAGCGCGCGGTCGTGACTCTCGCCTGAGTTATAATCGAGAACCGGTAATGGCCTTTGTCAAGGGTTAGAAGACCCCGAGACTTGCCTCTTTAAGTTTATCAAGCGTTAATCTAGTTTTCATTTTAGTCTTTTCGTTTAAAGCAAAACCAAGTTGGCCGCCTTAAAGGCCGGAATCCTACTATAAAACCTTCAATCCGAATCAAGCTATAATCGAATTCTCTGTGGGAACGATCCCGGACTTCCGGATATTATGCTATTGACGACTTAGCCCTACGCTTCGGGTTTCTATCAACCTCTTATTGGAAGGCGAGGTTATATCGTAAGCAGTAGGGTGTTCAGAAATTACCTTAACTCTACTAGTTTATTTATTAACCAATAATATATGTACAAAATCTCATATATTAGTATAAATAGTGCAGTTAAAAAACATAACCTCTATTCTACAAAAATTAAATACGAGGTGAAATGAGAATAGAAGAATATATACTATATCTTTTTTACAAAAATTTAATTTTTGTTGAAAATTGTCGTATTACGTACTAGACAGTGTTTCGAGAATGGAAGGAGTTCTCGTACTTTGTGTCAACGTTTAACCAACGTATTAATCTACTAAAACTCTTTTAAAAGAAATTGTACCTAGTATGTTGGGGCTAACCTTCCTGAAGGAATATGTTGTAGCGAGTATGTTGAGACTGACCTTCTCGAAGAAATATTATTCAAGTTAACATGGTTTTGCAACGTAGTTGAACTTTTTTAAAGCTCTTGTTCGTAATTTTATAAACTAAGTAAACAAAAAAAAGTAGTTATTGTCATAAATGCGAAATTAACACATTTAGACGATCGAAAAAAAAGATGGAGAGAGAACGCAGAGCATAATTCTTTCCCCTATAGATTTTTTTTTTCCCTTTCTTTTTTCAATTTTTTCATTTTGATTGTGAGTTTTATTTGAGGTAATGTGTTAGTTTTTCAAATGTGAATTACTTGGAATGATGGGTTGTAAGTAGATTGTGGTTGAGTGTTTAATTGATTTTGGGTTGGGTGTTCATTGACATTTTGATTGAGTGTTCATTGACATTTGGATTGGGTGTTCAAAGTAAGGTTAGTCCAAAATTTTTACATATATTCTAAATTTTTTTTTTTTTGGGTGGTCAATTGACCATGGAACCCAAAGAGTAGAGCCGCCTCTGCCCACGGCGGTGTAGAGACTTCACCCACAGTGAAGATAGATTGATCAGCTGCAAGATTACGCCAGAGAATGTTGCTCCGATCTTCTTTTTCTCTTTTTCCCCTCCATTTCTGTATCTTCTTCTTTTTCTCTCAGTTTTGCAAAATTTCGAACGAAATTCCCGGTAACGTCGTCTCGGCCGGTATTTCCGGTATTGTCCAGTGTAGGAGCCAGAAAGGCATTAGAGGGTTACAGTACCATTTTCCTCTCAAATCGGTACATACCGCCCGGTACGGAACGGTATTCATAACTTTGATTTGACTGTTGAGATGCATATAGGAAGTAGAAATCTTATAGTTAGGGTTCGAAACAAAAAAAATCCCCAATTTAACAAGCCCCTTAATTTTTTTTGGTTTAAACAAGATATAGTCAATTGAAAAGCTACAGTCGACTGAAATTAGAGAGCTGCTACTCATACATATTTTTTTTAAAACAGATCATGATGTGGGGCCCACTAGGGTCCCACAGAAACGATCCGATCCGTTCATTAAATGTAAAATATTTTTTCAAAGGTCTCGGCAAAAAATCAGCTCAATCTAATACCTATAAAATGCTCGATTCAATCATCTAACTTTTTATTTAGATTTTAGGTTAATGAAAAGTTAGATGATTAAATCGAACACCTATAGGTATCGGATTGAGCTGATTTTTTACGGGGACCCTTGAAAAAATGTTTTACGTTTAATGTATGGATTGGATCGTTTGAGTGAGACCCAGAATGGGTCCCACATCGTGATCTGTGCACAATCTGTTTTAAAAAGATTTGTGTGCACAAACTTTCTGCTGAAATTATAGGGCTCAACGACAACCCACAAGAGAGACCTTGATAGTCGGTAATGGCGTCGGTGTTGTGTGGTCACCGAAGGTGGAGGATGAGGCTGGTGATCGCCGGCTGGTGGTTGGCCTCCTCTTTTCTCTCTTTCTGTTCTTGAGCGTGGGTATAGTTTAGCACTAGGAGCCAGGTCTAATTTGGGGGCCGATTCCAAAAATTCAGGAATTTGTTTGTTTGTTTTTTTGGCTTAAGCTGATGTGGGACCCAGTCCACGTCAGCATCATGTTTTTGGTCGTGGGTAGAATTCCTGCTCCGCAGCGTTATTGTAATAAATCATTTATTATTCCTTTCGTTGAAGGTAAATTCAAATATTCAATTATTAGTTGAAAACTTTAAAAAAAAAAATATCACGGAAGTAAAAATCAATCACAGGAAAAATAGCGGATAAAAAAAACAGAAAAACTATTCAATGCGTGTCTCAAGACTTTTCTCCGCCACACATTATTGTGGGGCCCAAGAAAAACGTATGAATTCCATCAAAATATGGGGCGAAGAAAGTCCTAATAGTATGACATAACCGTCTCCCGGACACTGAATAATTACGCATGATAAAGTGGTGAGACCGTTGTTTTGTGGCTAAGGCGTGGTGGGACCGTTGCAGATGTGATATTTTCCCCTCTCCTCTCTCGTTTGTCCCGATTTTCTCTCTCCTCTACGCGTTAACTCAACTCCTTGCAGCACCGACGGTGTTTACCACCCTCTCGCCGTACGTTGAATTTCTTGCTTTTTCTCCCGCAAAGAAAAGACAGCCAACTATTTCTGAGCTTGGACTTCAACCCCGGCGATTCTGTGAGGTACTCTCACTACTTTCTGCAGGATTTTCGGAGGTTTTTATTTTTCTCTGTCACTGCTTGTATTTTGTTTGCGTTTTGGGTTGTTTCCTCAACTTTTCTAGAGTACTAGTAGTATATGCAATGCAAGTGTCTCTTATTTGTACTCTGTTCTTGATGAGGTTTTGTACTCTGTTTGTTGATTACTGATTTAGTAATTGTTGTGAGTTGCTTTACACCTTGTGGACATCTGGTACTATTCAATTTCGACATTTTATTTCGGTTTTGTTAACTCCTCCGTCGGGTCCACGGAGGGTTTTAGATCGCCGACATGTTAGTTTTTGAGAGATTGAGGTAATTTGTCATGCTTATATTTCTTATTATTAGTTGAGAGAGAGAGAGAGAGAGAGAGAGAGCTACATTGCGCACCTCAATTGTTTCTTTGGACCAATCACACCCTCCAATATGAGAGGGTCCATTTAAAGCCGGGACCAAACCTCGTATGGTTATCGCCATGTGCGGATACATCCCCTATGATTTAAAAGTGTGCACATAACCCCCTGTGTTTTCAAATTGTGCGGATAGACCCCCTGTCGTCATATTTTCTATCCATATTAACGGAGGTGTATCTCACACACCTCTAGAATGTAATCTGAGTCGTTCATAATGTATTAAATAAAGAATAGAGTATCTCTGTAAAAAATCATCTTAATCAGCCATCAGTAACCCAGTGATCTAATTTTTAGTAAATTCAAATTTGAAATTTTAATTTCATAACAAAATCGATTTGACCATAAGCTTTTCATTTTTTGATTGACTTGAATTTTGGCATAGACGTAGTACTCGTCAAAATTTACAATATCAACGGTTTGGATTCAATTTTTGGTATACGGGATGGTGTGGTTAGATTTAAAAAAGAAGAATAATCAAGGGATGTGATGGGGGTATAACGGTCTTTTAACGTTGTTTCCATTAATATGGATGGAAAATATGACGGCAGGGGGTCTATCCGCACAATTTGAAAACCACAGGGGTTATGTGCACACTTTTAAATTATAGGGGGTGTATCCGCACATGGCGATAACCACAGGGGGTGAAAGTGGACTTTCCTCTAATAAATAACTTCCGCTAATAACACCTGGAATGTTTCCAACCTTAGACATGGGAGGAAGCAAATTCCCAAGTCCGAGTCTCTAACCACTTGGCCACATGTCAAATAGCTTTTGTCACCTAATTCTTTTTATTGGGTTGTATGGAATGGTGCGAGTTGAGAGAGAATAATATCTATTTTTTGTATTCTTTAAACGTTTTTCCTCTTTCTTACAGGGGTATGAATCTCCTATAATCTAACAAGGAGAGAAGTATACAAGGCTACCCCTTGTCTCTTGGAAAAGGCACAAGTCTACATCTATCAATCATCTACGAGCTTGGTCCATGGAGACTACTTGGACAAACGAAGCCTCTTCTTCTTTCTCCTCCTCCTCCTCCTCCATCCCAGAACAATTCAAATATGACGTCTTTTTGAGTTTCAATGGTGTCGATACACGCAACAATTTTACCAGCCATCTTTTAGCCGCTTTAGAGACACATGGCTTTCATACATTCAGAGATGACACAAAGCTCAACCGAGGAGAATATATTGGCTATGAACTTCTGAAAGCAATTGAGGAGTCAAGAATTTCGCTGGTTGTTCTCTCAAAAAACTATGCCACATCCAGGTGGTGCCTTGACGAACTTGTGAAGATCATGGAGTGCAGGAAGACCGTGCAACAGATTGTTCTGCCTATCTTTTATAACGTTGAGCCATCCGACGTGAGGGTGCAGAAGGGGAGTCTTGTAGAAGCATTTGCCAAGCACGAAGAGTGTCTTAAAGAGGGTTCAGATGGCAGGGTGGACAAGTGGAGGGAAGCTCTCACTGAGGTTGCCAATTTGTCAGGTTGGGATGTGCCAAAGGTGGCCAACGGGTAGTTTCCTCTATCTTTCTATTATGTGCATCAAAATAACCTAAAGTGGCACTGGTCAATAGTAAATTTTTGGGGTTGCAAGTGCAATTCTACGGTTTCTACCTAAAGTTACAGAGTTTTAATGGAGTCATCTATGCTACAATTGCAAATTGGTCAAAACTGGCTTATGTCAACTTTCATATCATATAGCACCAAATGTGTGAATTGGCATAAAAGTTCCGTTTATTTGATGGTTGCTCTTGCCTCAGAAGATATGCGGACAAAACCTTATATAGCACTTTAATCAAGCCAAAAGAAAGAAATTGTAACTAAGAGTAGGGCTTTGACTAAGTTCAACCTTTCTGTTATGCATGACCCTTAGGCTCTAATCATTGAAAGATGTTGAAAGATTACAATCAGTCTAATTTCTGCATATGTCGGTCATAGTCACGTTAGGTTAGCATGACTCAGTTTATAGTTATGGCTGTTCTAATTCTGCTAAAGGCCTAATTTTGTTTTTGCCATTCTATGTTATGCACAATTTCGCAGAGATGAAGCAAAGTTGATTCAGAAAATTGTTGAAGAGGTCGGAAATATATTAGACATTGCACGTATAAATGTTGCAGACCACCAAGTTGGATTAGAGTCTCGTCTGCAAAAGCTCGATGTTCTTTTGAACATGGAATCAAGTAATGTATGTATTGTTGGAATATGGGGGATTGGTGGAATTGGTAAGACTACAATAGCTACAAAAGAGTATAATCTCATCCAACATATGTTTGAAGGTAGCAGTTTCCTTGCAAATGTTGGAGAAACTTCGAAGCAGCCAAATGGTTTGGTTTCTTTACAAGAGCAACTTCTTTCAGATATATGCAGAAATAGAACTCATAATGTAAGAAATTCCTATCAAGGAATCGAGGTTATAAAACGAAGAGCTTTCTGTCGGAAGGTTCTTCTTGTTCTTGATGATGTGGATAATGTCCAACAATTGAAAGCATTAGCAATAGATCGAGATTCCTTCGGTTCTGGAAGTAGGGTTATCATAACAACAAGAGATATATCTTTGCTAAATTTGCTTAAAGTGGATGAGATATATGCACCAAAGCCGTTAAATAGGAGTGAATCTCTTGAACTCTTAAGTTGGCATGCCTTTAAGGAAGACCATCCCAAAGACAACTATTTGGACCTTTCAGATGAAGTCGTGGCCTATGCTGGAGGGCTTCCATTAGCTCTTGAAGTTTTGGGTTCCCTTTTGTATGGTAAGAGCATACCTGAATGGAAAAGTGCAATCGCAAAATTGAAAAAAATCCCTCATTTTGATATTCAGGCAAAACTTAAGATAAGTTTTGATTCACTGAGTGATGAAGTGAAGGAGTTGTTCCTAGATACGGCATGTTTTTTTGCTGGAACATATGGCAATTCTACAATCAAAATACTTGAAGGCTGTAACTTTTTCGCAGCAATTGGGATTCGAGTTCTGGCCGATCGGTGTCTCATAAAGTACGGGCCCTGTAATGAGCTTCTGATGCATGATTTGCTTAGAGACATGGGCAGAGAAATTGTCCGACAAGAATCTATTAAGGAGCCAGGGAGGCGTAGCAGGTTGTGGTATAAAGAGGATGCCCTTGAAGTGTTGAGAGATGGAACGGTGAAGTCCATATTCTTGAACTTTTAATTACTATTTTTTGTTTATTTACTGCAAGAATTCCTGATGCATATGCACATTCTTATTTCTCACGGTTAGTATTGATAGACAGAATTGTAAATGACTTCATATTCTGTTTTCTCAGCAAGGTAAACTTTGTTCCTTATTGTATTATGGGTTTTCATGTTAGGGAACTGAAGCGGTTGAAGGGCTCTTCCTTAACTTTGCTGAGCCGAATGACATCCAAGTGAATCCAAGGGCATTTGAAAAGATGAACAGACTATGGCTACTTCATCTCGATTACGTTAACCTAAAAGTAGGTTATGAACATATCTCTAAAAGGCTACTTTGGCTATGCTGGAATGGATTCCCTCTGAAATGCGTCCCATCAAAATTACATATGGAGAATTTGGTTACTCTAGACTTGTGTTATAGTCGCCTAAAACAAGTATGGAAGGGAACCAAGGTACAACTTTATTCTTCTCTCTTTCAAAACCACTCACATTGTATAGGATGGGAAAATTAGTTTTTCTATTACGTAGCTAAAATCCCTTACTTCTCTGAATTCAACCAATTAAAACCCAACCCATAGAGTTATAGGCTCTATTCCATGACCCCCATCCATGCCCTGCTGCACTATTTTTCTCACTCGAATGCTGCTTGCATTGTATTTTATCAGAAAATTAACTTTCTTGTTCTGTCTTGTACAGGTCTTGGTTAAACTGAAATTCCTTTACCTCAGTCATTGCTATTACCTAACCAGAACCCCTGACTTCTCTGGACTCATCAATCTCGAGGAACTGTTGCTTAATGACTGTGTAAGGTTGGTAGAGGTTGACAAATCTATCAGATGTCTGAACAAACTTGTTCTCCTTGATATGAAGAACTGCAAAAACCTTGAGAAACTTCCCTCAGGCGTTTGGATGTTGAAATCTCTCGAATGTTTTGATCTTTCTGGCTGCTGCAAACTAGAGAAATTAGATAGGGTCAAAGGATCGCCATCTAAATCACTTTCATCATTCCTCTTCTCTTGGACATTGAGAACAAAGAGAATGGTTGGTTTGTCACCGGCCTCTGTACAGGGCTTAAGTTGCTTAACGCAATTAAGCATCGCAGATTGCAATCTGTCACATTTACCCAGTGAAATTGGAAGTTTGATCTCACTAGAGATGTTGGATCTTTGCAGAAACAATATACCTACCTTACCAGAGAGTTTCTTTAACCTTGCTAGCTTGAAAGAATTGTATATGAACTACTGTGGTGTTGCACAACTGCCCGGACAAATTGAGAGGTTGGTATCATTAGAGTTTTTGGGTCTTGGAGGAAACAATTTAATTTCCTTACCAGATACTCTGTGTAACCTTACCTGCTTGACGACGTTGGATTTGTATGACTGCAATGTGTCACATCTGCCAGATGGAATTGGGAAGTTGGTTTCATTAGTGTATTTGAATCTTGCCCAAAATGGTTTACGTACCCTGCCGGACAGTCTGTGCAACCTTACTAGCTTGGAGTTTTTGTATCTGAATGACTGCAATGTGACGCATCTGCCAAGCGAAATTGGGAGGTTGACCTCATTGGAAACTTTGGATCTTGGAGGAACCAGATTACTTGCCATGCCAGATAGTATCCGTAACCTTACTTTCTTGAAGGAGTTGTACTTGCCACACTGTAATTGGCGGTGAGTCCGTGACTCGTTCAAGTCCTCTTGGTCGTCATGAACACTAGAAGAGGAAAGCTTATGACCGCTTGGGTTGAATTCTGGTGTTAGTACACTCCTGTCTTAAATACTAACTTTAAGACAATGCTCTTGCCTCTTAGCACGTCTCTCATTCTCGTAGGTTAGATCTTTCCTATTCTTATTATTTCCATATTCGCTAATTTTTACTCATTGTGTTTCTATGTTGAGGTGTTATAAATATTGTGTTAAAATTTTGACAAATAGTTACTATAACAGTATTGTGTCACACATGCCCTATGGAATTGGAACGATGAGCTCGTTAACGTATTTTGATCTTGGAAGTATTAATGTCTGTAGCTTACCAAATAGTTCCAGTGACCTCTGGCTTGGACAGACTCCTTGAATAATTGTGGAAGGCTCCAAACACTTAAAGAGCTTCCAGTCAGTTTATGCCATATGGATGCAGCTACTGCACATTACTAGAAAGCATACCTACTGAATTCAACTGGCAAGCTGGAATATACATGTTCCCTCCAGGATGCAATATGACACTATGTAGCTGAGAACAACTTCGCCAACTAATGTTTCTGACTTCAATGACGTTCGTGAAATCCGCTGCGACAAAAGATGGGCAAACCGCTTGCGCTTTAGCAGCGGAGAAGGGGCATTTGGGTTTATACGATTCATTGCACATAAGCAACTTGCTGCGTCAATCTGCTTGAATTATTGGCATGATTGCGATGAAGAGTAGTATTGCCGAAGGGGCGAAGGTCAACGAGAGGGACCAGAACAGGTGCACACCACTGCACAGGCGGCGTTCAAGGGCGGAATACAGAGCGTGAAGCTGTTGCTAAGCCACGGGGCGAAGGTGGATTTCGGCTGCAGGCCAGGTATGTGAAGGTTGCCATGTGTTTGATTGAACATGGGGGCTAAAGGGAAAGCCAAGAGTATTGGTAGTAATAGCAAAGGGTTTGGTTTTGAGATGGTTCCATTTAATCACAAATGTTTCAAGACCCATCCTGGTCTTGTGACTACTCCCTTTGTGTCAGGAGAATGAAAGGGCATGAAATCAATATGTTCGATATGTCTCCTCTTTTTGTATGGTAATTAGTGTGAATATTGTGATGTACTTTACCAACCCATGAAATGAAATGAAGTTTTCTTTTATTCTCTTTCTTTTGATGTGTGTGAATTTTTCCATGACTCCGAACTAATCCGCAAGGAGAAAGAACCCGGTTGCATGATGTGTTCAGTCAGTAAGTTGAATTCAGTTTCGTATAATGCTACCTGAAAGAAAATGGAAGGAATTTTGTTTGCACTAATGCATGTTCTTTTTTGAAATCTATGGGGCCCTTCAAGAATTAAGTAGTCTCCAGAGGGTTTCCGCCGCCGCCATTTGTGGGCTCTATCGTGCGCTTATTGCGGTAATCTGAACCGTTCATCTTGTAGGATCTGCAAAGCTAGGGTATTCATGTTAGAAATCAACTTTTATCAGACATCTATACCTATATCAAAAATGAAATTCATATTGCCTCTGCCTCGATCAGTGTTTTCACAAATTTTACTACTCCCTCCGTCCCCATTCTTATGCTGCAGCACACCCAACTGGGAAATGAGGTTTTATTTTATTTTATTTTCTTTCTTTTCAAGCGGCTGAATTTGTTCATGATTTATATAGTCTTTGCTTTCAGTTTGTTGAAACACTACATGTGTTTGTTGTGCCAAACTAAAAGTTGAATCAACTTAGATTAGTGCATACAAACCTTAAAAACTGAAATGAATTGCTGACAAAAGTTTTGCTTGAAGCTTACTCTGGTTTTCATGTTCGCAAACTTCTACACTCTAGCCGTAAATTTTTACGTTATGGCCGCAAACTTTTAAACTATCCGCACACGTTTGCGTCATGGTTGCAAACTTTTACACTCAGACCACAAAGTTTTGCTTCATAGCTGCAAACTTTTAGACTATGGCCGCAAAATTTTACACTCTAGCCGTAAAACTTTTGCCTTATGGCCGCAAACTTTCACACTAATAGACCTCAAAGTACAATCTCATGGCAGGAAAGTCTAACTTTTGGGTCAGAAATTGGGTTTTCGAGTTGGGCCTTTTAGGCTTCATTGGGACTACTTCCATTTTAAGTTAAAAAACAATTGAAATTAGCCTACTCCTTTATCCTCCCAGCAGTCTACTGTATAGGCTTTGGTTTTGAAGTCTTTTTTTTTTTTTTTCCTTATAGGCTCATGCCTTTGATTCTTTTTACCCCTTGAGGATTTTTCTCTCCGTTTTCTAATATAAAATTGTTGATTACTGAAGTTGTTATTTTGCTAAACCCAAATGACAAGCAAAAGTAAGGAACAAGAATCAACGATGAACACTAGCTATACGTGAAAGTCTTAAATGAGTAAAAAACTAAGAGAAGGAATCAAGCATAATAGAAAAACATTATACGGTTACAATTGGCCTTATTTTGGTGTTGTTCGATATATATTTCATTCAATAATGCTACAGAGCAGAAACTCCATCCACGACAAAAAACATGATGCTGACATGGACTGGGCTCCACGTCAGCTTAAGCAAAAATAAAAAAATAAAATAAATCATGAATTTTTTGAATCAACCCCCAAATTAGACCTTGCTCCTCGCACCAAACTATACCCACGCTCGAGAACAGAGAGAGAGAGCTGAATTTTTTGAATTGGCCCCCAAATTAGACCTTGCTCCTCGCGCCAAACCATACCCACGCTCGAGAACAGAGAGAGAGAGGAGGAGGAGGAGGAGGAGGCCAACCACCAGCGTCACCTCCACCATAAGCAACCACCAACTTCACCTTCACCTTTGGCGACCACCACCACCACCACATCTACCTTCGGCAACCAACCTGTCGCAAAAATGTACGCACCACCGACGACCACCACCGCCAAGGTCTCTCTCTCGTCTACATATCTGTGGGTTGTCGATTCAGTTCATTCTAGTTGGTTCAAACAAGAAAATAATTAGGGCTTGTGTGAAATAGGGGATTTTTTGGGTTGAATCCTATCTATGTATTTTTGGTTTCACATTTTACGATTATTTGGGCTCCTTTGATCAGTGATTATCTGATAGTCATTTGAACTAATTAAGCTTATGGCCTCCTACGAACTAACTAATTAAGGCAAGTGTATAAATGATATTATACTTGGCATTAGTTGTACTCATTTCATGATTGATATTTATTTGAAGCTACACTAACCTGAATTGATTATTCATATGCTATATTTATTTGAAGATAACAAAGCCTAATGTCAACAAATACAGACTCAGACTTATTCTCTTGCTGCTTCTTCTTGTTTCCTTTTTTTTTTTTTTTTGAGGGAGAGAGAATGATAGTACTGCATGAACAACCACCGAAACAAGCTATACACAACACTCAGTAGCATATTCAAGGAAGAAAACTAACTTGCTTTGTGATAGAAAAGGCCAAGCATGAAACATACTAGCAGTAATTGGTCAAAAGTTTGAGATTTGGGTATAACTAATTAGCTCATTGGGATGTCTTTGGGAACCATTGGAAACCTGCATGGCATCTACAAAACATTATTCCCACACCACATTCCACCTTGCAAAGATTGATTTTCCGAACTTTCAATTGATGCAAGAACTTAAAACTCATGTATTGAGTTTCCAGGGAAGTGGAACAGGTTGGCAACATTATTTAGTGATGATTGAAAGCATTTCAAAAGGATAACTTCACTTTTGCAACCAAATTAACCGGTGCCACAAAAGGAACCAAAAGGATAAGTATCAGCCATCAGGGATGCAATCAAGCAAGAAAAGCACTCCACTTTCTCCATAGGGTTTTTCTTTTCATAGCAGTACCTGGCGCCATATTCAGATGAGAAACCTTCAATTTCAAATGTTCAAGCTACAAAATTCTAATCGTGTGGTATTTCATGGGAATTGACAATATTGAACGCTGTCACTCAGTTCGATAAGCATGGTTCAAAAGCCAAAACCCAACTGAATACAATGATGATGACCAAACCAAAATTTTGCACCCAGAACCATCAAGGAGGATAGTATTTGACTCAAGGTTCCAAATACTGTTTCGGACATGATACCGGATTTGTCACTGGAATGATATGTACCGGTACCGGTATGTTATCGGGTACCGTTTCGGATTTATCATTGAAAATATAAAAAATATATACATTTAATTATAACCTTGTTTTTTGTTACATAAATTCCTATTAGACTACTATAATTTTAAAAAATTCAGTTAACATTTATTTTTAATATTCAAAATACTCCAACTTTCTCTCTTGCCACGTGTAGATGATGCTCATTATTCACTTACAATGCTATTTACTCCCAAACGGTGGGTTCAAAACCACAGGTTTTTGGTTTTCCAATCCAACTTTACTCTTTACTAGGGAGCAAATGAATGGTTCAAAGCCCATTAAACACACTTCCTTCTCTCTCTCGATGACCTTCTATCCCTACAGTCCTGCACACCAACTTATCGATCAAGCCGGAGAAGAACAGTTGCTTCACCCACGGCCAGTGGCGGCTTCAGGAATTTGTGGTAGGTGATCCGCACCCAAGATTGTATAATCTTGGGGGCTTTTAGCTTGTTATTTGTAGCGTTTCGTTCCCTTTTATCCATTTTTATCGCATTTTGCGCGTAAGGTGTGTTTTTAGGTAAAACGTGCTAATAAGGCGGTTTTGAACGCCAAGGAATGCTCCGGATGCAACCAAGTGCTCAAGGCCACGTGCCACCATGTTGTGGAGCCCGAGGAGTCATGAAGAGGTGGTTTGGAGGTTGCTCGGGTCGCCCAAGGGTTAAGGGAATTGAAGAAGAAGTGAGAATTTGACCAAAGCTACTCATCTTCCGACTAGCTGAGGGTAGAATTGTTATAACTTTTTATATACAAATGATATTGGATCCAAACCACTTGGGTTAGAAAGTAGACTCGACGAGCTTTCCAACGGTCCAAAGAACACCCATTTCCGAGTTCGGGAGTGTCCGGAGCGAGCCCGCGAAGTTGGCCCAGAAATCTGCCAGCCATGAACCGGTACGGGAAAATCATCAACCGGTTCATGCTTGGCAGAAATTGAAGTTTGGACCTTGGTCGAGGCCATGAACCGGTACGGGAAATTCATCAACCGGTTCATGCCTGGAACCCGAATTCTGCTTTTTGCTTTTGGGATATTTTGTTTGTCTCACCTTTTGGGATATTTCTTGGGATATTTTGTGAGAGATGAGCCTCCTTGTATATAGTCTCTTTCTCTCTCTCTCTCTTAGTGGTAGCTAGTTACATTTTAATTGTAAGTCTTTTATTTTTAGAACTCCATTAATGTTTCAAGCTTTCCTAGCTTAAATCTTTGAAGAACTCCTTAAGGTAATTCTTGTTTGTTCTTTTCTCGTTTATTATTGTTGTAGCCTCGGACTAGAGCTATCTTAATATCAAGTTTATTTCCATTTCCGTCGGTTAATCATGTTCTTCATTTCTAGCATGCTTTCTAGTCTTTTTACTATGTGTGAGTAGTTGTTCGGCTAAGTCTCGGGATAATCTTTCCCGAGGACTTAGGTTGTTATATGGTTCTCGAGCCATCGGGCTTTTAAAGCATGATTTTCCGGAATAGGGCTTAACTTGCATTTTCGGTCTAAACTAGGGGTGTTAACCCCTTGGTAACGAGTTTGTCAAGCGGTCTTGACTAATGACTTACCGAGGCCTAGTGGCCTCCTTTGTGTTCGATGAATATTAAAAACAAGTTGGTTCGCCTCCGGAAAATCACATCTTTGTTAAACGTAGTCTTTTTAAAGCTAAATCATCCGGGCGTGAGCGCGCGGTCGTGACTCTCGCCTGAGTTATAATCGAGAACCGGTAATGGCCTTTGTCAAGGGTTAGAAGACCCCGAGACTTGCCTCTTTAAGTTTATCAAGCGTTAATCTAGTTTTCATTTTAGTCTTTTCGTTTAAAGCAAAACCAAGTTGGCCGCCTTAAAGGCCGGAATCCTACTATAAAACCTTCAATCCGAATCAAGCTATAATCGAATTCTCTGTGGGAACGATCCCGGACTTCCGGATATTATGCTATTGACGACTTAGCCCTACGCTTCGGGTTTCTATCAACCTCTTATTGGAAGGCGAGGTTATATCGTAAGCATTTTTGGCGCCGTTGCCGGGGAATTCTATATAGCTTATTTGGAGGATCGCCAAACCACTGTAAGTATTTCGTTTCTTTTTACTTTGTGTATTTTGAACTCAAATTAGCGGAAACCTCTAACCGAGCCACCAATTCGACTTGAGGTATAACGAAGCTAAATTGAGCGTTAATTGCCTTTTACTGTTTTTATCTTATAGCCGTGGTGGTGGCATAACCCCACGGAACTGTTTTGCGAAAGAGGTGGCGGCATAGCCCCTCCAGCCTGTTTACTTCATGTCTTATCTTTCTAGTAGAATGGAGGCGGCAAATGGGGAAATAGCCCCCATGCCTATGTGGGAATACTCTAATCCCGATCATTCTTATCACAAGACTTTGCGGGACTACCTTTGTCCCACTCCAATTATCACACGCCACAAGACTTTGCGGGAGTATCTTTGTCCTAATCAAATTTTCACACCCCCTTGCACAGCCACTCATGATGCCAATGTTTTTAAAAGTCGTATGACCATTTCCAATTGGCTTGATCTCAGAAACCAAATTCAAACTTTTGCTGAAAGAGTGAATGAGTCATTTTATGCATGCTGGGAACGATACAAGGACTTACTCAATGCGGTTCCGAATCATGGCTTTGAAGATTTTCAACTTGCTAACTACTTTTATGATGGACTTTCTCCAACGAGTCAACGATTCTTAGACAAGATGTGCGATGGCACACTTTTTCATAAAGAACCCGCTCAAGCCTTAGATTTCTTTGATCGTTTGGCCGGAATTTTACAATCTAGGTTTTTTGTTAACTATTGTCAAGAGTCCAACTCAAATGCCATGGATGAGGGAATTGAGCCGCATATCTTTGTTGAAGATGTTAGTATCAATTCTGACACCTCCTCGGAGTATGTTTGGAGTGATGAGCCTAATGTTGAGCCTGACGTCCAGTGTTCTCCCCCTTTGGATCCCTCTGTGTGTGACGATCCGGGGGAGAAATTTCTCATTGTTGAGAAAACGAATGCGGAGGTAGACTTCTTATATGCTCTGCTGAATGAGCAGGATGGGAAGAATGTGAATAGACCTGAGAGTTTGTCTCCTTCCTTTGAGGAGATACCATCCATAGAACTTTTGAACCATCCTATAGTTTCGGCTCTCGATGATGCCACCCCTCCTACCGAGTTGCCACTCTTGCAAGAGCTTCTTAAAGTCGAACTGATTGATTTTCTTGGTGTTGATGATGTTGATTTGGTTTACCATCCTTATATTATAGATTTTGTCAACTCTTTGAAAATCAATCTAGTTTTGTATGCGCACTTGGTTGAACTTAAATGTTTAAAACGAATTCGGCAAATGCGCTTCTCAAAGTATCTTTTCTGGTGGCATGGTCGGATTCAATTTTTGAAGCAAAGTGTGGAGTGGAGTGCCATGTTCATTTTATTAGCTCTAATTGGCATGCTCAATGTTCAGAGCCCGCGTTTGGCTAACCGTACATAAACTCTTTCTTTCTTTATTTTCTTTTTCTCTTTTGATGGTCTGGTATAGCCACCCGTTTCTTGCTTGGGAAATGGGAAGAAAAGTAGTACTCGTGTAATCGCGTGAAAATTTGGTTGTGTTTTACTTTCGGTTACTTTTGAGCCCGGATAACACGAGCCGGGTGGTTCTAATGTCATTTGCTTCTTAGTAGGTAGTTGGTTCTTAAGTCTTTTGCAGGGTAAGCATGCTACCACACCAGCCTTGGTGGTTTAGGTCTAAAAGCTAGAGTGAGTGAGGCATTCATGAGCCCTAAGCATGGGTGCGGCTATGTGTCGCGGTTGTAAGACCAAGAAAGCTCCGGCGATGACCTTGTGTGACTAGCTGTGGTTCCGATGGAGGAGCCGAAAGAGTGAGCCTTGGAAGCAGTTCCAATGACAAAGGGAAGCAATGACAAGAAAGCCTCCAACTTGGTCAAGGTATACGGGGGTTGACATTCCCCCGGAGGTACAACCTTTTGTTCTTTCCCTCTCAATACTGTTGTTCTTCATGCTATGAGGACATAGCATCGTTTAAGTTGGGGGGAGGGATATATATGTTATATATATGTTCATGAGACTTGTCTCATTGGTAAAATTTTCAAATTTTGTGTGCAATCTTCCCTTGTTAGTAGTGTTTTCGCATGCTAGATACTTTAATTATGCTCAATTGTTTCAATATGGCAAGAGTCGTATATCCCGTTGAATTCGGTTGTGTGTTTGAATCCATGTCATTTGCATATACATGAATTTTGATGAACACATTGAGCCTAAAAGTCGAGTCAAGTGTTGTGCATCGCTTGAGTGGAGATTCGTTTCTTAAACATCCCATGCTTTTTGCTTTCATTTCCCGCATTTGCGTAAATAACATCTTTTGTTCATGCTTGAGTAGTGTATATATCTTTCTTGCATCTTTTTGGAGTTGTTAGCGTACTTAGGAAATGATTCAAGGCATTTTTGTTTGATTAAACCACATAAGAGTCACCTCGTCCTTATTTCGAACCATAGTCCGAGTCTCTTCATTTGTTCAAACCTAGGTAACCGGATGTTTGGAGGGATGTGTGTCTATAGTTTTCAATGATTCAAGATGGTTTGGGGGTGATGTGAATATGATAGAAGTGGTTGGGATGCAAAAGAAAAATTGGTATATGATTCCTTGTTTCTCCTCTCCCACTACAAAAGCTAAAACCCCAAATTTTCATCACCCTCTCCAAAGCCTTCAAATTTGGCCCATCAATCTCTCTTACTACAAATCTCAATTCAAATAACCCTATTCCTCCAAGAAAGATCAAAGAAATGCTATAAAGAGCAAAAGCATATTCGAAAGAGGGTTGAAACTATGATGAGAGGATTGGTTACACCTCCGGGCTAGCTTACATTCCGGATGAGAAAGAGTTCGATGGAAAGGGGGAGCTCGATGCTCAATACCAAGAGGAGCCGGATGAGGATGTTGACTATGTGTGGTTGAGTCGGTGGTAGTAGTTTTTCTTTATTTTTCGTAACTTTGTTTGGTGTTTGGCCGATATGTGGTCATGCCTTGGGTAGTTTAGGGTCGATAGTGGCCAAGGGTAGATGAACCATGCAAGTATATGGCCACTACATTTTTGTATTCCCTTTTTCTTTGTATCCAAGGTCGTTTTAAGCTAATAAAGTCCTCCGTTGATCTTTTGTACGCTAATTAACTCTGTTTGATGCATGGTCGATATCTATATTACTTAAGTTGTGATTTATTCCTATCTTTCCATAGTTGTCAATAATTAGCTTTCTTTTCGTTCTTAGCGCTCTTTTGATAGCTTGCGTAGCTTTTGTCTTCGGCTATTGCATTTACTCGCTAGCGCTTGTCATGGGATGTATCTTGTATCTCATTGAGTGAAAAGTCGAATAAGAGCGTATCCTTGTGAGTTTTGGAGTCGAAACTCGTTGTGGTGCATGCATGCTTGACTACTCTAATAAGGCATAGTTTGTTCATCCTAGTTCATGGCATGTTTGTGCAGGGATTACATGTACTCGGGTTTGAAGGGGTGTTGTTTTGGACTCTTGCCTAGTTGTAATAGTTGAGCATAACTTTTGTGTCTTGAATCTCGAGAAGGTTGCATAGCTTAGTTAAATGTGTTTTGTTTTTGGTTGCTAGGGGCTAGCAACGCTTAAGTTGGGAGGCGTGATCCGCACCCAAGATTGTATAATCTTGGGGGCTTTTAGCTTGTTATTTGTAGCGTTTCGTTCCCTTTTATCCATTTTTATTGCATTTTGCGCGTAAGGTGTGTTTTTAGTGTTTTTAGGTAAAACGTGCTAATAAGGCGGTTTTGAACGCCAAGGAATGCTCCGGATGCAACCAAGTGCTCAAGGCCACGTGCCACCATGTTGTGGAGCCCGAGGAGTCATGAAGAGGTGGTTTGGAGGTTGCTCGGGTCGCCCAAGGGTCAAGGGAATTGAAGAAGAAGTGAGAATTTGACCAAAGCTACTCATATTCCGACTAGCTGAGGGTAGAATTGTCATAACTTTTTATATACAAATGATATTGGATCCAAACCACTTGGGTTAGAAAGTAGACTCGACGAGCTTTCCAACGGTCCAAAGAACACCCATTTCCGAGTTCGGGAGTGTCCGGAGCGAGCCCGCGAAGTTGGCCCAGAAATCTGCCAGCCATGAACCGGTACGGGAAAATCATCAACCGGTTCATGCTTGGCAGAAATTGAAGTTTGGACCTTGGTCGAGGCCATGAACCGGTACGGGAAATTCATCAACCGGTTCATGCCTGGAACCCGAATTCTGCTTTTTGCTTTTGGGATATTTTGTTTGTCTCACCTTTTGGGATATTTCTTGGGATATTTTGTGAGAGATGAGCCTCCTTGTATATAGTCTCTGTCTCTCTCTCTCTTAGTGGTAGCTAGTTACATTTTAATTGTAAGTCTTTTATTTTTAGAACTCCATTAATGTTTCAAGCTTTCCTAGCTTAAATCTTTGAAGAACTCCTTAAGGTAATTCTTGTTTGTTCTTTTCTCGTTTATTATTGTTGTAGCCTCGGACTAGAGCTATCTTAATATCAAGTTTATTTCCATTTCCGTCGGTTAATCATGTTCTTCATTTCTAGCATGCTTTCTAGTCTTTTTACTATGTGTGAGTAGTTGTTCGGCTAAGTCTCGGGATAATCTTTCCCGAGGACTTAGGTTGTTATATGGTTCTCGAGCCATCGGGCTTTTAAAGCATGATTTTCCGGAATAGGGCTTAACTTGCATTTTCGGTCTAAACTAGGGGTGTTAACCCCTTGGTAACGAGTTTGTCAAGCGGTCTTGACTAATGACTTACCGAGGCCTAGTGGCCTCCTTTGTGTTCGATGAATATTACAAACAAGTTGGTTCGCCTCCGGGAAATCACATCTTTCATTAAACGTAGTCGTTTCAAGTAAAATCATCCGGGCGTGAGCGCGCGGTCGTGACTCTCGCCTGAGTTATAATCGAGAACCGGTAATGGCCTTTGTCAAGGGTTAGAAGACCCCGAGACTTGCCTCTTTAAGTTTATCAAGCGTTAATCTAGTTTTCATTTTAGTCTTTTCGTTTAAAGCAAAACCAAGTTGGCCGCCTTAAAGGCCGGAATCCTACTATAAAACCTTCAATCCGAATCAAGCTATAATCGAATTCTCTGTGGGAACGATCCCGGACTTCCGGATATTATGCTATTGACGACTTAGCCCTACGCTTCGGGTTTCTATCAACCTCTTATTGGAAGGCGAGGTTATATCGTAAGCAGTAGGGTGTTCAGAAATTACCTTAACTCTACTAGTTTATTTATTAACCAATAATATATGTACAAAATCTCATATATTAGTATAAATAGTGCAGTTAAAAAACATAACCTCTATTCTACAAAAATTAAATACGAGGTGAAATGAGAATAGAAGAATATATACTATATCTTTTTTACAAAAATTTAATTTTTGTTGAAAATTGTCGTATTACGTACTAGACAGTGTTTCGAGAATGGAAGGAGTTCTCGTACTTTGTGTCAACGTTTAACCAACGTATTAATCTACTAAAACTCTTTTAAAAGAAATTGTACCTAGTATGTTGGGGCTAACCTTCCTGAAGGAATATGTTGTAGCGAGTATGTTGAGACTGACCTTCTCGAAGAAATATTATTCAAGTTAACATGGTTTTGCAACGTAGTTGAACTTTTTTAAAGCTCTTGTTCGTAATTTTATAAACTAAGTAAACAAAAAAAAGTAGTTATTGTCATAAATGCGAAATTAACACATTTAGACGATCGAAAAAAAAGATGGAGAGAGAACGCAGAGCATAATTCTTTCCCCTATAGATTTTTTTTTTCCCTTTCTTTTTTCAATTTTTTCATTTTGATTGTGAGTTTTATTTGAGGTAATGTGTTAGTTTTTCAAATGTGAATTACTTGGAATGATGGGTTGTAAGTAGATTGTGGTTGAGTGTTTAATTGATTTTGGGTTGGGTGTTCATTGACATTTTGATTGAGTGTTCATTGACATTTGGATTGGGTGTTCAAAGTAAGGTTAGTCCAAAATTTTTACATATATTCTAAATTTTTTTTTTTTTGGGTGGTCAATTGACCATGGAACCCAAAGAGTAGAGCCGCCTCTGCCCACGGCGGTGTAGAGACTTCACCCACAGTGAAGATAGATTGATCAGCTGCAAGATTACGCCAGAGAATGTTGCTCCGATCTTCTTTTTCTCTTTTTCCCCTCCATTTCTGTATCTTCTTCTTTTTCTCTCAGTTTTGCAAAATTTCGAACGAAATTCCCGGTAACGTCGTCTCGGCCGGTATTTCCGGTATTGTCCAGTGTAGGAGCCAGAAAGGCATTAGAGGGTTACAGTACCATTTTCCTCTCAAATCGGTACATACCGCCCGGTACGGAACGGTATTCATAACTTTGATTTGACTGTTGCGATGCATATAGGAAGTAGAAATCTTATAGTTAGGGTTCGAAACAAAAAAAATCCCCAATTTAACAAGCCCCTTAATTTTTTTTGGTTTAAACAAGATATAGTCAATTGAAAAGCTACAGTCGACTGAAATTAGGGAGCTGCTACTCATACATATTTTTTTTAAAACAGATCATGATGTGGGGCCCACTAGGGTCCCACAGAAACGATCCGATCCGTTCATTAAATGTAAAATATTTTTTCAAAGGTCTCGGCAAAAAATCAGCTCAATCTAATACCTATAAAATGCTCGATTCAATCATCTAACTTTTTATTTAGATTTTAGGTTAATGAAAAGTTAGATGATTAAATCGAACACCTATAGGTATCGGATTGAGCTGATTTTTTACGGGGACCCTTGAAAAAATGTTTTACGTTTAATGTACGGATTGGATCGTTTGAGTGAGACCCAGAATGGGTCCCACATCGTGATCTGTGCACAATCTGTTTTAAAAAGATTTGTGTGCACAGACTTTCTGCTGAAATTATAGGGCTCAACGACAACCCACAAGAGAGACCTTGATAGTCGGTAATGGCGTCGGTGTTGTGTGGTCACCGAAGGTGGAGGATGAGGCTGGTGATCGCCGGCTGGTGGTTGGCCTCCTCTTTTCTCTCTTTCTGTTCTTGAACGTGGGTATAGTTTAGCACTAGGAGCCAGGTCTAATTTGGGGGCCGATTCCAAAAATTCAGGAATTTGTTTGTTTGTTTTTTTGGCTTAAGCTGATGTGGGGCCCAGTCCACGTCAGCATCATGTTTTTGGTCGTGGGTAGAATTCCTGCTCCGCAGCGTTATTGTAATAAATCATTTATTATTCCTTTCGTTGAAGGTAAATTCAAATATTCAATTATTAGTTGAAAACTTTAAAAAAAAAAATATCACGGAAGTAAAAATCAATCACAGGAAAAATAGCGGATAAAAAAAAACAGAAAAACTATTCAATGCGTGTCTCAAGACTTTTCTCCGCCACACATTATTGTGGGGCCCAAGAAAAACGTATGAATTCCATCAAAATATGGGGCGAAGAAAGTCCTAATATGCGGCGAAGAAAGTCCTAATAGTATGACATAACCGTCTCCCGGACACTGAATAATTACGCATGATAAAGTGGTGAGACCGTTGTTTTGTGGCTAAGGCGTGGTGGGACCGTTGCAGATGTGATATTTTCCCCTCTCCTCTCTCGTTTGTCCCGATTTTCTCTCTCCTCTACGCGTTAACTCAACTCCTTGCAGCACCGACGGTGTTTACCACCCTCTCGCCGTACGTTGAATTTCTTGCTTTTTCTCCCGCAAAGAAAAGACAGCCAACTATTTCTAAGCTTGGACTTCAACCCCGGCGATTCTGTGAGGTACTCTCACTACTTTCTGCAGGATTTTCGGAGGTTTTTATTTTTCTCTGTCACTGCTTGTATTTTGTTTGCGTTTTGGGTTGTTTCCTCAACTTTTCTAGAGTACTAGTAGTATATGCAATGCAAGTGTCTCTTATTTGTACTCTGTTCTTGATGAGGTTTTGTACTCTGTTTGTTGATTACTGATTTAGTAATTGTTGTGAGTTGCTTTACACCTTGTGGACATCTGGTACTATTCAATTTCGACATTTTATTTCGGTTTTGTTAACTCCTCCGTCGGGTCCACGGAGGGTTTTAGATCGCCGACATGTTAGTTTTTGAGAGATTGAGGTAATTTGTCATGCTTATATTTCTTATTATTAGTTGAGAGAGAGAGAGAGAGAGAGAGAGAGCTACATTGCGCACCTCAATTGTTTCTTTGGACCAATCACACCCTCCAATATGAGAGGGTCCATTTAAAGCCGGGACCAAACCTCGTATGGTTATCGCCATGTGCGGATACATCCCCTATGATTTAAAAGTGTGCACATAAACTCCCTGCCGTCATATTTTCCATCCATATTAACGGAGGTGTATCTCACACACCTCTAGAATGTAATCTGAGTCGTTCATAATGTATTAAATAAAGAATAGAGTATCTCTGTAAAAAATCATCTTAATCAGCCATCAGTAACCCAGTGATCTAATTTTTAGTAAATTCAAATTTGAAATTTTAATTTCATAACAAAATCGATTTGACCATAAGCTTTTCATTTTTTGATTGACTTGAATTTTGGCATAGACGTAGTACTCGTCAAAATTTACAATATCAACGGTTTGGATTCAATTTTTGGTATACGGGATGGTGTGGTTAGATTTAAAAAAGAAGAATAATCAAGGGATGTGATGGGGGTATAACGGTCTTTTAACGTTGTTTCCGTTAATATGGATGGAAAATATGACGGCAGGGGGTCTATCCGCACAATTTGAAAACCACAGGGGGTTATGTGCACACTTTTAAATCATAGGGGGTGTATCCGCACATGGCGATAACCACAGGGGGTGAAAGTGGACTTTCCTCTAATAAATAACTTCCGCTAATAACACCTGGAATGTTTCCAACCTTAGACATGGGAGGAAGCAAATTCCCAAGTCCGAGTCTCTAACCACTTGGCCACATGTCAAATAGCTTTTGTCACCTAATTCTTTTTATTGGGTTGTATGGAATGGTGCGAGTTGAGAGAGAATAATATCTATTTTTTGTATTCTTTAAACGTTTTTCCTCTTTCTTACAGGGGTATGAATCTCCTATAATCTAACAAGGAGAGAAGTATACAAGGCTACCCCTTGTCTCTTGGAAAAGGCACAAGTCTACATCTATCAATCATCTACGAGCTTGGTCCATGGAGACTACTTGGACAAACGAAGCCTCTTCTTCTTTCTCCTCCTCCTCCTCCTCCATCCCAGAACAATTCAAATATGACGTCTTTTTGAGTTTCAATGGTGTCGATACACGCAACAATTTTACCAGCCATCTTTTAGCCGCTTTAGAGACACATGGCTTTCATACATTCAGAGATGACACAAAGCTCAACCGAGGAGAATATATTGGCTATGAACTTCTGAAAGCAATTGAGGAGTCAAGAATTTCGCTGGTTGTTCTCTCAAAAAACTATGCCACATCCAGGTGGTGCCTTGACGAACTTGTGAAGATCATGGAGTGCAGGAAGACCGTGCAACAGATTGTTCTGCCTATCTTTTATAACGTTGAGCCATCCGACGTGAGGGTGCAGAAGGGGAGTCTTGTAGAAGCATTTGCCAAGCACGAAGAGTGTCTTAAAGAGGGTTCAGATGGCAGGGTGGACAAGTGGAGGGAAGCTCTCACTGAGGTTGCCAATTTGTCAGGTTGGGATGTGCCAAAGGTGGCCAACGGGTAGTTTCCTCTATCTTTCTATTATGTGCATCAAAATAACCTAAAGTGGCACTGGTCAATAGTAAATTTTTGGGGTTGCAAGTGCAATTCTACGGTTTCTACCTAAAGTTACAGAGTTTTAATGGAGTCATCTATGCTACAATTGCAAATTGGTCAAAACTGGCTTATGTCAACTTTCATATCATATAGCACCAAATGTGTGAATTGGCATAAAAGTTCCGTTTATTTGATGGTTGCTCTTGCCTCAGAAGATATGCGGACAAAACCTTATATAGCACTTTAATCAAGCCAAAAGAAAGAAATTGTAACTAAGAGTAGGGCTTTGACTAAGTTCAACCTTTCTGTTATGCATGACCCTTAGGCTCTAATCATTGAAAGATGTTGAAAGATTACAATCAGTCTAATTTCTGCATATGTCGGTCATAGTCACGTTAGGTTAGCATGACTCAGTTTATAGTTATGGCTGTTCTAATTCTGCTAAAGGCCTAATTTTGTTTTTGCCATTCTATGTTATGCACAATTTCGTAGAGATGAAGCAAAGTTGATTCAGAAAATTGTTGAAGAGGTCGGAAATATATTAGACATTGCACGTATAAATGTTGCAGACCACCAAGTTGGATTAGAGTCTCGTCTGCAAAAGCTCGATGTTCTTTTGAACATGGAATCAAGTAATGTATGTATTGTTGGAATATGGGGGATTGGTGGAATTGGTAAGACTACAATAGCTACAAAAGAGTATAATCTCATCCAACATATGTTTGAAGGTAGCAGTTTCCTTGCAAATGTCGGAGAAACTTCGAAGCAGCCAAATGGTTCGGTTTCTTTACAAGAGCAACTTCTTTCAGATATATGCAGAAATAGAACTCATAATGTAAGAAATTCCTATCAAGGAATCGAGGTTATAAAACGAAGAGCTTTCTGTCGGAAGGTTCTTCTTGTTCTTGATGATGTGGATAATGTCCAACAATTGAAAGCATTAGCAATAGATCGAGATTCCTTCGGTTCTGGAAGTAGGGTTATCATAACAACAAGAGATATATCTTTGCTAAATTTGCTTAAAGTGGATGAGATATATGCACCAAAGCCGTTAAATAGGAGTGAATCTCTTGAACTCTTAAGTTGGCATGCCTTTAAGGAAGACCATCCCAAAGACAACTATTTGGACCTTTCAGATGAAGTCGTGGCCTATGCTGGAGGGCTTCCATTAGCTCTTGAAGTTTTGGGTTCCCTTTTGTATGGTAAGAGCATACCTGAATGGAAAAGTGCAATCGCAAAATTGAAAAAAATCCCTCATGTTGATATTCAGGCAAAACTTAAGATAAGTTTTGATTCACTGAGTGATGAAGTGAAGGAGTTGTTCCTAGATACGGCATGTTTTTTTGCTGGAACATATGGGAATTCTACAATCAAAATACTTGAAGGCTGTAACTTTTTCGCAGCAATTGGGATTCGAGTTCTGGCCGATCGGTGTCTCATAAAGTACGGGCCCTGTAATGAGTTTCTGATGCATGATTTGCTTAGAGACATGGGCAGAGAAATTGTCCGACAAGAATCTGTTAAGGAGCCAGGGAGGCGTAGCAGGTTGTGGTATAAAGAGGATGCCCTTGAAGTGTTGAGAGATGGAACGGTGAAGTCCATATTCATGAACTTTTAATTACTATTTTTTGTTTATTTACTGCAAGAATTCCTGAGGCATATGCACATTCTTATTTCTCACGGTTAGTATTGATCGACAGAATTGTAACTGACTTCATATTCTGTTTTCTCAGCAAGGTAAACTTTGTTCCTTATTGTATTATGGGTTTTCATGTTAGGGAACTGAAGCGGTTGAAGGGCTCTTCCTTAACTTTGCTGAGCCGAATGACATCCAAGTGAATCCAAGGGCATTTGAAAAGATGAACAGACTATGGCTACTTCATCTCGATTACGTTAACCTAAAAGTAGGTTATGAACATATCTCTAAAAGGCTACTTTGGCTATGCTGGAATGGATTCCCTCTGAAATGCGTCCCATCAAAATTACATATGGAGAATTTGGTTACTCTAGACTTGTGTTATAGTCGCCTAAAACAAGTATGGAAGGGAACCAAGGTACAACTTTATTCTTCTCTCTTTCAAAACCACTCACATTGTATAGGATGGGAAAATTAGTTTTTCTATTACGTAGCTAGAATCCCTTACTTCTCTGAATTCAACCAATTAAAACCCAACCCATAGAGTTATAGGCTCTATTCCATGACCCCCATCCATGCCCTGCTGCACTATTTTTCTCACTCGAATGCTGCTTGCATTGTATTTTATCAGAAAATTAACTTTCTTGTTCTGTCTTGTACAGGTCTTGGTTAAACTGAAATTCCTTTACCTCAGTCATTGCTATTACCTAACCAGAACCCCTGACTTCTCTGGACTCATCAATCTCGAGGAACTGTTGCTTAATGACTGTGTAAGGTTGGTAGAGGTTGACAAATCTATCAGATGTCTGAACAAACTTGTTCTCCTTGATATGAAGAACTGCAAAAACCTTGAGAAACTTCCCTCAGGCGTTTGGATGTTGAAATCTCTCGAATGTTTTGATCTTTCTGGCTGCTGCAAACTAGAGAAATTAGATAGGGTCAAAGGATCGCCATCTAAATCACTTTCATCATTCCTCTTCTCTTGGACATTGAGAACAAAGAGAATGGTTGGTTTGTCACCGGCCTCTGTACAGGGCTTAAGTTACTTAACGCAATTAAGCATCGCAGATTGCAATCTGTCACATTTACCCAGTGAAATTGGAAGTTTGATCTCACTAGAGATGTTGGATCTTTGCAGAAACAATATACCTACCTTACCAGAGAGTTTCTTTAACCTTGCTAGCTTGAAAGAATTGTATATGAACTACTGTGGTGTTGCACAACTGCCCGGACAAATTGAGAGGTTGGTATCATTAGAGTTTTTGGGTCTTGGAGGAAACAATTTAATTTCCTTACCAGATACTCTGTGTAACCTTACCTGCTTGACGACGTTGGATTTGTATGACTGCAATGTGTCACATCTGCCAGATGGAATTGGGAAGTTGGTTTCATTAGTGTATTTGAATCTTGCCCAAAATGGTTTACGTACCCTGCCGGACAGTCTGTGCAACCTTACTAGCTTGGAGTTTTTGTATCTGAATGACTGCAATGTGACGCATCTGCCAAGCGAAATTGGGAGGTTGACCTCATTGGAAACTTTGGATCTTGGAGGAACCAGATTACTTGCCATGCCAGATAGTATCCGTAACCTTACTTTCTTGAAGGAGTTGTACTTGCCACACTGTAATTGGCGGTGAGTCCGTGACTCGTTCAAGTCCTCTTGGTCGTCATGAACACTAGAAGAGGAAAGCTTATGACCGCTTGGGTTGAATTCTGGTGTTAGTACACTCCTGTCTTAAATACTAACTTTAAGACAATGCTCTTGCCTCTTAGCACGTCTCTCATTCTCGTAGGTTAGATCTTTCCTATTCTTATTATTTCCATATTCGCTAATTTTTACTCATTGTGTTTCTATGTTGAGGTGTTATAAATATTGTGTTAAAATTTTGACAAATAGTTACTATAACAGTATTGTGTCACACATGCCCTATGGAATTGGAACGATGAGCTCGTTAACGTATTTTGATCTTGGAAGTATTAATGTCTGTAGCTTACCAAATAGTTCCAGTGACCTCTGGCTTGGACAGACTCCTTGAATAATTGTGGAAGGCTCCAAACACTTAAAGAGCTTCCAGTCAGTTTATGCCATATGGATGCAGCTACTGCACATTACTAGAAAGCATACCTACTGAATTCAACTGGCAAGCTGGAATATACATGTTCCCTCCAGGATGCAATATGACACTATGTAGCTGAGAACAACTTCGCCAACTAATGTTTCTGACTTCAATGACGTTCGTGAAATCCGCTGCGACAAAAGATGGGCAAACCGCTTGCGCTTTAGCAGCGGAGAAGGGGCATTTGGGTTTATACGATTCATTGCACATAAGCAACTTGCTGCGTCAATCTGCTTGAATTATTGGCATGATTGCGATGAAGAGTAGTATTGCCGAAGGGGCGAAGGTCAACGAGAGGGACCAGAACAGGTGCACACCACTGCACAGGCGGCGTTCAAGGGCGGAATACAGAGCGTGAAGCTGTTGCTAAGCCACGGGGCGAAGGTGGATTTCGGCTGCAGGCCAGGTATGTGAAGGTTGCCATGTGTTTGATTGAACATGGGGGCTAAAGGGAAAGCCAAGAGTATTGGTAGTAATAGCAAAGGGTTTGGTTTTGAGATGGTTCCATTTAATCACAAATGTTTCAAGACCCATCCTGGTCTTGTGACTACTCCCTTTGTGTCAGGAGAATGAAAGGGCATGAAATCAATATGTTCGATATGTCTCCTCTTTTTGTATGGTAATTAGTGTGAATATTGTGATGTACTTTACCAACCCATGAAATGAAATGAAGTTTTCTTTTATTCTCTTTCTTTTGATGTGTGTGAATTTTTCCATGACTCCGAACTAATCCGCAAGGAGAAAGAACCCGGTTGCATGATGTGTTCAGTCAGTAAGTTGAATTCAGTTTCGTATAATGCTACCTGAAAGAAAATGGAAGGAATTTTGTTTGCACTAATGCATGTTCTTTTTTGAAATCTATGGGGCCCTTCAAGAATTAAGTAGTCTCCAGAGGGTTTCCGCCGCCGCCATTTGTGGGCTCTATCGTGCGCTTATTGCGGTAATCTGAACCGTTCATCTTGTAGGATCTGCAAAGCTAGGGTATTCATGTTAGAAATCAACTTTTATCAGACATCTATACCTATATCAAAAATGAAATTCATATTGCCTCTGCCTCGATCAGTGTTTTCACAAATTTTACTACTCCCTCCGTTCCCATTCTTATGCTGCAGCACACCCAACTGGGAAATGAGGTTTTATTTTATTTTATTTTCTTTCTTTTCAAGCGTCTGAATTTGTTCATGATTTATATAGTCTTTGCTTTCAGTTTGTTGAAACACTACATGTGTTTGTTGTGCCAAACTAAAAGTTGAATCAACTTAGATTAGTGCATACAAACCTTAAAAACTGAAATGAATTGCTGACAAAAGTTTTGCTTGAAGCTTACTCTGGTTTTCATGTTCGCAAACTTCTACACTCTAGCCGTAAATTTTTACGTTATGGCCGCAAACTTTTAAACTATCCGCACACGTTTGCGTCATGGTTGCAAACTTTTACACTCAGACCACAAAGTTTTGCTTCATAGCTGCAAACTTTTAGACTATGGCCGCAAAATTTTACACTCTAGCCGTAAAACTTTTACCTTATGGCCGCAAACTTTCACACTAATAGACCTCAAAGTACAATCTCATGGCCGGAAAGTCTAACTTTTGGGTCAGAAATTGGGTTTTCGAGTTGGGCCTTTTAGGCTTCATTGGATTTCATTGGGACTACTTCCATTTTAAGTTAAAAAACAATTGAAATTAGCCTACTCCTTTATCCTCCCAGCAGTCTACTGTATAGGCTTTGGTTTTGAAGTCTTTTTTTTTTTTTTTTTCCTTATAGGCGGCTCATGCCTTTGATTCTTTTTACCCCTTGAGGATTTTTCTCTCCGTTTTCTAATATAAAATTGTTGATTACTGAAGTTGTTATTTTGCTAAACCCAAATGACAAGCAAAAGTAAGGAACAAGAATCAACGATGAACACTAGCTATACGTGAAAGTCTTAAATGAGTAAAAAACTAAGAGAAGGAATCAAGCATAATAGAAAAACATTATACGGTTACAATTGGCCTTATTTTGGTGTTGTTCGATATATATTTCATTCAATAATGCTACGGAGCAGAAACTCCACCCACGACAAAAAACATGATGCTGACATGGACTGGGCTCCACGTCAGCTTAAGCAAAAATAAAAAAATAAAAAAAATCATGAATTTTTTGAATCAACCCCCAAATTAGACCTTGCTCCTCGCACCAAACTATACCCACGCTCGAGAACAGAGAGAGAGAGCTGAATTTTTTGAATTGGCCCCCAAATTAGACCTTGCTCCTCGCGCCAAACCATACCCACGCTCGAGAACAGAGAGAGAGAGAAGAGGAGGAGGAGGAGGAGGAGGCCAACCACCAACGTCACCTCCACCATAAGCAACCACCAACTTCACCTTCACCTTCACCTTCGGTGACCACCACCACCACATCCACCTTCGGCAATCAATCTGTCGCAAAAATGGACGCACCACCGACGACCACCACCACCAAGGTCTCTCTCTCTCGTCTACATATCTGTGGGTTGTCGATTCAGTTCATTCTAGTTGGTTCAAACAAGAAAATAATTAGGGCTTGTATGAAATAGGGGATTTTTTGGGTTGAACCCTATCTATGTATTTTTGGTTTCACATTTTACGATTATTTGGGCTCCTTTGATAAGTGATTATCTGATGGTCATTTGAACTAATTAAGCTTATGCCCTCCTATGAACTAACTAATTAAGGCAAGTGTATAAATGATATCATACTTGGCATTAGTTGTACTCATTTCATAATTGATATTTATTTGAAGCTATACTCACATGAATTGATTATTCATATGCTATATTTATTTGAAGATAATAAAGCCTAATGTCAACAAATTAAATACAGACTTATTCTCTTGCTGCTGCTTCTTTTTTCCTTTTTTCTTTTTTTTGAGGGAGAGAGAATGAAAGTGCTGCATGAACAACCACCGAAACAAGCTATACACAACACTCAGTAGCATATTCAAGGAAGAAAACTAACTTGCTTTGTGACAGAAAAGGCCAAGCACTGCATGAAACATACTAGCAGTAATTGGTCAAAAGTTTGAGATTTGGGTATAACTAATTAGCTCATTGGGGTGTCTTTGGGAACCATTGGAAACCTGCATGGCACCTACAAAACAATTATTCCTACACCACATTCCAACTTGCAAAGATTGATTTTCCGAACTTTCAATTGATGCAAGAACTTAAAACTCATGTATTGAGTTTCCAGGGAAGTGGAACAGGTTGGCAACATTATTTAGTGATGATTGAAAGCATTTCAAAAGGAAAACTTCACTTCTGCAACCAAATTAACCAGTGCCACAAAAGGAACCAAAAGGATAAGTATCAGCCATCAGGGATGCAATCAAGCAAGAAAAGCACTCCACTTTCTCCACAGGGTTTTTCTTTTCATAGCAGTACCTGCCATATTCAGATGAGAAACTACCAATTTCAAATGTTCAAGCTTCAGAATTCTAATCGCGTGGTATTTCATGGGAATTGACAATATTGAACACCATCACTCAGTTCGATAAGCATGGTTCAAAAGCCAAAACCCAACTGAATACAATGATGATGACCAAACCAAAATTTTGCACCCAGAACCATCAAGGAGGATAGTATTTGAATGTTGAGATGCATATAGGAAGCAAAAAACTTATAGTTAGGGTTCGAAACCAAAAAAAAAATCCCCAATTTAACAAGCCCTAATTTTGTTTGGTTTAAACAAGTTATAGTCAAATGAAAGGCTACAGTCGACTGAAATTATAGGGCTCAAGGACAACAGAGAGAGAGAGAGAGAGAGAATGAAAGGCTACAGTCGACTGAAATTATAGGGCTCAAGGACAACACAGAGAGAGAGAGACCTTGGTAGTCGGTAATGGCGTCGGTGCTGGGCTTAGGCGATTTTCGCCGCTGGTGTGGTCGCCGGAGGTGGAGGATGAGGCTGGTGATCGCCGGTTGTGCAGGTGAGGCTGGTGGTTGGCCTCCTCCTCTTCTCTCTCTCTCAGTTCTCGAGCGTGGGTATAGTTTGGCGCTAGAAGCCAGTTCTAATTTGGGGGCCGATTCAAAAAATTCAGGAATTTGTTTGTGTTTTTTTTTTTTTTTTAGCTTAAGCTAATGTGGGACCCAATCCACATCAGCATCATATTTTTGGTCGTGGGCGGAGTTCCTGCTCCGTAGCATTATTATAATAAATCTTTATTATTCCTTTCGTTGAAGGTGAATTCAAATATTCAATTATTAGCTGAAAACTTTAAAAAAAATCACGGAAGTAAAAATCAATCACAGGAAAAATAGCGGATAAAAAAAAAAAATCAAATGAAATATACGTAATTATGGAAAAACTATTTTACGCGTGTCTCAAGACTCTTCTCCACCACACACATTGTTGTGGAGCCCAAGAAAAATGTATGAATCCCATTATGCGGTGAAGCAAGTCCTAATATCACGTAATCGTGCCCGAGGGACACTGAATAATTACGCATAATAACGTGGTGAGACCGTTTTTTGTTTCCCCAAGGCGTGGTGGGACCGTTGCGGCGTTGCAGGTGTGATATTTTCCCCTCTCCTCTCTCGTTTGTCCCTCCTAATCAAATCAAACAAAATCACAGATTCTCTCTCTACTCTACGCGTTAACTCAACTCCTTGAAGTACCGACGGTCTTTACCACCCTCTCGCCGTACGTTGAATTTCTTGCTTTTCCCCCGCAAAGAAAAGACAGCACAACAACTCTTTCTGAGCTTGGACTTCAACGCCGGCGATTCTATGAGGTACTCTCACTACTTCCTGCAGGATTTTCGGAGGTTTTTATTTTTCTCTGTCACTGCTTGTATTTTGTTTGCGTTTTGGGTTGTTTCCTCAACTTTTCTAGAGTACTAGTAGTATATGCTATGCAAGTGTCTCTTATTTGTACTCTGTTCTTGATGAGGTTTTGTACTCTGTTTGTTGATTACTGATTTAGTAATTGTTGTGAGTTGCTTTACACCTTGTGGACATCTGGTACTATTCAATTTCGACATTTTATTTCGGTTTTGTTAACTCCTCCGTCGGGTTTTAGATCGCCGACATGTTAGTTTTTGAGAGATTGAGGTAATTTGTCATGCTTATATTTCTCATTATTAGTTGAGAGAGAGAGCATGTCGATTAGTTTATGAGATAATTAATACGGACAAGTTTATGCGCACCTCAATTGTTTCTTTGGACCAATCACACTCTCCAATATGAGAGGGTCCATTTAAAGCCGGGACCAAACCTCGTATGAATTGATACTATAATAATAAATAACTTCTGCCTGTAACACCTGGAATGTTTCCAACCTCAGACATGGAAGGAAGCAAATTCCCAAGTCGGAGGCTCTAACCACTTGGCCCCATGTCAAATAGCTTTTGTCACCTAATTCTTTTTATTGGGTTATATGGAATGGTGCGAGTTGAGAGAGAAGAATATCTATTTTTTATATTCTTTAACCGTTTTCCCTTTTTCTTACAGGGGTATGAATATCCTATACTCAAACAAGTCACCTAACAAGAAGAGAAGTATAGTACACAAGGCTACCCCTCGTCTCTTGGAAAAAGGCACAAGTCTTCATCTATTAATCATCTACGAGCTTGGTCCATGGAGACTGCTTGGACAAAAGAAGCCTCTTCTTCTTTCTCCTCCTCCTCCTCCTCCTCCATCCCAGAGCAATTCAACTATGACGTCTTTTTGAGTTTCAATGGTGTCGATACACGCAACAATTTTACCAGCCATCTTTTAGCCGCTTTAGAGAGACATGACTTTCATACATTCAGAGATGACACAAAGCTCAACCGAGGAGAATATATTGGCTATGAACTTCTGAAAGCAATTGAGGAGTCAAGAATTTCGATGGTTGTTCTCTCAAAAAACTATGCCTCATCCAGGTGGTGCCTTGACGAACTTGTGAAGATCATGGAGTGCAAGAAGACCGTGCAACAGATTGTTCTGCCTATCTTTTATAACGTTGAGCCATCCGACGTGAGGGTGCAGAAGGGGAGTCTTGCAGAAGCTTTCGCCAAGCACGAAGAGTGTCTTAAAGAGGGTTCAGATGGCAGGGTGGAGAAGTGGAGGGAAGCTCTCACTGAGGTTGCCAATTTGTCAGGTTGGGATGTGCCAAAGGTGGCCAACGGGTAGTTTCCTCTATCTTTCTATTATGTGCATCAAAATAACCTAAAGTGGCACTGGTCAATAGTAAATTTTTGGGGTTGCAAGTGCAATTCTACCTAAAGTTACAGAGTTTTAATGGAGTCATCTATGCTACAATTGCAAATTGGTCAAAACTTGCTTATGTCAACTTTCATATCATAAAGCACCAAATGTGTGAATTGGCATAAAAGTTCCGTTTATTTGATGGTTGCTCTTGCCTCAGAAGATATGCGGACAAAACCTTATATAGCACTTTAATCAAGCCAAAAGAAAGAAATCGTAACTAAGAGTAGGGCTTTGACTAAGTTCAACCTTTCTGTTATGCATGACCCTTAGGCTCTAATCATTGAAAGATGTTGAAAGATTACAATCAGTCTAATTTCTGCGTATGTCGGTCATAGTCACGTTAGGTATAGTTATGGCTGTTCTAATTCTGCTAAAGGCCTAATTTTGTTTTTGCCATTCTATGTTATGCACAATTTCGCAGAGATGAAGCAAAGTTGATTCAGAAAATCGTTGAAGAGGTCGGAAATATATTAGACATTGCACGTATAAATGTTGCAGACCACCAAGTTGGATTAGAGTCTCGTCTGCAAAAGCTCAATGTTCTTTTGAACATGGAATCAAGTAATGTATGTATTGTTGGAATATGGGGGATTGGTGGAATTGGTAAGACTACAATAGCTACAAAAGAGTATAATCTCATCCAACATATGTTTGAAGGTAGCAGTTTCCTTGCAAATGTCGGAGAAACTTCGAAGCAACCAAATGGTTTGGTTTCTTTACAAGAGCAACTTCTTTCAGATATATGCAGAAATAGAACTCATAATGTAAGAAATTCCTATCAAGGAATCGAGGTTATAAAACGAAGAGCTTTATGTCGGAAGGTTCTTCTTGTTTTTGATGATGTGGATAATGTCCAACAATTGAAAGCATTAGCAATAGATCGAGATTCCTTCGGTTCTGGAAGTAGGGTTATCATAACAACAAGAGATATATCTTTGCTAAATTTGCTTAAAGTGGATGAGATATATGCACCAAAGCCGTTAAATAGGAGTGAATCTCTTGAACTCTTAAGTTGGCATGCCTTTAAGGAAGACCATCCCAAAGACAACTATTTGGACCTTTCAGATGAAGTCGTGGCCTATGCTGGAGGGCTTCCATTAGCTCTTGAAGTTTTGGGTTCCCTTTTGTATGGTAAGAGCATACCTGAATGGAAAAGTGCAATCGGGAAATTGAAAAAAATCCCTCATGTTGATATTCAGGCAAAACTTAAGATAAGTTTTGATTCACTGAGTGATGAAGTGAAGGAGTTGTTCCTAGATACGGCATGTTTTTTTGCTGGAACATATGGCAATTCTACAATCAAAATACTTGAAGGCTGTAACTTTTTCGCAGCAATTGGGATTCGAGTTCTGGCCGATCGGTGTCTCATAAAGTACGGGCCCTGTAATGAGCTTCTGATGCATGATTTGCTTAGAGACATGGGCAGAGAAATTGTCCGACAAGAATCTGTTAAGGAGCCAGGGAGGCGTAGCAGGTTGTGGTATAAAGAGGATGCCCTTGAAGTGTTGAGAGATGGAACGGTGAAGTCCATATTCATGAACTTTTAATTACTATTTTTTGTTTATTTACTGCAAGAATTCCTGATGCATATGCACATTCTTATTTCTCACGGTTAGTATTGATAGACAGAATTGTAACTGACTTCATATTCTGTTTTCTCAGCAAGGTAAACTTTGTTCCTTATTGAATTATGGGTTTTCATGTTAGGGAACTGAAGCGGTTGAAGGGCTCTTCCTTAACTTTGCTGAGCCGAATGACATCCAAGTGAATCCAAGGGCATTTGGAAAGATGAACAGACTATGGCTACTTCATCTCGATTACGTTAACCTAAAAGTAGGTTATGAACATATCTCTAAAAGGCTACTTTGGCTATGCTGGAATGGATTCCCTCTGAAATGCGTCCCATCAAAATTACATATGGAGAATTTGGTTACTCTAGACTTGTGTTATAGTCGCCTAAAACAAGTATGGAAGGGAACCAAGGTACAACTTTATTCTTCTCTCTTTCAAAACCACTCACATTGTATAGGATGGGAAAATTAGTTTTTCTATTACGTAGCTAGAATCCCTTACTTCTCTGAATTCAACCAATTAAAACCCAACCCATAGAGTTATAGGCTCTATTCCATGACCCCCATCCATGCCCTGCTGCACTATTTTTCTCACTCGAACGCTGCTTGCATTGTATTTTATCAGAAAATTAACTTTTCTTGTTCTGTCTTGTACAGGTCTTGGTTAAACTGAAATTCCTTTACCTCAGTCATTGCTATTACCTAACCAGAACCCCTGACTTCTCTGGACTCATCAATCTCGAGGAACTGTTGCTTAATGACTGTGTAAGGTTGGTAGAGGTTGACAAATCTATCAGATGTCTGAACAAACTTGTTCTCCTTGATATGAAGAACTGCAAAAACCTTGAGAAACTTCCCTCAAGCGTTTGGATGTTGAAATCTCTCGAATGTTTTGATCTTTCTGGCTGCTGCAAACTGGAGAAATTAGATTGGTTCAAAGGATCGCCATCTAAATCACTGTCATCATTCCTCTTCTCTTGGACATTGAGAACAAAGAGAATGGTTGGTTTGTCACCGGCCTCTGTACAGGGCTTAAGTTGCTTAACGCAATTAAGCATCGCAGATTGCAATCTGTCACATTTACCCAGTGAAATTGGAAGTTTGATCTCACTAGAGATGTTGGATCTTTGCAGAAACAATATACCTACCTTACCAGAGAGTTTCTTTAACCTTGCTAGCTTGAAAGAATTGTATATGAACTACTGTGGTGTTGCACAACTGCCCGGACAAATTGAGAGGTTGGTATCATTAGAGTTTTTGGGTCTTGGAGGAAACAATTTAATTTCCTTACCAGATACTCTGTGTAACCTTACCTGCTTGATGACGTTGGATTTGTATGATTGCAATGTGTCACATCTGCCAGATGGAATTGGGAAGTTGGTTTCATTAGTGTATTTGGATCTTGCCCAAAATGGTTTACGTACCCTGCCGGACAGTCTGTGCAACCTTACTAGCTTGGAGTTTTTGTATCTGAATGACTGCAATGTGACGCATCTGCCAAGCGAAATTGGGAGGTTGATCTCATTGGAAACTTTGGATCTTGGAGGAACCAGATTACTTGCCATGCCAGATGGTGTCCGTAACCTTACTTTCTTGAAGGAGTTGTACTTGCCACACTGGAATTGGCTGACTGATCTAGTTGGGGAGGAACATTGGCAGTGTTCTAAATGCTGCCTAGGCGGCGCCTAGGCACTTGGAGGTACCCCGCCACCACGCCAATATCCCTTGGCGTTTGATTTGGCGCCTAGGGAGGTTTGGCGGTGTAGTTGGTGCCTTTGGAGGCCTTTGGCGGCCTAAAATGTATAGTATTAAACTAAAAGGACTTATTACGTAATTTCGACACTATATATATATAACAATTACGTAATTACAACCCACACCCATTCTCATTTCTCACTCACTCCAGTCGATCGAACGATGAACAAGAAGTGAAGAACGAGCCCTAGCCAAATTGCTTATTCAACTTTGAACTTGGCATTAGGAGATGAACTTTGAACTTGGCATTAGGGATCTCCGATCTCGTTTATTTCTACTTATTGTCTTAACTTATTTGCTAGTTGCTACTACTTAATTTCATTTGGGTTTGTACTTTGAAGTTTGAACATTAAACTTTGCATTATGGTTATTTCTACTCATTATCTTATTCAACTTATTTGCTAGTTGCTACCACTTAATTTCATTTGGGTTTGTACTTTGAGGTTAGAACTTGCGTTATGGATACATGGAATATAGTTTGATTGGATAATGATTTGTGTAAAAAAAAAAAAACCGCCGAATTGCTTGGCGCCGCCTAGGCGGCTTGGCGCTTGGAGGTGGGTCTCCGCCCGACTACCGTCAAGCGCCATTTAGAACATTGAACATTGGTGTTAGTACACTCCAGTTGGACTTTCATGAGGGGAGGAATATTAGCTTTAAGACAATCCTCTTTGCACGCCTCTCATTCTCACGATCTTTCCTACTCTTATTATTACTCGTTGTGTTTCTATGTTTAGGTGTTCTAAATAAATATTGTCTTAAAATGACATTTTCGGAAATAGTTCTAACAGTAATGTGTCACATCTGCCTCATGTAATTGGAACCTTGAGCTCGTTAGCATGTTTTGATCTTGAAAGTATTTTAATGTTTGTTGCCTACCAAATAGTTTCAGTGACCTCTAGCTTGGACAGACTCTAGTTGAATAATTGTGGGAAGGCTCCAATCACTTAAAGAGCTTCCAGTCAGCTTATGCCATATGGATGCAGCTACTGCACATTACTAGGAAATAGGAATCATACCTACTGAATTCAGCTGGCAAGCTGGAATATACATGTTCCCTCCGGGATGCAATATGACAAATATGTAGCTGAGAACAACTTCGCAACTAATGTTTCTGACTTCAATGACGTTCGCTAAATCCGCTGTGACAAAAGATGGGCAAACCGCTTGCGCTTTAGCGGCGGAGAAGGGGCATTTGGGTTTATACGATTCATCGCACATAAGCAACTTGCTGTGTCGATCTGCTTGAATTATCGGCGTGACGGTGATGAAGAGTAGTATTGCCGAAGGGGCGAAGGTCAACGAGAGGGACCAGAACAGGTGCACACCACTGCACAGGCGGCGTTCAAGGGCGGAATACAGAGCGTGAAGCTGTTGCTAAGCCACGGGGCGAAGGTGGATTTCGGCTGCAGGCCAGGTATGTGAAGGTTGCCATGTGTTTGATTGAACATGGGGGCTAAAGGGAAAGCCAAGAGTATTGGTAGTAATAGCAAAGGGTTTGGTTTTGAGATGGTTCCATTTAATCACAAATGTTTCAAGACCCATCCTGGTCTTGTGACTACTCCCTTTGTGTCAGGAGAATGAAAGGGCATGAAATCAATATGTTCGATATGTCTCCTCTTTTTGTATGGTAATTAGTGTGAATATTGTGATGTACTTTACCAACCCATGAAATGAAATGAAGTTTTCTTTTATTCTCTTTCTTTTGATGTGTGTGAATTTTTCCATGACTCCGAACTAATCCGCAAGGAGAAAGAACCCGGTTGCATGATGTGTTCAGTCAGTAAGTTGAATTCAGTTTCGTATAATGCTACCTGAAAGAAAATGGAAGGAATTTTGTTTGCACTAATGCATGTTCTTTTTTGAAATCTATGGGGCCCTTCAAGAATTAAGTAGTCTCCAGAGGGTTTCCGCCGCCGCCATTTGTGGGCTCTATCGTGCGCTTATTGCGGTAATCTGAACCGTTCATCTTGTAGGATCTGCAAAGCTAGGGTATTCATGTTAGAAATCAACTTTTATCAGACATCTATACCTATATCAAAAATGAAATTCATATTGCCTCTGCCTCGATCAGTGTTTTCACAAATTTTACTACTCCCTCCGTCCCCATTCTTATGCTGCAGCACACCCAACTGGGAAATGAGGTTTTATTTTATTTTATTTTATTTTCTTTCTTTTCAAGCGTCTGAATTTGTTCATGATTTATATAGTCTTTGCTTTCAGTTTGTTGAAACACTACATGTGTTTGTTGTGCCAAACTAAAAGTTGAATCAACTTAGATTAGTGCATACAAACCTTAAACACTGAAATGAATTGCTGACAAAAGTTTTGCTTGAAGCTTACTCTGGTTTTCATGTTCGCAAACTTCTACACTCTAGCCGTAAATTTTTACGTTATGGCCGCAAACTTTTAAACTATCCGCACACGTTTGCGTCATGGTTGCAAACTTTTACACTCAGATCACAAAGTTTTGCTTCATAGCTGCAAACTTTTACACTATGGCCGCAAAAGTTTACGGGCAAAATTTTACACTCTAGCCGTAAACTTTTGCCTTATGGCCGCAAACTTTCACACTAATAGACCTCAAAGTACAATCTCATGGCCGGAAAGTCTAACTTTTGGGTCAGAAATTGGGTTTTCGAGTTGGGCCTTTTAGGCTTCATTGGATTTCATTGGGCCAGGACTACTTCCATTTTAAGTTAAAAAACAATTGAAATTAGCCTACTCCTTTATCCTCCCAGCAGTCTACTGTATAGGCTTTGGTTTTGAAGTCTTTTTTTTTTTTTTTTTTCCTTGTAGGCTCATGCCTTTGATTCTTTTTACCCCTTGAGGATTTTTCTCTCCGTTTTCTAATATAAAATTGTTGATTACTGAAGTTGTTATTTTGCTAAACCCAAATGACAAGCAAAAGTAAGGAACAAGAATCAACGATGAACACTAGCTATACGTGAAAGTCTTAAATGAGTAAAAAACTAAGAGAAGGAATCAAGCATAATAGAAAAACATTATACGGTTACAATTGGCCTTATTTTGGTGTTGTTCGATATATATTTCATTCAATAATGCTACGGAGCAGAAACTCCACCCACGACAAAAAACATGATGCTGACATGGACTGGGCTCCACGTCAGCTTAAGCAAAAATAAAAAAATAAAAAAAATCATGAATTTTTTGAATCAACCCCCAAATTAGACCTTGCTCCTCGCGCCAAACTATACCCACGCTCGAGAACAGAGAGAGAGAGCTGAATTTTTTGAATTGGCCCCCAAATTAGACCTTGCTCCTCGCGCCAAACCATACCCAGGCTCGAGAACAGAGAGAGAGAGAAGAGGAGGAGGAGGAGGCCAACCACCAACGTCACCTCCACCATAAGCAACCACCAACTTCACCTTCACCTTCGGTGACCACCACCACCACATCCACCTTCGGCAATCAATCTGTCGCAAAAATGGACACACCACCGACAACCACCACCGCCAAGGTCTCTCTCTCTCGTCTACATATCTGTGGGTTGTTGATTCAGTTCATTCTAGTTGGTTCAAACAAGAAAATAATTAGGGCTTGTGTGAAATAGGGGATTTTTTGGGTTGAACCCTATCTATGTATTTTTGGTTTCACATTTTACGATTATTTGGGCTCCTTTGATAAGTGATTATCTGATGGTCATTTGAACTAATTAAGCTTATGCCCTCCTATGAACTAACTAATTAAGGCAAGTGTATAAATGATATCATACTTGGCATTAGTTGTACTCATTTCATAATTGATATTTATTTGAAGCTATACTCCCATGAATTGATTATTCATATGCTATATTTATTTGAAGATAATAAAGCCTAATGTCAACAAATTAAATACAGACTTATTCTCTTGCTGCTGCTTCTTTTTTCCTTTTTTCTTTTTTTTGAGGGAGAGAGAATGAAAGTGCTGCCTGAACAACCACCGAAACAAGCTATACACAACACTCAGTAGCATATTCAAGGAAGAAAACTAACTTGCTTTGTGACAGAAAAGGCCAAGCACTGCATGTGGGGGGGGTGAATTCCACTTAAGTCATTTCCTTTTTCTGTTGAACGGTGTGGGTGCTTGCCAAATCTGAGGAGGTTTCCGCCTAACCTGGAGAGGTTCCTACCGAGCCCGGGGAGGTTCCCACCGAGCCTGGGGAGGTTGCCACCGAGCCTGAGGAGGTTGCCACCGAGCCTGAGGAGGTTGCCACCGAGCTTAGGGAGGTGGCTGCCGAGCTTGGGGAGGTGTCTGCCGAGCTTGGGGAGGTGTCTGTCGAGCTTGGGGAGGTGTCTGCCGAGCTTGGGGAGGTGCTTGCCGAGCTATGGAGTGGTTGCCACCGAGCCCGAGGAAGTCTCCACCGAGCCTGGCCACTGAACCTGGTACCTGCAAACCGGAGGGGGGTGTACCTCCGGGGAGAAGCTCCGACGACCTAGTCAGTAGGTGAAAGAGAGAGAAGAGAGAGTGCTTTTTAGGGAGAAAAGTATGAAGAAGATGGATCCTCAACCTGTGAGGAGTAGTCCTCTATTTATAGGAAAACCTTGGAGTGCTGAACCGGTAGGCGGTACACCCACGTGTATCGTACTGTTCGGATGACGTCATATGTCAAGAGATCTGCTTTATCACACCTGTCCTCCACCTGTTCAATAGAACCTTCTAGAAGCTTCTAAACCGACTTTAGATATTTGTTAGATCTTTTAGGGAGCAGAATTCAGTTGAACGTTACAACATGTGTTGAACGTTAGGGAAATGTCAGCCGAGCAGTAGGAACGTCAGGCAGCCGAGCAGTAGGAACGTTAGGGAAAAGACATCCAAGCGCTAGGAAAATGTCCTCATAACGTTAGGGAAAGACCGCCTAACGTTAGGGAAAAGACATCCGAGCCCGGGGAGGTCCCTACCGAGCTTGGCTACCGAGCCCGGAGAGGTCCCTACCGAGCTTGGCTACCGAGCCCGGAGAGGCCACCGAGCTTGGCTACCGAGCCCGGAGAGTTTGCCTCCGAATCAGGTGTTTCCTGTAGCTTTAGATGCGAATGGATCCATAGAGTGACGTGTCCATAGCAAAAAGTGAATTGGTCCGTGACCCTCTTGAATGTTCAGAATTTATGGATATTTCGGCCCACTACACTGCATGAAACATACTAGCAGTAATTGGTCAAAAGTTTGAGATTTGGGTACAACTAATTAGCTCATTGGGGTGTCTTTGGGAACCATTGGAAACCTGCATGGCACCTACAAAACAATTATTCCTACACCACATTCCAACTTGCAAAGATTGATTTTCCGAACTTTCAATTGATGCAAGAACTTAAAACTCATGTATTGAGTTTCCAGGGAAGTGGAACAGGTTGGCAACATTATTTAGTGATGATTGAAAGCATTTCAAAAGGAAAACTTCACTTCTGCAACCAAATTAACCAGTGCCACAAAAGGAACCAAAAGGATAAGTATCAGCCATCAGGGATGCAATCAAGCAAGAAAAGCACTCCACTTTCTCCACAGGGTTTTTCATTTCATAGCAGTACCTGCCATATTCAGATGAGAAACTATCAATTTCAAATGTTCAAGCTTCAGAATTCTAATCGCGTGGTATTTCATGGGAATTGACAATATTGAACACCATCACTCAGTTCGATAAGCATGGTTCAAAAGCCAAAACCCAACTGAATACAATGATGATGACCAAACCAAAATTTTGCACCCAGAACCATCAAGGAGGATAGTATTTGAATGTTGAGATGCATATAGGAAGCAAAAAACTTATAGTTAGGGTTCGAAACAAAAAAAAAAATCCCCAATTTAACAAGCCCTAATTTTGTTTGGTTTAAACAAGTTATAGTCAAATGAAAGGCTACAGTCGACTGAAATTATAGGGCTCAAGGACAACAGAGAGAGAGAGAGAGAGAGAGAGAGAGAATGAAAGGCTACAGTCGACTGAAATTATAGGGCTCAAGGACAACAGAGAGAGAGAGAGACCTTGGTAGTCGGTAATGGCGTCGGTGCTGGGCTTAGGCGATTTTCGCCGCTGGTGTGGTCGCCGGAGGTGGAGGATGAGGCTGGTGATCGCCGGTTGTGCAGGTGAGGCTGGTGGTTGGCCTCCTCCTCTTCTCTCTCTCTCAATTCTCGAGCGTGGGTATAGTTTGGCGCTAGAAGCCAGGTCTAATTTGGGGGCCGATTCAAAAAATTCAGGAATTTGTTTGTGTTTTTTTTTTTTTTAGCTTAAGCTAATGTGGGACCCAATCCACATCAGCATCATGTTTTTGGTCGTGGGCGGAGTTCCTGCTCCGTAGCATTATTATAATAAATCTTTATTATTCCTTTCGTTGAAGGTGAATTCAAATATTCAATTATTAGCTGAAAACTTTAAAAAAAATCACGGAAGTAAAAATCAATCACAGGAAAAATAGCGGATCAAAAAAAAAAATTCAAATGAAATATATGTAATTATGGAAAAACTATTTTACGCGTGTCTCAAGACTCTTCTCCACCACACACATTGTTGTGGAGCCCAAGAAAAATGTATGAATCCCATTATGCGGTGGAGCAAGTCCTAATATCATAATTACGCATAATAACGTGGTGAGACCGTTTTTTGTTTCCCCAAGGCGTGGTGGGACCGTTGCGGCGTTGCAGGTGTGATATTGACTCTCCTCTCTCGTTTGTCCATCCTAATCAAATCAAACAAAATCACAGATTCTCTCTCTACTCTACGCGTTAACTCAACTCCTTGCTGTGTCGATCTGCTTGAATTATCGGCGTGACGGTGATGAAGAGTAGTATTGCCGAAGGGGCGAAGGTCAACGAGAGGGACCAGAACAGGTGCACACCACTGCACAGGCGGCGTTCAAGGGCGGAATACAGAGCGTGAAGCTGTTGCTAAGCCACGGGGCGAAGGTGGATTTCGGCTGCAGGCCAGGTATGTGAAGGTTGCCATGTGTTTGATTGAACATGGGGGCTAAAGGGAAAGCCAAGAGTATTGGTAGTAATAGCAAAGGGTTTGGTTTTGAGATGGTTCCATTTAATCACAAATGTTTCAAGACCCATCCTTGTCTTGTGACTACTCCCTTTGTGTCAGGAGAATGAAAGGGCATGAAATCAATATGTTCGATATGTCTCCTCTTTTTGTATGGTATTTAGGGCAGATAAACAAACAGAACGAGTGTGGTAATGAGTTAGTCAAGTTTGGTTTGCAAATGTAACAAATCAATTACGAACTAGCTCTTAAGGAATCGATTCGGTTATCAGTCCTAAATACATCACACAGTATTTGTACATTTTTTGGGGTTTTCCAGGTCCTTAATTAGTGTGAATATTGTGAGGATTTGATGTACTTTACCAACCCATTAAATGAAATGAAGTTTTCTTTTATTCTCTTTCTTTTGATGTGTCTGAATTTTTCCATGACTCCAAACTAATCCGCAAGGAGAAAGAACCCGGTTGCATGATGTGTTCGGTCAGTAAGTTGAATTCAGTTTCGTATACCTGAAAGAAAATGGAAGAAATTTTGTTTGCAGTAATGCATGTTCTTTTTTGAAATCTATGGGGCCCTGCAAGAATTAAGTTGTCTCTAGAGGGTTTCCGCCGCCGCCATTTGTGGGCTCTATCGTGCGTTTATTGCAGTAATCTGAACCGTTCATCTTGTAGGATCTGCAAAGCTAGGGTATTCACGTAAAAAATCAACTTTTATCAGACATCTATACCTATATCAAAAATGAAATTCATATTGCCTCTGCCTCGAATCAGTGTTTTCACTAATTTTACTACTCCTTCCGTCCTCATTCTTTTGTCTCTCGTTCTATTCCAACCAGATAAAAAATTAATTACTCTATATCTTTTAATTGGTAGTATTATTTATATGTAATATGGATCTTGTTTGATAGATTTCAATGAGCTCTTTTAAACGATGTTTTCAAAATCACCTAAAAGATTATAGATTGTAAGATATAATTAATTGAAAAGTGGCACGAACTCCCAAAAAGAACTAAAGAATTGGGACGGAGGGAGTACTTTGCTATGTACAGTCCAGGCTGTCCAGTGAGTTGGAAGATCGAACCATTTCACCCGGCACAATCGTGTAGAATTTAATACTAATCTCTTCTCTTTATTCGTAGATTCACAATCAACTGATTTTGAAGAGGGGCAATGTTGGGATAGAAAAACAAAATTGGTATCACACGAAAACTTTTTGACAAATCCAGATCATTCTAGATAATATATACCGAAAACAAACAAAACAACTGATTAAGAGCCTTTTCTTCCGGTTAAGAGGTAAAGTAGGATGTGTTTCACTAACTAAAATAAAGTAAGTACTTATTTTTTGAATTAAACGTGATATATTGTGAGAAAATAACCTGTCGCTTAAAACAGAAAATAAAAAAAATAAAAACTTTCCGCATACTCTCATACACACAGACATTTTCGGTAAGCACCCATCCCACCCCAAATCGTCTAGAATAAAGTAAAGAAGTCAACAATTATCAGATCGATGTTTCCCATGCCGCCCTACGTTGTTACAAGGAATTTATTGCTTTTCTCCCACGAAGGAAGACAACGCAACAACTCTTTGCTTAATAACTCCAACCTCGGCAATTTTGTGAGATGCTCTCAACACTCTCTGCTTGATTTTGGTGTCCTGCTTATTTACTTTCTCTATCTTTGCTTTTATTTTGTCAGCGTTTTTTGAGAGCTTAATTGAGAAGGTTTTCTATAAGTTCGTTTTGGGGAAGAAATAGCAGGCGCTGGTTCAGGAATCGAACTTAGGATACCGGGATATGCTTTCAATAGTGAGAGAAAGTACTGATTTTAATTCTAACTTCTGCTAATAACACCTGGAATAAGGTTTCTAACATGAGACATGGGAGGTAGCAAATTCCTAAGCCCCAGGCTTCAACCACTAGGCAACACGATCAAATAGTTTTCGTCACCAAAGTTCTCTTAGTTGATTTGATTCTTTTTACTTTGTGCGAGTTGAGAGAGAAGAATATCTTCTTCTTTTTTTATATTCTTTTAACAGTTGATTTCCCCCCTTTCTACAGGGGTATGAATCTCCTATAGTCAAACGAGTCACCTAACAAGAAGAGAAGTATACAGGGCTACCCTTTGTCTCTTGGAAAAGGCACACAGGTCTACATCTATCATTTATCTTTGAGCTTGGTCCATGGACACTGCTTGGGCAAACCAAGCCTCTTCCTCTTCCTCACCCTCCTCCATCGCAACACAATTCAAATATGACGTCTTCTTGAGTTTCAGCGGTGTCGATACCCGCAAAAATTTTACCAGCCATCTTTCAGCCGCTTTAGAGAGACATGGCTTTCATAGATTCATAGATGACAAAGAGCTCAAGAGAGGAGAATATATTAGCGATGAACTTCTGAAAGCAATTGAGGAGTCAAGAATTTCGCTGGTCGTTTCTCAAAAAATTATGTCTTGTCCCGGTGGTGCCTTGATAACCTTGTGAAGATCATGGAGTGCAGGAAGAAGTTGCAACAAATCGTTTTTCCTATCTTTCATGGGATTGAGCCTTCAGACGTGCGAGCGCAGAAGGGGAATCTTGCAGAAGCATATGCCAAGCACGAAGAGCGTTTTAAAGAGGGTTCAGATGGCAGGGTGAAGAAGTGGAGGGAAGCTCTCACTGAGGTTGCCAATTTGTCCGGTTGGGATTTGCCTAAGGTGGCCAATGGGTATTTTCCTCAACCTCCCTAAAACTTTATTTGGGGATGCAAGTGTAACTTTGACTGCACTGTCGAAGTTTATTATGATATGTTTTATGTTGCTTAAAACGAGTATATCCATCAAGTTTGAAATGCCACAGCACCAGATGTGAGAATTTGCTAAAAACTTTGCTTATTTGATGGTTGTTCTCGCCGAGAGATAAGAAATTTTGACTAGGATCAAGCCTTTGTTGTGCATGCTTCTAGGCCGAAGGGTCCTCAGACTCCTCACGACCTCACCTAAGATTACGTTTTCCCCGAACTTAGCATAGTTCTAGTGTCATGGCTTTTCTACGTTTGGTAAAAGGATTATTTTTTTGTTATTTTAATAGTATTTACAAATTTTGAAGCACATATAATTCGGAAAGCCGTTGAAGAGGTCCAAAATAAATTAGATTTTGTACTTCTACATGTTGCATGGCACGAAATTGGACTAGAGTCTCACCTTCTAAAACTCATGTTGTTGTTGAAAATGGAAACAGATGATGTTCGCATTGTTGTAATATGCGGGATGGGTGGAATTGGTAAGACAACAATAGCTAAAAAGCTATATAATCTCATCCAACATAAGTTTGAAGGTAGCACTTTTCTTGCAAATATTAGAGAAACTTCGAAGCAACTGAATGGTCTGGTTGTTTTACAAGAGCAACTTCTTTCGGATATACTCAGAAGTGGAACTCACAACGTAAGAAATTTTCACGATGGAATTGAGGTTATAAAACGTAGAGCTTTCTGTCGTAAGGTTCTTCTTATTCTTGATTGTTAGAACATGTGTAAACGTTGAGTCCCACATCGGATAAACAGAAAAAGAGTTGGACCTTAATTTACAATTAGATGGGTCATTCAATGTATATTGAGCCCAAGTAATGTGGTGGACTCTTTGCCGTTACTCCCATACAATTGGGCCTTAAGCACGCAGTGGCAGGTCGATGCATCGGACGAACTCCCAACATTGATGATGTCCAACAATTGAAAGCATTAGCCATAGATGGAGATTCCTTTAGTTTTGGAAGGAGGATTATAGATACTCTGTGTAACCTTACCTGCTTGAGGACTTTGGATTTGTATTTGTATGACTGCAATGTGTCACGTCTGCCAGATGGAATAGGGAAGTTGGTTTCATTAGTGTATTTGAATCTTGCGCAAAATGGTTTACTTACCCTGCCGGACAGTCCGTGAAACCTTACTAGCTTGGAGTTTTTGTATCTTAATGACTGCAATGTGACGCATCTGCCAAGCGAAATTGGGAAGTTGACCTCATTGGAAATTTTGGATCTTGGAGGAACCGGATTACTTGCCTTGCCGGATAGTATCCGTAAGCTTACTTGCTTGAAGGAGTTGTACTTGCCACACTGTATTGTGAGAGAATGACCTGCCTCGTGAAGCGAGAAATAAGTAGAACCTTAGCGAAACGGGGCCTAGTCTATTTTATCTCATGCCATGTGGTTGTGGGTGTTGGGAAAAATTCCGGCATATACAAAAAATCCAGAGAACAATTTCATTGATAATATAACAATTACATAATCGAAACAAAATACAGATAAATAACAGATTGAAACAGCAGAGATACAAACTGAATTCGAGAATATCGAATCGAGGCCTGTGTAATACCACAGTCTCCTCAAGAAATATGCACCGCCTACCGTGGGTGTTGTAGGTTGCGTCGGCGACTTTCTCCCAGGGTTGGCTCGGCTAAACCGCAAGCCGTCGGAACACCACCGTCGACTGCCTTGGCGAACTGACTACCGCCTGCCTCTCTCTCTCAAGAACGAATATCAGAGTATGCTAGAAAGTTGTGAGTTTGCTCGTGATTCCTCCAAAACGTGATGCACCAATTTATAGAGTGAAGGAGGCTGAAGAGGAGTAATGCTGCCTTCAATTTTTTATTTGAATTCAGCCAATGAATTCTGGAGGTTACCAGAATCAATACTCCATCATGGTGAGGGTTACAGGAGTTACGAAATCCACACATCAATACGTCTATTGATTGTGGTGCATCAAGATTCCACGAGCTCGAAACACGCACGGTTGTCTCGAGAGACCCTCCGGTTTGTCCCGATTTCATTCATCTGAAATTCCGTAAAATTTCCAACAGTGGGCATGTGAGAGCTATGAGAAGCTATGGAAATCAACTACTACTAAAAGTAGGACCATAACACCAGCACCCGCCACATCTCTCCACCGCTAATTCTCCAACGATTCCACCGTGTTGTCCGACGGTTTATCAATGGTTTTCGCAGTTGTGATTGCCGGTGGTTGTTTTGCTCATGGTCGCTAGAGTTTCGCCGTAGTTGACGGTGAAGAAGTTTGGGATTCATCTCACTTATGAGGATGATGAGGACAGTACAGAGATGCCGATCAAATTTATATTAGCAGTAAAACCCATGCACGAAAACTCATTTTATATGTGGCACATTACACAATGATCACATGTGCTATGTGAGAGCAAAGATGAGATGATCAAATCCAAATAGTAGTTCCAGAATGTAGGAGGAAGTACAGTACAGTACAAGATGGCCACATGATGCACGTATAAGCCATCACGAGTGGACCATCAGTTCACCAGCCTACAACTGGCTGGGGCTAAAAATTTCATACGGTCTCCGTTACGTTCAGTGTTTTCATTGATTCTACTTTTCTGTGTATAGTTCAGTGAGTTGGAAGATTGAAGACCATTTCACACGGCACAACCATGTAGAATATAATCTCTTTTCTTACTCGTAGATTCACAATCAAGTATTATAATTTTGAAGACGGGCAATGTTGGTAATACAAAAAAAATATTGTACTCATTCATGCAACTTAAAACATAGAAAAATAGGAGTAAAACAACTGAATAAGAGCCTCTCCTTTTTCCTTTTTTTTCTTTTTCTGTTAAGAGGTAAAGTAGTACTGTGTACTTAAATATTGATCCTCCAGCATAATATGAGTTTTATTTTCATCCCGAACATTTTTCGCATTTATGTTTTCATTCTCAAATTTGAATAAACCAAATTCTCCCCTTATTGCACTATGTTTCCAATTTATTTTTGGGTAATATATAGGCACAAAATTTTGGGACCAAAACCTAAACTTAGGCTCTGTAAACCATTTTGGGACCAAAATCTAAACTTATGCTCTGTTTGGAACCTAGGAAAAATGGGGAAAAAGAAAGAGAAAAAAAAAAACTCTTTCTTTAATGATTGTTTGGTTCTATTTTAAGGAAACGGAAAATAAAATAGAAAGGAAAGGAAAACTCTTGGAAAGGGGAACGGCTAAGGAAAATGAGAAAGAAAAAGGGGCGTCAAAAATTTTAATTTATAAGAAAAAGACAGTAAATTTTTTATTTTCTTTTTACGACCGACCAAACATAGAAAGAAGAATTTACTTCACAAGTCCTCCACATTATTCTACTACTATAATTTACTCTATTATAGATCAAGGCCACCATCATCGGATCTCTCTCCTCTGCTGCCGCTGCCGCCCGCCATCTTGATCGAGACCCATCAATCGGAATATCGCAATTTTTTGGGAAGAAGACAAAGTCAAAGACGGAGGTGAAAGTCTATATCTTAATCTTATTTGGGGTTTTAGCTTTGTATTGTTCGCATGCCTTTGATGGATCATCGTCGTTTTCGACTATTGCAGCATTACGCGTTTGTCCCTCCACTTCCACTGCAAAACCCTTCAGCGTTACTGCATCAGATCGATGTTTCCCGTGCGACCTCTCGCCATACGTCGTTAAAGGGAATTTCTTGCTTTTCTCCCACAAAGGAAGACAACGCAACAACTCTTTGCTTAACTCCAACCTCGGCGATTCTGTGAGATACTCTCAATACTCTCTGCTTGATTTTGGTGTCCTGCTTATTTATTTTCTCCTTCTTTGCTTGCATTTTGTCCGCGTTTTTTGAGAGCTTAATTGAGAAGGTTGAAATATAAGTTCCTTTTCGGGAAGAAATAGCAGTCCTTGGTTCAGGAATCGAACCGTAGGCTACCTGGATATGCTTTCAATAGTGAGAGAAAGTACTGATTTAATTGTAAATTCTGCTAATAACACCTGGTCCACCTGGAAGGTTTCTAACATGAGATATGGGAGGGAGCAAATTCCTAAAGTCCTAGGCTTCAACGTCAAATGGTTTTTGTCACCAAAGTTCTCTTATTGATTTGATTCTTTTTACTTTGTGCGAGTTGAGAGAGAAGCATATGTTTTTTTTATTTTTTAATCTTTAACAGTTGAGATTTCCCTTCTTTCTACAGGGGTATGAATCTCCTATAATCAAACAAGTCACCTAACAAAGAGAAGTATACAGGGCTACACCGTCTCTTGGAAAAGGCACAGGTCTACATCTATCATTCATCTTTGAGCTTGGTCCATGGACACAGCTTGGGCAAACGAAGCCTCTTCCTCGTCCTCCTCCATCGCAACACCATTCAAATATGACGTCTTCTTGAGTTTCAGCGGTAAAGATACCCGCGAAAATTTTACCAGCCATCTTTTAGCCGCTTTAGAGAGACATGGCTTTCATACATTCATAGATGACAAAGAGCTCAAGCGAGGAGAATATATTGGCTATGAACTTCTGAAAGCAATTGAGGAGTCAAGAATTTCTCTGGTCGTTCTCTCAAAAAATTATGCCGCATCCAGGTGGTGCCTTGACGAACTTGTGAAGATCATGGAGTGCAGGAAGACCTTGCAACAGATCGTTCTGCCTATCTTTTATAACGTTGAGCCATCTGACGTGAGGGCCCAGAAGGGGATTCTGGCAGATGCATTTGCCAAGCACGAAGAGCGTCTTAAAGAGGGTTCAGGTGGCAGGGTGGAGAAGTGGAGGGAAGCCCTTACTGAGGTTGCCAATTTGTCCGGTTGGGATTTGCCAAAGGTGGCCAATGGGTATTTTCCTCAACCTCTCTGAAAATTTATTTGGGGATGCATGTGTAATTTTGACCACACTTCTGAATTTTATTATGCTATGGTTATGTTGCTTTTAAAAATATTCTAAAATCAGTCTGTCCAGCAAGTTTGAAATGCCACAGCATCAGATGTGTGAATTTGCTTAAAACTTTGGCTTATTTGATGGTTGTTCTCTCGAGAGATAGAAGTTTGACTAGGATCAAGCCCTTCTTGTGCATGCTTCTAGGCCCAAGGGTCCTCACGACCTCACCTAAGATTACGTTTTTGTCATGGCTTTTCTACATTTGGTAAAGGATTTGCTTTTTTGTTATTTTAATAATATGTTCAAATTTGCAGTGATGAAGCACATCTAATTCGGAAAGCCGTTGAAGAGGTCCAAAATAAATTAGATATTGTACTTCTACATGTTGCATGCCACGAAATTGGACTAGGGTCTCGCCTTAAAAAACTCAAGAAGTTGTTGAAATTGGAAACAGATGATGTTCGCATTGTTGCAATATGTGGGATGGGTGGAATTGGTAAGACAACAATAGCTAAAAAGCTATATAATCTCGTCCAACATAAGTTTGAAGGTAGCAGTTTTCTTGCAAATATTAGAGAAACTTCGAAGCAACCAAATGGTCTGACTTTTTTACAAGAACAACTTCTTTTGGATATACTCAGAAGTGGAACTCATAACGTAAGAAATTGTCATCAAGGAATTGAGGTTATAAAACGGAGGGCTTTCTGTCATAAGGTTCTTCTTATTCTTGATGACGTGGATGATGTCCAACAATTGAAAGACTTAGCCATAGATCGAGATTCCTTTGGTTCTGGAAGTAGGATTATCGTAACAACAAGAGATATTTCTTCACTAAATTTGCTTAAGGTGGACGAGATATATGCAGCAGAGGAGTTGAATGAGGATGAATCTCTTGAACTCTTCAGGGGGCATTGCTTTAAAGAAGAGCATCCTACAGAAGACCATTTGGACCTTTCAGGCCAAGTTGTGCATTATGCTGGAGGGCTTCCATTAGCTCTTGAAGTTTTGGGTTCCTTTTTCTGTGGCAAGAGCATACCTCAATGGAAAAGTGAAATGGCGAAATTAAGAAAAATCCCCAATGATAATATTCATGGAAAACTTAAGATAAGTTTTGATTCCCTAAGTGAGGAAGTGAAGGAGTTGTTCCTAGATGTGGCATGTTTTTTTGTTGGAACAGATCGAAATTTTACAGTAAAAATACTGGAAAGCTGCAACTCTTTTGCAGAAATTGGTATTCGGGTTCTAGCTGATCGGTGTCTCATAAAATATCACCCTACGCGAATTGTGATGCATGATCTGCTTAGAGACATGGGCAGAGAAATTGTCCGGCAAGAATCTGTTAAGGACCCAGGGAGGCGGAGCAGACTGTGGTATCATGAAGATGCCCTTGGAGTGCTGGGAGATGGCACGGTGAGCTTCATAGACATGAAACTTTTATAGATTATATGATATTTATCTACTTCAAGAATTCCAATTCATATGCACTTTCTAAATTCTCACAGTTAATTGACTTAATATTTTGGGTTCGTAATTCTGAGAGTATATAGACATGAACGCAACTGTCTTAAAATATACATATTATTTTTCTCAAAAAGGTGAACTTTTTTCTCATTATCCACTGGCTTTCCATATCAGTGCACTGAAGCTGTAATTCTGAGAGTATATAGACATGAACGTAATTGTCTTAAAATAAACATAATTTTTTCTCAACAAGGTGAACTTTTTTCCTCATTATCCACTGGCTTTTTCCGTATCAGGGCACTGAATCTGTTGGAGGTTTCTTCCTAAACTTTCATGAGCTGAATGAGGTCCAAGTAAATTCGAAGGCATTTGAAAAGATGGACAGATTGTGGCTGCTTCATCTTAATTATGTTCATCTCAAGGAAGGTTACGAACATATCTCCAGAAGACTATTGTGGCTATGTTGGAATGGCTTCCCATTGAAATGTTTGCCGTCAGAGCTGCACATGGAGAATTTAGTTACTCTTGACTTGCGTTATAGTAGCCTAAAAAAAGCATGGAACGGAAGTAAGGTATGACATTAATTTTTTGCGTTTTTCTAGCGCCACCCACATTTTGTGTTATGTGAAAATTAACGTTCCTCGTTCTGTTTTGGACAGATCTTGGTCAAACTAAAATTCCTTTACCTAAGTTATTGCTATCACCTTATTGAAACCCCTGACTTCTCTGGACTCAAGAATCTTGAGGAACTGTTGCTTAATGATTGCATAAGTTTGGTAGAGGTTGACGAATCTATTAGATTTCTCAACAAACTCCTTATCCTAGATATGAATAACTGTAAAAAACTTAGGAAGTTTCCCTCGAGCATTTGGACGTTGAAATCTCTTGAAAGTCTTGATGTCTCTGGCTGCTCCATGCTCGGAAATTTTTCTGGATTCAAAGGATCACCATCTAAATCCCAGTCCTCATTCCTCTCGTCTTTGATTTTCAGAACAAAGAAAATGGATTCTATTGGTTTGTCACCTGCACTTGGCTTAAGTTGCTTAAAAGATTTGAGGATGGAAAACTGCAATCTGTCATGTCTACCAAATGAAGTGGGGAATTTGATCTCGTTGGAGACTTTGGATCTTAGCGCGAACAATTTGCCTACCTTACCGGATAGCATCTGCAACCTTACTCGCTTAAAGAGGTTGACTTTGGAAGGCTGCAATCTGTCACATCTGCCCTGCGAAATTGGGAGGCTGATTTTGTTGGAGGGTTTAAGTCTTGCAGGAAACAGTTTACTTACCCTACCGGATAGTGTCTGTAACCTTGCTTGCTTGAAATTCTTGAATTTGAATGACTGCAATTTGTCCCATCTGCCCGACCGAATTGGAATCTTGAGCTCGTTAGAGATTTTGTATCTTGAAAGGAACAATGTTTGTAGCCTACCAAATAGTTTCAGTGACCTTGCTAGCTTGTGGAAACTCCGATTGAATGATTGTGGAAGGCTCCAATCACTTCCACAGCTTCCCATAAATTTAAAGGAACTGGATGCAAGCTACTGCACATCACTAGAAAGCATACCTACTGAGTTCAACTGGCGAGCTGGACTACTCATTTCCTTTCTGGGATGCAATATGTTAGCTAAGAACAATGTTATGGAAAGAATCGACCAGTCATTCTGGGAGGATAAAAAAAACAGGGTACAAGTCTCTCTCTCTCTCTCTCTCTCTCAAGAGCAGGATAAAAGAAATATCAAAAGAACCATGGGGAATATAAAGCATATATTGCATCAATGTAACACTGCTAATATCCCATTTGTCGCCTTTGTATTGCCAGTATGTATCAGCTTGTGTGGAATTTTTACTTTCGAATCCTGTCAAGAAAAAGAAATGTACTTTGTACTCAACTAATGCATGATCTGTTGGAACAGGGACCGGGGGGATATGCTACTATTTATCTTCCAGGGGATGAGATTCCCAATTGGTTCCAATACCAGTATGCAGGGTCAAAATTATCTGTTGTGGTGCCACCTCGGAGAATACTGGGCTGGTCTTTATGCATAGTTGTCAGGACTCACGGAAATCGTTGTCAACGTCATCAAATTTTGATTATCCGTGACAAATTTACAGAGCTCGATCAGTTGTTGACTTTCACAAGATATCAAGGTCAAGATCAGATGATACTCCTTTATTACCCATCAGATTACATTGAAAGGGATGAATTGGAGATTGAGATAATTCCAGAAGACTCTGAGGAGACTGAGCCGTGGTTGACAGTGAAGAAGTGTGGGATTAATTTCATTTATGAGGACAATACAGAGATACCGATCAAAAAAAAGAGAAAAAATACTGATACAAGGGATCCAGATATTTCTAGTCCGAGAAATTAGTCGAGGCCACTGGTATGGTTCTCTCCTTTATGACTGTATTTTGAGGCCATTATTGGTATGGTTTTCTTTTCTTATGGAATGTGTCCACAACATTGAGTCACCGAATTTTGTACTCCTACAGATTCTTTGGACTCTCATTAAATTAGCAACAACGCTACAGTCACCGCACTAAAATGCGGTGGCCAGCCATCGCAAGCTGTGTGGGGCCCACTCCGGGCTCCACACGAATGATTTGAGCTGTTCAATAATTTTTTAAAAATGAACGAGTGGGCATCGCGAAAAATTAGCTCGATCCGATATGTGTAGGTGCTTGGATCAATCTTCTCATCTTTGGAAAATCGGAAAAATTGGAAAGATTGGTTTTCCAATTTTTCAAAAAAGGAAGATTGGATCCAAGGACCTACACATATGGGATCAAGCTGATTTTTCCCTATGCCCGCTCGGTTTTGGTTTTTAAAATGATTGAACGGCTCGGATCATCGTGCGGAGCCTAGAGTGGGCCCCACATGGCGTGCGGTGTGCTGGCCACCGCATTTTGGTGCAGTGACTATAGATTTTCTGTTAAATTGGCTACGCAAAGTTCTCTCTGTATTTTCATATTCTTGTATTTGATATGTTTTGTCACTCTCCCAATCCTTTTCTCTTTTAGTATGTTGTTTTCAATTCTAACCATTTTTGTTCAAATACTTGTATGCTAAAATTTCGTCTTACCCTATAGTCAAACATTGGTCAGAGTCAATTTTGGGAGAGCATGAGCACGCGACAATTTCCTCTAACTCTTGTTAGAGGAGCAACTCCAGCTCTAACACTACTTAGAGCAGCTTCAATTGTTCTGGCTATTTTTTTTTTTTAGCCAAAATTATTGTTTAGCTTGCTAAAGTACAGTAATATTTGGTGAAACTTTGGCTTAGTTCCTACAATGGTGTGCGAGCTATTTTTAGCAATTGTCTTTCCCACACAATCACTATCATTGGATCCTCAGCAAGTAACAGAGTTCTCAAGATAGGCTGATAGTAGATTGTTGCACAAAACCAATAAATTGTTGTTCACAATCAGTACAATAGATTTTTTTGGTACAAATCAGTAGATTGTTGTACACATAGTCTAATGTGGCATAAATGGCCACAATCATTTTTTCAATCAAATTTGGACACTTAAATGGCTGCTAAAATGGCTCTTTCAGTAACCCAAGAAACCTTTATTTTAACTACTAATAAAAGTTGAAAACACGAGCTGGAGATGGTTCCACCCTTGAGTGCAATAGAGTTTACATTCTTGAGCCCACATGGTATCATTTACATAGACATTTCATTATAATAGATCAACCATGCTATATAATCGCACTTATTTGCAAGTTTGTGTGTATTTATATGTGGTTCTAGCATTATTGTTACCAAGTTAGTATAAGTTTAATTGTAATCTTTGCTTGATCACAAATCAACAATAATCAGTGAATAGAGTAATAGTGGCAAACTATTAGATTTAAAATAGTAAAATACTAATGTCGAGTTTTAGGATTGTTATGGCACATTTCACAATGATCACATGTGCTACGTGAGAGCAAAGATGAGATGATCAAATGCAAATAGTTACAGAACGTGGGGGGAAGCACAGTACAGTACAAGATGGGCACATGATGCACGTATCCATCAATTCACCGGCGTACATCTTGGGCTGAAAATTTCAGATGGCCTCCGTTGCGTTCAGTGTTTTCACTAATTCTACTTTGCTGTGTATAGTTTGGTGAGTTGGAAGATTGAACCATTACACCGCACAACCGTGTAGAATTTAATCTCTTTTCTTACTCGTAGATTCACAATCAATTGATATTGAAGACGGGCAATGTTGGTGATTGGAAAAAAATTGGTATTACACTCTTCACGCAACTTAAAACATGGAAAAATAAAACGACTGATTAAGAGCCTTTTCTTTTCTTTTTTTTTCTTTTCTTCTTTTAATCAAACCATTTCGTTTTGTTTAATGCATGTTGTGGGGCTACTGATCACGGAAAGGGGTTCCTCTCAGATGGCTCAATCCAGAGAGATGGGATCCTAGCCCTTTAACCTAACCTGTACAGGTAGCACACGACTAAAAGACCTGGAGGAGCTCCGGCAAGGCCCTCCAGCGAGAGAGCAAGAGAGTGCAGAGGGAAGGCAATGTCTAGGGTTGTGAGTGTGGGAGAGAATTTACATCTTAGGGTTGCCATCGCTGGGTATTTATAGAGATCTCTTTGCTTGCCCTCCAAGTATGAACTTGTGTCTCGCACGCGTCGGCTGACATCATTATGACGTCACAGATAGGGTTTGATAACCGTTTTGGGGCGTGAGCTGGCACCCCACGTGTCCTCATCATTATCCTTAGCGTAACTGCTTTGGGTGACGTCACACGTCACCTAGGGTGTGGCAGCTAACTGCCCATAGGGTGGCCGGCCCTCGGGAGTCGGCCAAATGAGAGAGCTCGGCTATGGCTGAGCGGTGTAACCTTTGTGATATATGAGATGACAGGCATCCTCCAACCCCGCCTTGGTCAGGACCGGCCCTCAAGGTTCGGTGACCTATTGAGTCCACTCACGGACGGAAGTGACAATACCTGGTTGTCGGCTGGGTATAGCCCGACCATGTCTCAGCCGACGATTATGGGCTATGTGGGTGGCCCGTTTTGCCAAGGATGGTCCGAGCCGGTTAGTTCGGCCCACTACAGATGTGATTTTTTCTGTTGTCTGGGAACGGCAGGAACTTGTTCACTGCTTTTGATGGATACAATTGTTTTTGTCCTAGACGCGTAGGAAAGCATATTGGTCAGACTTTTCTAGTTTTCTTTATGAGCAAGGCTGCAATAAACTAAGTTGCAAAATGTGTTAAGTCTACCAAATCAACTGCAATTTGCATTTTTTTATAAAAAGAGATGTGGGACAAGTGGGTAATAAAAACAGTGACGTACCATGTTGGGTTCATTAGCTTATCGGGGTTTGTTCTCAATTGTTACTTTATATTAGAAAAAAAAACAATATTATATGGAAAAAGTTAAGTTATTGCCGTTGATCATTGAGGGGGAGGGGATCAGGGGAAGGTTCATCATTAAGCTAAAAGTCTCCACTCTCAACTCTCTCTCTCTCTCGATCTTGATTGGTATCCTAAGGTAACCTATAGTATAGGGTGAATTTCACTGACACCGCCTCGAGGTTTGCATTATGTACAGGTTATCCCTCCAGGTATGAGAAATGACTCTCCCCTCGCTGAGGTTTGCTAATATTAGCAGTAATCAAGTTCTGCTTATTTATTTCTTCTGTCTCGTGCTGGTATTTTCTCAGCGTTTTGTGAGAGCTTAATTGAGGATTTTCCGCCTAACTTTTCTAGAAATGTATATGCAAGGGTCTCTTATTTGTATTCTGTTCTTGACGAGGTTTTCTGCAACTTCACTTTCGGGAAGAAATAGCTGGCCTTTGATGAATCGAACGTAGGCTACTGGGCTGTGCTTTCAATAGTGTGAGAAAGTACTGATTTTAACTCTAACTTCTGCTAATAACACCTGAAAGGTTTCCAACATGATACATGGGAGGGAGCAAATTCCCAAGAAATAGGCATTAATCGAGTTGAGTTTTGTTCACCCTCCACTTAAGAGGGTGAACATTGTCCCCCTTCCTATTGGTTGAAATAGAGTAGATCCCACCACATAGTGATGTCACGGGTGGGACCTACACTATTTCAACCAATAAGAAAGAGGGTAATGTTTACCTTCTTTTAAGGAGAGTGAACAAAATTGCAGTCGGCATTAATCACTAGGCCACACGGCAAATAGTTTTTGTCACCGAAGTACACTAATTGATTAGATTCTTTTTACTTTGTGCGAGTTGAGAGAGAAGAATATCTGTTTTTTTATTCTTTAACAGTTGATTTTACCCCTTTCTACAGGGGTATGAATCTCCTATAATCAAACAAGTCACCTAACAAGAAGAGAAGCATACAGGGAGACACCATCTCTTGGAAAAGGCACAGGTCTACATCTATCATTCATCTTTGAGCTTGGTCGATGGAGACTGCTTGGGCAAACCAAGCCTCTTCCTCGCCCTCCTCCATCGCACCACCATTCAAATATGACGTCTTCTTGAGTTTCAGCGGTGTCGATACACGCAAAAATTTTACCAGCCATCTTTTAGCCGCTTTAGAGAGACATGGCTTTCGTACATTCATAGATGACAAAGAGCTCAAGCGAGGAGAATATATTGAGTATGAACTTCTGAAGGCAATTGAGGAGTCAAGAATTTCGCTGGTTGTTCTCTCAAAAAATTATGCCACATCCAGGTGGTGCCTTGACGAACTTGTGAAGATCATGGAGTGTAGGAAGAAGTTGCAACAAATCGTTTTTCCGATCTTTTATAACGTTGATCCTTCAGACGTGCGATCGCAGAAGGGGAGTCTTGCAAAAGCATTTGCCAAGCACGCCGAGCGTTTTAATGAAGGTCCTGGTAGCAATGTGGAGAAGTGGAGGGAAGCTCTCACTGAGGTTGCCAATTTGTCCGATTGGTATTTGCCAAAGGTGGCCAATGGGTATTTTCCTCGAATTCTCTGAAACTTTATTTGGGGATGCAAGTGTAAATTTTGACTACACTTTCGAAGTTTATTATGTTGCTCTTAAAAGTATTTTAAAACCAGTCTGTCCATCAAGTTTGAAATGCCACAGCACCAGATGTGTATTTGCTTAGAACTTTGGCTTATTTGATGGTTGTTCTCGCCAACAAGATAGAAATTTTGACTAGGATCAAGTCTTTGTTGTGCATGCTTCTAGGCCGAAGGGTCCTCACAACCTCACCTAAGATTACGTTTTTGCCAAAATTAGTGTGGTTCTCACGCCATGGCTTTTCTACGTTTGGTAAAGGATTTGCTTTTTTTTTGTTATTTTAATAGTGTGTATAAATTTGCAGTAATGAAGCACATCTAATTCGGAAAGCCGTTGAAGAGGTCCAAAATAACTTAAATATTGCACTTCTACATGTTGCATGGCATGAAATTGGACTAGAGTCTCGCCTTCAAAAACTCAAGTTGCTGTTGAAAATGGAAACAGATGATGTTCGCATTGTTGCTATATGGGGGATGGCTGGAATTGGTAAGACAACAATAGCTAAAAAGCTATATAATCTCATCCAACATAAGTTTGAAGGTAGCACTTTTCTTGCAAATATTAGAGAAACTTCGAAGCAACCGAATGGTCTGGTTGTTTTACAAGAGCAACTTCTTTCGGATATACTCAGAAGTGGAACTCATAACTTAAGAAATTTTCATCAAGGAATTGAGGTTATAAAACGGAGAGGTTTGTGTCGTAAGGTTCTTCTTATTCTTGACGATGTGGATGATGTCCAACAATTGAAAGACTTAGCCATAGATCGAGATTCCTTCGGTTTTGGAAGTAGGATTATCGTAACAACAAGAGATATTTCTTCACTAAATTCGCTTAAAGTGGACGAGATATACGAAGCAGAGAAGTTGAACGAGGAAGAATCTCTTGAACTCTTCAGGTGGCATTGCGTTAAGGAAGACCATCCTACAGAAGACCATTTGGACCTTTCAAACCAAGTTGTGCACTTTGCTGGAGGGCTTCCATTAGCTCTCGAAGTTTTGGGTTCCTTTTTCTGTGGCAAGAGCATACCTCAATGGAAAAGTGCAATAGCGAAATTAAGAAAAATCCCTAATCATGATGTTCAAGGAAAACTTAAGATAAGTTTTGATTCGCTAAGTAAGGATGTGAAGGAGATGTTCCTCGATGTGGCATGTTTTTTTGTTGGAACATATCGATGTTTTACCGTAAAAATACTGGAGAGTTGCCACTCTTTTGCAGAAATTTGGATTCGGGTTCTAGCTGATCGGTGTCTTATAAAATATCACCATAACCAAATTGTGATGCATGATCTGCTTAGAGACATGGGAAGAGAAATCGTCCGGCAAGAATCTGTTAAGGACCCAGGGAGGCGGAGCAGACTATGGCATCATGAGGATGTCCTTGGAGTGTTGGGAGATGGCACGGTGAGCTCCATAGACATGAAACTTTTACAGATATATTCAAGAATTCCAAATCATATGCATTTTCTCAATTCTCACAGTTCATATTTTGGGTTCGTAATTCTGAGAGTACATAGACATGAACGTAACTGTCTTAGAATAAACATCTTCTTTTTCTCAACATGGTCAACTTTTTTTTCTTCATTATCCACTAGCATTTTCCGTATCAGTGCACTAAAGCTGTAATTCTAAGAATATATAGACTTGAACTTAACTATCTTAAAATAAACATTCTTTTTCTCAACAAGGTCACCTTTTTTCCTCATTATCCACTGTCTTTTTCTGTATCAGGGCACTGAAGCTGTTGAAGGCCTCTTCCTAAACTTTCGCGAGCTGAATGAGGTCCAAGTAAATTCAAAGGCATTTGAAAAGATGAACAGATTGTGGCTGCTTCATCTCGATTATGTTCATCTCAGGGAAGGTTACGAACATATCTCTAGAAAACTATTGTGGCTATGTTGGAATGGTTTCCCATTGAAATGTTTGCCGTCAAACCTGCATATGGATAATTTAGTTACTCTTGACTTGTGCTATAGCAGCCTAAAAAAAGCATGGAACGGAACCAAGGTATGACATTAATTTTTTCCTTTTTCGAACGCCATTCACATTTTGTGTTATGTGAAAATTAATGTTCCTCGTTTTGTTTTGGACAGATCTTGGTCAAACTAAAATTCCTTTACCTAAGTAATTAACGTTCCTCGTTCTGTTTTGGACAGATCTTGGTCAAACTAAAATTCCTTTACCTAAGTTATTGCTATCACCTGATTGAAACCCCTGACTTTTCTGGACTTAAGAATCTTAAGGAGCTGTTGCTTAATGATTGCATAAGGTTGGTAGAGGTTGATGAATCTATTAAGTTTCTCAACAAACTTGTTGTCCTAGAAATGAAGAACTGTACAAAACTTCGGAAGCTTCCCTCGAGCATTATGACATTGAAATCTCTCGAAAGTCTCGATCTCTCTGGCTGCTCCATGCTTGGAAAATTTTCAGGATTCAAAGGATCGCCATCTAAATCACAGTTCTCATTCCTCTTATCTTGGATTTTCAAAACAAAGAAAGTGGATTCTCTTAGTTTGTCACTTCCTCCAGTACTTGGCTTAAGTTGGTTAAAAGATTTGAGGATGGATAACTGCAATCTGTCATATCTACCAAACGAGGTCGGGAATTTGATCTCATTGGAGACTTTGGATCTTGGCAAAAACAAGTTGCGTACCTTACCGGATAGCATATGCAACCTTACTCGCTTGAAGAAGTTGTATTTGTCAGACTGTGATGTGTCACATCTGCCCAACGAAATTGGGAGGCTGGTCACATTAAAGACTTTGATTCTTGAAGGAAACAGTTTACTTACCTTACCGGATAGTATCTGCAACCTTACTCGCTTAGAGGAATTGAATTTGTCAGAGTGTGATGTGTCCCATCTGCCCGGCGAAATTGGGCGGTTGATCTCATTGAAAAGTTTGAATCTTAGACAAAACAATTTACTTACCTTGCCGGATAGTTTCTGTAACCTTGCTTTCTTGAGCGACTTGGATTTGAAAGACTGCAATTTGTCCCATTTGCCCGACCGAATTGGAATGTTGAGCTCGTTAATGAATTTGAATCTTGAAAGGAACAATGTTTGTAGCCTACCAAATAGTTTCAGTGACCTTGCTAGCTTGGAAAAGGTCTACTTGAGTAATTGTGGAAGTCTCCAATCACTTCCAGAGCTTCCAGCAAGCTTGGAAAGGCTCCACTTGAATTACTGTGGAAGGCTCCAATCACTTCCAGAGCTTCCAGTAAGTTTACGCAATATGGATGCAAGGCACTGCACATTACTAGAAAGCATACCTACTGAGTTCAACTGGCATGCTGGACTATCCATGTTACTTGAGGGATGCGATATGTTAGCGAAGAACAATTTTGCAAATAATGTTATGGAAAGAATCGACCAGTCTCTCTCTGAGGATAAAAAAGACAGGGTATAAGTCTCTCTCTCTCTCTCATATCAAAAGAACCACAGGGGATATAAAGAATATGATATATATTGCATCAATATAACGCTGCTAATATCCCATTTGTGGTCTTTGTATTGCCAGTATATATCAACTTGTGTGGAATTTTTACTTTGGAATCCTGTCAAGAAAAAGAAATTTAATTTGTACTCAACTAATGCATGATCTTTTGGAACAGGAATGGCCTGATGCCTCTGTTTACGAGAGGATGATTAATATTTCTCTTCCAGGGGATGAGGTTCCTAATTGGTTCGAGTACCAGTGTACAGGGTCAAAATTATCTCTTGTGGTGCCGCCTCTGGTAACTCGGACAATAGTGGGCTGCTCTTTGTGCATAGTTTACAGGACTCACGAAAATCGTGGATCTCTAGATTATCCAATGACGATTATCCGTAACAAACCTACGGAGTTCAGATTCTCGACTTTTAGCAGACATCAATATCAAGATCAGATGATACTCCTTTATTTCCCATCAGATTGCGGACGAATCCATGGCGGGGATGAATTGGAGATTGAGATAAAACAGGCGACGTGGTTGACAGTGAAGAAGTGTGGGATTAATCTCATTTATGAAGACAAAACAGAGATGCCGATCAAAAAAAAGAGAAAAATTACAGATACAAGGGATCCAGATATTTCTAGTCCGAGAAATTAGTCGAGGTCACGTAAGCGCAGCGGGAGAAGATCTCTTTGTTTTGTAGTATTCTCCTTTATGACTGTATTTTGAGGCCATTGGTATGGTTTTCTTTTCTTTTCTTTTGGAATGTGTCCACAACAGTTTTTTCTTTTTTTTGCCAATATTGTATAATTAGCGGGGATTAGTGGAATATGTTAGTAAACGGGGGCTCAGAGGCTATCCATAGCCCTGAAATCTCAAACCTATCCCCTCGTGGGGCTCAACTACTGGCCTCCACGGAGGGGGACAAGAACCTACCACCAATGCTAGCTGGTAGTTCTTGTGTCCACAACATTGAGTCACCGAATTTTGTACTGCTACAGTTTCTTTGGACGCTCATGCCCCTCTTTAAATTGGATACGCAAAGTTCTCTCTGTATTTTCATATTGTCGTATTTGATATGTTTTGTCACTCTCCCAATCCTTTTCTTTTTAGTATGTTGTTTTCATTTTTTGGTTTAAACAAGTTATAGTCAAATGAAAGGCTACAGTCGGACTGAAATTATAGGGCTCAAGGACAACCGAGAGAGAGAGAGACCTTGGTAGTCGGTAATGGCGTCGGTGCTGGGCTTAGGCGATTTTCGCCGCTAGTGTGGTCGCTGAAGGTGGAGGATGAGGCCGGTGATCGCCGGTTGTGCAGGTGAGGCTGGTGGTTGGCCTCCTCCTCCTCCTCTCTCTCTCTCTCTCTCTCTCTCTCTCTCTCTCAGTTCTCGAGCGTGGGTATAGTTTGGCGCTAGAAGCCAGATCTAATTCGGGGGCCGATTCAAAAAATTCAGGAATTTGTTTTTTTTTGTTTTTGTTTTTTAGCTTAAGCTAATGTGGGGCCCAATTCACATCAGCATCATGTTTTTGGTCATGTGTGGAGTTCCTGCTCCGTAGCATTATTGTAATTAATCTTTATTATTCCTTTCGTTGAAGGTGAATTCAAATATTCAATTATTAGCTGAAAACTTAAAAAAAAAATCACGGAAGTAAAAATCAATCACAGGAAAAATAGCGGATCAAAAAAAAAATCAAAGGAAATATATGTAATTATGGAAAAACTATTTCACGCGTGTCTCAAGACTCTTCTCCACCACACATTGTTGTGGAGCTCAAGAAAAATGTATGAATCCCATTATGCGGTGGAGCAAGTCCTAATATCACGTAACCGTGCCCGAGGGACACTGAATAAAATTACGATAATAACGTGGTGAGACCTTTTTTTGTTTCGCCAAGGCGTGGTGGAGTGGGACCGTTGCAGGTGTGATATTTTCCCCTCTCCTCTCTCGTTTGTCCCTCCTAATCAAATCAAACAAAATCACAGATTCTCTCTCTACTCTACGCGCTAACTCAACTCCTTGCAGTACCGACGGTGTTTACCACCCTCTCGCCGTACGTTGAATTTCTTGCTTTTCTCCCGCAAAGAAAAGACAGCACAACAACTCTTTCTGAGCTTGGACTTCAACGCCGGCGATTCTGTGAGGTACTCTCACTACTTCCTGCAGGATTTTCGGAGGTTTTTATTTTTCTTTGTCACTGCTTGTATTTTGTTTGCGTTTTAGGTTTTGTACTCTGTTTGTTGGTTACTGATATTACCCAAAAAAACCTACCTTAAAACCCAAACCAAACAAAATTGGTCTCAAAGAGATTTTAGGATTCCCTGATTTCTTTACTGCTTTCTAAAGTGACATGGTTCAGTGTATGTAACCTTCGATTTCTCCGTGACATCGGTGTTGCTATTTAATTCACGAGCCCTGCTATTCGCATGGAATCACGCAAGAAAAAATGCATTTGGGCCCATTATGGGTCCCACAAAAATCTAGAAAAATATCCATAAATTTTTGAATATTATTTTATGGGGCTCTATTAAAAATCAGCTCCAACAGACATCAGTAAGTATTACTTTTGGATTCATAGGATGAACTGAGCAGTTTCGCGCAAAAATAATACTTACCGATGTCCGTTAGAGTTGATTTTGTACAGGACCCCATAAAATAATATTAAAAAATTTATGGATATTTTTCTAGATTTTTGTGAGACCCGAAATAGGTCCAAACGCGTTTTTCCTTGCGTGGTTCTCTGCAAATCTTCCTTGCGATTAGAATTTCCGTTAATTCACTGTCATTGTTGTATATTCAACTTAAGTAAAAATGTATTTTCAAAAAAAAAAAAAATTAAGTAAAATTGTGCCAGAAATGTTAATGGTACAGTCAGGCGTTTCTTTTGGGTTTTTGTCTTTTTAAAACAACAAAAAAAAGGTTTGATTCAATTTTCTGAGAAATTTTTGGGTGCCGGGCGGGCACCATGTGGTGCCCGAGCAACGCATCCGGGCCATTCATTTTGGTTTTAGATGGCTCGGATTTGGAGAGAGAAAGTGGAGAGAGAGGAGAAAGAAGGTTTCAATTTGAGCCGTCCAACACAATTTTGGACGGCCCAGATGAGCTGCTCCCGGCACCCAAAAATTTCTCCAATTTTCTTATGGTCTTTAAATCTTACTACCTTTTTCTTATGCTTTACACCTTGGGGACCTTCTGGTACTATTCAATTTTGACATTTTATTTCGGTTTTGTTTACTCCTCCGTCGGGTCCACGGAGGGTTTTAGATCGCCGACATGTTAGTTTTTGAGAGATTGAGGTAATTTGTCATGCTTATATTTCTCATTATTAGTTGAGAGAGAGAGAGAGAGCACTACATTGCATGTCGATTAGTTTATGAGATAATTAATACAGACGAGTTTATGCGCACCTCAATTGTTTCTTTGGACCAATCACACCCTCCAATATGAGAGGGTCCATTTAAAGCCGGGACCAAACCTCGTATGGATTGATACTATAATAATAAATAACTTCTGCTAATAACACCCGGAATGTTTCCAACCTTAGACATGGGAGGAAGCAAATTCCCAAGTCCGAGGCTCTAACCACTTGGCCACATGTCAAATAGCTTTTGTCACCTAATTCTTTTTATTGGGTTGTATGGAATGGTGCGAGTTGAGAGAGAATAATATCTATTTTTTGTATTCTTTAAACGTTTTTCCCCTTTCTTACAGGGGTATGAATCTCCTATAATCTAACAAGGAGAGACGTATACAAGGCTACCCCTTGTCTCTTGGAAAAGGCACAAGTCTACATCTATTAATCATCTACGAGCTTGGTCCATGGAGACTGCTTGGACAAAAGAAGCCTCTTCTTCTTTCTCCTCCTCCTCCTCCTCCATCCCAGAGCAATTCAAATATGACGTCTTTTTGAGTTTCAATGGTGTTGATACACGCAACAATTTTACCAGCCATCTTTTAGCCGCTTTAGAGAGACATGGCTTTCATACATTCAGAGATGACGCAAAGCTCAACCGAGGAGAATATATTGGCTATGAACTTCTGAAAGCAATTGAGGAGTCAAGAATTTCGCTGGTCGTTCTCTCAAAAAACTATGCCGCATCCAGGTGGTGCCTTGACGAACTTGTGAAGATCATGGACTGCAGGAAAACCTTGCAACAGGTTGTTCTGCCTATCTTTTATAACGTTGAGCCATCTGACGTGAAGGTGCAGAAGGGGAGTCTTGCAGAAGCATTTGCTAAGCACGAAGGGTGTCTTAAAGAGGGTTCAAATGGCAGGTTGGAGAAGTGGAGGGAAGCTCTCACTGAGGTTGCCAATTTGTCAGGTTGGGATGTGCCAAAGGTGGCCAACGGGTAGTTTCCTCTATCTTTCTAGTATGTGCATCAAAATAACCTAAAGTGGCACTGGTCAATAGTAAATTTTTGGGGTTGCAAGTGCAATTCTACCTAAAGTTACAGTTTTAATGGAGTCATCTATGCTACACTTGCAAATTGGTCAAAACTAGGTTATGTCAAATTTCATATCATGTAGCACCAAATGTGTGAATTGGCATAAAAGTTCCGTTTATTTGATGGTTGCTCTTGCCTCAGAAGATATGCGGACAAAACCTTATATAGCACTTTAAACAAGCCAAAAGAAAGAAATCTTAACTAAGAGTAGGGCTTTGACTAAGTTCAACCTTTCTGTTATGCATGACCCTTAGGCTCTAATCATTGAAAGATGTTGAAAGATTACAATCAGTCTAATTTCTGCGAATGTCGGTCATAGTCACGTTAGGTTAGCATGACTCAGTTTATAGTTTTGGCTCTTCTAAATCTGCTAAAGGCCTAATTTTGTTTTTGCCATTCTATGTTATGCACAATTTCGCAGAGACGAAGCAAAGTTAATTCAGAAAATCGTTGAAGAGGTCAGAAATAGATTAGACATTGCACATATAAATGTTGCAGGCCACCAAGTTGGATTAGAGTCTCGTCTGCAAAAGCTCAATGTTCTTTTGAACATGGAATCAAGTAATGTATGCATTGTTGGAATATGGGGGATTGGTGGAATTGGTAAGACTACAATAGCTACAAAAGAGTATAATCTCAGCCAACATATGTTTGAAGGTAGCAGTTTCCTTGCAAATGTCGGAGAAACTTCGAAGCAACCGAATGGTCTGGTTGCTTTACAAGAGCAACTTCTTTCAGATATATGCAGCAATAGAACTCATAATGTAAGAAATTCCTATCAAGGAATCGAGGTTCTAAAACGAAGAGCTTTCTGTCGAAAGGTTCTTCTTGTTCTTGATGATGTTGATAATGTCCAACAATTGAAAGCATTAGCAATAGATCGAGATTCCTTTGGTTCTGGAAGTAGGATTATCATAACAACAAGAGATATATCTTTGCTAAATTTGCTTAAAGTGGATGAGATATATGCACCAAAACCGTTAAATAGGAGTGAATCTCAGGAACTCTTAAGTTGGCATGCCTTTAAGGAAGACCTTCCCAAAGACAACTATTTGGACCTTTCGGATCAAGTCGTGGCCTATGCTGGAGGGCTGCCATTAGCTCTTGAAGTTTTGGGTTCCCTTTTATACGGCAAGAGCATACCTGAATGGAAAAGTGCAATCGCAAAATTGAAAAAAATCCCTCATGTTGATATTCAGGCAAAACTTAAGATAAGTTTTGATTCACTGAGTGATGAAGTGAAGGAGTTGTTCCTAGATATGGCATGTTTTTTTACTGGAACATATGGTGATTCTACAATCAAAATACTTGAAGGCTGTAACTTTTTTGCAGCAATTGGGATTCGGGTTCTGGCCGATCGGTGTCTCATAAAATACGGGCCCTGTAATGAGCTTTTGATGCATGATTTGCTTAGAGACATGGGCAGAGAAATTGTTCGACAAGAATCTGTTAAGGAGCCAGGGAGGCGTAGCAGATTGTGGTATAAAGAGGATGCCCTTGAAGTGTTGAGAGATGGAACGGTGAAGTCCATATTCATGAACTTTTAATTAATATTTTCTGTTTACTTACTGCAAGAATTCCTGATGCATATGCTCATTCTTATTTCGCACGGTTAGTATTGATAAACAGAATCGTAACTGCCTTCATATTCTGTACTTTCTCAATTCTCACAGTTAATATTTTGGGTTTGTAATTCTGAGAGTACATAGACATGAACGTAACTGTCTTAGATTCTTCTTCTCGACAAGGTCAACTTTTTTCCTTATTATCCATTGGCTTTTCCGTATCAGTGCACTAAAGTGGTAAGTCTGAGAATATATAGACATGAACTTAACTATCTTAAAATAAACATATTCTTTTTCTCAACAAGGTCACCTTTTTTCCTCATTAACCACTGTCTTTTTCTGTATTAGGGCACTGAAGCTGTTGAAGGTCTCTTCCTAAACTTTCATGAGCCGAATGAGGTCCAAGTAAATTCAAAGGCATTTGAAAATATGAAAAGATTGTGGCTGCTTCATCTCAATTATGTTCATCTCAGGGAAGGTTACGAACATATCTCCAGAAAACTATTGTGGCTATGTTGGAATGGTTTCCCATTGAAATGTTTGCCGTCAAACCTGCATATGGATAATTTAGTTACTCTTGACTTGCGCTATAGCAGCCTTAAAAAAGCATGGAACGGAACCAAGGTATGACATTAGTTTTTTCCATTTTCGAACGCCACTCACAATTTTGTGTTATGTGAAAATTAACGTTCCTCATTCTGTTTTGGACAGATCTTGGTCAAACTGAAATCCTTTACCTAAGTAATTGCTATCACCTGATTGAAACCCCTGACTTCTCTGGACTCCACAATCTTGAGGAGCTATTGCTTAATGATTGCATAAGGTTGGTAGAGGTTGACGAATCTATTAGATTTCTCAACAAACTTGTTGTCCTAGATATGAAAAACTGTAAAAAACTTCGGAAGGTTCCCTCAAGCATTTTGATGTTGAAATCTCTAGTACGTCTTGATATCTCTGGCTGCTCCATGCTTGGAAAATTTTCTGGACTCAAAGGATCACCATCGAAATCACAGTTCTCATTCCTCTTACCTTGGATTTTCAAAACAAAGAAAGTGGATTCTCTCAGTTTGTCACTTCCCCCAGTACTTGGCTTTAGTTGTTTAAAAGATTTGAGGATGGAAAACTGCAATCTGTCAAGTCTACCAAACGAGGTCGGGAATTTGATCTCATTGGAGACTTTGGATCTTGGCAAAAACAAGTTGTGTACCTTACCGGATAGCATATGCAACCTTACTCGCTTGAAGAAGTTGTATTTGTCAGACTGTGATGTGTCGCATCTGCCCAACGAAATTGGGAGGCTGGTCACATTAAAGACTTTGATTCTTGAAGGAAACAGTTTACTTACCTTACCGGATAGTATCTGCAACCTTACTCGCTTAGAGGAATTGAATTTGTCAAAGTGTGATGTGTCCCATCTACCCGGCAAAATTGGGCAGTTGATCTCATTGGAAAGGTTGGATCTTAGACAAAACAATTTACTTACCTTGCCGGATAGTTTCTGTAACCTTGCTTCCTTGAGATACTTGGATTTGGAAGACTGCAATTTGTCCCATCTGCCCGACCGAATTGGAATGTTGAGCTCGTTAGTGGTCTTGTTTCTTGAAAGGAACAATGTTTGTAGCCTACCAAATAGTTTCAGTGACCTTGCTAGCTTGGTAAAGGTCTTCTTGAGTAATTGTGGAAGTCTCCAATCACTTCCAGAGCTTCCAGTACGTTTGCGCGAAATGGAAGCAAGTCACTGCACATTACTAGAAAGCATACCTACTGAGTTCAACTGGCAAGCTGGACTATACATGTCACTTGAGGGATGCGATATGTTAGCTAAGAACAATTTTGCAAATAATGTTTTGGAAAGAATCGGCCAGTCTCTCTCTGAGAATAAAAAATACAGGGTATAAGTCTCTCTCTCTCTCTCTCTCATATCAAAAGAACCATAGGGGATATAAAGAATATGATATATATTGCATCAATATAACACTGCTAATATCCCATTTGTGGTCTTTGTATTGCCAGTATATATCAACTTGTGTGGAATTTTTACTTTGGAATCCTGTCAAGAAAAAGAAATTTAATTTGTACTCAACTAATGCATGATCTTTTTGAACAGGAATGGCCTAATGCCTCTGTATACGAGCGAATAATTACTATTTCTCTTCCAGGGGATGAGGTTCCTAATTGGTTCGAGTACCAGTGTACAGGGTCAAAATTATCTCTTGTGGTGCCGCCTCTGGTAACTCGGACAATACTGGGCTACTCTTTGTGCATAGTTTACAGGACTCACGAAAATCGTGGATCTCTAGATTATCCAATGATGATTATCCGTAACAAAAATCGTGGATCTCTAGAATATCCAATGACGATTATCCGTAACAAAAATCGTGTATCTCTAGATTATCCAATGACGATTTTCTGTAACAAACCTACGGAGTTCATATTGAGGACTTTCATCACACATCAATATCAAGATCAGATGATACTCCTTTATTTCCCATCAGATGGCGAACGAATCCATGGCGGGGATGAATTGGAGATTGAGATAAAACAGGGGAGGTGGTTCCCTGGCGAATATGAATTGGAGATTGAGATAAATCAGGCGACGTTGATGACAGTGAAGAAGTGTGGGATTAATCTCATTTATGAAGACAATACAGAGATGCCGATCAAAAAATAGGAAAAAAATTACAGATACAAGGGATCCAGATATTTAGTCCCAGAAATTCGTCGAGGTCACGTAAGCGCAGTGGGAGAAGATCTCTTTGTTTTGTAGTATTCTCCTTTACGACTGTATTTTGAGGCCATTGGTATGGTTTTCTTTGGGCGCTGCTATTCGCACCCCTCTATTTTCTCCCGTAGCCCGTTAAAAATTTCCATATGTTTCGACAGTTAGTTACCGAAATTGAGATATATTTTCAGCATCCAATTACCGAAATATATGTTTCTTGTGCATTTCCGACATGTAGTTACCGAAATATAATCTTATTTTCAACAGCTATTTACCGAAATGTATGTTCGGCAGTTGTTTACCGAAGGTTGAACATATTTTCGACATGTAGTTACTGAAATATAATTTTCAAAAATTTTTAACGGGCTACGAGAGAAAATAGAAGATTGTGAATAGTCGCCCCCTTTTCTTTTCTTTTGGAATATGTCCACAACAGTTTATTTTTTTGGGCAAAGTACGGATTACCTCCCTGAAGTTTGGACGTTTGGCAGATAACCTCCCCGACGTTAACTAATGACCACATAACCCATCTATGGTTTTGGAGTAAACTGCAACCGTTAGGTTTTCCATCCAAACTAACGGAATGTGTAACACACACCCCTATTGTGAGAGTGAGAATGGGAAAAAAAAAATTAAATAAAGTAACAAAAAAAAATCAATTCCAGTAATTTTTCCACGGAGGGGGACAAGAACCTACCACCAATGCTAGCTGGTAGACTGGTAGTTCTTGTGTCTACAACATTGAGTCGAATTTTGTACTGCTACAGTTTCTTTGGACGCTCATGCCCCTCATTAATTTGGATACGCAAAGTTCTCTCTGTATTTTCATGTTGTCGTATTTGATAGGAGTATGTTTTGTCACTCTCCCAATCCTTTTTCTTTTTAGTAGTACTCTTTAAGTAGTATGTCGTTTTCAATTCCAATTCCAACCATTTTTGTTCAAATACTTGTACGCTAAAATTTCCTCTTACCCTATATTCATCATTGGTCAGAGTCAATTTTAGGAGAGCATGAGCACGCGACAATTGGCTCTAACTCTACCGAGCAACTCCAATTTTGATTGGCTCCAACTCTTCCCTTTTTTGGTTAATCGATAAAAGAGATTACTTACATTGTGCATAAAGGATAAGATACAAACTCGAGACACTACATTAATTGTGAGAGGCTACGAGATAATCAAATCCAACAACTTAACCAATACAAGAAATAAGCTTATTGTAGGGAGAAATGAAGAATGAAAAGAAAAACCCTAAATGATACACGTATGTGGAGAGATTCAAACTCATGACCTCCTATTATTATCGATATCTAATATTTTAAAACAACCAACTTTATGAGTGTAATAAGATAAAAACAATTCTAATCACGAATTTGGGTCCGAAATGGATCCCAAAGTGTCAAATTGAATATAAAAAAAAATGGTTGTATAGGTTCTTGTATTGGACTTACCCAAAGCCGTGAATCCCACTAATAACCAATAGTTTATGTTTAGAAGGCAGAATCTTAAGATGTAATGAGAATATGGTTTTGAGGGATCAAATTCCTAGTAATTCAACACCTGAAGTAATTTTATTATAGTGTTTGTATTAATTTAGTAAATTCAATAAATATTTATTTTGAAAATTTATCTGTCAACATTTTTTTATTTTACGGATTGAGCGAGGAATCTAAAATTATCATTTGGTAAGGGTGGGGTTAGACTCAAACTTAGGGTCCATTTGTCGAATATAGTGTGTGTTTTCTTGAGATGTGCATAGTAGATTTTTTCCTAAATGTTAAACGTACTACGCACGATACCTCATTTTATAAGTTTAATTGTAATCTTTGCTTAATCACAAATCAACAAATAACAATAATAGTATGTGAATAGAGTAACAGTGGTATTAGATTAGAAATAAAATACTCCACTAATTTCGAGTTTTAGGATTGTTATACGATGTAGAACATTACACAATGATCACATGTGCTATGTGAGAGCAAAGATGAGATGATCAAATCCAAATAGTAGTTCCAGAATGTAGGTGGAAGTACAAAATGGGCACATATATGATGCACGTCCAAAAGCCTGATTCTGGGGCTGAAGAATTTCATAAGGCCTCCGTTGCGTTCAGTGTTTCCATTAAATTCTACTTTGCTGTGTTACTGTGTAATCTAGGAGTGTTACAAAACTCGACGGACCGAAAAAAAACCGAAAAACCGACCGATCTGTTCGGTTTTCGGTCGGGGAGATGGCGGAAATTTTCCGGACCGAACCGGTTTGGTCTCGGTTTCCTGGAATTTTTGCCGGACCGAACCGAATTGAATTGATCGACTATATATTATACACATTTTACATTAAAAATGTCACAACCCAACCTGGATTCATGACCGGCCAATGAAAAGAGATCACCGAAGGCCATCTTTACATCTTAGTTGTATTTTTTTTTTCTAAAATATCAATAGTTTCTTTATTATGAAAACAAATGCGGAAGCGTTTATTTGATTGAAAACAACTTTAATATGTACAGAGCTTTCTAGTATAGGAAACATAATTATTAGCCCGTAGGCTTATATTACAACTTGTGGGCACTAGTACTATAGGCCGCACCAAATACAAACAGTTTTGCAACTTCTGCAATCCGTTATAATATCGATATTGAAAACAACAACATCAACAGCAAGAAGGACTAGAGAGACTAGTCAATTATTTATCCACATACATCCTGAAATGTTTCATAAAAACAAAACATTTCAGTGAGAATTGCGATATACTAAGTTTCCACAATTTAGCATGCAAAGTCATTTTATGCATTTTCTTTCCACTTTACAATAGAACGGGGGGAGAACAAAAGAAAAGGGGAGAACAGATATATCTCTTTTCAACATCTTTCATGAACGGAACACCGGCAATGATTGATTGGGTAGCTAGCCTAAGATTTAGGTAATGATATTAAGACCCTGGAATACCCGGCAATATTCCTCATAATGGCCAAACTCAACGTTCAGATGTTTCGATACCGATAACCTCAGTTTCCTTTCTCTTTAAAGGAATTTCATCTCTTAACTTTAATTGCTTCTCTTTAAGCAATTCAATCACAACATCATATTCAATATCTCGATTATCAACAATCAGAATTCCTTTTCAATTAAAAGTGACGCTTCCTCGCAAGCCGTCCAATTTAATAAATTCATGCGAGGTTTGATGCTTTTAAACACATAATCACGTATGCAGCATTCTAAACCATAATTATGTAAATAGAGTATATTCATAATTACTCACCTCTGAAGCGTGAACCGCAAATATTTACCGTAGTAAAATTATTGATCAACGTCTGGACTTGCTCGGGTCACAAATTTCCAACTATAATTAACTTCACTAATTAATTGGACGCTCCATATTTATGAACTCAATCCAGTGTCTGTGGAATATTTCCGTGATTTCCTAAAAATGACAGGCGACGACTCGGAGTCCCGTGGCTATTGCAAGCCCACCTTCGTAATCCAAGAAAATACTATAATTCATTAAATTCCGCAAACCCTTTAAAAATTCCATAGCAATGGATTTAAATAAATAAAAATCAAGTTTATTTATAAAATCCTATTTTTTTATATTTGACTTCACAAAAATCACATTTATCCATCTTAACAATGATTACTCCAATTTTCCTTGTATACTTTTAAAACAAACTGCCATATATGCAATATATACGTATACCTGCATATACATATAAGGGGAGAGAGAGAGAGAGAGAGAGAGAGAGAATTATACCGAGAGATCGAAAGGGGTGGTTTTGGGTGTCGGAGGTGGTGAGCCGTGAGGGATGCTGCGCACGGCAGCACTATGCCGCGTCGGCGGCGGGTTCAGGGTGGTTACGGGGCAGCCAAAACATGGGCCCGTGAGAAGTCATACTTTGCCCAAGTTTCTCAAGAATATTACAGTTCTTGCCCCAACATATGGTTGCCCCATAAATAAAACTGACCCAAAGTCTCTCTCTCTCCTCCCAAAAAAACTTGAGAATGATTAGTTTCTAGTCCAATAACAAACTCACCGCACTTTGTACTCTCTCTCATTTTGAGGAAGGCAAAGTAACATCATGATCATTATCTAGTAAAATTTAATTCCTAGGCTCCAATTTGGAAGCTATAAACTGGAAAAAAAAAAATTGAACAACAAATATAAACTTGAATTTTAGTGGGGGCAAATTTGATTATCGCTCAGATTGACTTTTGGGGGTTAGCTTTAGGAATTATAATTAACTCAGAAAACTTGAATGATTTGTGGATTAATAAGTCAAACTAAATTTTGCATAATAGTTTTTCTCCGAAGGCTCGATTGGATGCATGATGATTACAAGTATTTAAAAATATAATCAAAAGTATTACTAAAATATTACTCTTTTGCATTTTTAAAAAGCAGTATTAAGCTCTTTTATTAATTTTATGTATAGGCATAGTATATGTAAGAGTTTGAAAAAGAGTACAGCTACAGGTACAGATTTTCGGGTACAGCAGTGTTTTGCTCAAAATACGTCGTTTAGGGTCCCTGTAAAAAATCACCTCAATCCGATATCGGGAAAGGTGTTTACGAATCATCTAATTTTGCTTCAATTTTGCTTCAAAATTTAGCCCAATTTTGAAGCAAAATTAGATGATTCGTAAACACCTTTCCCGATATCGGATTGAGGTGATTTTTTACAGGGACCCTAAAAGACGCTGCTGTACCCGCTGCTGTACCCGAAAATCTGTACCTGTAGCATTTTTGTTTGAAAAATTAGGAGCCCTCAAATTTAGATAAAATTGGGCTTCGAATGTGACTGCATTCTCGGCGTATACCTAAAATCGGCAGTGGTTCCATAATAAGTTCACAGAGTTGTTGAGTTATGTGCGTTATATTGTGAGTTATTTGTATTCTTTATGTTTAGTTTAAAATTTGACCCCAGTGACCTAAAATCCTAGGTCCGCCCCTGGTGCGGGAGGTGATAGTGTGAGCCGTGGGTGGAGGTGGCGGTTATGGAGGTGAGGTGGTGGTGTGCGTGGCGTGATGGCTGAAAGGCAGTGGTGTTGGTGATGTGCTTGGCTGGGAAGAAAAAGAGAGAGAGGGAGGTAGATATAGAGAGAGATAGAGAGATAGAGAGATGAGGTGTATGGCTGGGAGCAAAGAGGGGAACAAGGGTGAGTGGTGTTTTCTTTTTCCTTCTTTCTTTCTTTTGCTTTTGATTGGTTAAACTTTGAACGAAAGGGAGGAATTGAGTGGGACCCTTACATCCACGTCGGATCGGGATTGTCGGTCGGGATTGGAGTCATTACTCATAGCAAAATTGTTCTCCTCCGAACCAGTTTACCCACACAGATAAAAATGCACAGATTGTGCACAGATTTTTTTGTGGGGCCCATCACGGGTCCCACACAAATGATTCGAGCCGTTCATTAAATGTAAAATACTTTTTCAAGGGTCCCTATGAAAAATCAGCTCAATCCGATAACTATAAGTTCTCGACCCAATCATCTAACTTTTCATTGAGATTTCAAGAAAATAAAAAGTTAAATAATTGGATCGAACATCTATAAGTATCGTATTAAGATTATTTTTCACGGGGGCCCTTGAAAAAATATTTTACATTCATTTGTGTGGGACCCGTGGTGGGCCCCACAAAAAAATCCGTGCATGTAATGTCTGTGTAGACAGACTTTCTGATTTCCTCCCGCAAACGTGACAACGTACTCTGCGGTGTTGGGCGATCCGAATTTCAGTTTCGAAAAATTACGAAAATATTATCGTGGCCCAAACAAATTATTCAGAGATTAACCCTGGTCTCGGTTTTTTGAATAAAATTCTCGGTAATCAAATAGGTAATTCGTGCAAATTTTCGGGTTATGACAAAAAAAAAAAATTTATTCACTATCGCAAGCATCTTGGAACAATTTTTTTTGACAGCACATTCCCGCAACTTAAAAGTTATAAAACATACTCCGTACTAAAAATAAACAACTACTCTAATTAAGAGCACTTTTTCCCCCGTGTTTAAGAGGTAAAGTAGTCCACCAGTCAACCCTAATATAGATTAGAAACTACGCGTTTGTCCCTCCCCTTCCACTTCCACTGCAAAACTCTTCAACGTTACTGTATCAGATCAATGTTTCCCATGTAACCTCTCGCCATACGTTGTTACAGGGAATTTCTTGCTTTTCTCCCACAAAGGAAGACAACGCAACAGCTCTTTGCTTAACTCCAACCATGCACGGAGATTTTGTGAGATACTCTCAATGCTCTCTGCTTGATTTTGGTGTCTCTGCTTATTTATTTTCTCTATCTCTCTGCTTGTATTTTGTCAGCTTTTTGTGAGAGCTTAATTGAGAAGGTTTTTTTTTTTCTATTAATTAATTGGTTCAGGAATCGAAACGTACGCTACTGGGATATGCTTTCATCAGTGAGAGAGAAAGTACTGATTTTGATTGTAACTTGTGCTAATAACACCTTGAAGGTTTCTAACATGAGATATGGGAGGGAGCAAATTCCTAAGTCTTAGGCTTCAACCACTCGGCCACACGTTAAATAGTTTCGTCACCAAAGTTCTCTTATTGATTTGATTTTTTTTACTTTGTGCGAGTTGAGAGAGATGAATATCTTCTTCTTCTTCTTCTTCTTCTTTTATTTTATATTCTTTTAACAGTTGATTTCCCCCCTTTCTTACAGGGGTATGAATCTCCGATAATCAAACAAGTCACCTAACAAGAAGAGAAGTATACAGGGCTACCCCCTGTCTCTTGGTAAAGGCACAGGTCTACATCTATCATTCATCTTTGAGCTTGGTCCATGGAGACTGCTTGGGCAAACCAAGCCTCTTCCTCTTCCACGCCCTCCTCCATCCCAACACCATTCAAATATGACGTCTTCTTGAGTTTCAGCGGTGTCGATACCCGCAAAAATTTTACCAGCCATCTTTCAGCCGCTTTAAAGAGACATGGCTTTCATACATTCATAGATGACAAAGAGCTCAAGCGAGGAGAATATATAGACTATGAACTTTTGAAAGCAATTGAGTTGTCAAGAATTTCACTTGTCGTTCTCTCAAAAAATTATGCCGCATCCAGGTGGTGCCTTGACGAACTTGTGAAGATCATGGAGTGCAGGAAGAAGTTGCAACAAATCGTTTTTCCGATCTTTTATAACGTTGACCCTTCAGATGTGCGAGCGCAGAAGGGGAGTCTTGCAGAAGCATTTGCCAAGCACGCCGAGCGTTTTAATGAGGGTCCTGGTAGCAAGGTGGAGAAGTGGAGGGAAGCTCTCACCGAGGTTGCCAATTTGCCCGGTTGGGATTTGCCAAAGGTGGCCAATGGGTATTTTCCTCTGAAACTTTATTTGGGGATGCAAGTGTAAATTTGACTACACTTTCGAAATTTATTATGATATGGTTTATGTTGCTCTTAAAAGTATTTTAAAACCAGTCTGTTTATCAAGTTTGAAATGCCACAGTACTAGATGTGTATTTGCTTAGAACTTTGGCTTATTTGATGGCTGTTCTGGCCAACAGATAGAAATTTTGACTAGGATCAAGCCTTTGTTGTGCATGCTTCTAGGCCGAGGGTCCTCACTGTTAAGGAAATGTAGTCCCACATTGTTTGAGAGTGAAATGGGTGATCACTTAATAACATTTGCGACATCTCCACTAGTTTTGAGATGGATATAAAATTTCCACATGGTCTCAGAGCGGGGCCCGTTCCACCCCACATTTTATAAAATTTACAATCCACACCCCGCTATGACAGGCCAGTAAAAAGGCTGCACGATAATAGACCCAAAAGAGCATACACGCAACAGACCTCAAACACGGCTGCACGTGATGGGAGATGTTAAGGAAATGTAGTCCCACATTGTTTGGGAGTGGAATAGGTGATCACTTAATAATATTTAAGACCTCGCCACTCATTGCCAATTGGCTTTGAGATGGATATAAAATTTCAACATGAAACCTCACCCAAGATTACGTTTTTGCCAAACTTAGCGTGGTTCTCGTGCCATGGCTTTTCTATGTTTGGTAAAGGATTTGCTTTTTTTGTTATTTTAATAGTGTGTACAAATTTGCAGTAATGAAGCACATCTAATTCAGAAAGCCGTTGAAGAGGTCCGAAATAACTTAAATATTGCACTTCTACATGTTGCATGGCACGAAATTGGACTAGAGTCTCGCCTTGAAAAACTCAAGAAGTTGTTGAAAATGGAAACAGATGATGTTCGCATTGTTGCTATATGGGGGATGGCTGGAATTGGTAAGACAACAATAGCTAAAAAGCTATATAATCTCGTCCAACATAAGTTTGAAGGTAGCACTTTTCTTGCAAATATTAGAGAAACTTCGAAGCAACTGAATGGTCAAGTTGTTTTACAAGAGCAACTTCTTTCGGATATACTCAAAAGTGGAACTCATTACTTAAGAAATTTTCATCAAGGAATTGAGGTTATAAAACGGAGAGCTTTGTGTCGTAAGGTTCTTCTTATTCTTGATGATGTGGATGATGTCCAACAATTGAAAGATTTAGCCATAGATCGAGATTCCTTTGGTTTTGGAAGCAGGATTATCGTAACAACAAGAGATATTTCTTCACTAAATTCGCTTAAAGTGGACGAGATATACGAAGCAGAGAAGTTGAACGAGGACGAATCTCTTGAACTCTTCAGGTGGCATTGCTTTAAGGAAGACCATCCTACAGAAGACCATGTGGACCTTTCAAACCAAGTTGTGCACTGTGCTGGAGGGCTTCCATTAGCTCTCGAAGTTTTGGGTTCCTTTTTCTGTGGCAAGAGCATACCTCAATGGAAAAGTGCAATAGCGAAATTAAGAAAAATCCCTGATCATGATGTTCAAGGAAAACTTAGGATAAGTTTTGATTCGCTAAGTAAGGATGTGAAGGAGATGTTCCTCGATGTGGCATGTTTTTTTGTTGGAACATATCGAAGTTTTACCGTAAAAATACTGGAAAGTTGCCACTCTTTTGCAGAAATTTGGATTCGGGTTCTAGCTGATCGGTGTCTCATAAAATATCACCCTAGCCAAATTGTGATGCATGATCTGCTTAGAGACATGGGAAGAGAAATCGTCCGGCAAGAGTCTGTTAAGGACCCAGGGAGGCGGAGCAGACTATGGCATCATGAGGATATCCTTGGAGTGTTGGGAGATGGCACGGTGAGCTCCATAGACATGAAACTTTTCTAGATATATGATATTTAACTACTTCAAGAATTCCAAATCATATGCACTTTCTCAATTCTCACAGTTTACATTTTGCGTTTGCAATTTTGAGAGTACATAGACATGAACGTAGCTGTCTTAGAATAAACATATTCTTTTTCTCAACAAGAACTTTTTTCCTTATTATCGACTGGCTTTTTCTGTATCAGTGCATTCAAGCTGTAATTCTGAGAGTATATAGACATGAACTTAAGTATCTTAAAATTAACATATTCTTTTTCTTAAGAAGGTGAACTTTTTTCCTCATTATCCACTGGCTTTTTCCATATCAGGGCACTGAAGCTGTTGAAGGCCTCGTGCTAAACTTTCATGAGCCGAATGAGGTCCAAGTAAATTCAAAAGCATTTGAAAAGATGAACAGATTGTGGCTGCTTTGTCTCAATTATGTTCATCTCAGAAAAGGTTACGAACATATCTCCAGAAGACTAATGTGTCTATGTTGGATTGGCTTCCCATTGAAATGTTTGCCGTCAAAGCTGCACATGGAGAATTTAGTTACTCTTGACTTGCGTTATAGTAGCCTGAAAAAAGCATGGAAGGGAACCAAGGTACGACATTAATTTTTTCCTTTTTCATACACCACTCACATTTTTTGTTATGTAAAAATTAATGTTCCTCATTCTGTTTTTGACAGATCTTGGTCAAACTGAAATTCCTTTACCTAAGTAATTGTTATCACCTGATTGAAACCCCTGGCTTCTCTGGACTCAAGAATCTTGAGGAACTGTTGCTTAATGATTGCATAAGTTTGGTAGAGGTTGACGAATCTATTATATTTCTCAACAAACTTGTTATCCTAGATATGAAGAACTGTAAAAAACTTCAGAAGATTCCCTCTAGCATTTTGACGTTGAAATCTCTCGAAAGTCTTGATCTCTCTGGCTGTTCCATGCTCGGAAAATTTTCTGGATTCAAAGGATCACCATCTAAATCCCAATCCTCTTTCCTCTCATCTTGGATTTTCAAAACAAAGAGAATGGATTCTATTGGTTTGTCATCTTCCCATGTATTTGGTTTAAGTTGCTTAAAAGATTTGAGGATGGAAAACTGCAATCTGTCGTGTCTACCAAATGAAGTCGGGAATTTGATCTTGTTGGAGACTTTGGATCTTAGCGGAAACAATTTGCCTACCTTACCGGATAGCATCTGCGACCTTACTCGCTTAAAGAGATTGACCTTGGAAGGCTGCAATCTGTTGCATCTGCCTAGTGAAATTGGGAGGCTGATATCGTTGGATACTTTGGGTCTTCAAGGAAACAGTTTACGTAACCTGCCAGATAGTATCCTTAACCTTGCTCGCTTGAAGAGTTTGCATTTGAAAGACAGCAATGTGACACATCTGCCCAGTGAAATTGGGAGGAGGCTGATTTCATTGGAGACTTTGAATCTTGAAGGAAACCGCTTACTTACCCTACCGGATAGTATCTGTAACCTTCCTTGTCTGGAAGCCTTGATTTTGAATGACTGCAATTTGTCCCATCTGCCCGACCGAATTGGAATGTTGAGCTCGTTAAAGTTGTTGGAACTTGAAAGGAACAATGTTTGTAGCCTACCAAATAGTTTCAGTGACCTTGCTAGCTTGGAGGACCTCCGATTGAATGATTGTGGAAGGCTCCAATCACTTCCACAGCTTCCAGTAAATATATTGCGCGTGGATGCAAGCTATTGCACATCACTTGAAAACATACCTATTGAGTTCAACTGGCAAGCTGGACTACGCATGTCCTTTGGGGGATGCAATATGTTGGCTAAGAGCAATTCTGTAAATAATTTTATAGAAAGACTCCACCAGTATAAGGTTCTCTCTCTCTCTCTCTCTCTCTCTCTCTCTCTCTCTCTCTCTCACACACACACACACACACACAGTGGGATAACAGATATCCAAAAGAACCACAGGGGATATAAAGCATATATTGCATCAATATGACACTGCTAATATCCCATTTGTCGTCTTTGTATTGCCGGTATATATCAGCTTGTGTGGAATTTTTACTTAAACGTATCCTGTGAAGAAGAAGAAATTTAATTTGTACTAAACTAATGCATGATCTGTTGGAACAGGGATGGTCTGAACGCAGTGAACTGCATATCGATACAAATATTTCTCTTCCACTGGATGAGGTTCCCAATTGGTTCGAGTACCAGTGTGCAGGGTCAAAATTCTCCCTTGTGGTGCCGCCTCTGGAAAATCGGAGAATAGTGGGCTGGTCTTTTTGCGTAGTTTTCAGTACTAACGGAACTTGTGATAAAGGTTTTCCATTACACATTTTTTTTAACAAACCTACACCGGCCAACTCTACACTGTTCAGGTTAGTGCCTTTAATAAACTATCAAGGTCAAGATCAGATGATACTCCTTCATCGCCCATTAAATTTTGAAGGAATCCATGGCGGGGATGAATTGGAGATTGAGGTAATTCCCAATCCGTGGGAGAGGGTGCCGTTGTTGACAGTGAAGAAGTGTGGGATTCATTTCATTTATGAGGACAATACAGAGGTGCCGATCGAAGAAGAAAAGAAAAAGTTCAGAATCAAGGGATCCAGATATTTCTAGTCCGAGAAATTAGTCGAGGCCACGTACTTAAGGGCAGCTGGAGAAAAAGATCTCTTTCTTTGTTTTGTATACTTTGCTCCTCTCATGCCCCTCATTAAATTGGATATGCTAAGTTCTCTCTGTCTATAACAGGGCTACCTCTGTCTCATTTCATAAGTTCAATTGTAATCTTTGGTTGATCACAAATCAGCAATAATCTGTGAATAGAGTAATACTGGTATTATTAGATCAGAAATAAAATACTAATGTCGAGTTTTAGGACTGTTATTTGATGTGGCACATTACACAATGATCACATGCGCTACGTGAGAGCAAAGATGAGATGATCAAATGCAAATAGTTCCGGAGTGTAGGAGGAAGAACGAAATGGGCGCATGAGTGCACCATCAATTCACCCGCCTACATCTGGGGCTGAAAATTTCATACGGCCTCCGTTGCGTTCAGTGTTTTTAATAATTATACTTTGTTGCGTATAGTTCGGTGAGTTGAAAGATTGAATCATTTCATACGGCACGACTGTATAGAATTTAATCTCTTGTATTATTCGTAAATTCACAATCAACTGATTTTGTAACCGGGTAATGTTGGTAATTGGGAAAAAAAAAGGGTTAATACACGCATTCACGCAACTTAAAACATAGAAAAATGAAACAACTGATTAAGAGCCTTTTCTTCTTCTTTTTTCCCCTGTTAAGAGGTAAAAAGTAGCATTATTAACCCCGTTTGGCTAAATAAGTCAACTGGCTTATTTTTTTCGTATTTGTTAGTTTTTTGTCAATTTTTTGGAGATTATTGCATTATCATGACGAGAGGAATCTAAAAAGTAAAAAATTACGATCGAAACCTAATTTTTTTGAATAAAGATAAAAATAAGCCAATAGGCCTATTTTTTCGTCTTCATTCAAAAAAGATCGGATTTCAATCATAATTTTTACTTTTTAGATTCTTCTCGTCATAACGATGCAATAATCCCTAAAAAATTGACGAAAAACTAATAAATATGGAAAAAAATTTAAATAAGGACAAAAAATAAGTCAGTTGGCTTCGGAACGGGTAAAGAAGTCAACCATAACATAGATTAAAAACTGCGCGTTTGTCCCTCCACTTCCACTTCCACTTCAGCATTACTGTATCAGATCGATGTTTCCCGTGCGACCTCTCGCCATACGTCGTTAAAGGGGATTTCTTGCTTTTCTCCCACAAAGGAAGACAACGCAACAACTCTTTGCTTAGCTCCAACCTCGGCGATTCTGTGAGATACTCTCAATACTCTCTGCGTATTTATTTTCTCTGTCTCCGCTTGTATTTTGTCAGCGTTTTGTGAGAGCTTAATTGAGGATTTTCCGCCCAACTTTTCTAGGAATATATGCAAGTGTCTCTTATTTGTGCTCTGTTCTTGACGAGGTTTTCTGTAACTTCATTTTCGGGAAGAAATAGCTGGCCTTTGATGATGAATCGAATGTAGCGGCTCCAGGAATTTTAAATAGGATGTTCGATAATTACCTTTACTCTACTAGCTCTACCAACTAGCAATATACTCAAAATTTCCTATATTAGTTTGAGTAGTGCGATTAAAAGATATAAAAATATGTAAGATTTTACAATTGCTCTCAACAAATTTTTATATCTTGAGCCAAAAAAGAATAAACCTGCAGATATATTTGCTGACATTGTTTTGAAGAAAATCATGGCGGATATGTTTACTCAGATCTTTTTTAGCATATGTTCTTATTTTTGTTGATATAGCGTCGATTGTCGGTTAGAGAGAAGCCAGAAAAACGATTCCGGTATCAATAGATTAATTTTTCTCTATTTGTCTGATTTTTATCATTAATTCCTTGTTTTGGGCTAATGTATTAGGTGTTCAATTATAAATTACCTGCATTGATGAGTGTTTGTTATATAGGATTGAGTGTTCAAACAAAGCCTAAAATTAAATTTCTCATTGTATCTCGTTGTTTTAGGGTTAACACCCACATCAACACATGGAGCCACTAGTGGGCTACTGGGCTGCGCTTTCAAACAGCAGAGAAAGTACTGATTTTAATTTAACTTCTGCTAATAACACCTAGAAGGTTTCTAACATGAGACATGGGAGGTAGCAAATTCCAAAGTCCTAGGTTTCAACCACTAGGCCACACGTCAAATAGTTTTTGTCACCAAAGTTCTCCTAGTTGATTTGATTCTTTGTACTTTGTGTGAGTTGATAGAGAAGAACATCATTTTTTTTTACAGTTGTTTTTCCCCCCTTTCTACAGGGGTATGAATCTCCTATGATCAAACAAGTCACCTAACAAGAAGAGAAGTATATACAAGGCTACCCCTTGTCTCTTGGATAAGGCACAGGTCTACATCTATCATTCATCTTTGAGCTTGGTCCATGGAGACTGCTTGGTCAAACGAAGCCTTTTCCTCTTCCTCGCCCTCCTCCATCACAACACCATTCAAATATGACATTTTTTTGAGTTTCAGCGGTGTCGATACCCGCAAAATTTTTACCAGCCATCTTTTAGCTGCTTTAAAGAGACATGGCTTTCATCCATTCATAGATGACAAAGAGCTCAAGCGAGGGGAATATATTGACAATGAACTTCTGAAAGCAATTGAGGAGTCGAGAATTTCGCTGGTCGTTCTCTCAAAAAATTATGCTGCATCCAGGTGGTGCCTTGACGAACTTGTGAAGATCATGGAGTGCAGGAAGAAGTTGCAACAAATCGTTTTTCCTATCTTTCATGGGGTTGAGCCTTCAGATGTGCGAGCGCAGAAGGGGAGTCTTGCAGAATCATTTTCCAAGCATGCCGAGCGTTTTAATGAGGGTCCTGGTAGCAAGGTGGAGAAGTGGAAGGAAGCGCTTACTCATGTTGCCAACTTATCAGGCTGGGACTTGCCGAAGGTGGACAACGGGTATTTTCCTCAACCTTTCTAATATGTTCAATAGCTATTTTGTTGGTTGTGCAAGTGCAATTCTACCTACAGCTATAGAGTTTTAGTGGAGTCATCTATGCTACTCTTGAAAATTGGTCAACACCAATTCTCTGTCAAATTGGTCAGCTATAGACATTTTCTTGTTCTTGATGATGTAGATAATGTCCTGCAATTTCCTACAACCTTGCTCTTAAAAGTATTTTAAAACCAGTCTGTCCATCAAGTTTGAAATGGCACATTACCAGATGTGTGAATTTGTTTAAAACTTTGGCTTATTTGATGGTTGTTCTCGCCAACAGATAGAAATTTGACTAGGATTAAGCCTTTGTTGTGCATGCTTCTAGGCCGAAGGGTCCTCGTGACCTCACCTAAGATTATGTTTTTGCCAAACTTAACGTGGTTATAGTGTCATGGCTTTTCTACGTTTGGTAAAGGATTTGCATTTTTGTTATTTTAATAGAATGTACAAATTTGCAGTGATGAAGCACATCTAATTTGGAAAGCCGTTGAAGAGGTCCAAAATAAATTAGATATTATACTTCTACATGTTGCATGCCACGAAATTGGACTAGAGTCTCGCCTTCAAAAACTCAAGTTGTTGAAAATGGAAACAGATGATGTTCGCATTGTTGCAATATGCGGGATGGGTGGAATTGGTGAGACGACAATAGCTAAAAAGCTATATAATCTTGTCCAACAGAAGTTTGAAGGTAGCACTTTTCGTGAAAATATTAGAGAAACTTTGAAGCAACCGAATGGTCTGGTTGTTTTACGAGAGCAACTTCTTTCAGATATACTCAGAAGTGGAACTCATAACTTAAGAAATTGTCATCAAGGAATTGAGGTTACTTTTTGATATCTTTTTTGACAAGCCAAAAGAAAGAAACTCTGACTAGGAGTAAGTCTTTGACTAATTTGAAACTCACTAAAAATGCATGCCTCAGATCCTAGCAAGATGCTAAAGCTTACAATTGGTCTACTATCTGCATTTCTGACTAGGAGTAAGCCTTTGATTGATTTCAAATTCACTAAAAAATGCATGCACCAATCATTGCAAGATGCTAAAGTTTACAAGTGGTCTGCTATCTGCATTTCTAGGTCCAAGTCTCACCTGAGATACAGTGTGGCCAAGATTTATTTTACCAATTCTGCGGTTATGAATCTTCTAGACCTACTAAAGCCTTTTCTTTTTCATTTTTGCTTTTATGCCCAAATTCGCAGAGATGAAGAGACGTTAATTCAGAAAATCGTTGAAGAAGTCAGAAATAAATTAGATGTTGCACATCTAGATGTTGTGAACCACATAGTTGGACTGGAGTCTCGTTTGCAAAAGCTCAATGTTATATTGAGCATGGAATCAAGTGATGTTCGTATTGTAGGAATATGGGGGATTTGTGGTATTGGTAAGACTACAAAAGCTAAAAGCCTATTCTATCTCATCCAACATAAGTTTGAACATAGCAGCTTCCTTGCAGATATCAGAGAAACTACGAAACAGCTGACTGGTCTGGTTGTTTTACAACAGAAACTTCTTTCTGATATATTTGTTAGTGGAACTCAAACCATAAAGAATGTTCATCAAGGAATCGAGGTTATAAAGCGGAGAGCTTTCTTTGGAAAGGTTCTTCTTGTTATGGATGATGTGGACGACGTCCAACAATTGAAGGCACTAGCCATAAGTAGAGATTCATTTGCTCCTGGAAGCAGAATCATCATAACAACAAGAGATAGATCTTTGCTAAATTTTGTCGAATTGGATGAGAATGAGATATATGTACCAGAGGAATTGAACAAGGACGAATCCCTTGAGCTCTTCAGTTGGCATGCCTTTAAGGAAGACCATCCCAGAGAAGACTATGTGGAGCTTTCAGACCAATTTGTATATTATGCTTGGAAGGTTCCTTTAGCTCTTGAAGTTTTGGGTTCTTTTTTGTTTCGCAAAAGCATACCTGAATGGAAAAGAGCATTGCCGGAGTTAAAACAAATCCTTCTTGCGGGTATTTATGGAAGGCTAAAGATAAGTCTCAATACACTAAATGATGAAGTCAAGGAGTTATTCCTCGATTTGGCATGTTTCTTTGCTGGAACTGATCGAGATTTTACAATCAAAATACTAGAAGGCTGTAACATTTCTGCTGCTGTTGGCATTCAGGTTCTCGCTGATCAGTGTTTAATAAAATATGGGCCCAGGAATGAACTCATTATGGATGACATGCTTATAGACATGGGCAGAGAAATTGTCCGGCAACAATCTGTTAAGGACCCAGGGAAACGTAGCAGATTATGGTATCATGAGGACGCCCTTGAAGTTCTGAAAGATGGCACAGTGAGTTCTATCAAGATTTTGCATTAATATTTATGGTTAATTACGGCAAGGATTCTAAATACATACGCACATTCTTAATCCTTAATTCTCACAATCAAATGACACAAACATTATTGGCTTCAAATTATGCATTCTTACCGAGCTTACCTTTGTGACTCATTATGCATTGGTTTTGTTATCAGGGAACTGAGGTGGTTGAAGGCCTTGTCTTAAACTTTCCTAAGCCAAGCGATGTCCTAGTGAATGCAAAGGCGTTTAAAAAGATGAATAGACTTTGGCTGCTTCATCTCAATCACGTTCATCTAAGGGTAGGTTATGAACATATCTCCAGAAGGCTATTGTGGTTGTGTTGGAATGGCTTTGCTTTGGAATGTGTGCCGTCGAACTTCTTTATGGAGAATTTGGTTGCTCTTGACTTGCGTTATAGCAGCCTAAAACAAGTATGGGACGGAAGTCACGGAACCAAGGTACAATAAATTCTCTCTCACACACGCGCGCATATATACATACATATTATAATATGTGTAAATTAACATTCTTCATTCTGTTTTGGACAGATTTTGCCTAAATTGAAGTTCCTTTATCTAAGTCATTGCTATTACCTGACCAAAACCCCTGACTTCTCTGGACTCGACAATCTTGAGGAACTGTTGCTTAACGACTGTGTAAGGTTGGTAGATGTTGACGAATCTATTATATATCTGGACAAACTAGTTGTCCTAGATTTGAAGAACTGTGAAAAACTTCGGAGGATTCCATTAAGAGTTTGGATGATGAAATCACTTAGATGCCTTGATATATCTGGCTGCTGCAAACTTGTACAATTTGCTGGATTTGAAAGATTGCCAGATTCATTTGGTTTGCCCCTGGCCTCTGTACAGGGATTAAGTTGCTTAAAGAAATTGAGCATGGGAACTTGCCATCTTTCACATTTACCAATTGAAATTGGGAGTTTGATCTCATTAGAGGTGTTGCATCTTTATGGAAAGAGTTCACTTACCTTACCAAGTAATATCTGTAACATTACTCGTTTGAAGTTATTAGATTTGACAGACTGTAATTTTTCACATCTACCCGGTGATATTGGGAGATTGATCTCATTAGAGACTTTGAATCTTGGAGGAAACTGTTTAATTGTCTTACCGAGTAGTATTTGTAACCTTATTTGGTTGAAGTTTTTGGATTTAAAAGACTGCACTTTGTCCCATCTGCCAGGCAACATTGGGGGGTTGATCTCATTGGAGACATTGAATCTTGGAGGAAACAGGTTAGTTGAGTTACCGGGTAGTATATGTGACCTTACTCGCTTGAAGTCATTGGATTTGAAAGACTGCAATGTGTCTTATCTGCCTGGTGACATTGGGGGGTTGATCTCATTAGAGACTTTGAATCTTGGAGGAAATGATTTACTTGCCTTACCGAGTAGTATATGTAACCTTACTCGCTTGAAGTCATTGGATTTGAAAGACTGTAAAGTGTCCTATTTGCCTGGCGACATTGGGGGGTTAGTTTCATTAGAGACTTTGAATGTTCAAGCGAACAGGTTAGTTGAGTTACCAGGTAGTATATGTGACCTTACTCGCTTGAAGTCATTGGATTTGAAAGACTGCAATGTGTCTTATCTGCCCGGTGACATTGGGGGTTTGATCTCATTAGAGACTTTGAATCTTGGAGGAAATGATTTACTTGCCTTACCGGGTAGTATATGTCACCTTACTCGCTTGAAGTCATTGGATTTGAAAGACTGTAAAGTGTCCTATCTGCCCAACAACATTGGGGGGTTAGTCTCATTACAGACTTTGAATGTTCGAGGAAACAGGTTAGTTGAGTTACCGGGTAGTATATGTGACCTTACTCGCTTGAAGTCATTGGATTTGAAAGACTGCAATGTGTCTTATCTGCCTGGTGACATTGGGGGGTTGATGTCATTAGAGACTTTGAATCTTGGAGGAAACAGGTTAGTTTATTTACTGGGTAGTATATGTGACCTTACTCGCTTGAAGTCATTGGATTTGAAAGACTGCAATGTGTCTTATCTGCCTAGTGACATTGGGTGGTTGATCTCATTAGAGACTTTGAATCTTGGAGGAAATGATTTACTTGCCTTACCGGGTAGCATATGTAACCTTGCTTGCTTGAAGTCATTGGATTTGAAAGACTGTAAATTGTCCCATCTGCCCAACGACATTGGGGGGTTAGTCTCATTAGAGACTTTGAATGTTCGAGGGAATAGGTTAGTTGAGTTACCGAGTAGTATATGTGACCTTACTCGGTTGAAGTCGTTGGATTTGAAAGACTGCAATGTGTCCGAGCTGCCCGGCGACATTGGGCGGTTGGTCTCATTAGAGACTTTGAATGTGGGAGGGAACAATTTACTTGCCTTACCAAGTAGTGTATTTAACGTTACTCGCTTGAATGTTATTGGATTTGAAAGACTGTAATGTGTCCCATCTGCCAGCAACATTGGAGCTTGATCTCATTTGAGACTTTGAATCTCGGAGGAAACGGTTTATTTGCTTTACCGTAAAGTATCTTTTACCTTAATCGCTTGGAGAGATTGTCTTTGAAACGCTGCAATATGTTCCATCTGCCTGGTGACATTGGGAGGTTGAGCTTGTTAGAGCATTTTGATATTCGTGGAAACAATATTTGTACCCTACCACATGGTATCAGTAACCTTGCTAGCTTGCATCATCTCTGCTTGAATAATTGTGAACGGCTCCATCTCTTCCAAAGCTTCCAGTACGTTTATGCACATTGGAAGGAAGCTGCTGCACATCATTAGAAAGCATACCTTCTGGATTGAAGTTTGGAACATCCATGTCCCTTTGGGGTTGACAAGTTAGCTGAGAACATTTATTTATTCAAATTTATTGGGAGACCCCTCCAATCTAAGGTTCTCTCTCTCTCTCTCTCTCTCTCTCTCTCTCTCTCTCTCTCTCTCTCTCTCTTATAATACCACCATTACTAAAAGAGCCATTATACTAAGTAATGAGCACTCTTATTTCGAATCCATATGATCGCCAATAGCCAATTTGTCATTGTATTTCTGGTTTAATGTCTTTTGGGTGAAATCTTTTCTCTCAGTTGCGTCGTAAATTTGCAATCTACTAATGCATGATCTGTTTGGAACAGGGATTGTCTATGATGCGGAAATCTTTTGATATTATTCTGCCAGGGAATGAAGTTCCCAATGGGTTGCAGTACCAAAATGCAGGGTCTCATTTAACTTTTGTGGTGCCTTCTCTCATAACTGGGAAAACATTGGGTTGGATTTTATGCGTAGTTTTCATGGGACACAAAGAAGCAGGTGAATGGTCTCTTTTTTACTATTTTATTAGTTACAAATCTAAAGATGTTGAAACATGTACCTTTCATGCAAGTTTACTTCCCCCCGTAACCTGTCAAGATCAAAATCAGATATATCTCGTCAATTTACCACTGTGTTACCTAGAAAGCGGTGATGAAGTAGAGATATCTATATAATCACGTGTTGGGAAGGGAATGGTGAAGAACCCATGGTTAACAGTGAAGAAGTGTGGGCTGAAAGTCATCTATGAGGCTGATGAAAACATTATATAGAAAGGATCAGAATCCAGTACAACTTGGCAACTCTTATCATGGTGTCATCCTCAAAGAAGAAGTATGCATGGGCATTGTCGAGTGCTTTTGTTTTTTTATTTTGAGACCAATTTTGAAAATTAGCGTCCATTAACAGTGTTTTGGTTCTAGCCTAGGGCCACGGTGTCGTTGGAGGCATTTGAATTCAAGGAAGAGAATTTGGAAGGGTCCAGCATCAGGCACTTTCCTATTTCAGGTATACAACCTAATACTAAGAAGCTCATAGTCACTTTGTGTTGATATTTATAAATTCGGCATCTGATTTATGGGCCTGTTATATTTGGGGCTTCTTTTTCCTTCAGGTCTTCTTCCTGACTTGCTAGCAGACATAAGGGCAAGTGGAGGCTTATTGTCCCCACTGGAGTCAAATAAAAAGATATTTGTTCTTAGTTTGGTCAATACCCTTTGCCTTACATAGGTGCATATTGATGAGTCACGTGTAGATAAAATAATACTCCTACACAGGGATCTATGTCTAGAGCATTTTTGTTTAAATATATCCTTTTTGTGTTTTTCGTGGAGTTCAATTATGGTCGTAGAGGAGCGGAGGATCTCTCCTCGGTAAAACTGTTTCGTTCTCAGTTAAGTTTGAACCCCATCAGACCGAAACATAGCTCAAGGTACTGTCGTTTTACCCTCCAAGACTTTATAAATTCAAGGGGTTCCTCTTATCTTGGTATCCCTTATCGTATTTGTTCTTGAAAAGGTAATTTGTCTATTTATATTTTGTTCATAAAGATTCATAGAAGTGCCTCATCTTCAATTTTCGCTTTGAGATTCGAAAAATTAGGGCCAGCCCTGGACCTAAATCATGAGTTGTCCTTGATTGGGATCATCATTTTTCAGTTGTGTCATTAGAGGACACACAATAACAAGTTGAATTTTTATTGTAAATCATGAGGGCCGTTTGTACTTCAACCGCATATATGAGCAGTAGATTGGACCAAGTATCCAAGGTAACCATATGGCTGTTGCCTTGTTGGTTTATATTTTTATGGTCCCCAAAGTTATGAGTCTCCTATCGTACCAGCAACAAAACAGTGCACTCAACATCATATTCCGTACTGCTCAAAAATACTGCCATATAACGGAAAGTTATGAATATCGTACCATACCGGCAACAAAATAGGGCACTCAACAACATATTTTGTACAACTCAAAATACCTCCCAATACTGAATATTCAGGTATTCCAGCCCATCTCGGTCTTTTTTCGGATACCGGCCGGTGCAATGAAGGCTTTTTTTTTTCTTTTTTCCCCAGTTTTAAATACAAATGGGTTCTTTTACAATTACTTTTAAGTTGAGCCTTGTATTGGATCCAATACAAAATATATGACGCTTGCTTTAACCAATGTTTTGTTTGGAACTTGTGGATGAGAAGGGGAAAATTAAAATTTTTCGTCCTCTCTTGTTTGGACTCCTATAGAAAGAGGAGGCAAAGTAACAAAAAATGACTTCAACTTTCCTCCAACTTTCCCTCTTAATTAGTATTATTTTCCCTTCCTTTCTTTTGCTTTCCGCAGGTTCCAATCAGAGCATTAATCTGGAACCCAACCCAACCTTTTGTGCTTAGCTGCTTATGCAGAAAAGAACAGAAAAAAGAAAAGAAAAAAACAATAATGCTTTGCACACAAACTTCTGTACATAAAATTATTGCTTTGCATTTGCGAAAGCAAACACCAAAAAGTATGAGGATCAAAAAAAAAAAAAAAAAAAAGAAAACACCAAAAAGTACGTAAATAAGTGATACAGTAGTAATTTTTTAAGACTTTGTTATAAGGAATTGTGATTATTTAAAAATAGAAGTTACTCGTTGCTCATTCTATCTTGTATTTGGACAAATAATTGTCGATTTTGGATACCTACGAAACACACAAAAATAAAAAATTAATGGGGATTCATTATCATTTCTCCAGAGGGTATCCATGCATCATTATTGTTAGGAAAAACTCCAAGCGGTGTAGATGGAATTATCCTTTCACTTTTGTTTCATTATTCTCATCTATGATTGATCTCGCCCAGAAACCACCACCCATGTCACATTTTTCTTCCTTCTCCTCCCTTTCATTATTCTATGATTGATTTAGGAGTGTCAAATAGGCGGGTTTGGGCCAAAAAATTGGCTTATTTTTGTCTTCATTCAAAAAATTTAGGTTTCGATCATAATTTTTTACTTTTTAGATTCCTCCTGTCATGTCGAAGCAATAATCTACAAAAAATTAAAGAAAAACAAACAAATGCGAAAAAAAATTGAATAAGGACAAAAAAATAAGCCACGAACAAGCCAACTTTCCGTTCATAAGTTGAATTTTCTCTCTCTAAACACATTTCAAGGTGGAACTTGTATAAAGTGCTAGGGTTTTCTATATAATAAATTGTTGCAAGATGTATATATCTGTTTTGTTTGTAAATTTCCATTCGATCAAAATCAAAACTAGCCCGTTAATTGCGAGATGTATATTTCTTTTTTTTGTCTTTATTCAATTTTTTTTTCCCGTATTTGATAGTTTTGCATCAAACTTTTGTGACTTCGTGATTCGTTTTGTCAAGAAAAATCGGAAAAGTAAAAAATTATGATCGAAACTCATAATTTTTTTCAAAAAAGACAAGAATAAGTAAATTTTTTTGTCTTATTGACTTATTTTGTCTTTATTCAAAAAATTATAAGTTTTGATAAAAAAAATTTACTTTTCCGATTCCTCTCGTCAAAATGAATCAATAAGTCACAAAAGTTTGACGCAAAACAAAAAAATGCAAAAAAATTTGAATAAGGACAAAAAAATAATCACTTAACTTTTTAATCTAAACCCTATGCGGGACTACCATGAGAGAAACTTATTCACGGCGGAGCGCAATTTCACCAGTCCATTCGCGCAATCGATGGATGAGATGTGTTTTCCATTTTGACTGGTCAAAATAATTATTACCAGTCACAATTGGTTTTTAATCTGGACCGTTCAAAATATTTTTGGACGCGTGTAATCTGGTAAAGAGACGGGAAAGAGAGAAATTTGGTCACAATTGGTAAAGAGACGGGAAATCTGGTCACGTTCAATTGGTGGGTTACTTTCATGACCCATTGGGTCATGTAAGTTGACCCAATTGATGCCTAATTAAGACCCAACTAATAATGGGTTAGCTGGGTTTGGACCCATTCTTACCCAACTAATAAATGAGTTGGATTGGGTCTATTTTTTAGTTGATAGGTCTGGGTTCAATTTGTCACCCCTAGATTGATTACATTCGCTGAATTGGGCCATGGTTGAATGGAGCAAAATTACCGATTTCTTTCATTTTATTCAACCGAAGTAGCAGAAATTTCCTCGGGTAAGATAGAAAAAAACGAGGGAAACGTAAAAGAGGAAAATCAGAAAACCCAAACATAATAGTGAAACGTAAAAGTCGAAAATCGAAGAACCCAAACATAATCAATGAGAAAACCTACCTTGATTTATTTGAATTCTGCGGCCAAATGATTTTAATCGAGTTTATGAATTTGGTCTCTTCACTAAACAGAAGCAAATAAGATACAAATGAACGAAATCATAAAAGTCGAAATAGCAAAATGAGGGAAATCAAAGAACCCAAACCTATTCAATACCAAGGAGAGGCAATGACGGAATCAGGATTTTACCTTAGCAGTGGCGAAATGTATACTAAAAAAATCTAGTGGTGGCGAGACTATATAAGTTGGGCATAATTTTCTTTTTTACATATAATAATTGCATTTTCTAAAATTATTGTCGTGGCGGTTGCCGCCACTAGACCCCCCCTAATCCCATCCTTGAATATTGGAGATGGAACGTTAAGAATCAATGCAGCTGTGAGAGAATTTGTGAAAGACAAGGACAACAGGTTAAGAATCCAACTCTCTCCTTCCAATAGATCAATGCGTATTAAACTCAATCCCCATCCAACTGCCTCTCTCCCCAAACGGTGTGGTGCATTCAAAGATACAACCAAAGGGCAAGCAACCAAGTCTCCGTTGACCACAACCGTCTCATAAATGTTCACACCATTCACTATCCCGTTGTGGTTATACGTTTTAAAGAAGTGGTTAAATGTTACTCCTTGAATTTATAGAAACAACCAATGATAGTGACACGAAGTGCTTGTCACTTTCACCATCCCCGATTGCGACATGCGGCTGAAACACCCAAAATATCCTCACGCTAGGATCCAAAAAAACAAACAAACATGTAAACAAGAAAAAGGATACAGAGGAAAAAATCATAACAGTCTGGGAAGGCAGTTTCAGCACCCTCAACAATGTCGACGTGTATCAAATTAAAGGATTTGATTGAAAAAATTGAGGAAAGTTGTCCTTTGGATTCCTTCTTCTTATATGTCCATCGACAAATGGATTACTCTCAAGTTGGCATGGTTTAAAGAAGACCATCCAAAAGACGACTATTTGGGCCTTTCAGAGCAAGTCGTGGCCTATGTTGGAGGGCTTCCATAGTTCCATTAGCCCTTGATGTTTTCGTTTCGAGAGCATACCTGAATGGAAAAGAAGTGCAATATCAAAATTGGAAAAACTTGATAAATAAAGACAAAAATAAGTTAAATAGACAATTTTTTTCATTATTCATAATTTTTTAAGTTTGGATCGTAATTTTTTACTTATCTGATTCTTCTTGTTGAGACGAACTAATAATCCACACAAATTTGATACAAAATTAACAAATGCAATTTTTTTTTTGAATAAAAACAAAATAATAATCTAAGTGGCTTTTTAAGCCTAACCACTCCTGAGTGCATCATAATTAGGTGATAGTACTGGTGGCGGATTTATGTGAGGACCAGTGGGGGCTCAGGATCCCACTATTTTTCTTTTCTTCCACACGTGTAAATTATGTGTTAGAAATGTTAGCACTATACTTTCAAACAAGAAAAGATTATTGAGTGTTACTGGGGCACCGCCACATGATGTTCTAATACCCTTCTCCACAACATATTAGTGTGCAACTCAAGACCTTTTTTTTTTTTTTGAACGGTGAACTCAAGACTTAATATATATATGAGTCTCCCCCAAATATGTAATAGAAAAGGGTTTTGGAAAACCACATGACAGCACCCCACAATCACTAAATTATTAAATAATCACAATCAAGCCTCCATTGACTAAACTTTTGCCTCCATACTACTCCTACCACGTAAACACGGATAATAATCATTATCTCGTCACAAAATGCATGTCAAGTGAGAATCCTTTTCACCTTCTCCCTTATTCCTCTATTTATTTTCTTAAATCTATCAATAACTCCTCTCAATTAATATTGAAGATAATTTGTATAGCACTAAAAACCAAAAAAAAAAAATTTATATTTTTTCTTCATAGCTACTTTAACAAAATATATGATAGTTAAAAAACACTTTTTCCAATAAGGATCTTGAAGAAATAGTTCAAAAGAAACTTAAGTTGTGTCTGATTCTTGAAAATGAGATAGACATTTGTTTCCACAAGAAAATCGCATCGGTAGCCCATAAGTTCAAATTTCTGGCTACGCCACTGGTGATATCGAAAATTTTCACACAAAATGCGGTGTGATATTTCCCCTTCCCTGTCGAACAACGTGTTTTTCCCTCTACCCCTACTACCAACAAAAAACAGACAAACCAAGTTTTCCACTCTATTCTCTTCTCTGTACTCTGTGGTAGTAGTCTATACGCGTTTCTCCCAACAGCACGACCACTGACCGTTATTGACCGTTATTACTTCCTCCTCTCTTTCCTCTTTACTGTATCAGATGTTTCCCAAGACAAAAACTCTTTGCTTTTAACTTCAACCACGGCTGAGATTGCGTGAAATACTATCACTAGTTTTTGCATGATTTTTTTTTTTGGTAATACAGGGTGTCCCGAGTCAGCTTGCGCGACTTTCTGCATGATTTTGGAGTTCTACTTATTTGTTTTCTCTATACCGGCTTGTATTTTGTTAGCGTTTTGAGAGCTTAATTTAGGGGTTTTCCCTCAACTTTTCTTGAATATATGCAGATCTCTCTTATTTGCACACTGTTCTTTTTTTAAACGATTTGGACGGTGTTCTTGATGATGTTTTCTTCTATAAGTTCTTCATGGAAAGAAATAGCAGGCCTTTTATCATGAATCGAACGTAGGCCAGGCTATGCTTTGAATAGTGAGATAGAGTATTGCTTTTAATCGTTGTTAATTGATTTATCCCTTGAGAGAGAAAGAGAGATAGCTACAATGCAACAAGATTAGTTTTTTTAGGATCGATCACTAACACGAACAAGTTTATGTGCACCTCAAATGATTCTTTGGACCAATCACACCCTCCATTAATATGAGACAATCCATTTAAAGTCGTGACAAAGCTCGTATAGATTGCTTCTGCTAATAACACCTAGAACAACTTAAGATACGGAAGGAAGCAAATTCCCAAATCTTAACTTTTAACCACTTGGTCACAAGTCTACTTTCTTTCTTTTTTTCAAGGAACTTGGTCAATGGTCACATGTGAAAGGAGTAGCTTTTGTCACCTAATTCTTATAATTGGGTCATATGGAATGGCGCGAGTTGAGAGAGAAGAATATCTTTTTTTTGTGTGTGTTCTTTAACCAGATTTTCCCCCCTTTCATCACCTAACAAGTGTACGATGATAACCACCTTTTGTCTCTTGGAAAAGGCACAAAGTCTACATCTATCATTCATCTTTGAGCTTGGTCCATGGTCCATGGAGACTGCGCGCTTGGAAAAATGAAGCCTCTTCTTCTTTCTATATACATCAATCATTATGAGAGGGTCCATCACTAGAATAATTTAGAAAGCATGCCCACTGAATTCCGGAATGCAATTTTTTTTTTTTTTTTATCGGTGGGATGCAATTGGAAAAAAATCCGGTACACACCCGGCATAACTAAATAGGTTACGCCTCTCAATGGTTTTGGGTTATGCCTCTCAATGGTTAAGTTATGCCCCTCAATGGTCAAGTTATGCCTCTCAATGGTTGGGGTGGGTGCATATGGGGTATGCACTATTACGCTTAGGTTATGTCTCTCATGAATGGTTTTGATTACGCCCCTGTGTTATATCTGTTATGCCTATGTTACGCTTCTCAATGGTTTGTTAGCTAAGAATAATTTTGCAAATAATCTTATACGACTCGGCCAGTATGAGGCTCTCTCTCTCTCGCTCTCTCTGAGTGGGATAACGAAAATATCAAAAGAACCAATAGGTTATAAGTGGTAACTTTGGTCAGAGGTAAACGACCCTCGGATATATGGGATGCCTTGACGAACCCCGTGGTGGTCTTTGCGGAATAATTTTACTGAAAGAGTTATTTGATATAAACTTGATCCATAATTGTGTTGTTTGTTCTTATTTATATGATTCAATTGTACTCACTAAGCCTGTGATTAGCTTACGCATTCAATGCGTTGCTCTTTCAGGTGTCAGAGAATAGAGGTGGTCCATTGTACAGCTGGTATCGCTGGTGTGTCTTTTGACATCTTTTGTGAGCGAGGCTCATTGTACCATAGTGTATATTTTCTGAGCGAGGCTTTGTACCTTTTTTTTGTACAATATGGTGTGGGTTGTGGCCAGGGCGAGACCCTAATGTTTTTGTTACTCTTGCGCAGTTGCGCTATATAAGAAAGGCTTGGTTTGACTTATATGCGGCTTACTGGTTTGGAGGTAATCAGTACTGCCATGTAAATTTCTTCTGGCAGTGCCATAAACCTGTCCGCTTTGGGCCGTAAAAAAAGCAGATAAATTACCAAAAAAAAATATTCAATATAGAGATTTGGCACATTATAGAGCTTGGTTGGTGTTGCTCTTAGCCATTTGATCCATCACTTCAAATTAGTACTGGTAATTGATTTTTGTTTGTCGGTCTAACCTATATTTCCCCTTTTCTCACGGCAATATTGATTATTACAGGTGATGACTTTGGAGGGGCATGGTGTGATGTGGCTAGCTCCCATCCTCTGATTCACTCTCAGCCATTTTGGTTCCCATCACCACATCACAAGGAGCATCATAGTTGGGGCTATGGCAGGAAGAGATATTTTTCCTCCCATAAAGACAGCCCTTTCGGCTTTGCATGTGAACTGTATATTAGAAATTAGAGAGATATATGAGTGAACTGTACCAATTGTGATAGAGTGATTGTAATCACCATATATACATAATCAGAATCACCTGCCCCCATGGATCGATGTACCCATTTCTTTGATGAATCACGTAAATCTCGTTGTTGTGTGCGATTGGTATTTGAGTTTGTGTTTGATTGACAGTCCTAAAAGCACTACAATTTGCTGCATGAATTTACTATGGCTTTTTATCTTCTCCTAAAGCAATAACATGTGTTTGCTCATCTTTTTATCTGATACTTCATATTTAATCTTTTTAGGTTGTGACTGCTTTTATAGGAACTCTATTTACTGTTTCTGTGAGTTTTTTCCCCATAAGTTCTTGTATTGTTGTTGAGTTATTGTTTATTTTTTTTTATATAAGATTGAAATTTTTACATATAATAACTATGTTAGGGCTTTAAATTAAAAATTGAGGATAACTTAGTTCTATTGAAATTTGTTGACAATTACATATATGTTTTTATTTCCATAGATATGAAGAGATATTATAATTAAACGAAAGGATCTAGTAGAATCATCAACTCCTATAAGTAATAAGTACTTATTTTTTGAATTAAACGTGATGTAGTGTGAGAGAATGACTTGTTTCGTAAAGCATAAAATAAATACTTAAAAAATAAGAATCTTAGCGGAATTGGGTTTTGACCTTGAATTATGATAGTTTTTTTTGTCAACAAGACGAATTATGATAGTTTCATTGTGTATATTGAGAGAGTGATTTTTTTTTATAGCATTTCAAATGATGCTATATATCATGCATCGATTTCAAAATATGAAAATCAAAACGAGTTAGTTGTAGATGGAATGATATGTAATGAATGGATATCCCTTTTGGTTATATATTAGAAATAGAGATCTCATTTTGGTTATTGTTCTATTGTATTCATTTTTTCCGGTTTATTATGTACGAATAAAAAATTATGTATTATAGATGTTTGACCCGAGTGCCATAAAATTCTAGGTCTGCCCCTCAATGTTCTCATAGTCGTAACAGTTTTATTAGTAACTATTCTTAATCTATCTCTCTTCAATCCTAATTTTTTCCTTTTTTTATTTTTTTGTTTATAAAAAATAGACAAAGAGGGAAATATGGGGAAATGGGGGGGGGGGGGGGGGGGCATACGGGAGGGAGGGAGGGAGAGAGAGAGAGAGACGTGGGGACTGGGGGTTGAATATGGAGAAAAAATCATTGGCATGATATAGAAGGGTGAGAGGAGAGACGAATATCTATTCTCTATTCGAGCTTTTTACAACATGGCTTCTGCTTGGGCGCAAAAACCCTCTTCTTCTTCCTCCCCTATCCCACCGCAACGCAGATATGATGTCTTCTTGAGTTTCAGCGGCATCGATACCCGCAACAACTTTACCAGCCATCTTCTAGCCGCTTTAGAGCGACACGGTTTTCATACGTTCAGAGACAACACAAACCTCAATAGAGGAGAGGATATTGGTTACGAGCTACTGAAAGCAATTGAGGACTCAAGAGTCTCACTTGTTGTCCTCTCGAGAAATTATGCCTCATCAGGGTGGTGCCTTGACGAACTTGTGAAGATCATGGAGTGCTGGAAGACCTTGCAACACGTTGTTTTTCCTATCTTCCATGGTGTTGGGCCAACAGATGTGCGAGCGCAAAAGGGGAGTCTTGCAGAAGCATTCGACAAACATGCAGAGCGTTTTAAAGATCAGAGTCCGGGTAGCAAGGTGGAGAAGTGGAAGGAAGCGCTTACTCAGATTGCCAACTTATCAGGCTGGGACTTGCCAAAGTTGGACAACGGGTATTTTCCTCAACCTTTCTAATATGTTCATGAAAGTAACCTAAAGTGGCACCGGTAAACAGTCATTTTGATCGGTGTGCAAGTGGCAGTTACAAAGTTTTAATGGAGTCATCTATGCTACTCTTGAAAATTGGTCAACGTACGCTGTCAAATTTCATATCATACAGCACCAGATGAGTGAATTTGCATAAAAGTTGTAGGAACATTTTCGAAATACTTAACGAATATTAAATGTGATTGTTTGTGAATGGTTTTAATCCTAAAGGTGTGTCTATTTAGGCTAGATGGATAGACGTGATTATTAGATTTAAATCCAAAAGGTGTGTTGTCCATTCAGGTTGTATGAATGTACGTGACCATTGGATTTAAATGTTGTGATTGTTCGTGATGGTCACAGTGGTTTAAATAATTTGGTGTGACTAGTGGTGAGTGTTCACAATCCTATGCTTTATATAGAGGCTAGGGGTTCCACCAATTGGGATAATAAGATCGATGAGAATTAGGAAATTCTCCCTAGATTTCTCTCCCTGGATTTACATCCTTTCTTGGTGGACTACAAAATCCAAAGGCATTCTGGTCTCTCGTTGTTCATGCATGACGTAGTCAGGCAGCAATCCTCAAGACTGAGCTTCATTGTATCTTGGAGACGGCTTCACAGTTAACCCGGTGCACACCAAATTCTCACGAATTGGGGGGCGAATATGGTCTTGAGGACAAAGTCTTTGACGTGCCTTGAAGCAACCATTTATCTTCTCCATTTATATCCTCTTCCGCAAGTTATACAGTATTTTCACCAACAAGAGTTTCGTTTGTTTGATGGCTCAGAAGAAATTCTGTATGCATGCCGCTAATCATAGAAAGATGTTGAAAGCTTACATATGTTCTATTATTTACATTTGTAGGTCAGAGTCACGTTATATTAGAATGACTCGGTATGTAGTTATGGCTCTTCTAAATCTGCTAAAGGCTGAATTCTTTTTGTCTCTTCTATTCTATGCGCAATTCACAGGGATGAAGCAAAGTTAATTCAGAAAATCGTTGAAGAGGTCGGAAATAGATTAGACATTGGACATCTAAATGTTGCAGACCACCAAGTTGGAATGGAGTCTCGTCTGCAAGAACTCAATGTTCTTTTGCGGATGGAATCTAGTAATGTTTGCATTGTTGGAATATGGGGGATTGGTGGAATTGGTAAGACTACAATTGCTATGAAACAGTTTAATCTCATCCGACATATGTTTGAAGGTAGCAGTTTTCTTGCGAATGTTGCAGAAACTTCAAAGCAACCGAATGGTCTGGTTGCTTTACAAGAGCAAATTCTTTCAGATATATGCAGAAACGGAACCCATAATATTAGAAATTCCTATCAAGGAATCGAGGTTATAAAACGAAGAGCTTTATGTCGAAAGGTTCTTCTTGTTCTTGATGATGTTGACAATGTCCAGCAATTGAAAGCATTAGCAATAGATCGAGATTCCTTTGGTTCTGGAAGTAGGATTGTCATAACAACAAGAGATACGTCTTTGCTAAATTTGCTTAAAGTGGATGAGATATATGCACCAAAGGAGTTAAATAGGAGTGAATCTCTGGAACTCTTACGTTGGCATGCCTTTAAGGAAGACCATCCCAAAGACAACTATTTGGACCTTTCAGATCAAGTCGTGGCCTATGCTGGAGGGCTTCCATTAGCTCTTGAAGTTTTGGGTTCCTTTTTATATGGCAAGAGCATACCTGAATGGAAAAGTGCAATATCAAAATTGAAAAAAATCCCTCATGCTGATATTCAAGCAAAACTTAAGATGAGTTTTGATGCGCTCAGTGATGAAGTGAAAGAGTTATTCCTAGATATGGCATGTTTTTTTGCTCGAACATATGGAGTTTCTACAGTCAAAAAACTTGAAGGCTGTAATTTTTTCACCGCGATTGGGATTCGGATTCTGGCTGATCAGTGTCTCATAAAATATGGGCCCTGTAATGAGCTTCTGATGCATGATTTGCTTAGAGACATGGGCAGAGAAATTGTCCGACAAGAATCTGTTAAGGAGCCAGGGAGGCGTAGCCGATTGTGGTACAAAGAGGATGCCCTTGAAGTGTTGAGAGATGGAACGGTGAGGTCCAAATTCCTGGACTCTTAATTAATATTTTATGTTTAATTACTGCCAGAATTCCAAATATATGTGCGCATTCTTAGTTCTCACGGTTAGTATTGATAGACACAATCATAACTTCATATTCTGTTTTCTTACCAATGTAAACTTTGTTCCTCACGGTGCATTGGGTTTTTGTATTAGGGAACTGAAGAGGTTGAAGGGCTTTTCCTAAACTTTGCTGAGGTGAATAACATCGAAGTGAATCCAAGGGCATTTGAAAAGATGAACAGATTATGGCTACTTCATCTCAATTACGTTAACCTGAGTGAAGGTTATGAACATATCTCCAAAAGGCTACATTGGCTATGCTGGAATGGATTCCCGTTGAAATGTGTCCCATCAAAATTGTATATGGAGAATTTGGTTACTCTTGACTTGTGTCATAGTCGCCTAAAACAAGTATGGAAGGGAACCAAGGTAACAACATTCTTCTTCTCTCTCTTTCAATAACCCTCAGATTGTATACGATGTTAAAATTAGCGTTGCTATTACCTAGCTAGAATCCCTGACTTCTCCAAACTCAACCAATTAATACCAGCCCATAGACTTATGCACTCCAGCCCATCATGCCTTGCTCCATTATTTTTCTCACTCAAAACACTGCTAGAATCGTATTTTACATGAAAATTAATGGTTTTGTTTTCTTTTGGACAGATCTTGGGTAAACTGAAATTCCTTTACCTCAGTCATTGCTATTACCTAACCAGAACCCCTGACTTCTCTGGACTCAAGAATCTTGAGGAACTGTTGCTTAATGATTGCATAAGGTTGGTAGAGGTTGACGATTCTATTAGATTTCTCAAAAAACTTGTTGTTCTAGATATGAAGAACTGTAAAAAACTTCAGAAGCTTCCCTCAAGCATTTGGATGTTGGAAACTCTTGAAAATCTTGATCTCTCTGGCTGCTCCATGATTGGAAAATATTCTGGAATCAAGCTATCTAAATCACTGTCCCCATTCCTCTCATCTTGGAATTTCAGAACAAAGAGAGTGGATTCTATTGGTTTGTCACTTTCCCCTGTGCTTGGCTTAAGTTGCTTAAAAGAATTGAGCATGGAAAACTGCAATTTGTCATGTCTACCAAATGAAGTCGGGAATTTGATCTCATTGGAGACTTTGGATCTTGGCAGAAATAATTTGCGTACCTTACCGGATAGTATCTGTAACCTTACTCGCTTGAAGAAGTTGTATGTGTCACACTGTGATGTGTCGCATCTGCCTAGTGAAATCGGGAGGCTGGTCACCTTAGAGGCTTTGATTCTTGAAGGAAATAGTTTAGTTAACTTACCGGATAGCATCTGCAACCTTACTCGCTTAAAGAATTTGAATTTGTCACTCTGTGACTTGTCGCATCTGCCCAGCAAAATTGGGCGGTTGATCTCATTGCAAAAGTTGAATCTTGGAGGAAACAATTTACTTACCTTGCCGGATAGTATTTGTAACCTTGCTTGCTTGGAAGTGTTGTCGTTGCCACACTGTAATGTGTCACATCTGCCCGATGGAATTGGAATGTTGAGCTTGTTAAAGTGGTTTGATCTTAGAAGTAACAATGTTAGTAGCCTACCAAATAGTTTCAGTGACCTTGCTAGCTTGGAAATACTCTACTTGAGTAATTGTGGAAGGCTCCAATCACTTCCAAAGCTTCCAGCAAGTTTATGCCATGTGGCTGCAAGCAACTGCACATTAATACCTACCGAATTCAACTGGCCACCTGGGTCGTGGATGCCTCGAGAATGGTCAATGCAGAGAATGAATGTTGTGTATCTTCCTGGGGATGAGGTTCCCAATTGGTTCCCGTACCAGTATACCGGGTCAAAATTATCTCTTGTGGTACCACCTCTGGTAACTCGGAGAATAATTGGCTGGGCTTTATGCATAGTTTTCAGGACTCACAAAAAACCTGGTCAAAGGTCTTGTATGTATATTTTCAGTAAGAAAACTGAAGGCTTGCGAAATGAAAACAAGTACAAAACTGGGGTTACGTACCAAGATGAAGACCGGATGAAACTCATATATTTCCCATCAATTGTCACAGGAATCCATTTGTTTAGCGGGGATGAATTGAAGATTGAGATAAGTCCAGATGACCAGGAGAAGACAGTGCCGTGGTTGACGTTGAAGAAGTGTGGGATTAAATTTGTTTATGAGGACGACATAGACATTACAGGGACGAATGTTTTGTAACATTGATCCAGTACACTACTTGGCACCTCTTATTAGTAATGTTATTCTCGAAGACGAGGTTTGTAGGTATAGACATTACTGGATGTAATTTCTCTTTTCTTAGAGACTGATTTTGGAATTCTACAAATTTTTGTTTGTAAGACTCTGTTTTGACTTAGGGTGTCGAAATTCGAGGACGATACTTCTGGAAAGTTCCACCATCAGGTACTTCCTATCTTTTGGACCATACAAACCTAATGTTAAGAAGTTCATATGGTCACTTTTGTGCCCATTATTTATATATTTTGGACGACATCCTAGGCTGTTGTTTTTTGGTTTCTTGTTACGTTTAAATTTTTTTCTTCCCTTGAGATAAACAGAGGACAAAGGGGCAATTAAGCAGTTTTCTCCACCGGATTTATAACTTAGCTTTGATTATAAACACTCGACTAAGCTTTGATTTTTAACTTTCTTCTTTCTGAAAAAAGGCTGCAACTGGCATTCCTCTTGCGTTATGTGGCTGCCTACACATGATGTAGGTGACAGAATTATTCAGGCAAATCGTTTGCCTGAATGTCTATTTCAAATCTCATCTTTTTCTTGTTTCTCTGAATGCCCATTGCAGTGTGGATTTTTTTCGATGCTGCATAGGCGTAATCTGTCAAAGTTTCTGAATTCAAGGAAAAGACTTGTGGAAGGCTCAAGCATTAGGTACTTCAATATATGCTATAGAACTTGGACTGAAATTCGTAGTCAATGTTTCATGTATAATGTATGCACATCGATTTGCCTGCATAATTTTGTGAGTACTTTGTTTCTCATTACCTTGGGATTGTGCTTGACATTGAATTGTAGTTGTACAGTAAGGGTGAGTGTT